>OX451740.1:522749425-523424822 GCA_948472305.1 Vicia faba | reverse complement strand
GATGAATGATAATTATCGTGATATTAAAAATGAAAATCAACAATCTCATGAACAGAGACTTTTCGGTATCAATCATTGTCATAAAACTGTTTAAAATAAAACTATTGAAATTTAAATAATTTCATATTTTAATTATTATATTTTTTTTGGAGGCCGTCAATTATTGGCTAGAGAACAAAATATCTTGATTGATAGTGTATAAATTTCGATTTAGAAGGGTTGATGGACAACTTAATTAACAATAAAAGATTTTTAATATCAGTATTTCTGTATCATTAGTTGTTTTCCTCTACTAATAAAGGATTAGTCTATACAATTGGACAATATTTATAAAAAAAACACTTTTGAGAAGATAGAATTATGAAGACACAAGTTTGAATTCAAAATTTTAAATAAAATACATGTATAGACTAATCTTCAATTATCTCAGCGATAAATAAAAATTACATATGAAAAATTTAATTTGATTTTAAATAAAGAGTTCACAAACCATTATGATTTAAACTATTTTTCATAAAATACATATAAATATATTTAATCATTATTTTTTTAATAGTTTGTCAAAACAATTGCACAATATTTTTAAATATAAGTAATGATATTCTGTCTAATAATTTTTTTGTCCGTTGAAAATTAAGAATGAATTTGAATACTCTAATCTAGACTCTATTCAAAGAATGATAAATACTCCATATTAAAAATGGAAATCAACAATTTTGTGAACAAGATCAATATCATAAAAATGATTTGAAATTTGAAAATGAAACAATGTAGTAATAAAATAAATAAAATTTATTGTGTCCGTAGAATTGAAGTAATAAGCATATAAAAAATATAGAATAGCAAAGCAATACAATCAAACGGTCAAAACATTTTCTTGCAAGAGATAGACAAGTACACACCAAATTAGATTTTAAAATTTGAAAAACATTCCAATAGTAACAAGTTTCTCAATTCAAACACATTAACATAGCACACATTACTCATGCGAAGCATTGCACTTTTTCGTCCATACCGCGAGAATCGGAAATCAAAATAACGTGAAGCGGGAACGCGAAAAGAAAAAAATAAAATTCCAAAAAATAAAATAAAATAAAATAAAAAAAAAAAAATTCCCCAAAATTTCGGGAATGGCCTCTCACTCTTCCACCTCTTGAGAGTGGAGATATTAATCATCATCACTCAATCGTACACGAGATAGAAATTCTTCATTTCATTTTCTCACTCTTCTCTCTCTCTCTCTCTCTCTCCAAACCCTAGAAAACCTTCTCCATTGTAAATCTTCAATCTCAATCGTTTTTCACCGTTGATTCTCTTATTCGATCAGCATTTTCTTAACCTATAACCTTCTTGTTTCGATTTTGCAGGTTTCCATGGTTGCCAAATCGTTCGAGATTAACGATTCTGTTGCAAACGACGGGGGTGTTGGTGTCGTTTTGCAGAGTGAGATGAGCCCTAAGATCAAAGTAACGGTGAAATACGGTGGTGCTAAGAAAGCTGAACCGAACACGATACACCAATGTCGCAACGCAGATCGAGTTCTCGAATCCAAGCAGCTAAGCTGAAAGAAGTCGAAGAGGTGAAGCTACGACGGAGTGTAGAGGTGGTTGAAGAACGAAAGAAATCGAGCGTGGTTGTGACGGCTAAGGGGAAGTCGAACAAGCGCGTTAAGAAAAGTCACGGCGAGGAAGAGAGCGCGGTTAAAGAAGAGGTTGTGTCTGATTTGCAGACGAAGAGCAATGAAGAGGTTGCTTCGGAGAAGCAGATGAAGAAGAAGTCTGCACTGGATGCGAAGCGTGAGCTGATGGAAGTTTGGGATGAAAAAATGAAGGTGGATTCGGAAAATCCAGCTGATGCATCAGCTGAAAAGAGTTATGCCGCTAAGGTGAAAGATACGATTAGAGTGTTTAATAAACACTATCTCCATTTGGTTCAGGTTAGTTACTTTTACATTATAGTTTTCTTTATATAGCTGTGTATGGTCTCTTGATCTCCTTGTTTTGCTTGAAGTAATTTATCTTACGAATGTACAGGAAGAAGAGGAGAGGTGTGTTCAAGCAAGAACCGAAGCCGAGAAGAAGAACAAATCTCCCAAGAAATCTCCTGCGAAGAAATCTACTAAAAACTCTAAATCATCTGCTGGAAAGAAAAATGCTAAGGTAAAGCTCTCTGCAGTGGCGGAGGTGTGTCTTTTATTACTTGTGTTTCAATGTCGCACACTAGATACTCATTGCAAGTTTAGGCCTGAGCTGTATTTTTGTTTAAATAACTTGTTGTGTTATACTACTGACAAAACTCTATGTTTTAAACTTGTGTAGAAAGATACGTTGCCTACAGAACCAAAGACCCCTGCCAAGCGACCTGATCTGAAGGCCTTAACCAAGGCAAGTAAAAAAATTGAATTTGTTGAATCTTGACTACAAAGTCTGCTGATATTTTCTATCTGATCATTTAGTGTAGGATTTCACTTTCTTCGATTGTCAGCCGCGTTGTTGATGGCGGATGACGGTTCATGATAGAGAGCCAAATTCCCATCATACAGGCAGCTTTATGGCGCCATTATAGTGGATTATGGCAGAAAAACCCTCATATCAGCCTGATATTTACCATTGCGGAGAGGCCAAAACTGCCAAGTATATCCGCCATAGCGGGCATGGCGCCGCCATTTGATAAAACTGATTGTCGGCGCTGTTGCTAACTTGTTATCAGTTTACCTTATTCATCTTTTGATTGTTAGTGTTTTTTAGTTGATTTTTCTCTTCCTATTTATTGATGCTTTAATTTCTGTTTGCTATCAGCCATATCTGTGAAACAATTTAAAAGAGTACTTTTACTTTTAAAACAATTTAAATTTATTTATTTTTCATATGATCCTTTGTTTTGATTTTATTCCCATTCTGGTACTTTGACTCCAATTGTTGCTAGGGGAATAATCTTAATGCTCACTCGAGTTGTGCTAAAAGTATTATTTTGTCAAAATAAGCTTAAGCCAGATGCAAATCAGTTTAGTTGTATCTAACATGTTTTCTTTAAATGCTGTCTCTATATTGTGGAGATCTCGCAGATGATGCAAAATAATGAGATACTGTTCCCTGAAAAAAGAATTGGCGATATTCCAGGTTGGCAAGCTTCATCTTGTGTGTATTGACTGTTGATTTCTTATAGCATAACAAATGTTATAATTAGCTTATTTCACGTTTCATCAATAACCACTGTTCAATTTTGCTCGTAATGTATTTTAATTTTCTAATATTCAAGGTGTCGAGGTTGGATATCAGTTCTATTCTCGTGCGGAAATGGTGGCTATTGGTTTTCATAGCCACTGGTTAAATGGCATTGACTATATGGGCCAGTCTTATTCCAAAGAGGTAATACAACTTCTTATTGCCCTTATTTTACCCAGTAGTCTAATTTTTAATATCAAAAGATCTCAAGTGATTCATATGTTCTTAATCAATAAATTATTTACTATAATGTTCCTTACAAACCCCTCACTTTTTACTTTCATCTCTTTGGTTGTTGCAGTACAACAGCTACAATCTCCCAGTTGCTGTGGCCATTGTTATTTCTGGAATGTATGAAGATGACCTTGATAATGCCGAAGATGTCATTTACACTGGTCAAGGTGGCCACAACCTGACTGGTAATAAGCGTCAAATGGGAGATCAGAAAATGGAGCGGGGTAATTTGGCACTTAAGGTATGCTTTCTAATGATTGTAGTAGCCAATATTATTCTATCTGCAGAATGCTTCTAACAATTCACCCAAAATCATAAATAACCAGCCAATGAACCTTACTCTTGTATTCTTTCATGTACCTATGTTCTTTTTAGTATGGCAAGTTTCTCTAATCCCTTTTACTCTATTTGATGTTCTAAGGCACATCTAACATGATTTAATCTCATGTGTAGAACTCTTCAGAGCAATGTGTGCCAGTAAGGGTAATTCGAGGTCACAACTCTCGTGACAGTTATACTCGTAAAGTTTATACATATGATGGATTGTACAAGGTAAGTTCTCTGAAGACTTTATTACTCAAATATGTTTCCCTATAATAATTGGATCTCTGTTTTGCATGCACACGCGTGCACACACACCTATGTAAAAGGCAACTAAAAAGATCAGATATTAGTATTTTAAATAATAGTAAACAAGACACATGCCATCTGTCTTTACATATTTATTTTTCACTGTATGTTTGTGTATTTAAATTTGTAAGTTGACTCATATATAGCAGAGAGTATCCCTATATAAGTGTTTAAGTGTTGGGTAATAATCTTTGAATTGGAAGTTGAAGGATATACTCATGATAATTACATTCACTTTATTATTAATTATTGGGTTTTGATTATCTAACCAGCAATAATAATTCCATATTTTAAATGTTATGCTTGTTTTACAGGTTGTCAATTATTGGGCAGAGAAGGGAATATCTGGCTTCACAGTCTACAAGTTTCGGCTTAGGAGGGTTGATGGACAGCCTACTTTAACCACGAATCAGGTTTGACTATATTTTTTATAGCTCCATCTTTCAATTGTTATTTGTATTTTTATATGTTGCCCTCCTAATGTGTTTTATTGTAAAGTTGCTATCAAACTTTTTGTCCCGCTGGCACCACCACATCCTCACTCATCCACGACAACCAATTATTTTTACCCATCTTTGTTATGTCTCACTATAAACTTCAAGTTCTGTCTTGATTGCACCTGTTAGGATTCATGTTTAGTTAGTATATTGTTTTTTATTCTTTGTAGTAGTGGATATCCTTTTATAGTCTAGCGTATCAGCGTATGTGCTGCTATCTGTGATTAATGCATAGGTTCAAATCAACAAATTATATTTTAAATAAAACCTCCCAATTTAATTTATTTTAGGGTACATTGGTTCTTTAATTAAAACCTTCACCCTCTTCTTCTTCATCATCTTCCTCTCCATCTTTGATATTTCACTTTTCTTTATAACTGAGCAGAGATTTCTGAGTTTAGTTTCTGTATCATCTATTCTTTTTTAGCCACTATCCATGTTTTAGCCCTTTTCATTAAACTAGCCTTCATTGTTTTCATTTTCCTTGTGCTTTTGGTATATTAACTTGTTCATCCGTTTCTTATTCCTGTTCAGTTTTAATTTGAGTTATCAGGTTGTAGTTTCTTGGGGTGTAAAATTATGGTTTTTAGATGTGATTCAAAATTTGCCATTTAGGGTTGTGGTTTTTGGGTAGGGGTATGTAAGGCATGGATAGGTGGGTGTTGGTGTACACGGTGCTTTGCTATGAGGGTGGTAGCATTTTTATCAAAATTGGGATCACGATAAAGATCATTAGGGAATGGTAAAAGTGCAAAATTGTAGGATCGTAACTTGGATTGTAAGATCCCAACAAATAGACAAAATTATAGAAATAACTAGGAAAAATAACCTTGACATAAAATTCTCTTTAACTTAATCATAATAGCAAATATTCAATCCAAAATAACATATATTTGTCCAACATAACATTCATAACTGCAACTAAAAACATAATAGTCTCAAACACATTCCAAAATACATCATCTATACTCAAATATTATCTAAAATATATCAAAGGATTTTTTGATAATCTCTATTTTGTAAGGAAGCTCTGTTTTGCAAGGAAGGAAGAGCTATTAGAGTGCAAGGATAGAAAAGATGTGAAGAATTGAAGGATTTGATTTGAATTTATAGCAGAAATAGATGAAGAGAAGAAATCC
This sequence comes from Vicia faba, assembly GCA_948472305.1. Taxonomy (NCBI): domain Eukaryota; kingdom Viridiplantae; phylum Streptophyta; class Magnoliopsida; order Fabales; family Fabaceae; genus Vicia; species Vicia faba. The sequence continues at coordinate 523,419,098 of OX451740.1, read as the reverse complement.
ATCCATTGAATGATTAATTGTTTCAGAATTCATTCTCAGAATTCCAATGTTTTTTGTGGCTGCACACTGCTTTCACGATGATTATTTCTGCTGTTCTCAAAAGCATATTAAAAATATTCCAACACCCAAAACCCTAAAATATGTGAGCGCTGCTGCCAGGGTTTGTGTAAGGGGTTAGTTATGGGCCGGGTCAAAACGGGTTCAAAATGCGTCAAAATAAAATATGAATTGTTGGGATCTCACGATCCCACAAGCTAATTCCACAATCTTTCTGCCATTTAAAGCAGTGGATGATTGCCAGCGTGAAAGTTTGTACGCTTTTGGGAGTTAAAGCGCGATCCTAACAACCATGGGAGGTAGCGCCCGGAAATTTGGGCGGTTTTATTATATTTATATTTTGGTTCTATTGTGTCAGCTGGAATTTTGGTTGGGTAATGTGAATGGTAAAGTGGTGGGGTGTAAGACATGAATAAGTGGGTGGTGGTGTCCGTAAGAAATCAATATGTGTTTTTGATGATATTTAGATTTTGGTTCTATAGGTCCTGCTATTGGGTGATGAACAATGTTTAAAAACCCGAGAGTCTATGCAGAATCAGTGAAGGATTGAAATATCGTAACTCGGGGATCGTAGCACAGATCGTAAGATCTTACTCGTAGAAAAATATACTTATGCATGTATAATAGCGTTCATAAATTTAAATTTACAATCATCAGGAGGAAGAAGTTTAACTTTTTAGTATAAAAAAGAAGCAATTCTGTTTTTAATGTAATAAGGTAGAAGAATAGTGATAGAAGATAATTTATGGGGAAATAAGAGTAATGATAAGATGCAGTAACAGTTGTGTTTTTTGCGAGAAGGTCGTAATCATGATAAAGGATTAATGATATGGAATATGGAGATAAGAGAAGGTTGTAATTCATAAAATAAAGGAATAATATTCGACATGTCTCTCTGAATTTCTTGAGTCCCACATCGGACAATATATAGCTTGGACATGTGTTTATAAGTGGAGGCAATCCTCATCTTACAAGCCGGTTTTGTAGGAATGAGTTAGGCTCAATCCACATTCTAAGATGGCATTAGAGCCTGGTTTTTAAGATCCATTGGGCCACCCACCATTTAGTTCCACGCTCCAGACGCAATTCCTAGGCATGAGAGGGGGGTATTTAGAGTCCCACATCGGAGTTTATAAGTGGAGGCAATCTTCACATTGCAAGCCGGTTTTGTAGGGCTTAGTTAGGCCCAATCCACGTTCTAAAACTATTTAAAATAATTAAAAAGTTCTATTTTGACCCAACCTGATTCAGGCCTATTTTGTAAATTGGATTTTTTTCTTCTCTAACCACCCCCCACCCACCCCAAAAAAAAGGAGTGTTGTTGCTGCTCTGAACTCGAAAACGAGTTTACTTAACAACTCGTGTGGTTGAAGAGGAAAAACTAGGTGTTGCTGTTGAGGCGTGATGAGAATGGTAAAGCGGCCTTGGAATGTGTATGAATTAAAAAGGCAGAAGAATAAATAGAACATGGGTATGGTTGAAGAGGAAGAAACTAGGTGTTGCTGTTGAGGCGTGATGAGAATGGTAAAGTTCTAGGTCTTGGAATGTGTATAAATTAAAAAGGCAGAAGAGTAAATAGAACGAGGGTGTGGTTAAAGAGGAAGAGACTAGGTGTTGCTGTTGAGGCTCATTGGGAGCTACATCTCTTCAAGATACAAGGTTGATTGCTCCGTCAGCTATTCCCAATATTTATTAGGAGACTGCAAATTCAACTCCTGTTAGACTATTCTATCTCAAATGAGTTTATTAATAATACTAAAATGGTAATTATGCTGCCATGGGATATTAGTTCTCAATGTTTTGTACTTATAATGATACCAATCTATTACATTAGTGATATTTACAAGGCAATAGGAAATGATTAAATAGAAGAAAATTTGAGATTTTATCGCATTAAATTACACAATGTGCAAGAGTTTAGTTTTTATGTCATGTCATGTGTTTCAATGTGTGTTTTATCAATAATTACAGAAGTACACTTTGTTTTCATATTCTCTTAAAAGAAAGATACTGCATACAAATTGCAGTTCTTTTTATCTTGATTTCTACACATGGTCATAGTTCATCTGTCACTTTGTTTCTTTTTAGCTCATCTTCCTTTGATGTCAGGTTTATTTCACAAGTGGACGCGTACCTCAGTCTGTTGCAGAAATACGAGGGTAATGAAAAGTAATTCTGAAAAATTGAATTTTTAATATGCTTTATACATATTACATTTTCCTTGATCCCTGCTTTCATTTGTTTAGGCTGGTATGTGAGGATATCACTGGAGGTCAGGAAGATGTCCCCATACCTGCTACAAATTTGGTTGATGATCCCCCTGTTCCACCTACAGGTATGTTTAATTAGTTGATAATACATAATGGGTGACCTGTTAGATCTTGGATAGACTCTAATCATACCCTATCATTATTTATTGTGGAACCCTTGAACACTCCCATATGCCTAGAATTGGACATCTAGAGTATAATCTTGGTCAATAATGGGTGGCTCAAATGATCTATACTAGGCTTTGATACCATCATTATAGTTTTTTCGTTTTTTCTTGGAAAAGTTGAATTCTTATTATAGTTTTTTAATATGTATCTACCTGTTTCTTATATGTATCCCTGTTTTGAACATTACATAGGTTTCAAATATTTTAAGTCTCTCAAGGTTGCAACAAGTGTTAAGCTTCCTGTGAATGCCTCTGGGTGCAAATGCAAAGGCAGTTGTACTGATCCAAAAACCTGTGAATGTGCGAAGCGCAATGGCTCTGAGTTTCCCTATGTATCTAAGGATGGTGGCAGGTTAGAAACTCTGGTGAAATGTCATTTAAATCATGTCTGCTGCAATAATATTAATAATAATGTTATTTTTAATATATTGACAGATTGGTTGAAGCTAAAGATGTCGTGTTTGAATGTGGCCCCAATTGTGGTTGTGGTCCTAGTTGTATGAATCGGATTTCTCAAAAAGGACCTCGATATCGTCTGGAGGTTGTATTGATTTCCTTGCATCTTTTGTATATTAATTTTAAATAAATCTAATATTGATCTTGGTTGTAACTAGGTTTTTCGCACTGCAAAAAAAGGATGGGCTGTACGATCCTGGGATTTTATTCCATCTGGGGCACCCGTGTGTGAGTACACGGGTATTCTCGGCAGGACTGACGACGTAGACAGTTGTTTAGAAAACAACTATATATTTGAGATCGATTGCCTCCAGACTATTAAAGGTCTTGGGGGAAGGGAGGTACTAATTTCTGTGAAATCATGACTTGTTTTCTATCAGTTGTTTTCTATCATGACTTGTTTTCTATTATAGTTGAGAATTTTTTTCTTGTCGTGTGTGATGTTAATTTTGACAGAGGCGGTCGCAAAATGTACCATATGCTGCCAATCTTTTGGACAAATATGATGACCAAAGTCCCGATAGTGCACCGGAGTTTTGTATTGACGCAGGATCTACTGGAAACATTGCTAGGTTTATTAACCATTGTTGTGAGCCTAATTTGTTTGTACAATGTGTTTTGAGCACACACCATGATTTGCGTTTGGCTCGAGTGATGCTGTTTGCTGCTGACAACATACCCCCTTTACAGGTAGCTCATTTAATATATTGTCTAATGCTCATTTTATTCCTTTATCTTTTATAAGAATCATTTTAGTCCTTATATTAAGTTATATAAATGAGTTCTTTAGGCTGTATCTAACAACAATGCATGTTCTGTAAGTTATACAAACGAATCATGGCTTGGACAAATTATTGATCTTGCCTAAGGCTCCTCTCCTTTTCCATTTGGACCTAGTTCACTGTTAGGAGTGTTTCTTTTTTCTTTTACATATGAAAAGAGAGGGAGGGAGTGCGGGGACCTCCGAGGGAGTACTGGTTTGTTTTTTATTGAATGGCAGTTGAGCTGTGGACCTCCAACTCCTTTTTACCCTTAACTCAATTGTTTCTAGCCCAGTTGAGCTACTCCCACTCCTTAGAGTACTGGTTGTTATTTTGCCAAATGTCTTTAATCTCTGATTGTACCCTTGCAGGAGCTGACATATGACTATGGCTACGCTCTTGATAGCGTCTTGGACTCTGATGGGAAGATAAAGCAAATGGCGTGTTACTGTGGAGCTTCAGGCTGCAGAAAGCGATTATTCTAAATCTTCTGTCCCTTTTGGAGGCATAAGTAGTAGATTTTTTCACAATTAGAGCATATATTTGGTCTGAATCAACCCAAGTCCTCCTAAGACTTAATTTGCCAGTGCTCTTGTTATACCTTTTGATTTGCAGTATGCATTGGGCCAAAATTGAAACTTTATTATTATTTTTTTTTTTGTAAATTCAAGAGATGGTATAGATTGTATTCGGTTTGATGTAGCCCTATTTATTGGGTGCCGAAAATTAACATTGGTCAAGTCAAGCAAGGAGAATATAAGAATGACTTGATTTTGAGTATTCTAATTTATTTTCATTTATTTAGAGAACTTTCCAAACTGCTATTATATATATTGCCTCTCATATGATGGTTGTAGAGTTAACGGAGTTGTGTAAAAAAGCATGACATTTATAGACCATATAGAGGTCCTACCAAAGACAAGCTTTATTGCTTTAAAAAATTCTGATTGCCCTTTCAAATGGAAAAGAATTGAGTGATATGATGACTTTAGTTGAAGGTTATATGGGTAAATTGTGAGATTTTTTGTTAGATGTTGTAGACAATTGTGTTAAATGAAGGGTTTTTGTAGTTGATAGTGTTGGTTTGGGGTGTAGGTGGTTTTGTTGGGTCGAAAGGTAGTTTGGTGTTGAAAATAGGTTGTTGGATGATTGTGTTGAGATCTCAGTGTTTGTGGATGTTTTGGTGTTGGAAGTGTTGGTTGTGAGAGTCAAATAGTAGTCTATTTAGTGATAAATATGAATTTGAAATGGATCTATATTAAGCAAAGTACTCAGCTTAATTTACATTATGTGGGCATGATAAGCTCTTGTCTGTAATCGTTTTTCTAATATCTAAATTTTCATTGGTTTGAAGTTGAACTTGTGTGATAGGCCATGCAGCTAAGGTGGACTCAAATGTCTTGAATACTAAATTAGAGTTTAATTCTATCTATTGAACTCTACATGTCATTATCTTTTGAATCCTCATTAACAAACTCAAGATAGGGCCTTCATATAAACTATTAAATAAATTCAAATATTTAGTTAAAAAAGTTCATGTTAAACTTTAAATTTTAGTAGTTTAGTTTTGAAAATAATACATTAGGTATCTTAAATGATCCAAGAACGACTCATATCCAGTGGCTCATTGATGGGGCGTTTTTTCATAATTCATTCCATATGCAGACTATCTAAAAACAAATAATTATTTGGATATATTTAGAAAGATTTTTTAAAAATTTAATTTGTTTTAAACTTACTTGATTGGATATGAAAAATTGAATGGATTGCAGTTGATTGGTGCTAGACTAGGCATTTTGAACCATCTCCAAGCAGCTAGTAGTAAGACTCTACACCCAAAAAAATATTTGTACATCTTTTTTAGTGCATTTAAACAAGCTCATGTAAACCCACACTTACCATTAGTATCTAGAAATAAAAAGATTTATAATTAATAAAATGTAAGTTCTATTTTTTCTAAATTTATCTTCGGTGGAATTCTCGTTCGATTGCACTGAATTGTAATGGGTTTTAAACCAAGTCATTTTAATACTTTGATTTTTTCTATCTTCGCCAATCGATTCTACTCGATTCTACTCCTAATAGATATTGACTCCTAATAGATATTGACAACGGATTTAGCAGAAATTTATTTTTTCAACTATTATCAAACCATCAACATGTAAATCTAATAACATGTTCACATCCTCTAATATGTATTTGCATTCAAAGGTAAAATATGTGCGTTTTTGATCTCCATCTCTTTAATAAGGCAAGGATAATTTGATATCAACATCATATGATGTTATTTGGATAAGGTAACCAAATCATGCATATATCAGATATCAGATACGACAAATCCAATCGCCGACCTCAATGTGTGCATAGTAAACATTTAGATGAATTATTTAGTAACAAACATTATAAAAATGTTTCCATCACTTACATATCAAGAAATATTTGTCAGTTTTCCTCGATGTTCTTCTCCATAAGTTAGCAAAGACATTTTCTTGACAACTTTGTAGATAGGTGCTAGTAATTTGATACGAGAAGTAGGTGCTAGAAACTTTATATGAGAGATGAAAAAGAGAAATATTTATGTTTGAATGAAATATGAATGATATTTAATGAAGATAAAGCTACATGCATGATGGTACTTGAGATCCCTGCATGCATATGCTCCAACAAACCCGAATATGCATTGGGCGATCGTGTTTAAAGTCACTAACAACCAGAAAAGCAATGAGCGGTTCTCTTTTAATTTGACTGACACACACCACTTCATTCGGAGATTCTTCCTTATCTGCTACGTGATGTGATAAGACTCATGCATGAAATGATGCAGATATACTAGCGATCTCATTTTCATTGGGCGGCAGTGTATCAAGTTGCCTGACAACCGCATTTGTATTGGGCAGTCATATTAGTACTTCTTTTTTATAATAAATATTCATTTATATTTTTTCGATATCTCAAAATAAATGTTTATTTAAAATATTAATATAATATTTATTATTTTTTTTATTATTATATTTTTATTTAATGATTTTTACATTTTTCAACTATTTTATTAATTATAATAAATAAAATATTTTAATAAATAATATTAATTTTATTATTAAAATCAATACATCTAATCATTTTCTTAAAAACTGCACATAACTTAAATAAAATACTTATTATGAGTAGGAGGAAGTAATTTTTTTCTTAAAAACTACACATAAATAAAATACTTATTATGAGTAGGAGGAAGTAATTTTTTTCTTTTTTCCAATTATTTGACCAAGGGACAAACATGCAAAATAGTGAGAAAAAAGACAAAAATATAGGAGTATTATTTTTTAAGTAGCCATTGCTCCATAATTTGTTCACTAACTCATAAAACTTGCATAAAATTTGCATGCATTAGTTCCACAACACTTGTTGCATAACCACTCAAAACACTTGCTCAATAACACATTCATATATTATGTATCACACTCAATAATATGTAGTTAATGTTCATCACAAATGATAGATGTATACATATCATGATTCTGGCATTAGCTTCCAAAATACTGAATTTTGTCTTTTCACGATTAATAGAAAGTTTAATTTCCAACAATTAAAAGATAGGATACAAATGAAGCTTTAATCTGGAACTATTTCACAGATAAAGATTTATACATATAATTATTTTACTTTTTATTTAGAGAAGGAAACTATGTCAAAGTAGATGTGTTGAAGTAGTTAGCGAAGATGAATAACACTTTTCAGTACTACGCCAAAAAAGTCTTTAGACAACGCACTTTAGACAATTCTTTTATACAAAAGCGTTGCTATAAGTAAATTAAAAAATAAAACACAAAAACTGTATACGAAAATGAGTAAAAGCGTTGCTAAAAGGCCGACCTTAGATAGCGCTTTTGAAAAGTGCTGCTAAAAGAGTTGCTTTAGAAAGTGCTTAAAAAAACGCTGGTAAAGGACCACATTAGCCAGCACTTCTCTGAAGCGCTGTCTAAAGTCATATAAATTAAAAAAAATAATCTTAAAAGCGCTGCTAAAAGGGTTGTTTTAGAAAGCGCTTAAAAAAAGCGCTGGTAAAGGACCACATTAGTCAGCGCTTCTCCGAAGCGCTGTCCAAAGTCATATAAATTTAAAAAAAAAAACTTAAAAGCGCTGCTAAAGGCCCATATTAGTCAGCGCTTCTTAAAAGCGCTGTCTAAAGTCATATAATTAAAATTAAAAAATAGAATCCCTCCAGAACTCGTTTCTATTCACAGACCTCCAGAAACGTAACACTTTTCTCTTCATCCTTCCGCCGTTCCTCCGATACCGCCCTCTTTCCGCCGTTCCTCCGACCGCCCTCCTTCCGTCGTCCATCAGTTGTCGTCCTCCACCGTATCTCAAGGTAAGTTTCCCTTGTTCCTATCTCTATTGTTGCTATGGTTCTTTGGGTATTTAGTTTATAACATTTAGTTTTTTGGACTCTCTTGTAGGACTTCTATCAACCATTTCACCAACATTTGGTTTTGTTAAGCTTGGTTCAACATTTCCTTTTACATTTCTAGGTATTCATTTCCTTCTACATTTTTAGATATTTCCTTCTACATTTCTGCAAAACCTGTGACCTGTTTATAAGTTCGATTAGTTAGTGATATAAACTTTGTTAGGCTGTCCGATTTTATTTAGTTTCGATGAAGGTTGGATGTTGATATCACGTTTATTCGTGTATAAACTAACTGAGAAACTAGTGGGGATACCCGTTTTATTTTATTTGTTAGAGTTTCGGGTTTGAATTTAATATTGTGTCACTCTGTGTGAGAAAATTTGAAAGAGATTTTGATGCATGTTGTTATGAATTCAAGGTTTAATTCGGTTACGGTGTCACTTTGTTGCGATAGTTTGATTTCATTTTGGTTTTGATGAGGGCTTGATGTCTATGCCGCGTTATTCACATAAGATATAATCTAGAACCATTCATAGGGCAGCAATTCATCTTTTACCGTTGCTTTGAGATTCAGACAACTTTATTGTGTAATTTGATTTAAATTTGAAAGTTCGCATGGTTGTTATTAGAACAAGATTGGTTCTGATCATATCTCAGAGTTTTGATGATAACAATAAATTATATTTTATATATTTGATACTCTGATGAACATATTTAATTGTTTCATATAATGTTCTGACAGAAGCATTTTGATGTGCTGAGCTGAAAATAAATGAAGAAGTTCTTTGATGAAAGAACTATTTGTTTTAGCGCAAGTGCTGATGATGACTCTGATAAGAAATTATTTAATGCATCTTCTAACGCATAGCAGGTTTCCATGTTCAGAAGTACTTTGAAAGTAAGCGCTGATCAGAAGTACTTAGCAAGCAAGCGTTGATAAGAAGATATGGAAGCATGTTCTGAATCAAGACGTGAAGCTAGTTCTGAAAGAATATAAAATCCAACAAGTCTTGTCAAGAATCAGGAAACATGCTCTGACAAAGTGTCATTTGCTCATTTAATGCAAAGACGGCTACATGCACTCAAGTATCTACGCTAGTCATTGGAAAATGCAATACTGTAAGCAAACACGCAAATATTTATTGCTCTCCACTTTTGAAGGCAGCAACGATCATTTTCTTCTTACTATATATAGAAGATCATTTATTGCAAGCCAACAACTTAACAAATTCAAAAGAAGCAAGAACTACGTGAAAATATTCTGGGCTCACAAATTATTTTACACACACTTTGTGCAATACTAATCTTAGTGAAAAATCAGAGTTGTGATATAGCTTTCTTAGAAGCAAATTTTGTTTCACTATCTGTAAAGATTTAACTCTTGTAATTGTTCCTTAAGAGACCAAGTTTGGTCAAATTTCTCAAGTAGACTAGGACTAGTTTAAGTCTTAGTGGTGTTAGTCACTTGTAAGATAACTTGTGCATTGTTAGTCACAACAATTGTTGTGTGATTGTAATCAATTGATTATAATGAATTAAGTTCTTGTTGAGAAAGGCGAAATCACCTTGACGGATGGACTGGAGTAGTTTGAGTTCAAACGAACCAGGATAAAAATAACCGTGTCTTTCCATTATTGTTGAGCCTTTAAGAAAAAGAAAAAGAGAAACTTATTCACCCCCCCCCCCCCCCCCTTCTAAGTGTTTTCTCACCCTTCAATTGGTATCAGAGCTTGACTCTGAGCGCAACACTTAACCGTGTCAGGAAAAGATCCAGAAGAAAACACAAATGGCTACTAAATAAAACAACAATAGCTACAACAAACCTCATGTATTTGATGGAGAAGATTTTGAATATCGGAAAGATAGACTAGAAAGTTTCTTTCTAGGTCATGATAGTGATTTATGGGATATAGTCTTGGATGGTTACACACATCCTACAGACTCAGAAGGAAACAAGATTGATAGAAAAAAATATGGATAGACAACAAAAAGCTGATTTCAAAAATCATCATAGAGCTAGAAATATTTTTCTAAATGCTATCTCTAAAATGGAATATGAAAAGATCACAAATAGAAATACAGCACATGATATGTTTGAGTGTCTTAAAATGACTCATGAAGGAAACACTCAAGTGAAGGAGTCTAAAGCTCTGGATCTCGTCCAGAAGTATGAAGCCTTCAAAGTAGAAGAAAGTGAATCTATAGAAGCTATATTCTCAAGGTTCCAAACTCTGATCGCTGGTCTGAGAGTTTTGAACAAGGGATACACTAAGGCAGACCACGTTAAAAAGATCATCAGAAGTTTACCCAGAAGATGGGCACCTATGGTCACTGCTTTCAAAGTATCAAAAGATCTGAACAACGTGTCTCTTGAAGAACTCATCAGCGCTCTCAGAAGTCATGAGATAGAACTTGATGAGCACGAGCCTCAGAAGAAAGGTAAGTTTGTTGCCCTTAAATCAATTAAAAAATATGAAACTAACGCTTTTCAGGATGAAGAGGAAAACTCTGAAGAATCAGCGTCAGAAGAAGACGAACTATCCTTGCTCTCCAAAAGGATCAATCAACTGTGGAAGCATAGACAGAAGAAGTTCAGGAACTTCAAGAAGTCAGAAGATAAACCAGAATCTTCTGGACACAAAAAGTCAAACAGAAGAGAGATAATCTGTTATGAATGCAAAGAACCTGGACACTACAAGAGTGATTGTCCAAAACTTCAAAGAGAAAAACCAAAGAAAAAGTTCGGTAAAAATAAAGGGATGATGGCAACCTGGGACGATTCAGAATCCTCTGAATATGAATCTGATTCTGAAGATGAGAACGCCAACCTAGCTCTGATGGCTACCATAGCAGGTGACTCAGACTTTGAGTCAGATCCAAAAGAGGTATTCTCTGAATTTACTAGAGATGAACTTGCTGAAAGTTTATCAGAACTTCTGGAAAACTATAGTAAGCTCAAAATCAAATACAAGAAACTCAAGAAGAGTCTTGCATCTGATCTTGAGAAACATGGAACAAAAAAATCTGAACTCAAAGAAAATAATTTTAAACTTAAAGAAGAAATTCAAAATGTTCAAAAAATTTCTAGTTCAGATTATGTGTCAAGTTCAAAAGATATTCTGAAAGAATATGACTGTAGCTTTCAAACTTTTCTTGCTAAAAGCATAGATAGAAGCAAAATGGCTTCAATGATCTATGGAGTTAGTGGGAAAAATAGAAGAGGAATTGGATATGAACCTCCCAAAGGGAAGGAGACATATATACCAAAACCTGTTGCTAAGATGACTTTCACTTATAAACCTCTGAACAAACAATTCAAGTTTGGACACGCACATGATATAAAATATACATCACATTCTGGAAACTCTCATGCTAATCCAAAGTTCAAACAAAACTTTAAATACTCTAACCCAAGAGGACCCAAAAATATATGGGTACCTAAGGATAAAATAATATTTATTGCAGATGTCCTTAACAGATCAATTGAGACACCAGTCATGGTACCTGGACTCTGGGTGGTCACGACACATGACGGGAAGAAAGTCTATGTTCAAAAACCTGGAATTTAAAGCTGGAGGAGACGTCAAGTTGGGAGGTAATAAGAAAGGGAAGATTATTGGTTCTGGAACCATTGGAAACAGTAACCTTCCTTCTATCTCTAATATTTTATTAGTATAAGGATTAGCGCATAACCTGTTGTCCATAAGTCAATTAAGTGACAACGATTATGACATTATCTTTAATCAAAATTCCCGTAGAGTTGTTAGTCAAAAAGATGGAACAATCCTCTTTTCTGGCAAGAGAAAGAACAACATATACAAAATTGATTTGTCAGATCTTAAATCTCAGAATGTTAAATTCCTTTTGTCTGTTAGCGATGAGCAATGGGTATGGCACGAAAAATTGGGACATGTCAGCTTAAGAAAAATCTCTCAACTAAATAAATTAAATTTAGTCAGAGTACTTCCCAATCTGAAGTACAACTCAGAAGCTCTGTGCGAAGCATATCAAAAAGGAAAAATTTCAAAACCTTCCTTTAAATCCAAAAATGTTGTTTCTTCTTCTAGGCCATTAGAACTACTTCATATTGATCTGTTTGGGCCAATTAAAAATGCATCCATCAGAGGCAAGAAGTATGGATTGGTCATTGTTGATGACTTCAGCAGGTGGACATGGGTTAAGTTTTTAAAACACAAGGATGAGTCACATTCTGTGTTCGTTGACTTCTGTAACCAAGTGCAAAACGAAAAAGATCTTAGAATTATAAAAGTCAGAAGTGATCATGGTGGAGAATTTGAAAACCATTATTTTGAAAAATATTTTAAAGAAAACGGTATTGTTCATAATTTCTCTTGTCCTAGAACTCCCCAACAAAATGGAGTTGTAGAACGAAAGAATAGAACATTACAAGAAATGGCCAGAATCATGATCAATGAAACAAATATGGCTAAGCACTTTTGGGCAGAAGCTGTGAACACGACATGTTATATTCAGAATAGAATCTCTATAAGACCTATTCTTGAAAAGACTCCATATGAATTGTGGAAAAACAAAAAACCCAACATTTCTTATTTCCATCCTTTTGGATGTACTTGTTTTATTCTGAACACTAAAGAAAATCTGAACAAGTTTGATTCTAAAGCACAAAAGTTTTTTCTGCTTGGATATTCTGAACGCTCAAAAGGCTATAGAGTATACAACACATAAACTTTAATTGTTGAAGAATCAATCAAAGTCAGGTTTGATGATAAGCTTGGCCAGTAACAACCAAAGCAAATTGATATTTCTGTAGGTACATAAGATCATCCCTCAAACTCTGAAACTTCAGAAGCAAAGGAAGACTCATAAGCAAACAAAGACTCAGAAGATCATCCTCTTGACAATGCTCTGGATAATCTCAGAATCTCTGAACAACCCACTCAGAAAAGGTTTCTTAGAATCTCTTTAGCTCATAAAGAAGACGTGATTATTGGAAGAAAACAAGATCCCATCAGAACAAGATCCTTTCTCAGAATCAATGAAGAATCATTGTTTGGATTGGTATCTCTGATTGAGCCAACTTCTATTGATGAAGCTTTGGAAGACAATTATTGGATATTAGCAATGCAAGATGAACTCAATCAATTTTCCAGAAACGATGTGTGGGATCTAGTTCCAAGACCCAAAGGATTCAACCTTATAGGAACTAAATGGGTTTTCAGAAACAAACTAAATGAGCAAGGAGAGGTGGTCAGAAACAAAGCACGACTGGTTGCACAGGGTTATACTCAACAAGAAGGAATTGATTATAATGAAACCTTTGCCCCAGTCGCCAGGTTAGAGTCTATTAGACTATTAATTTCTTTTGCTGTTCAAAATAACATTTCATTATATCAAATGGATGTTAAAAGTGCATTTTTAAATGGCTATATAAAAGAAGAAGTTTATGTCCATCAACCTCCTGGCTTTAATGACTCAAAACATCCAGAACATGTTTTTAAATTAAAAAAGTCTTTGTACGGTTTAAAACACGCTCCCAGAGCTTGGTATGATCATCTGAGTAATTTTCTTTTAGAAAAAGATTTTACCAGAGGGAAAATGGACACAACTTTATTCAGAAAGACATTTAAAAATGATATTTTAATTTGTCAAATTTATGTTGATGATATTATCTTTGGAACCTCTAATATCTCCCTTGGAAAAGAATTTGTTGAGACCATGCAGGCAGAATTTGAGATGAGCATGATGGGAGAATTGAAGTTATTTCTGGGAATTCAAATTAACCAGACTCCAGAAGGTACTTACATACATCAGACGAAGTATGTTAAAGAACTTCTGAAGAAATTTCAGATGTCAGAAAGCAAAGATGCTAAGACACCAATGCATCCAACATGCATTCTGGGAAAAGATAAGGTAAGTATGAAGGTAGATCAGAAGCTCTATAGAGGTATGATTGGATCCCTTCTCTATCTGACTGCATCTAGACCTGATATATTATTCAGCGTATGTTTATGTGCTATATTCCAATCAGATCCTAGAAAATCTCACTTAACTGCCGTTAATAGAATTCTGAGGTATCTGAAAGGTACTACTAATCTGGGTCCGTGTTACAGAAGATCAAAAGATTTCAGACTAGTAGGTTATTGTGATGATGACTTTGCTGGAGATAGAATTGAAAGAAAGAGCACTTCTAGAAGCTTCCAGTTTCTGGGTGACAATCTTATCTCGTGGTACAACAAGAAGCAAGCAACAATTTCACTTTCAACAACAGAAGCTGAGTATATATCTGCTGCTGGATGTAGTTCTCAGATGATTTGGATGAAAAGTCAAATAGAAGATTTTAATCTTTATGAAAGTAAGATTCCTATCTTCTGTGACAATACTTCTGCAATTTGTCTTTCTAAAAATCCTATTTTACATTCTAAAGCTAAACACATTGAAATTAAATATCATTTTATAAGGAACTACATTCAGAAGGGAATCTTAAATTTAAACTTTGTAAAAACAGACCATCAATGGGCTAATATTTTTACCAAACCCCTTTCAGAAGATAGATTTAAATTCATTTTGAAAAATATTTGTATGGAATTATCTCCTAAATAAAACTGTATTTATCTTCTGTGTTTGACTTCAGAATGTTCTGAAATGAATGTTCTGATTAACAACTCTTCAGAAGTTAGAAGAGAAGTTACATCAGAAGCTATATGTAAAGTTCTGAAATGTTCTAACGTTTCATTTCAAGTATAGCTCAGCAGTTCATTAGACCAAACAGCTGTCCCATGCAACCTTCAGGAGATGAACACTTGGTGTGTTTCTGAAAGGTCACGCGTGCTAAAGCAACTGACGCTGTTCTAGGTAACTGTTATGATTTGATTAAAATATCACGTTGTCCCCTCACTTTTCAATATCATTAAATGCTAAGTCGTGATTAGATTCTTTTTAATTAATTTTTTATTAAATACTCTTTTTACAGTTTTATTTTTAAAACCTATTTCTCAAAAGTTTTCATATAAATACCTTTGTAAAAACCCTTTCTCACTTTTTACCTTCTCTTTCAAAAACTCAACCGTCTCTGTGTATTTTTTCTCTGAAACCCATTTTTCTTCTCTCAACCTAAGTGCTCAAATGACTTCCTCCTCTACTCATTCCGAGAACACCCAATCTGAACAGTACGTCATTCCTGAGAGAACCAATCTCATTCTAGTGGATAGCTTAGAGGTTATAAGTGAATTAATGGTGGACTTTGAGAATCTTAAAGCAAATGGTTTTGATCTTCTTCCTACTGTGGAGTTTCAAGGATGGGGAAACTTCTTTGACCGTCTAGTTGGTCCTGTTTTTCCACACCTTGTTAAGGAATTTTGGATACACGCTATTGCTTCTCCAAAAGTCATCCTCTCATTTATGAGGGGCAAGGAAATCTCCATTACTGAAAATCTCATCAGAAAACTACTAGGTTTTGAAGGAACTAGAGTGATTGGAATTTCTAGTGGCAGAATGGAAATGTCAAAAGTTTATGCAGAAATTTTTACAAATGGGAAAGCGTCTTCAAAAGTCAGAGATTTGAAAAATAAGTACAAGATCTGGGCAAGAATCATCCATGGTTGTATTCATCATAGGAAGGAAACTAGTTCTCCAGACTATATAAATGCTGACCAACAATACTTGTTGTTCTGTCTAGGAACAAATGTTAAGATTGATTTACCCTATCTTTTGTTTGATCATCTCTAGACTCATGTCAAAGAAACTAGGGAAGCGGAAAGAATGAAGAACCCTAAATCCAAAAGGAATTGGATTCCAATGGGGAGATTGATTTCAAACATTCTGACTGAGAATGGTCTGATTGCTCACTTGGATGAAGCAAATCTGTTGGGGGAGTTAGAGCCTACATGTGGGAAAGCTCTGACTGGAAAGAACTTGGTGAAGAGAAAGATTATTGACAAACTGCTGATAGAACCAACTCCTTATGTTTCAGCATCCATTACCAGAAGAAGGATTCCAATTGTTGATTTTCCACTATTCAACTCAGGAGACCACCCTCGCATCATCCTGCATTACATTCAAATTTGCAAAGAAAGTGGAACACCAATTGATCCTGCTTGGCTTCAAGGAAGACATGAAGCTGCTCCAGATGTTGTCTTTCAGCAACCAATGAAGAGGAAAGCACTTGAAGGACCATCTGCTAGACCTAAGAAGAAGAAGAAGAAATCAGGTACACCTGCTGAGACTATTTCTGTTAATGATTCTATAAATATATCTACATCTACTGAACCCCAAACCTTAGGTGACATAGATGTTGACATAGACTTGACCATACCCTCTGAACCTCTTGCTGAAAATCCTCAAAGAGATCAAGTTTTATCAGACTTGAGTGATTTTGACTCTGATTACTCCTCTGAAACCCAAATAGAACCATCTCAAACACCTATCTCTCAAACCATTCCTGCTGAAAAACTTTCTAGACCTCCTCCCAGACCTTTATCACCCAGACCTACTGGATGGTATGATGCTGGCTCTTAGAGGATACCGGGAATAAACGAACCTCTGGCCACACTAAAGCCACCGTTCACCCTACCTTATGAAAATATCTTTGTCATGAACAGAACACAACCACAAAATCCTACCCCCACTGCTGATAACACCATCATCATTTCACCTGACGTCACACCACCCACATCTCCACAACTTCCAACACCTAACTCACCAATGCTTTCACCTCCTCAATCTCCAGAACATAACCTCCATCTAACACATGAACCCTCTGAAACTCTCAATACATCAGAAACACCTGAACCTTTTGAACAACCTGACCAAACTGAAACACCTGAACAATCAGAAAATCCTGAACCAACTAACTTTCTGAAAACTGTAGTTGATTTTGGATCTCTAAAATTTATGAAAAACAAAACCTACAAAAAAGGTTGTTCCCAAACCTGTTCAGCCATACATAAATGTATGTTTTCAGAATTTCTTAACAGAAGTACAAGCTTGGTTGGACCTGCTAAGAGCAGACTGCACCAGAAATGTGAACCCAACAGCAACAGATCTTCTGTGGGAAACGTTCAGTAGAACCTTAGATGCTGAGTCACTGAAGTTGCAAGACTTATGTCATTCTCAGGTGCTTGAGAACTTCTCCCAACATCTGCATGCCTTCCAGTCAGAAGCTGCTGATATTTGGGACAAGAAGTCTTCTCTGATGATTGCTAATGCTCCAGCTGATCAAATGGACATTTCAGAAGATGAGTCTGAAGATGCCTCTGAAGATTCAAATCCTCTGGCAATTGTTCTGATGAATCAACCTTCTGCTAAAGCTGCACCTGAACCTGTGCCAACTCTTATGGTGGATCTGGGCACTCTACTTTCAACCTTTGTTCGTTCTAACTCTGCTGTATCTACTCCAAAGGTTGTATCTGCTGAAGCTTCTTCATCCTCTGCTACTACTTCACTTGTAATGGATACTCTGAATGAGCTTAAGAGGGATAACAAATCCATTCATGAGCGCTTGGACAAGCAAGATCAGACAAACCAGGAAATCAGAAACTGGATGATGAAATAAGAGGAATCTGCATCTGAGATCAAGAATCTTCTTATGGCCCCTGTTTCTAAGAAATCTTAGTGTCATTATGTTTCTTGTTTTTTGTACCTCTGAATCTTTTATAAAAAAACTTTTACGCTCTTCAACTATTTTTATATACTTTTTTATTATGCCAAAAAGGGGGAGAAAATGAGTATTTTGATCTAATCTCTGATTAACAGTTATGGGACGAAGTCTCAAACATTCTAACAAAATACAAAGATTTCTTTCTATGTTTTAAAGAACTTTGCAGGTATCATTAAACTATGGAAGTTTAATTCAACTGAACATTATCTTCAAAAGACTTGCTGAAGAAATCCCAAAAGAACATTTCAAAGCTCTGATGAAAATTCTCAGAAAGTTTTTCTTATAGAAATTTTATTTCAGAGGGAGATTCTTATCTCTTGTTCAAATTTATTTTCTATATCTGAATATTTTTGTCATCATCAAAAAGGGGGATATTGTTAGAACAAGATTGGTTATGATCATATCTCATAGTTTTGATGATAACAATAAATTATATTTTATATATTTGATACTCTGATGAACATATTTAATTGTTTCAGATAATGTTCTGACAGAAGTATTTTGATGTGCTGAGCTGAAAATAAATGAAGAAGTTCTTTGATGAAAGAACTATTTGTTTTAGTGCAAGTGCTGATGCTGACTCTGATAAGAAATTATTTAATGCATCTTCTAGCGCATAGCAGGTTTCCATGTTCAAAAGTACTTTGAAAGTAAGCGCTGATCAGAAGTACTTAGCAAGCAAGCGTTGATAAGAAGATATGCAAGCATGTTCTGAATCAAGACGTGAAGCTAGTTCTGAAAGAATATAAAAGCCAACAAGTCTTATCAAGGATCAGGAAACATGCTCTGACAAAGTTCCGTTTGCTCATTTAATGCAAAGACGGCTACATGCACTCAAGTGTCTACGCTAGTCATTAGAAAATGCAATACTGCAAGCAAACACGCAAACATTTATTACTCTCCACTTTTGAAGGCAGCAACAGTCATTTTCTTCTTACTATATATAGAAGATCATTTATTGCAAGCCAACAACTTAACAAATTCAAAAGAAGCAAGAACTACGTGAAAATATTTTGGGCTCACAAATTATTTTACACACACTTTGTGCAATACTAATCTTAGTGAAAAATCACAGTTGTGATATAACTTTCTTAGAAGCAAATTTTGTTTCACTATCTGTAAAGATTTAACTCTTGTAATTTTTCCTTGAGAGACCAAGTTTGGTCAGATTTTTCAAGTAGACTAGGACTAGGTTAAGTCTTAGTGGTGTTAGTCACTTGTAAGATTACTTGTCCATTGTTAGTCACAATAATTGTTGTATGATTGTAATCAGTTGATTATAGTGAATTAAGTTCTTGTTGAGAAAGGCGAAATTACCTTGGCGGGTGGACTGGAGTAGTTTGAGTTCAAACGAACCAGGATAAAAATAACCGTGTCTTTCCGTTATTGTTGAGCCTTTAAGAAAAAGAAAAAGAGAAACTTATTCAACCCCCCCCCCCCCCCCCTTCTAAGTGTTTTCTCACCCTTCAGTTGTGACATCGGGTGCTTTCCCATTTTGTTTCGAATCTTCTTGAGTTGAAACTATTGAGCATTCATAACTTGTTATAGTTGCTGCCCAGTTTTTGTTTAATCGAATAAATCATGTGTTGAAATCAATTTTCCATCTTCCGATTTTTAAATTGTGTAACAAAATGAGTTCTTTGATTTTATTTTTATTTGAGGATTGGTATCGTGATTTTATTCTCAACTCTATGCATTTTCAATGTTAGTGTGCTTACTAAAAAGTTGGTTAAGACTTTTCTGTATTGGTGTAGTTAGTCGAAGACCATCACCAATTCGAAGAACATCAAAGCAACATCATCCGCCGTCGGCACCAATAACCCCTCTTCTTTCTTTGGTAAGTCAAGTTCAAATTCAACATTACCGACTCATTTATTTATTTACTATCTGCTTCCTAAATTATAAAACATTCTATCTATATCAATTAAAAAGCACAATTAATTTTATAGAAATAATTAATTTTAGTCTATATCGATCTAGAACTAATTCAATTAAGTCTTATGAAATATTTCTAAAAGTTTGTATTAATATTCTTTTTGTGTCACGAAAGTGTTTTTCTTTATGTTCTTTTGAAATAGTTGCGTGAATAACTATAGTGTTTTTGTTTACCTTAATTAGTAGTAATTCCATGGATAAAAAATGGATGACTGCCGATCGATTGTCAAAAGAGTACGAGAATGGGGTATTGTAATTTGTTAAGTTTATTGTTGAACACGTCAAAGAATCCAGTCGAATGAAATATCCTTGCTTGGGTTGTTGTTATATGGGTCGGGTTGACGCAGATGGATTGTAATCGCATTTACTGATGCGTGGGATTGATCGAAGTTATAAGTGTTGGATATATCATGGTGAGAAAATTAACAAGAATGTTGAACCGGGGGAGAAAAGTAATACGACGACCTATGCTCCAGACGACAATGACACAGATATATACGATTATGATCGAGTCGAAGAGATTGCAGAAGCACTTGAAGAAGATCTTAAGGATTGTCCCAAAATGTTTGAGAGGTTAGTAAGCGATGCAGAGAAATTGTTGTATAAAGGTTGCACTGAATTCACAAGACTGTCTGCGGTATTAAAGTTGTACAACTTAAAGGCGGGCAATGGATGGTCGGATAAAAGTTTCACAAAGTTATTAGCCCTTATGAGAGATATGATTATGGAGGATAATGTTCTTCCTAATCGAACCTATGAGGCCAAAAAATGTTGTGCTCTATTGGAATGAGCTATGATAAGATACATGCTTGTCCAAACTATTGTGTTTTGTTTCGAAACGAATATGCATCATTAAATGAGTGCCCAAAATTCGGTTTATCTCGATATAAGAAAAATTGTCTCCAGTAAAAGTCTTATGGTATTTTCCTATAATTCCGAGATTTAGGCGCTTGTTTCATAGTGAAATCGATGCAAGACACTTGACTTGGCATGCAGATGAAATAATTATTGATGGAAAGTATCGACATCTGGCAGATTCACCACAGTGGTCAAAAATTGATGATGATTATCCTGATTTTGGAGAAGAAGCAAGAAACCTTCGCTTGGCATTATCTACTGATGGAATGAACCCACATGGTCTTTGTGATCGGTGGATCTGGAACTGACTGTTTAACGCTGGTTCGCGAAATGTCGCGGAAGCAAGAGTCGCCACCGTCTTTTATTTTCTCCAAATGGAAAGGACAAAAGCACAGAAAAATTCCTTATAGAGATTGCTCTCGGTTCGGGAGGTAGATTATAGAAAGGGAAGGTGTTAGCACCCTTTCTATCGATGGTTATCCATGGGCTCTTAGATACTTGCTCATTGTGTTTTCAAAAATGGTTTGTTTGCTTTTCAATTGTGGGTTTTAAAAAGTTTCTTTGAAAATTCCAGTTCGACTCTTGTATCGGTCCTCAAGAGTGTTTGAAAAATTGCTTTCGAAAGCTTTTTGAAAAGGTGTCGGTGTGAAAAGTATTTTTGATTTGTTTTGAAATTTAGAGCAAGTATCTAGAGTCGTCTACCTACCCTAAGGAATTCGTCTGTGTAGATGTCCTTTAAAGTAGTGCTATCCCACCATTGAGAGATAGGTAGCACCACCGTTGGAGGTGTTCGGGTCAATTCGAGGTTCGGGACATGGTGATCACCGGAGCAATAGGAAGACACCTTAGAAGCTACCCTCATGCCAGGTTCCCGGATCATGAGGACTTACTAAGACATCCTCTACTCGACGATCACCTTTCGAGGCAAGGCAACAGTGAGGCGGACCCTAGGGGTGGTGTGTGCGATTCGTGTGTTGTTTTCATTATATTTGTCTTGTGTCATGTCATTGGTGATCTATCGTTTGTTTTTATTTTGGGCCATTCATTCTTGCATGCTTTGTTTAACAGTTAAAAATTGCGAGGAAAAGTAAATCTAAAGCTATTACAAAGGGCGCGGGTCCACATCGCCAAAATTAACCAGGACCCGATTTGACAGAAAAATAAAGAAATTAAAAGAATTAAAAGTGCAAGAAGTAATATTTACAAGGCTTCGGGAGAGGTACATAATTATTTGAGCGAAATAAAATGAATATGCGAACGAATAAGAAATTAAACGAGTCGAGGGCGTTGGACCCTTTTGCAAAATATTAAAATTACATTAATTAAGAAAAGAAATTGTTTTTGTTTTTTGGTATTTTTATGTATTTTAGGGTTTAATGAAAAAAGAAAGAATTAATCAAAATTAACTACTAACCCTAATTCTACTTTATTTTAATTTAAGAAAACATTAAAATTTAACCTAAATAAAAACCTAAATTTTTTATGTACAATTTTAATTATGAAAATAAATAAAATAAATAATATTATTGTGACAAAAGAAAAATTAAAAAGGAATAAAAATTAATTAAACCTAATTCTATATTTTTTAGATTTTTTATGAAAAGAATTAATATTGCAAACCCTAATTTAAACTAAATTTATTTACATGCATTTATTTATAAAAAAATATTAAAATAAAATATTTATTATGTTTTTTTGTCTTTTTCTGATTTTTTAGGCATTTTTATATTTTGTAGAAATAATTAATTAAAGCAAAACAATAAAGGAGATGAAATAATAATTGAAAATAAAATATAAGGAAAATTGAGAAAATTGCAAACCAGGGGGGGTGGAAGTCCCCAAAGTGGAGGTCTTGATCCAAGAATCCTGGCCCAACAAGCTTCAGGTCCGTTTGACTTTTTTGATAGTGTGCTGTAGCGTTGACCAGGCTTAGGGTGTTCATCAGTCTTGAGCCTTTGGCTTGATCTCAGTGTACACGTGAGTGGATAGATGATGAAGGACTATGATGGTTTTCAGTATGGTGCCTGCATGTGATAATGGATTGAAAAATAATATTGAAAGGACATAGACCTGGGGTTCGAACCCAGGTCACTAGCATCACCAATCAACACCTGTGCCACTGAGCCATGTCAACGCGTTTGATATATTAGTAACAAATAAATAATATAAAAGAAAAGCAAAACGTTAGTGGGTCCGCGCGCCAATTTTCAAACAGACCAACCAGATCATGCCACAGACTCATCTTCTTCATGGTGTTGGATTTTCCTGAAACGCAAAAGCAATAGACAACGGTTTTTGAACCGTTCTATAATGCACCATTAGAAAAAAATAACGAATAGGCCATAAGGCCATATAAATTAAGCGCGATTGTTGTATCTTCTTCGTCCAAGCTTGCAGGTTTGAATGGTGGTGGTTTGGAGTCTCAATTTTTCCTAGTTTCAAAAGCCCTAATCTGAAGCTTGCAAAACCCTAAAATTCAAACATGGTGGAATCGTATTCACAGCATAAAAACGCAATTAAGTGCATTGGTTAGCTTCAAAACATCATAATGAACATGAATCAATGAATAAATTTCACAAATAATGCATGGAATGGGATATACGATTATGAAATTTATTTGATACAGTCTGCACTCATGTTACCAATCCTTGAGGTTCTGATGAGTCTTCTTGATTGGGAATCATTCAGGGGACCTTGAGGAAGCTATTGAAACAAGTTTCGTGCCTTGAATCCACCTAAAAAGTGCTTTTCAGTTTTGAGTTCTTTAGAGAAAAATTCAAGTTTGCAATGGCCTTTTCTGAGCTGCTGCGTGTCTAGCATGATTAGGGTTGTGTTCTAGCATTTGTACTGAGTCTATTAGGTTAACAAAAAACAATCAAATCCATGGCATTCATTGTTTTTGAAAATTTGATTTCTTAAGATCTTTTTCATATCTTTTCCATGTGCATTTGATTCAAATCATATCCAATTGCTCCAATTCTTTCCTTATTTGGCTAGGCACGAAATATTGAGCATAAAACATGTATAAAAAGATTGGTTAGGGTGAATTAAATATTTTTCATATATTTAAATGATTTAAATGAATCAATATAAATAAAAATTCAAATAAATAAATAAAAAATGAGAAAATACTTCCCTTTGGGCCAAGTGGTCGTGCACATGCTTAGAATGATGAATCATGGAAGAAAAATGGGCCCATTAGCAATTTTAGGTCATTTGGATCAAAGTTGACTTTTCAAAATATCCAAAAATTTCCCAACTTCCACAAGGCATAACTTGCTCAATTTTTAAGCTTTTCTCATGTTCTTGGACATTTTGGAAAGGTATTTGAGTCCTCTAACCAATGCCTTTGGTCCCATGTCATTTTGATTTACCAATCGCAAGTTATGGCCTTTGACTTAAAGTCCCTTTTTGTTGACTTTTGAAAATGACCTATAATGTTGAAATTGATAACTTTTTGTGAGAGCATTTCTTGGACTTGAAGTATGAAGATGAGTTGTAGGAAATGTCTTTCTCTTCAATATGAGCTTTGGATGGGATTTTTCTGATAATCCATGTGAAAGTTATGCCCTGGTCAATTTCAGTTGCCTTTTTCAGCTGTCCAAATAAGGAAACTTTTGCATCTTGATGATTTTCTGAGCCAAATTTTGAGAATCATGATCAAGCATTGATCAAATGATGTTTGTGGCTTCAAAATGATATGTTGACCAAAAATTTGAACTTTTGACTGTCAAATGACCATTTTGCCCCTACAGTTGACTGTAGTGCAATTAGGGTTTTTGACTGTGCAATTTTGAGCTGAATGCCTTGAAACTTGATATGAGGATGCTTGACCACATTTGTAGGTATGTGAGACTTGATTGGGCCTTTGAAAACTTCATTTCTTTGATTAGCACACAAACCCTAGTTTTGACTGTATAGGAGCCCTTTGCACTGTGCAACCCTTGGGGAATTTTGCAGCTTGACTTGGAAATTTCTTGGAGAATATGGGAGGGCAAATTTTGGGGTACAACAGTTGCCCCTGTTCAATCTTCTTAGACCTGAGGATGAAGATTGGCTGACGTGCCTTTCGTAATCCGAGGGTAGAAGATGATTGGACACTAGAGTGCCCAGAAATTTGCGCTCACATAGTGACAGTGTGGTGGGAATGGGCTTATAGATGCCATTTAGAGGTTGCTGGATAGGATGATGGGCTTATAGATGCCATCTGGGTGTTGATCGCGTAGGAGATTCCTTAGCGAGAACCTGCATACCTGCAAAACAGAAAATGAGTACCTGACACGTTGCAGGAGCTGAGTCTGGAGCTTCAAACGGCGATGAATGAACCAGGGATGGTTACTGCCTTAGCATGAATGTTAAGAGAACCTTGGGTGATTTTAACTTCAACAACGCTCGTTGAGAAAAATCTTGGGTGTCTTCTACTGGGATAAGAATCAGGGAGATCTTAGGGTCGATCTGACTGAACCAGAGGAGGCCTTTGACTGGATAAGCATCAGGAAAATCTTAGGGTCGATTTAACTGAACCGGACAAGGTCTTGGAGTATCTTCAGCTGGATAAGCATCAGGGAGATCTTGGGGTCGATCTGACTGAACCAGAGAAGGCCTTTGACTGGATAAGCATCAGGAAAATCTTAGGGTCGATTTAACTGAACCGGACAAGGTCTTGAAATATCTTCAACTGGATAAGCATCAGGGAGATCTTAGGGTCGATCTGACTGAACCAGAGAAGGCCTTTGACTGGATAAGCATCAGGAAAGTCTTAGGGTCGATTTAACTGAACCGGACAAGGTCTTGGAATATCTTCAACTGGATAAGTATCAGGGAGATCTTAGGGTCGATCTGACTGAACCAGAGAAGGCCTTTGACTGGATAAGCATCAGGAAAATCTTAGGGTCGATTTAACTGAACCGGTCTAGGTCTTGAAATGTCTTCAACTGGATAAGTATCAGGGAGATCTTAGGGTCGATCTGACTGAACCAGAGAAGGCCTTTGACTGGATAAGCATCAGGAAAATCTTAGGGTCGATCTAACTGAACCGGTCTAGGTCTTGAAATGTAGCTTGAGAACTTAACTGGATCTTTCCTGAAAGGTAAAGGTCAGTCATATGCAATGCATGATATGGATCAAGCAATGATGTTCTCAATATAAATGAGACTTGTATGATATGATGTGTCTATGCATGTTATAATGATGTATGTGATGTTTTATGTATGTATGTTTTCTTCTAGGAAAGTAAATCCTTGACGGGTGCCGGGAAGTCGTATCCTGGGCTGATGCTGAAGAATAGGTTTTGCTTCCGCTGGGGAGGATAACTGCAAGAATACCGGTAGGAGAAGATGACTCCGTTGCGGAATAAATTTGGCAAATGGAGGATTCTGCGGGGAGAAAAGATACTCTAGCGACCATGCTGGGAAGCAATACTCTGTGGGAAGAGGGATGCCTTGCTGAGTGTTGATGATAGTTTGCTGGGGATAGGAAGACTTTGTCGACGACGCTCTTTCCGTGGCTTTTGGCTGAGGATAACCCAGTTATATCCTGTTGAGGAAATAACTCTTTGAATGAAGCCGGACGACGCGTTCGTGCTCTGCGAGGATAAGCTTCCAGAATCTACTGGGGATAAGCTTACTGCTTGGGGATATGAATTCCAGCTTTCCTGGGGAAACTAGATTGGACTCTTCTGGGGATGTTTTGAAACTGCGGGGGAGTGATTCCTTTGAATGTTGGTATACCGCCGGGGAACAATCTTTAGGCCGAGACTGCCGGGGATGCTTGTTAAGAATATATGCTGTTGTTGGGGAATGTTGATATCTGCTGGAGGATACCCAATTTCCTTGAGATTTATCAACTCTGCTTGGAGAAGAATGTATTGACCTGCTGTTTTACTCTCTGGGGAATTAATATGTACTAGTCATATTCTTTAGCCGAACCTACATTGGTACCTTGGAGGATAGAACAATTGGATTGCTTAGACAACTCTTTATTGCCCCTGTTTCTAGTGTCACCTGCAATTAATTCCTTTGTTTCGTATGCAAATATTTATGAGTTAGCAAACTATTGTCAATGCATATATCACAAATTGAACCTTGGACGTTCTTCGCAAAACAAAACAGAAAAAGAAAAACAGTTGGCACGTTTAACTGAAAATATATTTGTATTGATTTTTGAATGGCCTGTGAATAGGCGTTTTGTGTACAAGAGGCTGACGTCCTAGTAAGAGGAACGCCGCCGAACAAGAGAGTTTTATACAAATTTTGTACAAAAGAAAATAAAACAGCTGTGTGAAATGAATGATCCCACTGGGTTTCAACTCTGCTATCGCCTTTATATCTCTGAGCGTCTCATCACTTGACGACCTTGGTTGAAGGTGAAGCTGATTGATCGATGCCGTCTGAACTTGATGTAGATACCGGATTCTGGATGCAAAGTGATCAATGAGACATAGTATTACGCTTTTATCCCTAATTTTTGCCTGGACCGCCCTTTCGGGTTTTCGGTCCACCGGGATACCCATTTTTGCCCAAGCCGCCTTTTCAGGTTTTCGACTTGCCGGGTGTACAGATTTTTCATTTTCATCCCTTCATTTTGCCCGAACCCCTTTTGGTTCGACGGGAAGCCCTAATTTTTGCCTAGGCATGTCAGCCTAGCGGGTCTTTTTTCATGCGTAGTATTTTTTTACTATGTCTGCATTGGCCGGGTGAGGAAGATCGTCACCATCCATATTGGTTAATATCATTGCTCCTCCTGAGAACACATACTTAACCACAAATGGCCCTTCGTACGTAGGGGTCCATTTGCCCCTTGGATCACTCTGAGGAAGGATGATTCTCTTGATTACCAGATCCCCAACTTGATATTCCTGTGGTCTGACTTTTTTGTTAAATGCCCTGATCATCCGTTTCTGATACGTCTGACCATGACAGATAGCAGCAAGTCTCTTTTCGTCAATGAGGTTGAGTTAATCAAGTCGTGTCTGGATCCAATCATCTTCGTTCAGATTTGCATCCTTCATTATCCGGAGAGAGGGTATTTGTACTTCGATCGGTAAGACTACCTCCATACCATAAACCAGAGAGAAAGGAGTTGCCCCGGTTGACGTCCTAGCTGAGGTTCGGTACCCATGTAGAGCGAACGGTAACATCTCGTGCCAATCTTTATAAGTCACTGTCATCTTCTGCACGATTTTCTTGATGTTCTTATTTGCTGCTTCTACAGCCCCATTCATCTTCGGTCTGTAAGGAGAAGAATTGTGGTGCTGTATCTTGAACTGTTCGCAGAGCTCAGCAATCATCTTATTGTTTAGATTGGTACCGTTGTCTGTAATAATCCTCTCAGGGACGCCGTACCGACAGATCAGGTTGTGCCGAATGAACCGTGCCACGACAGTCTTGGTTACCGTAGCATAGGATGCTGCCTCAACCCACTTCGTAAAATAATCAATCGCTACCAGGATGAAGTGATGTCCATTAGATGCCGTAGGTCTAATCTCGCCGATCATATCTATGCCCCACATTGCAAACGGCCAAGGCGCAGTCAGAACATTCAGGGGAACCGGAGGAACATGCACCTTGTCTGCATAAATCTGGCACTTGTGGCATGTCCTGGAATGTTGGTAACAGTCAGCTTCTATTGTAGACCAGTAATATCCTGCCCGTAGGATTTTCTTAGCCATAGTGTGTCCACTGGAATGTGTACCAAAGGTCCCTTCATGTAGCTCTTCCATGATCCTTTCTGCTTCAGTCTTATCCACACAACGCAGTAAGGTTGAATCATGGTTTCGCTTGTACAAGATGCCGTTGCTAAGGAAGAACTTGGCTGCGAACCTTCTCAAGAACTTCTTATCATTGATGGATGCACCTTCAGGATATTCCTGAGTTTCCAGATATCTCTTCACCTCATAGTACCAAGGATTCTCAGTCACCAATTCAGTCTCGAGATCACGACAGTATGCCGGTTCGTCCAGTTTCCAGATGATGATTCAGGGAGCCTCATTATCCCATTTGACTTTGAACATTGAAGACATTGTAGCTAACGCGTCCGCTAACTGATTCTCTTCTCTTGGAAAGTGCTCAAAGGTTATCTCTGTAAAGTGGGGGATCAGGGTCAACACACATTCTCTGTAAGGAATCAAGTTTGGATGTTTCGTATCCCACTCTCCTTTGATCTGATTGATCACAAGAGCGGAATCTCCGAAGACCCTTAGAAATTTGATCCTTAGGTCGATCGCAGCTTGAAGACCCATGATGCACGCCTCATACTCTGCCATGTTGTTGGTACAGTTGAAACATAGCCGGGCAGTGAGTGGAGTATGAGTACCTAGTGGAGATATGATTATGGCGCCGATTCCGTTACCCAAAGCATTGGAGGCTCCGTCAAAGTGCATAGACCATCGGGATCCTGGTTCAGGTCCTTCATCCGGTCCAGGTACTTCACAATCAGTCACTATCATAATTCTTTCATCCGGAAACTCGAAATTCATTGATTGATAGTCATCTACAGCTTGATGTGCCAAGTGGTCTGCCAATACACTTCCCTTGATGGCTTTCTGGGTCGTGTACTGAATGTCGTATTCCGTCAAGATCATTTGCCATCTTGCAATTCTCCCAGACAGAGCAGGCTTTTCAAATATGTACTTTATAGGATCCATCTTTGAGATCAACAAAGTAGTGTGAGTCAGCATATACTGTCTCAGCCGGCGAGCAGCCCATACCAAAGCGCAGCAAGTTTTCTCAAGCAGTGAGTATCGGGTCTCACAGTCGGTAAACTTTTTGCTAAGGTAATAAATGGCATACTCTTTTCGGCCAGACTCGTCATGCTGCCCCAGCACACACCCCATTGAATTGTCGAGCACTGTCAGGTATAGTATCAGAGGTCTCCCTTCAACCGGTGGCATAAGGATAGGTGGTTCTTGGAGATACTCTTTGATTCTGTCAAAAGCAGTCTGACATTCATCGTTCCAACGTACTACCTGATCTTTCTTCAGCAGCTTGAAGATTGGCTCACAGGTAGCGGTCAGGTGTGAGATGAATCAAGCGATGTAATTCAGGCGTCCTAAAAAGCCTCTGACCTCCTTCTCTGTCCTAGGAACTGGCATCTCTTGAATAGCTTTGACCTTAGCAGGGTCCACTTGAATACCCTTGTCACTGACCACGAAGCCTAGCAATTTTCCAGATCTTACCCCGAAGGTGCACTTGTTCGGGTTCAATCTCAGTTTATACAGTTTCAACCGGTCAAACAACTTCTGCAGATGATCTAGGTGCTCTTCCTCAGTCTGGGACCTAGCGATCATGTCGTCCACATACACTTCTATCTCATGATGGATCATATCATGGAATAAGGCAACCATGGCACGTTGGTAGGTTGCCCCAGCGTTCTTTAATCCAAATGGCATGACCTTGTAACAGAAGGTGCCCCACTGAGTAACAAATGTAGTCTTTTCCATGTCTTCAGGTGCCATCTTGATTTGATTATAACCTGAAAAGCCATCCATGAAAGAGAATACCTTGTGCTGAGCTGTGTTATCAACAAGGACATCAATGTGGGGTAGAGGGAAGTCATCCTTGGGGCTGGCCCTGTTCAGATCCCTGTAGTCGACACACATTCTGACCTTACCGTCCTTCTTAGGTACCGGCACCACATTAGCAACCCACTGAGGATAAGAAGTCACTGCAAGGAACCCAGCATCAAACTGTTTCATGACCTCGGCTTTGATCTTCTCAGACATCTCTGGACGCATCCGACAGACCTTTTGCTTAACTGGAGGGCAGTCTTCCTTAGTCGGCAAGTGATGGACCACAATATCGGTATCCAACCCGGGCATGTCTTCGTAGGACCAGGCAAAGATCTCCATATAATCATGTAACATCTTGGTTAACCGTTGCTTCATGCTGAGCTCTAGGTTGGCACCAATCTTTACCTCTTTCCTGTCTGTCTCTATACCCAAATTGATGGTTTCCACTGGCTCTTCATGGGGTTGAATTGCCCTCTCTTCCTGAAGTAACAGTCTTGCAAGCTCGCCAGGCACTTCGCAATCATCTTCACCTTCGTCTTCGGCTAAGTTGATCGGATTTTCGAAGTCATAATTGGCAGTAGCAGAGTTGTTATCAGTGAGATCCAGAGTGGATTGGAACCTGTATGAGTGAGTGTGTGTGTAAATACAGCTGTTTTAAAATATATGTAAAGGAAAAGAATGACAGAAAAGGAGCACAATATTTGCAATGCGAAAAATACGTCCAAGATTTTCATTCATGATATATGAAATGACAGTTTGTATGCCCTCACAAATGATACCACGGTGCCTCGGGTAAGACATCGGGCCATAGAGTTTATTTATTGTTTATTACAAATACTGAAACAAAGAAATTTATTACTTAGTAACAAGAGAAACAAATAGGTTGTCCTTTGCACTCCAATTGTTATGTCCACTGTCGGTTGCCGGGTAGATCCAGCTATCAAACTCAGCGTCGTCCACTTCGTCTTCGTCCCCAATAGCATTTACCCCATGAGCAGGTAGGGGAGCTGTCACCACATTAGGTTTCTCAGATGCCTCAAACTGTACCTCCTTGGCGTCAATAAGGTCCTGCAGCTTGTTCTTTAACGCCCAACAGTCATCGGTAGAGTGCCCCGGGCTATCTGAATGGTAAGCACAACGAGCATCCGGGTTGTACTTAGGAGACGCAGTATTGGGGAACTTCGGAGCCTCCCTGACAGTCACCAAATTGGTGGATAGAAACTGTGGCAGTATCTGTGACAAAGTCATGCTTAAGCGGGTGAATTCTCTCCGGGGTCTTTCAACCTTCTGAGGATTGTTTGGCCGGGGAGCGGCAGCAGGCTTAGCAATCATTACCGCACCGACAGATTGGCGGTGCTCATGTCTCTCTGATTTCCTGGAACCATATACGGCACTAGACTCCTTTTTGAAGGGTTTCTTCTCAGAACTAGATGATGCACCCTTCGGGATTTTTCCAGATTTTAACCCAGCTTCGATCCTCTCTCCAGTCAAGATCAAATCAGTGAACCCAGCAGAAGAATTCCCAATGAGATGGTTGAAAAACGGCCCAGATAGGGTCCCCAAGAACATGTCTACCAACTCCCGATCAGTCAATGGTGGCTGTACCCTGCCATCCAGATCTCTCCACTTCTGAGCGTACTCCTTAAAACCTTCGCTTGCACCTAACGACATACCCTGGAGTTGGGTACGTGTGGGGGCAAGGTCGGCATTATATTGATACTGCTTATAGAAAGCAGTAGCCAACTCCTCCCAGTTACGAACCTTGGTCCCATCCAGCTGATAGAACCATTCGAGATGAGTCCCTGAAAGACTCTCCTGGAAGAAGTGGATCCATAAATTCTTATCCGCAGAGTACGGCTGAATTTTCCGAACATAGGACCTTAGATGCAGCTTGGGACAAGACGCCCCGTCATACTTAGAGAAGGAGGGTGCTTTGAACTTGTGAGGGATGATCACACCAGTTGACAAACCCAGATCTCTGAAATCCAGCCCAGGTACCTGTTGAACCTCCATAGCTTTCAACCTATCCTCCAGTTGCTTGTATTTGTCGTCTGCAGGAGGGTACTGCTCTTCATCAAAATCAGTCTCGTTGTCGGAGACTACCGGACTAGGAACCCTTGCTTCTGCCGGAGGAGTACCCTTGCCAACAGAAGAACCAGCCTCTTCATGCTGCAGAGTATTGCCAAACCTTCGGCCCGAGTTGAACATAACAGTTCTTCTCTTCTTCTTCTTCTCCTTCTTCAGGAGCATAGCCTTCAGTTCTTCTTGGCCCTGGGCCAAACCCTTGATTAATTCCTGGAATTGTGCATTCTGCACCTGAAGAGCCTTGATTGATGTCTCAGTTGATGCAGATTCGGGATTCATGATGCTGAAATAAACAGCGAAGAACTGTAAGCAACCTAAAAAGGGGAAAAACCTGCTATGCACATGATGAATGAGATGTGTTCATGCAATGCATTCAAGGGTTCGAAAATTCAAACTTGTTGTAAAAAAAAAGGAACACACGTTATCATTAAGGAAATCATTGTTTAGTACATCAAAGCCTCATGGGCAAAATAATACAAAAATCAAATCAATCCCAAAATATGCTACGCATCCTCTTTGGAGCTATGTAAGTGTTGAGATTCCTCTCCTCATGCAACAGGCGGGTGAGCTCCAAGACCTTCTTTTCACTGGCATGTAGACTAGTCTCAAGAGAATTCCTTTCCTCCTTAAGCTGGATCCAGCTCTTCTGCATCTCTTCCCAGGATGTGGGCATATCAGGGTGCTGAATAGTGTAGGACACTTCCCCTTCCAGGACTGGTTCTTTGATTACTGGGAGCATGTGGGGATAAGGCATCACTAACTTCTGGGAGCGGGCTCGTACCCACTTGAGATAAGGCTCCAAAGGGATGGAGTTCCTGTGCCCCAGTGTCTTGCTGTCTATCCTACTTGGCATCCTCCAGGCTCTGATAAGTCTCTGGCGAAGTCCTTGAGTATCGTTGTCGAAGTCAAACACTATGTCAGGGATTAACATGTCATGAGGACCATCCCTCCGAGCATAACCAAACTGTCTCCAAGCCAGGCATGGGCTATAAGTAATACCTCCTCTGATTCCAAGTAAAGGAACATTAGGGTACTCCCCGCAACGATCAATGATAGTGACATCTTCTCTGGACCTAGGGCACCAATGTATATCTGCATGTGTAAGAGTCATCAACCGTTGTGACCATCTCAAACCCCGCTCATTCTTCAAGACTGATTGTGGAAGGTGCGAAATAAACCACCTTCCCAGGAGAGGAGTGCAACACATAAGGACACCCCTTTTTCTCATGGTTCGAGTGTAACATGAGTGAAGGATGTCCCCCAGCAACGTAGGTATAGGATTCCTGGACATAAAGATCTGAACAGCACTGATATCAATGAGCTGATCTGGATTAGGGAACAACACCAGACCATAGACAAGGAGGGCCACAACCTCTTCAAAAGCTTGCAAGTCAAGGGCATTCCAACATTCAAGGGCCTTTTCAAACAGAAACCTGGCTAAGAACCCTTTGATACCACTTCTAACTTCCCAATGTCCCTTGAGGTCAGATGACTGTAGGTGCAAGGCTTTAGCAATCTCTTCAAGCTTAGGTTCCTTTTCCGTACCGTTGAAGGGTAGCTGATCAAGGATAGGGATCTTCAGGAGCCGGGAGAACTCCTCCAATGTAGGTACCAACTGATAGTCCAAGAAGGTGAAACAATGATGCAGAGGGTCAAAGAACTGGAACAGGACCTTTATCATATCTTCCTCAATGTTGGTGTTGACCAAGCTGATGAGGCTTCCATGTCTTTCACTGAATGAAGAGTTCTCCGGAATCCTGGATATAAGCTCCTTAAGCTGAGGAGGGATCCTTACAAGACTGATTTGAATTGTCTTTCTACGAACAGTTTCCATGTCCTACAAAACAAGAACAAAGATGAAAATCCGAACCCCTGAAATGGTTAGTCAATGCATATGATGCTGGATGATGTCATGATGCTATGATTAAACACACCACAGATATTTACAAAGACAAACATGTAAGGCACACAAGGCACACAAGACAAGCCCTTAAGGTTTAAGGCCAGCATGGGGTCTGGGTAGTACCCTCTTGAAGTTGGTGGGTTCAACCTGTCCTAATCAAAGTAACCGGGTTCTAAAGTTCCCAATATCACGGGATTGCTTTCATTGTTCATCGTTTCGATTTAGCCACTGAACTGGCGACCGAAATATTCCAGGAAAGCAACCCTCAATTGAGTGTAGTATCGAGTATCAACCAACCTCGGACTGCACCAAAGTCAGTTATCTCACTACCCTAAAGAGGCCAAGATAGTTCAATTAAGGTTCCTAAGGTCTGTTGATGCTTCACGACACCACGCGGAGGCCCTGTACTCTCCTTGACTGAACTCAAGGGTTACCGGTACACACCAAAGTGCCACATCAACGTAGCAGACTGTTTCAACCATGTTGGTATACCCCGCACAGTTCCCTCACAGCCTTGTTGCTACTTTCTAAGAAAGGTATCCCCAGATCCGGGTTAGGATCTATAGAACTCCCAAGACAGTCCCACAATAATAAAGCAAGCAAAGAAAACAATTGAAAACACAATTATGAACTAACCCTAAGGTACACCTCACTTTAAGTTTATCCCCAGCAGAGTCGCCAGTTCTGTGATCGGTGGATCTGGAACTGACTGTTTAACGCTGGTTCGTGAAATGTCGCGGAAGATAGAGTCGCCACCGTCTTTTATTTTCTCCAAATGGAAAGGAAAAAAGCACAGAAAAATTCCTTATAGAGATTGCTCTCGGTTCGGGAGGTAGATTATAGAAAGGGAAGGTGTTAGCACCCTTTCTATCCATGGTTATCCATGGGCTCTTAGATACTTGCTCATTGTGTTTTCAAAAATGGTTTGTTTGCTTTTCAATTGTGGGTTTTAAAAAGTTTCTTTGAAAGTTCCAGTTCGACTCTTGTATCGGTCCTCAAGAGTGTTTGAAAAATTGCTTTCGAAAGCTTTTTGAAAAGGTGTCGGTGTGAAAAGTATTTTTGATTTGTTTTGAAATTTAGAGCAAGTATCTAGAGTCGTCTACCTACCCTAAGGAATTCGTCTGTGTAGATGTCCTTTAAAGTAGTGCCATCCCACCATTGAGAGATAGGTAGCACCACCGTTGGAGGTGTTCGGGTCAATTCGAGGTTCGGGACATGGTGATCACCGGAGCAATAGGAAGACACCTTAGAAGCTACCCTCATGCCAGGTTCCCGGATCATGAGGACTTACTAAGACATCCTCTACTCGACGATCACCTTTCGAGGCAAGGCAACAGTGAGGCGTACCCTAGGGGTGGTGTGTGCGATTCGTGTGTTGTTTTCATTATATTTGTCTTGTGTCATGTCATTGGTGATCTATCGTTTGTTTTTATTTTGGGCCATTCATTCTTGCATGCTTTGTTTAACAGTTAAAAATATTGCGAGGAAAAGTAAATCTAAAGCTATTACAAAGGGCGCGGGTCCACATCGCCAAAATTAACCAGGACCCGATTTGACAGAAAAATAAAGAAATTAAAAGAATTAAAAGTGCGAGAAGTAATATTTACAAGGCTTCGGGAGAGGTACATAATTATTTGAGTGAAATAAAATGAATATGCGAACGAATAAGAAATTAAACGAGTCGAGGGCGTTGGACCCTTTTGCAAAATATTAAAATTACATTAATTAAGAAAAGAAATTGTTTTTTTTTTTTGGTATTTTTATGTATTTTAGGGTTTAATGAAAAAAGAAAGAATTAATCAAAATTAACTACTAACCCTAATTCTACTTTATTTTAATTTAAGAAAACATTAAAATTTAACCTAAATAAAAACCTAAATTTTTTATGTACAATTTTAATTATGAAAATAAATAAAATAAATAATATTATTGTGACAAAAGAAAAATTAAAAAGGAATAAAAATTAATTAAACCTAATTCTATATTTTTTAGATTTTTTATGAAAAGAATTAATATTGCAAACCCTAATTTAAACTAAATTTATTTACATGCATTTATTTATAAAAAAATATTAAAATAAAATATTTATTATGTTTTTTGTCTTTTTCTGATTTTTTAGGCATTTTTATATTTTGTAGAAATAATTAATTAAAGCAAAACAATAAAGGAGATGAAATAATAATTGAAAATAAAATATAAGGAAAATTGAGAAAATTGCAAACCAGGGGGGGTGGAAGTCCCCAAAGTGGAGGTCTTGATCCAAGAATCCTGGCCCAACAAGCTTCAGGTCCGTTTGACTTTTTTGATAGTGTGCTGTAGCGTTGACCAGGCTTAGGGTGTTCATCAGTCTTGAGCCTTTGGCTTGATCTCAGTGTACACGTGAGTGGATAGATGATGAAGGACTATGATGGTTTTCAGTATGGTGCCTGCATGTGATAATGGATTGAAAAATAATATTGAAAGGACATAGACCTGGGGTTCGAACCCAGGTCACTAGCATCACCAATCAACACCTGTGCCACTGAGCCATGTCAACGCGTTTGATATATTAGTAACAAATAAATAATATAAAAGAAAAGCAAAACGTTAGTGGGTCCGCGCGCCAATTTTCAAACAGACCAACCAGATCATGCCACGGACTCATCTTCTTCATGGTGTTGGATTTTCCTGAAACGCAAAAGCAATAGACAACGGTTTTTGAACCGTTCTATAATGCACCATTAGAAAAAATAACGAATAGGCCATAAGGCCATATAAATTAAGCGCGATTGTTGTATCTTCTTCGTCCAAGCTTGCAGGTTTGAATGGTGGTGGTTTGGAGTCTCAATTTTTCCTAGTTTCAAAAGCCCTAATCTGAAGCTTGCAAAACCCTAAAATTCAAACATGGTGGAATCGTATTCACAACATAAAAACGCAATTAAGTGCATTGGTTAGCTTCAAAACATCATAATGAACATGAATCAATGAATAAATTTCACAAATAATGCATGGAATGGGATATACGATTATGAAATTTATTTGATACAGTCTGCACTCATGTTACCAATCCTTGAGGTTCTGATGAGTCTTCTTGATTGGGAATCGTTCAGGGGACCTTGAGGAAGCTATTGAAACAAGTTTCGTGCCTTGAATCCACCTAAAAAGTGCTTTTCAGTTTTGAGTTCTTTAGAGAAAAATTCAAGTTTGCAATGGCCTTTTCTGAGCTGCTGCGTGTCTAGCATGATTAGGGTTGTGTTCTAGCATTTGTACTGAGTCTATTAGGTTAACAAAAAACAATCAAATCCATGGCATTCATTGTTTTTGAAAATTTGATTTCTTAAGATCTTTTTCATATCTTTTCCATGTGCATTTGATTCAAATCATATCCAATTGCTCCAATTCTTTCCTTATTTGGCTAGGCACGAAATATTGAGCATAAAACATGTATAAAAAGATTGGTTAGGGTGAATTAAATATTTTTCATATATTTAAATGATTTAAATGAATCAATATAAATAAAAATTCAAATAAATAAATAAAAAATGAGAAAATACTTCCCTTTGGGCCAAGTGGTCGTGCACATGCTTAGAATGATGAATCATGGAAGAAAAATGGGCCCATTAGCAATTTTAGGTCATTTGGATCAAAGTTGACTTTTCAAAATATCCAAACATTTCCCAACTTCCACAAGGCATAACTTGCTCAATTTTTAAGCTTTTCTCATGTTCTTGGACATTTTGGAAAGGTCTTTGAGTCCTCTAACCAATGCCTTTGGTCCCATGTCATTTTGATTTACCAATCTCAAGTTATGGCCTTTGACCTAAAGTCCCTTTTTGTTGACTTTTGAAAATGACCTATAATGTTGAAATTGATAACTTTTTGTGAGAGCATTTCTTGGACTTGAAGTATGAAGATGAGTTGTAGGAAATGTCTTTCTCTTCAAGATGAGCTTTGGATGGGATTTTTCTGATAATCCATGTGAAAGTTATGCCCTGGTCAATTTCAGTTGCCTTTTTCAGCTGTCCAAATAAGGAAACTTTTGCATCTTGATGATTTTCTGAGCCAAATTTTGAGAATCATGATCAAGCATTGATCAAATGATGTTTGTGGCTTCAAAATGATATGTTGACCAAAAATTTGAACTTTTGACTGTCAAATGACCATTTTGCCCCTACAGTTGACTGTAGTGCAATTAGGGTTTTTGACTGTGCAATTTTGAGCTGAATGCCTTGAAACTTGATATGAGGATGCTTGACCACATTTGTAGGTATGTGAGACTTGATTGGGCCTTTGAAAACTTCATTTCTTTGATTAGCACACAAACCCTAGTTTTGACTGTATAGGAGCCCTTTGCACTGTGCAACCCTTGGGGAATTTTGCAGCTTGACTTGGCAATTTCTTGGAGAATATGGGAGGGCAAATTTTGGGGTACAACAGTCTTCAAAGTATCTCACATACCACATGGCATGTGATTCTTATGATTTATAACCTACCTCCATGGCTATGTATGAAGCGTAAGCACATGATGTTATCTATGTTAATTTCTGGGCCTAAACAACCAGGGAATGACATAGACGTATACTTGGCACCTTTGATCGAAGATTTAAAGATTTTGTGGGAGAACTATGTGGAGGTTTATGATGGATATAGGAAAGAAAGTTTCAATTTGAGGGCGATGTTGTTTGGCACAATTAATAATTTTCCAGCATACATAAATCTATCTGGGTATAACATTAAAGGTCAACGTGCATGTCCTGTTTGTGAAGATGGAACCGATACGATGCGATTGGAACTTTGTCAGAAGAATGTGTTTATCGGTAATCATAGATTCTTACATTCTAAATATCACTTTCGTGGGTGGAGAAAAGCATTCAATGGAGACATCAAACAACGTAAAGCTCCACCTGCATTGTCAGGTGACCAAATTTTTGAAAAGGTGAAAGATGTGTGTACTCAGTTTGGCAAGCCTTTTTCACATAAGGTTGTCAAAGGTGGGTGGAAGAAGAGGTCAATTTTTTTTGAATTGCCATATTGGAAGTCTTTGTATGTGAGACATTTTCTCGATGTTATGCATATTGAAAAAAATGTATTCGAAAGTGTTATTGGTACGTTACTCAATATAAAAGGAAAGTCTAAAGATGGCCTTAAAGCAAGGGAGAACATGTTAAAGATGAGAATAAGAACTGAATTAGGACCTGTGAAGAAAGGAAGACGGACATATCTACCACCTGCTGCTTTTACTCTATCTAGAAAGGAGAAAAAATATTGTGCAAGTTTCTAAGTGAAATTAAAGTTCCAGAAGGACATTCTTCAGATATTAGAAGACTTGTGTCTGTGAAAGACCTCAAGTTGAAGAGTTTAAAGACACATGATTGTCATGTTATAATGGAGCATTTTCTTCCAATACGTATACGTTCTATTTTTCCAGAAAAAGTAAGAAGCGCCATAACTAAATTGTGTTTTTTCTTTAGGTCAATTTGTAGTAAGGTGATCGATCCCGAGGTCTTACCAACACTGAAAAAAGAAATAGTTATTACCTTGTATGAGCTTGAGATGTATTTTCCTCCCTCTTTTTTTGACATAATGGTACATCTAGTTGTTCATCTTGTGAAAGAGACACAATTGTATGGACCAACTTATATGAGATGGATGTACCCTGCTGAACGTTATATGAAAATATTAAAAGGGTACGTTAAAAACCAAATTCACCCAGAGGGTTATATTGTTGAACGGTACATTATTGAAGAAGTGGTTGAGTTTTGTACTAAATATTTGACCAATGTTCAATCCGTTGGGCTCCCCAAAACTCATATTTGTGAAAAAAAGGAAGGTAACAAATTAATTGGAAATAAAATTGAGACAATATCAAGGGATGAATGGGAGCAAGTGCATTTGTATGTTATGCAAAATGACAGTGAGGTTGAGCCATATGTTGAAATGCACAAGGTTGTACTCTGAGGGTTAAATCATAACATAAATGAAAATTGGATAGTACAAGAGCACAATCAAAGTTTTATACAATGGTTTAAGAATCATATTTATTCAAAGCGCTCTTCAGATCCCGCTTCAATAACATAAAGGTTGATATATTTGGCATATGGTCCAAGTTTGCACGTGTTTTATCATAGCGCATACGCAATAAATGGGTACACATTTTATACCAAAGAACAAGATGATAAAAGTACTATGCAAAATAGTGGTGTCACCGTGCTAGCTGAAGCAATGCACATATCAAGTTTGAAGGACTTAAACCCCAAATATGAAAATCTGTCATATTTTGGGGTTATTGAGCACATTTGGGTGTTTGATTACGAGAAGTTTCAGATTCCTATCTTTGGTTGCAAGTGGGTAAATAGTAGTGGCATACGAATGGATAAGTCAGGATTTCTGCAAATTGATCTTAATAGGGTTGGGTACAAAGAAGAGCCTTTTATTCTAGCATCTCAAGCTAAATAAGTGTTCTGTGTCACTGACCCGACGAGTACGAAATGGTCTATAGTGCTTTTATCTAACAAAGTGATTGATGATACCTGTGTAAATCAAGGTGATATTGATGTTGAGAATCAGTCATGTATTAGACGGAATGATCAAGATGAGAATATTATAGCGGATGAATCATATATTAGAAACGATCATAACAAGGGAATTTGGATCAATTCTGACGTCCGCATTGCTAAGAAACAAGTAATTCATATTCCAACCAAGAAAAGAAATATATGTTAGTGAAAGAGGTAATATAGTAAAATGTTATATATTATGTCATTTTCAATAAATTTATATGCTCTTCTTTATTTGTCATTTGTTATATATTCAATTTATTATAGATTTTTAGATTGGGTTTATGTTTTTCTTTATTACAGGTTAGATGGCTAGTAACGAGGATCACCCAAATGATGATGCTATTGATGATGGGGATCATGAGACCGTTATTGATCAGGAAGCGGAAATTAGACGAGGAATAACAATTATGAAGAAAGTCATTCGTGATAGAGATTGAGGCGTAAAATTAGATGCACATTGGAGCCAAAATGGCCAACTAATTGAGCCTAACAGTTCAATGGTGACAAGTTTTATTAGTGCACTTGTAAGGAATGAAGTTCCAATTACTTGTGATGATTGGAGTAAACGAGAGTTGAAAGAAGCTAAAGAAAAAATTTGGAGTGAGATACAGGTACCATATTTAATGAAGTTCCAATTTGTTTTTAATGACGATTATGTCTTTAAATTACTTATACTAACACACTCTGTGTATATTTTTCGTAGAGGTCTTTCAACAACATTGATGATACTAGAATAACTTTTTGTCTCTGATTGGATGGAAAACTACTAAGAGGGTTTAGGAATTTTTTAAATATCAAGTTTCTTAGGGATGCGGATAAATTTTTTGTTGATGCAGAGCTTCCATATAAATATGCAAGTTTGGTTTCACCTAAAGAAT
Organism: Vicia faba; assembly: GCA_948472305.1. Classification (NCBI taxonomy): domain Eukaryota; kingdom Viridiplantae; phylum Streptophyta; class Magnoliopsida; order Fabales; family Fabaceae; genus Vicia; species Vicia faba. The sequence continues at coordinate 523,377,636 of OX451740.1, read as the reverse complement.
GGGAAACGTTTAAAGCCAAACGAAAAACCCAAGAATTTCAGAGTGTAAGTGAAATAAATCAGCAAAGAGCATCAAGTCTCGCGTATCCATACAGAAAAGGGCGTATTGGATATGGACGCTTAGAACAGTCTATCGTAAGTATCTATAAATTGAAATGATATACTTGTTCATCATGAATTATATTTGATCATATTATTTGACTTAATGTGTAGTTAACAAAGGAGAATAGTTCTGAAACATCTCTTCCGGCACATGTTTTGTGGAAGGAAGCCCGTGTGGGTAAGGATGGAGTTATCAAAGAAGATGTTCAAAAAGTTTTTGAGAAATGTGTAAGTATAACATTATTTATTTAATTAAATCAAAAGTTTAGTAACATATAATTAAGACAAATTTTCAATATTCATATGAATTTCAGGAGACTCTATCTCAGTCTATATGTCCAGATGAAGACAATGATTGTAGGAGCATACTTAGTCGAGCATTAGATGTTCGTGAGTATTCTGGTCGGGTGAGGGGTAAGGGATTTGGAATCACTTTAAAATCCTTGAAGATGAAAACACAAAAGACTCCTAGCAATAAAGAACTGCAGGAAACCTTAGAAACACTACAAGCTGAAGTCCGTGAATTGAGAAGGGAAAAAGAATTAAGAGAGCAAGCTTCAGGTTTTAAAGCTACTAGTGACAAAGGTAGTATCGGTTGTAATTTTCAACCGAATATTCTAGAGGTAATTATATATATCATTATGAAATTAAAGTAGCTTAATTTATTTAATTGAAATATATACACAATAACAATTTGAAATTTATTATTGGTTTTATGGCATTTCACCTTGTCAACTCTACTTATCGTCACCGACTTATCGGATGATTGGAAAGGGAAAAGTGCATAACAGTTTGGGAGAATTACTTTACACTAAACCGCTCCCTATTGGCTGTTTGAAAGTATCAATTGACATTGCTTTGGAGAAGGATGCGTTATTACCACATCCTGATGATGTCTCGGATGCCACACTGGTGGGAGATGCAATAGGTTCGTTTATTGCATGGCTGTTGTGATCGGTGGAAATAGAACTGACTGTTTTTTAGCTGGTTTCGCGAAATGTCGCGGTAAGCAAGAGTCGCCACCGTCTTTTATGTTCTCCAACATGGAAAGGACAAAAGCACAACAAAATTCCTTATTCGAGAATGTTTCTCGGTTCGGGAGGTAGATTTATAGAAAGGGAAGGTGTTAGCACCCTTTCTATCCATGGTTATCCATGAGCTCTTAGGTACTTGCTCTTATGTTTTCAAAAGATTTGTTTGCTTTTCAAGTGTGTGTGGGTATTGAAAAAGTTTCGTTTGAAAAATTTCTGAATAACTCTTGTATCTGTCCTCAAGAGTGTTTGAAAAATTTGTTTTGAAAGCTTTTGAAAGTGTAAGGTGTGAAAAGTATTTTGTTTGTTTTTTTGAAAAGAGCAAGTACCCATGAGTCATCTACCTACCCTAAAGAATTAAGCTGTGTAAGTGTCCTTTAGGTAGTGCCATCCCACCATTGAAAGGTAGGTAGCACCACCGTTGGAGGTGTTCGGGTCAATTCGATTATTTGGGACATGTGTGGTCACCGAAGCAATGGTAGGACGTCTTAGAAATAACCCTAATGTCCTAGATCCTTTTTTATCCGAGGCAACTGTTTCGAGGCGACGTGATCTTTAGACAAAAGGGCGACCTCTAATACACCCTATACTTGATGACCACGTTTCGAGGCAACGAGTGAAGCGTACCCTAAGAGTGGCATGTGTTTTGTGTGTTGTATTCAGTTAATGTTTGTCTTTGTAATTAGTGAGCTACGAGTTGTTTTTATTTACATACATTCTTCCATGCATTTAACAGTTAGGGGTGCGGAAAGTAAATTGCAGAAATATAAAGTTCTACGCTATTACAAGGCGCGGGTCTATACATCGCCAAAAACAATAACCCGTTTTGAAAAGTAAATGCAGAAGATTAAAGAAAGTAATAAAATCCTAATTACTATTACATATCCGGAGACAGTTACATAAATAATCAAAAATAAAAAATTAAAACTAAAATGCGCGCGAAAGAATGAATCGGGAATGTCTTAAGGGTGTTGACCCTTTTAAGAAAAGAAATGAAATTTTTGTCTTTTTTTTTTGTGATTAAATGAAATTAATAACTAATAATTAAGCTAATTAATTAATTTATTAAGAGAAAATATTTTTTGTGCTTTTATGTTTTTTAATGAAAATAAAATAAAGGAAATAAAATTAAAAGTTAATAAAAACCTAATTCCAAACTTATTTTAATTATAAAAAAAGAGTTAAAATTGCCTAATTAAAGCTATTTTATTTGTTAATATTTATTTTACAAAAATAAAATGAAATTAATAATGTTAGTTCTTTTTTTTGATTTTTTATGAAAAAACATTAATTGGTTAATTGTTAATAATAAAAATAATTAAAAAGGTTAATAATTAAATTAGAAAATATAAAAAAGGGGAAAAGAAAAGAATAAACCAAGGAAAGGGGGTATGGGCCAGAATGGAGGGTGTATGTGGAATTTGAGGCCCATTTGAATCTTCAGCCACGTTGACTCTTTCTGGTTGCCTACGCCCATGTTGACTCCAGAGCACCATGGTCCTCATGCTTGTCCCTTGGATTTGCATTGATGGACATTTGGCAGGCTGAGATGTGAGGCTTATGGTGCTCATCATTTGGGGATCTGCACAAGAATGCATTTGAATAAATAATATTGGAATTATGGGGGGACCTGGGAATCGAACCCAGGTCCCAGAGATCACCAAGTATATTGCCAACCACTACACCAATCCTGCGCGTTTGTTAGTAAAATAGAAAAGAAACATAATATAAAATAAGCGCACTATATGCTGAAAAAAGGAAAAAGCGCGCACCCGTTTTGAATCAGCCAATCACATGGAGGCACGTCCTTCATCTTCTTCGTTTCCTGTAAAAACATAAAGTAGATATCGGGGGTGAGTTTGTGATGACTTACAATGCTTGATATGGAGTCTCAGGGCGTGGTAAAGGTCTCTTTAGTTTCAGGGTATGGCAATGAAGGATCTCACGTGCTTTGTTTTGTCTGAAAGTGCCTGCAACCTTGCTTTAGATCTCACACTTTTTTGACAAATTCTGAGTTTTTGCTCTGCCGTTTTAGGGATGCCTTTTTTTCGTCCATGAGGGTGGGAAGGCTTGCATATGTGTATATGAATGAGAATCAATCACAATAAGGAGCCTTGAAGCCTTGCAATGAAGTCTTGTTTTCCTCCATAACCACCATTGAACAACTTGCCTTTTTTGTCAAAATTTGAATTTTTATGCTTGGAATAGGTCTTGCACGAATTTGGAATATGTTTCATGGTGTATCAAATCTATTCAAACCACAAAATATCCCCTAATTAATTCTCTTGATTTTTATTTGAATTTTAAAGATTTAAAATGAATTAAATCAAATAAAATTAAACAAAAATAGAAAAATTAATTTTTATTCTTGAAATAAATCATGGGACACGTGGGAGGCATGGCAAGGATGAATCAAGTGGAAAAAGTGGGCCCCTTTTGTCAAAAATGAAGTTTCAAGGATAGTTGACTTTGGCCATTTCACAAAAATTTCCCAACTTCTCCAATGCATATCTTGCTCAATTTTGAAGCTATGAACATGTTCGTGGACATTTTGGAAAGGTCTTGAAGTACTCTAACCAATGTATTTGGTCCCATGTCATTTGAATTTACCAATCTCAAGTTATGGTCTTTGACTTAAAGTGCCTTTTCGTTGACTTTTGAAAATGACCTATAATGTTGAAATTGATAACTTTTTGTGAGAGCATTTCTTGGACTTGTAATGTGAAGATGAGTTGTAGGAAATGTCTTCCCCTTCAATATGAGCATTGGATTGGATTTTTCTAATGATCCATGAAAAAGTTATGCCTTGGTCAAGTTACAGTTGACTTTTCAGTTGTCCAAAAATATAAACTTTTGACACCTTGATGATTTTTGAGCCATTCTCATGGAATCATGATCAAGACTTGATAAAATGATGATTGTGGCTTCAAAATAAGATGTTGACCAAAAATTTTGACTTTTGACTGCCAAATGACCATTTTGCCCCTACAGTTGATTGTGAAGCAATTAGGTTTTTTGACTGTGCAACTTGACCTTGTGAGCCTTGAAACTTGACATGTAGGTGCTTGACAATGTATATATGCATGTGGGACTTGATTGGGCCCTTTAAAACCTCAACTTCCTTGAAGGAACCAAAACCCTAATTTTGACAGGCTTAGGAGGATGGTTGACTGTGTAGCCCTTGAGTAGACTTTGAACCATTTGAGGTGATGCTTGTCAAAACTTTGAAGAATATGGGAGGGAAAATTTTGGGGTACAACAGTTGCCCCTGTTCAATCTTCTTAGACCCGAGGATGTAGATTGGCTTGTGTGCCTTTCGTGATCCGAGGGTGGAAGATGATTGAACACTAGAGTGCCCAGAAATTTGCACTCACATAGTAGAGTATCGGCAGTGTGACAACGGGAATGGGCTTACAGATGCCATTTGGAGAGATGGTGGATAGGAGGATGGGCTTATAGATGCCATCTGGAAGTGTTACAAAACCTCGTCGGGAATGGGCTTATAGATGCCATTTGGAAGGATGGTATGGGAGGATGGGCTTATAGATGCCATCTGGAGATGTGACAGAACCTTGTCAGGAATGGGCTTGTAGATTCCATTTGGAAAGATGGATAGTTGTGGATATGGGCTTATAGATGCCATCTAGGTGTCGATCGCGTAAGAGATTCCTTAGCGAGAATTTGCGTACCTGAGAAAGGAAGATAATTACCTGGCCTGTTACAGGGGTTGATCTTCGAACTCTTTATGTAGATATGCCCTGGATGGATACCGGAATCGAATCCGGAGCCTCAAAAGGTTGATGGGTTGTCTCTACTGACAGGTTATCTCAGAAAAATCTTTAGGATTTAACTGAACCATAGGAGGTTTTGTCTTTCTTGACGAGTTGTCTCTTTGGACGGGTTGTCTTCAATGACGAGTGATCTTCAATGACGAGTTGTCTTAAATGACGAGTTGTCTTCAATGAAGAGTGTCTATACTGACGGGTGTCTATAACGACGGGTTGTCTTCAATGACGAGTTGTCTTCAATGACGAGTTGTCTTCAATGACGAGTTGTCTTCAATGACGGGTGTCTATAATGACGAGTGTCTATGACGACGGGTGTCTCAAATGACGAGTGTGAGTGTCCATGACGACGAGTGTCTATGACGACGGGTGTCTATGACGACGGGTGTCTATGACGACGGGTTGTCTTCAATGACGAGTTGTCTTCAATGACGAGTTGTCTTCAATGACGAGTTGTCTTCAATGACGAGTTGTCTTCAATGACGAGTGTCTATAATGACGAGTGTCTATGACGACGGGTGTCTCAAATGATGAGTGTGAGTGTCTATGACAACGAGTGTCTATGACGATGGGTGTCTATGACGACGGGTGTCTATGACGACGAGTGTGAGTGTCTATGACGACGAGTGTCTATAATGATGAGATGTCTTCAATGACGGGTGTCTATAATGACGGGTTGTCTATAATGACGGGTTGTCTTCAATGACGGGTGTCTATAATGACGGGATGTCTTCAATGACGGGTGTCTTCAATGACGAGTTGTCTTCAATGACGGGTGTCTATAATGACGAGTGTCTATGACGAAGGGTGTCTCAAATGACGAGTGTGAGTGTCTATGACGACGAGTGTCTATGACGACGGGTGTCTATGACGACGGGTGTCTATGACGACGGGTTGTCTTCAATGACGAGTTGTCTTCAATGACAAGTTGTCTTCAATGACGAGTTGTCTTCAATGACGGGTGTCTATAATGACGAGTGTCTATGACGACGGGTGTCTCAAATGACGAGTGTGAGTGTCTATGAAAACGAGTGTCTATGACGACGGGTGTCTATGACGACGGGTGTCTATGACGACGAGTGTGAGTGTCTATGACGACGAGTGTCTATAATGACGAGATGTCTTCAATGACGGGTTGTCTTCAATGACGAGTTGTCTTCAATGACGAGTTGTCTTAAATGACGAGTTGTCTTCAATGACGGGTTGTCTTCAATGACGGGATGTCTTCAATGATGGGATGTCTTCAATGACGGGTGTCTATACTGACGGGTTGTCTTCAATGACGAGTTGTCTTCAATGACGAGTTGTCTTCAATGACGGGTTGTCTTCAATGACGAGTTGTCTTCAATGACGGGTTGTCTTCAATGACGAGTTGTCTTCAATGACGGGTTGTCTTAAATGACGAGTTGTCTATAATGACGGGTTGTCTTCAATGACGGGTTGTCTTAAATGACGAGTTGTCTACAATGACGAGTTGTCTTCAATGACGGGTTGTCTTCAATGACGAGTTGTCTTAAATGACGAGTTGTCTTAAATGACGAGTTGTCTTCAATGACGAGTTGTCTTCAATGACGAGTTGTCTTAAATGACGAGTTGTCTTAAATGACGAGTTGTCTTCAATGACGGGTTGTCTTCAATGACGAGATGTCTTCAATGACGGGTTGTCTTCAATGACGAGTTGTCTTCAATGACGAGTTGTCTTAAATGACGAGTTGTCTTAAATGACGGGTTGTCTTCAATGACGAGTTGTCTTCAATGACGAGTTGTCTTCAATGACGAGTTGTCTTAAATGACGAGTTGTCTTCAATGACGAGTTGTCTTCAATGACGAGTTGTCTTCAATGACGAGTTGTCTTAAATGACGAGTTGTCTTAAATGACGAGTTGTCTTAAATGACGAGTTGTCTTCAATGACGAGTTGTCTTCAATGACGAGTTGTCTTAAATGACGAGTTGTCTTAAATGACGAGTTGTCTTCAATGACGGGTTGTCTTCAATGACGAGATGTCTTAAATGAAGGGTTGTCTTCAATGACGAGTTGTCTTCAATGACGAGTTGTCTTAAATGACGAGTTGTCTTAAATGACGGGTTGTCTTCAATGACGAGTTGTCTTCAATGACGAGTTGTCTTCAATGACGAGTTGTCTTCAATGACGAGTTGTCTTTAATGACGAGTTGTCTTCAATGACGAGTTGTCTTAAATGACGAGTTATCTTAAATGACGAGTTGTCTTCAATGACGGGTTGTCTTCAATGATGAGATGTCTTCAATGACGAGTGTCTATACTGACGGGTTGTCTTCTTTGACTTTAGGAAGTAATTTAACTGGACCTGTCTTCTTTGACTGGATGAGCATCAGAAAAACCTTTGGGATTTAACTGGACTTGTCTTCTTTGACTGGATTTGTCTTCTTTGACTGGATTTGTCTTTTTTGACTGGATTGGTCTCTTTTGACTGTATTTGTCTACTTTGACATAACTGATTATTTAACTGTATCCTTCCTGAAAGGTAAAGGTCAGTCGTATGCAATGCATGATATGGATCAAGCAATGATGTTCTTGACATAAATGAGATTGTATGACATGATGCACATATGCATGATGTGATGTTTATGAATGTATCTTCGTCTGGGAAAGTAAATCCTTGACGCATGCCGGGAAGTTGAATCCTGGGCTGATGTTGAAGAACAAAGTTCTTCGTTTCCGCTGGGGATGATGATTACAAGAATAAACCGGTAGGAGAAGACGACTCCGTTGGGGAATAAACTTGTTGAAGCGATTACTCTGCGGGGAATTACTCTGTGGGAAGAGATACTTCGCTGAGATTTGGTGATAACTTCGCTGGGGATTCCATTTAGAAGTTATGTTGAGGAATTTGATGAACTCCGCTGGGGATAGGAAGAACTTCGTCGAGGACGATCTTTCCGTGGTAATTAGCTGAGGATAACCCAGTTATAGGCTCTGGTGGAGAATGACCTTTGAATAAAGCTGGGGAGATGCTTTTGCGCTCTACAGGGGATTAGCTTCCAGAATCTACTGGGGATAAGCTTCCAGAATCTACTGGGGAGATTGATTCAACTTTCCTGGGGAGACTTTTGGACTGTACTGGGGAATGGCCCCACTGGATGTCTGTATTCCGCCGAGGAACAATCTTATATTAGGACTGCCGGGGATGCTTGTTAAGGAATATCTGCATACTCCGCTGGGGAATGTTGAGATTTTCTGGGGATACCCAACTTCCTTAAGGCTGACAGTAGACTAACTCTGCTTGGGGAGAGTGTTGCTGACTTGCTAGGGATACTATGCCTTTTTAGGGCTGATGGGAGACCAACTCTGCTCGAGGGAGAGTATTGCTGATATGTCTTACTCCGTGGGGAGTGAAGGTATCTTGGTTACGTTCTTCAGTCGAATACATGCCTTGGTACCTGGAGGACAGAGCAGCTTGACCATTTTGGGCAACTCTTACTGCCCCTGTTTCTGTGGGAGAAGATACCTGTGGAGGCGCTTGATGACTGCCGGTTGACAAATCTTCTTCTGGTAGGCAAGTGACGAGATGACGGAACATATTCGTACGCTTTTGATCCCTAACTTTTGCCTGGACCGCCCTTTCGGGTTTTCAGTCCACCGGGATACCCATTTTTGCCCAAGCCGCCTTTTCAGGTTTTCGACTTGCCGGGTGTACAATTTTTTTTTCATTTCATCCCTTATTTTTGCCTAGGTGTGTCAACCTAGCGGGTCTTTGCTTATGCGTAGTGTTTTTTTCGACTATGTCCGTGCTCTAAGGATGCCGGGAGTTGTCACTGTCAGTAGTGCAGTGTTACCATGCCACCAGAAGATCTTCGTTTGATCGTCCAATGCCCCAAGTGATTCAGACGGAGATTTTCCCCTAGTTGGTTGGCCTTTTGAGAGATTCTCAGAATCTTGACTTAACTGCCCCAGATGATGGACAATGATCATGCCCTGCCCCTTGGTTGGGAGTGCTTTTGTTCACTAGATATTCTTCGTGCGAATTTCTCTGCTGTTCGAACAAAAAGTCATATGCAAACAAATATTATTTCAAAAATGCAAAGCTTATGTCTGTCTTGAAGTTTTTGAAAATGTATTTTCATAAAAACAGGTGAATTTTTGTAAAATGTAATGTCAACTCAAGAGTTTACAGTGAGCCTTAAGGAGTCAGGATACCTTTCGTAACAGTATGCTTTCGAACCAACCCATGCTTCAGCTAGGACTTTTAAGGGTTGTAACGTGGCCTGGTTCACGGTTTAAGAAACAAAGGATAAAGGCTCAAATTTTATTTGTACCCACCCGTTCTTCGTGATGTTCTTCAAACCTAAACTCAACTGATCGTGCGTTAGACCTTGTTTGAGTCTTTGCTCTGATGTTCCACTGATGGTTTGGACATTGACAGTTTATTCTGAATAGGCAGTCATTTCTTTTTTGGTTGAAGGTTTGTAGGACCTCCCTTTTTTTTGATCTTGTTATCCCTGTTCTTTGCCTGAACTGTTTCTTTTTGTGATTACAGTCAGCGGGATGCCCCAATTTTTGTAAGTCTCCTTCATAGGTTTTGACTTGTTGGGCTTTTATTTTGAGAAATGATGACTGCCTGTCTTTATGATTATTCGGAACCATCACTGTCTTTGATTTTGACAGGACTCCTTTGGTGCCATTCGTTGTGCACTTGGATCAACTAAGAGAACTACCCTGCCCCAGGTTATGATTAAGGGTTTTAATTTTTGAAAGGAAAAACTCCTACTTCTTTGGCTCAAAGGGGTTTGACGAGGGATTATCTTCCTTATAACTCCAGTGTTTAGGATTTGAAACAATGCCTGTACCTCATCAGCGGGTGTTGTACCCCAAAATTTACCCTCCCATTTCTCTCAACATTTTCTCACCACAAGACCCTTGGAGCTCAAGATTCAGTTAGGGTTTCCTCTGCTCAAGACTTCTCCTTGCACTGTTAACCCAAATTAGGGTTTGTGTTTGAACAAAGATATTTTGACCTAAAATGCCTAAGATGACTTTCATGCTTCATGTTGGACTCCCAAGTTTATCCATACCAAGTTTCAAGTCTTGATTCCAAATTTTGCCCAGTCAATTGGACAGTTGACCTAGAAATCAACTGTATTGGGGAAAAAGTCAACTGTGGCCAATTGACAGTAAAATCTCATGAAAATTGACCCACATCAACATTATAAACTCATATGGACCATTTGATCAAGTTTGGATCACAATTCCACAAGAAATTTGATCAGATCACCAAAAGGGCAAAATGGTCATTTCTAGGGTTTTGAACTGCACAAAGGCAATTTTTGACTGTTTGACCTAGCCAATGGCAAACCAAGCTCACCTATGGACTCAAGGACCCCATGGATTTGTCTTGACATACTCAACAAGTTCAAAAGATCCCAAATACACAAGATTGACAGTTGAATTTCCCAGTCAATTGATCAATTTTGACTGTATACTGAAAAGTCAAACTTTGACTTTTTGGTCAAAATCAAGTGTCAAGATTCATTTTTCATCAAAACATGCCAAATCATGAAACTTGTTCATCAAGAAATCAAGAATTGCAAATTAGGGTTTGAAATGAAGATTTTTCATAACTTAGAATTTTTCTAAGTTATGAAAACCCCTAATTTTTTCCTAACTTTGTCCCACTTTCTCACCAAGATGCATTTGGATTCAAGGAAAAGTCAAAACATGAAAGTTGTAGTCCATTGCAAAATATACAACTTTTATTCACAAAGTTTCCTCAAAAGAAGCTTGTAGCTCAAGTTACAATTTTTGGAACAAGGGTACCAAACCATTCTTAACTTAGAGAAATTTGACCTATTTTAGGCAAGGTTTTTACCTAACTTCAAGACCATTTTTCACATAATTCCACTTGGAATTTCAATTTGCATTTCAAAAATGAATTGTAGTACACATTCCAAGCTTTCCAAAATGTCCAAGAACTCATCAAACAACCTCATGGTCAGGGAGAATCGAATTTGGCAAGTTGGGAAAAACTCACTTTGTTCTTGGCCAATTTGCATGTTCATAACTTGGGCAACTTTTCAAATCAGCATGCATAAGCTAGTTACAGGCCTCTAATCCCATTTGCACTCAATAATTAAATGCCAATCCATTGTGTGTTAGCATTATTTTGTGCATTTGGACATTACATGTTAGATTAAGCCTTAATTAGATAAAGCATTTTTGCCATTTTTGAAAAGTAGAACTTTATGTCAATTAGCAGCACATTAGGGGGGCCTCTATCAGTCTAAAACTCAAGTGGACACTTTGTTGCTTAAAGTTGAAGAAACATAGCATAACAAGACACAACTCTCATTCCTGTGAACCAGAGCTTAAGCAAAGTTATCAAACACTTTCTAATCATCAAACCTAAGCTGAAACACGAGCCAACCATCTCCATTGCCTTCTCAAATACAGAATCACCCTAAAACTGCCCAAACAGGGTACCTGCTGCAGATTGAGTTCCATAACTCAATCCATTCATGCATTCTTGCTAAAACCACTTCAAACATATCCCACATCATCCCTTGAAACTATTCCAAGCCTCAAACACGACCTGTAACACTCCCAAGCAACATCACCATTTTCATTTTCTTGTTTTGCAGTTGAAGTTCCATAACACGATTCACTTGGTTTCAAAGCAAACTAAAGCTTGGAATAGCATCCCTGGACATCAAGGAAGCTGTACCAACCATCACCTTGCATTGAAAGCACCTCCATCACCAGATACGATTCCAACTGAACAGGTAAGTTCATGAACTCGTATCTCTCTATCCAGGCATTGTTAGCTTTAGGTTTGTGAAGAAATTATGTCACATTCATAGCCCTGAACATGCCCATGTAATTAGTTTTCATTTATGTTATGTGTGCTATGAGAATTTGATGTCTGAACATGGAACAAAAACTAGGTTAGGAATTAGGGGAGAAGAAATTCTCTCTCATTTCTGAGAGTTAAATCATGTTCTTTATATGTATGAACTCGTGAGATGATGCTTTACATTTTTTGTGTTGTGAGTTTTCATTAAAAGTCCAGGAATCAGGATGTTTGAATCCATGTACCAAGCGCGCGTTTTTTGAACAAGGTTTGCTGGAGGTTGAAGAAGATAGGTTCTGGGCTGGGCCTGAAATGTTTTTTTTTCTTTTTGCACCTTGCTTTTACTTTTGAACCCCCCTGACCCATTTTGATTTTTACTTATCATTTTCCATTTTTTCCTTTTGATTTTATTTCTATATTTTTATTTAAGTATGAAAAAAATATAAAAATCATTTTTTCCACAATTTTTGCATTTATTTTGATATTTATTAGTCTTTATTTAGTTTTTGTACATAAATAAATACTTATATACTATTATTTAAAATAGCTAAAAAATAATACAAACATATTTTTCTGACTTTTATTTCATATTATCCCTTGAAAACATTTTATAATAAAATATACTTTTTTTATAAATATTAAATATTATTATTTTGTATATATTCAATATATTTAGTAAATAATACAAATACATATATATTTATTAGTATATTTAGGTTAAAAATAAATAAATACAAAATATAATATTTTATTTTTATTAATATTTAACATTAAAAATCCCTTTTTTTACAAATATACTTCTCTTTTATTTATTTTTTATACATAACTAATAAATATTGTACATATTAAATAATTAATACCTTTTATTTAATAAATTAGGGTTTTTGCCCTAAACATAAAAACTTCAAAAATTAATACTTTTTATTTTTGTTTATTTGACATATAAAAGAACATTTTTTTTGCATCTTGCATATTTATTCCATTTTTATTTAATTATTGTATATTAAATAATTTGTATAATTCAATTTTTGATGTAATAGTTAGGTTTAATTTCCTTGTCAAAATACCCCCATTTGAACATTTGTACCCCCCTTCCCATATATTGTGTTGTAATAACTTAGGAACTTTATTTTTTCGCACTTTAATGCTTTCTAATTATGCCATGTTAGAATTAGGGTTTGTATGCAAATCAAAAACAACAAAAATAGTTTGACCTAATTTCAAGATAAACAAGCATGAAAATGGACAACACTAATCACACTTGCACCCCTAGGGTATTCCACTTGTTACCTTCAATAATGGGCCATATTGCATGTTAGGTCTCTTTGGGCAAAACAAAACAATCAAATGATCATAGTCCCTCGATGACGCTTTCGAAAGTTGCCTAAAAAATGATCAAGTCCCTTTCAAGGAAAGATTGCCCAAAGATACTTGGCACCATTACAATTATGGTCTAAACGATGACCCACACCCGTCCCTTTCACATCCTAACACAAGATTGTCCACCAAATGCAATGGTGGAACAAAATTGTTAAAAGGGTTAAAACATAGCAAAGATCTTTGAGAAATTTAGGAGTAGACAACCTCTTAGTTACTTGAATCAAACTTGCAAAACAAAACACTTGCCTATTTTTCAAACCACACATCACTACACTTTCAAAACAACTTTCAAAAAACATTGAAAACCTTTTCAAAAGACATACACCTTTGTATACATCCCAACATGGATCATTACAAAGGTTGCCATCACATTGGCCTCTTTTCAAAACATTTTCAAACCCACACACACAAAGCACCATTTCAAACAATTGAAAATCAAGGCAAGATGATCTAAGCAAGTAACTAAGAGCCCATGGATAACCATGGATAGAAAGGGTGCTAATACCTTCCCTTTCTATAATCTACTCCCCGAACCCAAGAAAACATCTCAAAGGTTTTTGCTGTGCTTTTTAAACCTTTCCTTAGGATAAAATAAAAAGTCGGTGACGACTCTTGCTCAACCGAAACATTTGCGAAAACAAACGTAAAACCTCAAGTCAGTTCTCCCACCGTATCACAGAACTGGCGACTCTGCTGGGGAATTCTTTTAAGTGGAGTAACCTTAGGGCTTAGATCACCCTCTTGCATGACTAATTGTTTGTCTTGATTGCTTTATATCTTGGCTCTCTTGTTTGGGTTTACAATCCTATACCCGGATTTTGGGAAACATTCATAGATAGCAATACGTTGTGGAAACTGTGCGGGGTATACCGACACGGTCGAAGCAATAGCTATATTAGTGCGACATATTTGTGAGTACCGGTAACCCTTAAGTTCAATCAAGGAGAGTACGGGGCCGCTGAGTGATGTCACTAAGCACTAATTACCTAGAACCTTACTTGACCATCTTGGCCTTTTATTAGGTGTAGTGAGATGACCGGCTTTGGTGCAGTCCGAAGTTGGTAGATACTCGATGCTACACTCATTGAGGGTTGTTTTCTTGGAATATTTTGGTCGCTAGTTAAGTGGCTAAACTAAAACAATGAACAATGAAAACAATCCAATGATATTGAGCTCCTTAGAACCTGGTTACTATTTATAGGACAGGTTTTTTAAGCCAACTACACTCAAGAGGATACTTACCTATGAAATCCCATGCAAGCCTGAAACTAGGGTTTGGTGTGAATTACTTGTACATGTGCTTGTGCATACATCATAAACATCATAAAACATCATATGCATTCACTAACCACTTCAAGGGTTTAGATCTTCATCTTTGTTCTTGTTTTGTAGGTCATGGAAATTCCTCGCAGAAAAACCATCCAAGTCAACCTTGTGAGAATCTCTCCTCAACTCAAGGAGCTCACCTCAAGAATTCCGGAAAGCTCATCCTTCAGTGAAAGACATGGTAGACTGCTCAGCTTAGTCAACACCAAAATTGAAGAGGATATGATGAAAGTGCTATTCCAGTTCTTTGACCCTCTTCACCACTGTTTCACTTTCCCTGACTATCAGTTGGTACCCACTTTGGAGGAGTTTTCTCAACTCCTGAGAATTCCTATCCTTAATCAACTACCTTTCAACGGTACAGAAAAGGAACCAAAGCCGGAAGATGTTGCTCGAGCATTACATCTACAACCTTCTGACATCAAGGGGCATTGGGAAACTAGAAGCAGCGTCAAAGGTTTCTTAGCAAAATTCTTGTTTGAGAAGGCACAAGAATGTTGGAATTCATTGGACCTACAAGCCTTTGAAGAGATTGTGGCACTCCTTATCTATGGGTTGGTCTTGTTCCCAAATCCTGACCAGCTTGTAGAGGTCAACGCCGTCAAAATCTTCTTGTCCAGAAATCCAATACCAACATTACTTGGGGATATTCTTCACTCATTTTACACACGAACAATGAGAAAGAGGGGTGTTCTCATGTGCTGTACTCCTCTCCTTGCAAGGTGGTTTATTTCGCACCTTCCACAATCTGTCTTGAAGAATGACCAAGGCTCAAGGTGGTCCCAACGGTTGATGACTCTTACTCACTCTGATGTACATTGGTGTTCTCGGTCCAGAGAAAATATCATCATCGTCGATCGTTGTGGAGAGTTTCCTAATGTTCCTTTACTTGGAATCAGAGGAGGTATCACCTACAACCCTTGCCTAACTTTGAGGCAATTTGGATATGCACTGAGGGATGGCCCTCACGACATGTTGATTCCTGACCTAGTTTTTGACTTCGACAACGATGCGCAAGGACTTCGCCAAAGATTCATCAGAGCTTGGAGGATGCCCAACAAGGTTGATAGCAAGACACTGGGACACAAAAAATCCATCCCTCTTGAGCCTTATCTCAAGTGGGTACGAGCCCGAGCCCAGAGTCTAATGATGCCTTATCCTCATGTTCTCCCTGTGATTAAAGAGCCCGTCAAGGAAGGAGAGGTTCCCTACACCATCCTACATCCTGACATGCCTACATCGTGGGAGGAGATGCAGAAGAGTTGGATCCAACTCAAGGAACAAAACACTTTTGAAGCCAGCTTCTATGCCAGCGAGAAGAAGGTTTTAGAGCTCACCCGCCGACTCCATGAGCAAGAGGCCCTCAACACCTACATTGTGCCAAAGAGGATGCGCAACGTCTTTTTACCTTGAGAAGTTGTTTTTGTAATATTTGGCCCATGAGGCACTTATGTACTAACAAATTTCTTCTTATTAATATGACGTGCGTTCTTTTTGTCTGCAACAATTGTGAATTTCTAAAATCCTTGAATGCATTGCATAGATAGCATCTCATGCATCATGTGCATAACAGGTACCCTTTTTTCTACAGGTTGCTTAATCTTCTTCGCTGTTTATTTTGAACAGTCATCATGAATCCAGAATCATCCAGTGAACAAGCAATCAAGGCCCTCCAGGCCCAGAGTGCCCAGTTTCAAGAGATGGTGATGAACCTGGCCCAAGGTCAGCAAGAGTTGAAGGCTCTACTCCTAAAGAAGAAGAAGAAGAAGAGGACTGTGTTGTTCAATACTGGACGCAGGTTTGGGAACACACTTCATAACGAGGCTGATCCAACTACTTCCTCTGCAGAGAAAGACAGTCCCCAAGGGGGAGGAGCTCCTAGTCCTGCAGTCTCTGACAACGAGACAGATTATAATGACGAACAATACCCTCCCGCTACTGACAGATACAAGCAATTAGAGGACCGCTTGAGTGCCATGGAGATTCAAAATGTGCCGGGGCTGGATTTCGGAGATTTAGGGTTATCTTTTGGGGTGGTAATCCCACACAAGTTTAAGGCGCCTGCCTTTGCCAAATATGACGGGGCTTCCTGTCCAAAGCTGCATCTCAGGTCGTACGTAAGGAAGATCCAACCTTACACGACAGACAAAAATCTTTGGATCCACTTCTTCCAAGATAGCCTTTCGGGGTCACAACTTGAGTGGTTCTATCAGCTAGATGGAACCAGTATCCGACATTGGGAAGATTTGGCTACCGCGTTTTATAGACAATATCAATACAATTCTGACCTCGCTCCTACGCGTACCCAACTTCAGGATATGTCCCTAGGAATGGGCGAAGGGTTCAAAGAATATGCGCAAAAATGGAGAGATTTGGCTAGCAGGGTGCAGCCTCCATTGACTGACCGTGAGCTGGTTGACATGTTTCTAGGGACCTTGTCTGGTCCATTCTTCAATCATCTGGTTGGTAATTCCTCCGCTGGGTTTACGGATTTGATCCTGACGGGCGAAAGGATAGAAGCTGGCATCAGGTCAGGAAAGATACAAAAAGGTTCGTCCACAAGTACTGAGAAAAAGCCTTTCAAGAAGGAAGCTAGTGCCGTCTATGGTCCTAGAAGACAAGTCAAGCCAGAACACCGCCAAGCCGTCAATTCCTTGGTAATTTCAAAACCTATTGCTGCTCCTCAGCAGTACAATCAACAAAGGGGTGAGTGGCCCAAGAGGCAATACACTCGGCTGAGTATGACCTTGTCAAAAATCTTACCACAACTGTTATCAACCAACTTGGTGACCATCAAAGAGGCTCCAAAGGTCGTGAATACTGCATCTCCTAAGTATAACCCAAATGCCCGTTGTGCTTATCATTCTGATAGCCCCGGGCATACTACTGATGATTGCTGGGCCCTGAGAAATAAAGTTCAAGACCTTATCGATGCGAAGGAAATTCAGTTTGAGGCGCCTGAGAGGCCAAATGTTGTAACTGCTCCTATGCCCCAGCATAGACTAAATGCCGTCGAGGAAGATTTGTATGCTGTTTCGGTGAATGATGTTGCTACCCCTCTATTGACTGTTAAGAGGAACCTACTGCTAGCCGGTTTATTTCTGGGTTGTAGCAAGGGTTGCCTCCTGTGTGCTGTTATCCCTACTGGTTGTCCGCTGCTGAAATCAGGCATCCAAAGCCTGATGGATAGCAAAGAAATTCTGTTCAAGAAAATTGCTGTTCCATTTGTTTCCGCTGAAGAAGTATCAGTCGTCACAATTTTCAACAATCCTACCAAGGCTCTCCCAAGGAAGCCAGTCTAAGTTATGTCTGTTGCACCCATTACCATTACTGTTCCGGGGCCCCTCCCCTATGAATCTGACAAGGCTGTCCCATGGCATTATGGGGCAGACGTGTATGTGCTTGGAGTGAAGCAGGAGTTCAACACCGGTACCAGTATCAGTAACATTACTGGTCCCGCCAAGATTACTCGCAGTGGCAGGCTCTTCTCGCCTGACATTGCACCACCAGTTATCCGAAAACCTCTTATCATCACACCCACAAGTGTGCATGTTTCAAATCAAGTTCCTGTGTCTACTACTGCCGCCGAGTCCTCTGATACTCGGGGCAAAGAAGTTACTACCGATTTGCCTGCCCGGACGGAGGCACCAAAAAAGACCGCTGTTGAAGCCTCCCAGCAAGAGATGGAGGAAATCCTTAAAATCATTAAAAAAAGTGACTTCAATGTCGTTGAACAGTTGGGGCATACCCCCTCCAAAATCTCTATGCTATCATTGCTGCTATGCTCAGAGGCCCACGCCAAGGCCCTGTTTTCATTTCTGAAAACGGCCCATGTGCCGCAAGAGACCTCTGCAGATCAGTTCACTGACTGTGTGGCTAATTTGACAGCTGACAATGGTTTGGGGTTCTCGGATGCTGACCTTACCGCCAAAGGAAAAAATCACAATGATGCATTGCATGTCTCTATAGAATGCAGGGGCACTACTCTCGCACACGTATTGGTGGACACCGGTTCTACCCTGAATGTTTTGCCCAAGAAGGCCTTAGATCGGTTGGATTGTGAGGGCCTGGAATTGAAACCTAGTAACATCATTGTTAGAGCCTTCGACGGTTCTAAGAGGATGATGCATGGTGAGGTAGACATTCCTATTCGTGCGGGCTCCCAAGTCTTTGACTCAACATTCTATGTAATGGATATTCGTCCATCTTATTCCTGCTTGTTGGGCCGACCTTGGATTCACAAAGCTGGGGCCGTAACATCCACTTTACACCAGAAGCTCAAATACCCTGTCAAAGGGAAGATTGTTACTGTGCAGGGTGAGGAGGAATATATGGTTAGTCACTTGAATTCATTCCGGTATATCGAGATGGACGGGGAGTTTATTGAAACCCCCTTTCAACATTTTGAAGAGGTACCTCCAACATTGGCTTCAGCTGAGACAGTGGTTGAAGAAGACTTTCCTTTAAAGATGGCTTCCCTGAAGGATGCCCGGGCTGTGATCGAGAATGGCAAATGTGCAAACTGGGGTCAGCTTCCTGACTTC
This sequence comes from Vicia faba, assembly GCA_948472305.1. Taxonomy (NCBI): domain Eukaryota; kingdom Viridiplantae; phylum Streptophyta; class Magnoliopsida; order Fabales; family Fabaceae; genus Vicia; species Vicia faba. Next base: position 523,358,646 of record OX451740.1, on the reverse strand, counting down.
ACTTAAAAGACCGATAAGTTCGGGCTGGGCTTCACTGCAGAGGCTCAGAGGGCTGTTCGCAAAGAAAGGATCAGAAAGGCTCCGGTGTTCATCACCAACCCAAGGGTGAATGCTATCGAGGAGGACGTAGAGGAAGCAGAGTTTGACAGTTGGATCTATCCAGCAACCAACAACGGACCAAGCAACTGGACGACAAAGGATTTTACACCTATTACATTTGTCACGCAGTAATGAACTCTTTTGATTTTCAATTTGTAACAAACAATATGTTGAAACTTTTATTGGCTCGGTGTCCTACCCGGGGCGCCGTAGCTCCATTTGTGAGGGCTTTTTGTATGACATTTCCATATATCATTAATCAAACATTGGACGTTTGTTGCATTTCAAATCTTGTGCTCTTTTTCTTTCTGTGTTATATATTGCAAAACAGCTATATTTACACACACTCACTTATACAGGTTCTAATCCACTCTGGATCTCACTGGTAACAGCTCTGCTACTGCCAGTTATGAATTCGAAAATCCGATCAACTTGGCCGAAGACGAAGGTGAAGATGATTGCGAAGTGCCTGGTGAACTCGCGAGACTGCTACTCCAAGAAGAGAGGGCCATTCAGCCGCATGAAGAGCTGGTGGAAACAGTGAACCTGGGTACTGAGACAGATAGAAAAGAAGTCAAGATTGGTGCCAATCTAGAGCTCAGCGTGAAGCAACGATTGATCCAGATGTTACATGATTACATGGAGATATTTGCTTGGTCTTACAAAGACATGCCTGGTTTGGATGCCGACATTGTGGTTCATCACCTGCCTACCAAGGAAGACTACCCTCCGGTAAAGCAAAAGGTCCGCCGTATGCGTCCAGAGATGTCCGAAAAGATCAAAGCTGAGGTTATGAAGCAATTCGATGCCGGGTTTCTAACAGTGACTTCTTACCCTCAGTGGGTTGCCAACGTGGTGCCAATGCCGAAGAAGGACGGTAAGGTCAGAATGTGTGTCGATTACAGGGATCTAAACAGGGCAAGCCCCAAGGATGACTTCCCCCTACCTCACATCGACGTTCTTGTTGACAATACTGCTCAACACAAGGTGTTCTCCTTCATGGATGGTTTTTCAGGGTATAATCAGATCTAGATGGCTCCTAAAGATATGGAAAATACTACCTTTGTGACTCAGTGGGGCACCTTCTGCTACAAGGTCATGCCATTCGGGTTGAAAAATGCTGGGGAAACCTACCAACGTGCCATGGTTGCTTTATTTCATGATATGATCCACCATGAGATTGAAGTGTACGTCGATGATATGATTGCAAGGTCCCAAACTGAAGAGGAACACCTTGATCATCTGCGGAAGCTGTTTGACCGACTGAAGTTGTACAAGCTGAGGTTGAATCCAAACAAATGCACCTTTGGGGTGAGGTCTGGAAAATTACTAGGTTTCATTGTAAGCGATAAAGGTATTCAGGTGGACCCTGCCAAGGTGAAAGCCATACAAGAGATGCCAACTCCCAAGACAGAGAAAAAAGTCAGAGGCTTTCTGGGACGACTGAATTATATTGCCCGATTCATCTCACATCTAACTGCTACCTGTGAGCCAATCTTCAAATTGCTGAAGAAAGATCAAGTAGTACATTGGAACGATGAATGTCAGGCCACTTTCGAAAAGATAAAGGAATATCTCCAAGAGCCACCCATTCTTATGCCTCCAGTGGAAGGGAGACCTCTAATACTATACTTGACAGTACTTGACAACTCAATGGGGTGTGTGCTGGGGCAGCATGACGAGTCTGGCCGAAAAGAGCACGCTATTTATTACCTGAGCAAAAAGTTTACCGAATATGAGTCTCGGTACTCACTGCTCGAGAAAACTTGCTGCGCTCTGGTATGGGCTGCTCGCTGGCTGAGACAGTATATGTTGACTCACACTACTCTGTTGATTTCAAAGATGGATCCCATCAAATACATATTCGAAAAGCTTGCTCTGTCTGGAAGAATAGCAAGATGGCAAATGATCTTGACAGAATATGATATCCAGTACACCACTCAAAAAGCAATCAAGGGAAGTGTACTGGCAGATCATTTGGCACACCAACCTGTGGATGATTACCAATCATTGAACTTTGAATTTCCGGACGAGGATATCATGGTAGTAACTGATTGTGAAGTACCTGGACCGGATGAAGGACCTGAAGAAAGATCCCGATGGTCTATGCATTTTGACGGAGCCTCGAACGCTTTGGGTAATGGAATCGGCGCTGTGGTCATATCCCCCAAAGGAACTCATACTCCACTCACCGCCCGACTATGTTTCAACTGCACCAACAACATGGCAGAATATGAGGCATGTATCATGGGTCTTCAAGCTGCAATCGACTTAAGGATCAAGTTTCTAAGTGTCTTCAGAGATTCCGCTCTCGTGATCAATCAGATCAAAGGCGAGTGGGATACGAAACACCCAAATCTTATTCCTTACAAGGAGTATGTGTTGACTTTGCTTCCTCACTTTGAAGAGATAACTTTTGAACACTTCCCGAGAGAGGAGAATCAGTTAGCGGACGCGCTAGCTACAATGTCTTCAATGTTCAAAGTCAAATGGGACAACGAGGCTCCCTGGATCATTATCTAGAAGTTGGACGAACCTGCATACTGCTGCGATCTTGAGGCCGAAGAGGTGACTGAAAAACCCTGGTATCATGAGGTGAAGAGATACTTGGAAGCTCAGGAATACCCTGAAGGTGTGTCTGTCAACGATAAGAAGTTTCTGAGAAGGTTCGCGGCAAAATTCTTCCTCAGCAACGACATTCTCTACAAACGAAACCATGATTCAACTCTACTGCGTTGTGTGGATAAGGCTGAAGCAGAGAAGATCATGGTAGAACTGCATGAAGGTACATTCGGAACACATTCCAGTGGACATACCATGGCAAAGAAAATCCTTCGGGCAGGATATTTCTGGTCCACAATAGAAGCCGACTGTTACCAACATTCTCGAACTTGTCATAAATACCAGATCTATGCTGATAAGGTGCATATCCCTCCAGTTCCTCTGAACGTCCTGACGGCACCTTGGCCTTTTGCAATGTGGGGCATCGATATGATCGGTGAGATCCGACCGACGGCATCCAACGGTCATCGCTTCATCTTGGTAGCAATTGATTACTTCACGAAGTGGGTAGAAGCAGCTTCCTACGCCACGGTAACCAAGAGCGTCGTGGCACGTTTCATTCGGCATAACCTGATCTGTCGGTATGACATCCCGGAAAGGATCATTACGGACAATGGTACCAATCTCAACAACAAGATGATCACTGAGCTCTGCGAGCAATTCAAGATACAGCACCACAACTCTTCTCCATACCGGCCGAAGATGAATGGGGCTGTCGAAGCGGCTAATAAAAACATCAAGAAAATTGTGCAGAAGACGACGGTGACCTACAAAGATTGGCACGAGATGTTACCATTTGCTCTTCATGGGTACCGTACCTCAGCAAGGACGTCAACCAGGGCAACTCCTTTTTCCTTGGTCTACGGCATGGAGGCAGTCTTGCCGATTGAAGTCCAGATACCCTCTCTCCGAATAATGAAGGATGCAGGCTTGAGTGAAGATGACTGGATTCAGACTCGACTTGATCAATTAAACCTAATTGACGAAAAGAGACTCACCGCTATCTGTCATGGTCAGACGTACCAAAAACGGATGATCAGGGCATTTAACAAGAAAGTCAGACCACAAGAGTATCAAGTTGGGGACCTGGTAATCAAACGCATTATCCTTCCTCAAAGTGATCCCCGGGGTAAATGGACCCCTACGTACGAAGGGCCATTTGTGGTTAAACATGTGTTCTCAGGAGGAGCCATGATTCTGACCACCATGGATGGTGACGACCTTCCTCACCCCGCCAATGTAGACATAGTAAAAAGATACTACGCATGAATCAAAGACCCGCTAGGTTGACATACCTAGGCAAAAATAAGGGCTTCCCGACGAACCAAAAGGGTTCGGGCAAAAATAAGGGATGAAATGAAAAAAATCTGTACACCCGGCAAGTCGAAAACCTGAAAAGGCGGCTTGGGAAAAAATGGGTATCCCGGTGGACTGAAAACCCGAAAGGGCGGTCCAGGCAAAAGTAAGGGATAAAGCGTAACACTATGTCTCATTGGATCACTTTGCATCCAGAATTCGGCATCAACTATCTGGCTCAGACTTCGGCATCGATCAATCAGCTTCATCTTCAACTAAGCAGCAAAGTGATGAGACGCTTGAAGACATAAAGGCGATAGCAGAGTTGGAACCCAGTGGGAATATTGTGCACATAGCTGTTTTGTTTCCTTTTCAAAATTGTATAAACTTTATGTTATTCGGCGACGTTCTCTTACTAGGACGTCGGCCTCTTGTATAAAAAACGCCTATTTACAGGCAAATTTCAAAATCAATACAAGTTCACTTTTCCAAACAAATTGCCAATTGTTTTTCCTTTTTCTGTTTTGTCTTGCGAAGAACGTCCAATGTTCATTTTTGATATATGCATTTGACATTAAATTGCTAATTCATAAATACTTGCATATGAAACAAAAGACTAATTACAGGTGACATCAGAAGTAGGGGCAATGTAGAATTGTCCAGGCAGTCTAGTTGCTTTGTCCGCCGAGATACCAAGGTAGGATCAACTGAAGAATATGACCAAGTTGCCTCAACTCCCCACAGAGTAAGACAAGATTCAGCAATACTCTCCTCCAGCAGAGTTAGTCTACGGTCAGCCTGAAGGAAGTTGGGTATCCTTAGAAGATATCAACATTCCCCAGTGGAGTATAGGCATTCCTCAGCAAGCATCCCCAGCAGTCTTAATCTAAGATTGTTCCCCGGCGGAATACAGACACCCCAGTGGAACCATTTACCAGTACAGTCTGGAAGTTTCCCCAGGAGGTTTGGAATCCATATCCCCAGCAGGTCTTGAAGCTTATCCCCAGTAGATTCTGGAAGCTCATCCCCTGTAGAGTACGAACGTCTCTCCCAAGCTTTATTCAAAGTTATTCCTCACAAGGGCTTATAACTGGGTTATCCTCAGCTAATTGCCACGGAAGATCGCCCTCGGCGGAGTTCTTCCTATCCCCAACGGAGTTTAACAAAGTTCCCCAACATAACTTATCAACACAATCCCCAGCGGAGTTAATCATTGTCATCCCTAGCAGGGTCCATCATTGAAATCCTCAGCGGAGCTCTCATCAAAAATTCAGCGAAGTATCTCTTCCCACAGAGCATTTCCCCTCAGAGTAATCTCTCCAACAAGTTTATTCCCCAACGGAGTCATCTTCTCCTACCGGTGTATTCTTGCAAACATCATTCCTAGCGGAAGCGAAGAACTTTACTCTTCAATGTCGGCCCAGGATTTAATTCCCCAGCCAATCGTCAAGGATTTATTTTCCTAGACGAAAATACATTCATAAACATTTCACATTTCATACATATTGCTTACATATATGATAAAGTGCATACAACACTATCTCATTTTGAACATCATGACATCATGCACTTCATACATCATGACATTGCATACAACTAATGTTTTGCCTTTTCAGGGAAAAGGACAATCCAAAAGACAACTACCTTCAACTGTCACAATTCCAGATTAGATTCCTGTATCTAGCCAGGGCACATCTGTGAGTGATCAGTTTCCAGATTCGACTCCTGTATCCAGCCAGGGCACATCTGAAGAGTTTGAAGATTCGATTCCTGTATCCAGCCAGGGCATATCTGTTGACGATTATTTCCAGATTCGATTCCTGTATCCAGCCAGGGCATATCTGTTGACGACTATTTCCAGATTCGGTTCCTGTATCCAGCCAGGGCATATCTGTTGACGATAGTTTCCAGATTCGACTCCTGTATCCAGCCAGGGCACATCTGTAGAGTTTGAAGATTCGATTCCTGTATCCAGCCAGGGCATATCTATCAACTATCATAGTTCCGGATTCGATTCCTGTATCTAGCCAGGGCATGTATGAAGAGTTCGAAGATTCGATTCCTGTATCTAGCCAAGGCATATCTGTTGATGACTAATTCCAGATTCGATACCTGTATCCAGCCAAGGCATATCTGCGAGCAACCGATTATAGATTCGACACCTGTATCTAGCCAGGGCATGTCTGCATGAAGAGATTGAAGATCAACACCTGTAATGAGCCAGGAAAACATCTGTCTTTCTCAAAATACACAAGTTCTCGCTAAGGGATCTCTTATGCGATCAACACCTTCAAATGGCATCTATAAGCCCATTCCCGACAAGATTCTGTCACGCCTTCAGATGGCATCTATAAGCCCATCTCCCTATCCACCATCCTTCCAAATGGCATCTATAAGCCCATTCCCGACATCTCATTTGCTGATACTCCAACATGCGAGTGCAAATTTCAGGGCACTCTAGTGTCCAATCTCCTTTTACCCTCGAGTCACGAAAGGCAAACTTGCCAATCTAACTCTTCAGGTTCAAGAATATTGAACAGGGGCAACTATTGTACCCCAAAATTTGCCCTCCCATTTCTCTCAACATTTTCTCACCACAATACCCTTGGAGCTCAAGATCCAGTTAGGGTTTCCTCTGCTCAAGACTTCTCCTTGCACTGTTAACCCAAATTAGGGTTTGTGTTTGAACAAAGATATTTTGACCTAAAATGCCTAAGATGACTTTTATGCTTCATGTTGGACTCCCAAGTTTATCCATACCAAGTTTCAAGTCTTGATTCCAAATTTTGCCCAGTCAATTGGACAGTTGACCTAGAAATCAACTGTATTGGGGAAAAAGTCAACTGTGGCCAATTGACAGTCAAATCTCATGAAAATTGACCCAAATCAACATTATAAACTGATATGGACCATTTGATCAAGTTTGGATCACAATTCCACAAGAAATTTGATCAGATCACCAAAAGGGCAAAATGGTCATTTCTAGGGTTTTGAACTGCACAAAGGCAATTTTTGACTGTTTGACCTAGCCAATGGCAAACCAAGCTCACCTATGGACTCAAGGACCCCATGGATTTATCTTGACATACTCAACAAGTTCAAAAGATCCCAAATACACAAGATTGACAGTTGAATTTCCCAGTCAATTGATCAATTTTGACTGTATACTGAAAAGTCAAACTTTGACTTTTTGGTCAAAATCAAGTGTCAAGATTCATTTTTCATCAAAACATGCCAAATCATGAAACTTGTTCATCAAGAAATCAAGAATTGCAAATTAGGGTTTGAAATGAAGATTTTTCATAACTTAGAATTTTTCTAAGTTATGAAAAACCCTAATTTTTTCCTAACTTTGTCCCACTTTCTCACCAAGATGCATTTGGATTCAAGGAAAAGTCAAAACATGAAAGTTGTAGTCCATTGCAAAATCTACAACTTTTATTCACAAAGTTTCCTCAAAAGAAGCTTGTAGCTCAAGTTACAATTTTTGGAACAAGGGTACCAAACCATTCTTAACTTAGAGAAATTTGACCTATTTTAGGCAAGGTTTTTACCTAACTTCAAGACCATTTTTCACATACTTCCACTTGGAATTTCAATTTTCATTTCAAAGATGAATTGTAGTACACATTCCAAGCTTTCCAAAATGTCAAAGAATTCATCAAACAACCTCATGGTTAGGGAGAATCGAATTTGGCAAGTTGGGAAAAACTCACTTTGTTCTTGGCCAATTTGCATGTTCATAACTTGGGCAACTTTTCAAATCAGCATGCATAAGCTAGTTACATGCCTCTAATCACATTTGCACTCAATAATTAAATGCCAATCCATTGTGTGTTAGATTAAGCCTTAATTAGATAAAGCATTTTTGCCATTTTTGAAAAGTAGAACTTTATGTCAATTAACAATCCAAGCAAGTACAGTGCAAATCCTTTTGGCACAAGTTTATGAACAAAACACACTGATCAAGGGGAAGGTTAGCAGCACATTAGGGGGGCCTCTATCAGTCTAAAACTCAAGTGGACACTTTGTTGCTTAAAGTTGAAGAAACATAGCATAACAAGACACAACTCTCATTCCTGTGAACCAGAGCTTAAGCAAAGTTATCAAACACTTTCTAATCATCAAACCTAAGCTGAAACACGAGCCAACCATCTCCATTTCCTTCTCAAATACAGAATCACCCTAAAACTTCCCAAACAGGGTACCTGCTGCAGATTGAGTTCCATAACTCAATCCATTCATGCATTCTTGCTAAAACCACTTCAAACATATCCCACATCATCCCTTGAAACTATTCCAAGCCTCAAACACGACCTGTAACACTCCCAAGCAACATCACCATTTTCATTTTCTTGTTTTGCAGTTGAAGTTCCATAACACGATTCACTTGGTTTCAAAGCAAACTAAAGCTTGGAATAGCATCCCTGGACATCAAGGAAGCTGTACCAACCATCACCTTGCATTGAAAGCACCTCCATCACCAGATACGATTCCAACTGAACAGGTAAGTTCATGAACTTGTATCTCTCTATCCAGGCATTGTTAGTTTTAGGTTTGTGAAGAAATTATGTCACATTCATAGCCCTGAACATGCCCATGTAATTAGTTTTCATTTATGTTATGTGTGCTATGAGAATTTGATGTCTGAACATGGAACAAAAACTAGGTTAGGAATTAGGGGAGAAGAAATTCTCTCTCATTTCTGAGAGTTAAATCATGTTCTTTATATGTATGAACTCGTGAGATGATGCTTTACATTTTTTGTGTTGTGAGTTTTCATTAAAAGTCCAGGAATCAGGATGTTTGAATCCATGTACCAAGCGCGCGTTTTTTGAACAAGGTTTGCTGGAGGTTGAAGAAGATAGGTTCTGGGCTGGGCCTGGAATGTTTTTTTTCTTTTTGCACCTTGCTTTTACTTTTGAACCCCCCTGACCCATTTTGATTTTTACTTATCATTTTCCATTTTTTCCTTTTGATTTTATTTCTATATTTTTATTTAAGTATGAAAAAATATAAAAATCATTTTTTCCACAATTTTTGCATTTATTTTGATATTTATTAGTCTTTATTTAGTTTTTGTACATAAATAAATACTTATATACTATTATTTAAAATATCTAAAAAAATAATACAAACATATTTTTTTGACTTTTATTTCATATTATCCCTTGAAAACATTTTATAATAAAATATACTTTTTTTATAAATATTAAATATTATTATTTTGTATATATTCAATATATTTAGTAAATAATACAAATACATATATATTTATTAGTATATTTAGGTTAAAAAAAATAAATACAAAATATAATATTTTATTTTTATTAATATTTAACATTAAAAATCCCTTTTTTTACAAATATACTTCTCTTTTATTTATTTTTTATACATAACTAATAAATATTGTACATATTAAATAATTAATACCTTTTATTTAATAAATTAGGGTTTTTGCCCTAAACATAAAAACTTCAAAAATTAATACTTTTTATTTTTGTTTATTTGACATATAAAAGAACATTTTTTTTGCATCTTGCATATTTATTCCATTTTTATTTAATTATTGTATATTAAATAATTTGTATAATTCAATTTTTGATGTAATAGTTAGGTTTAATTTCCTTATCAAAATACCCCCATTTGAACATTTGTACCCCCCTTCCCATATATTGTGTTGTAATAACTTAGGAACTTTATTTTTTCGCACTTTAATGCTTTCTAATTATGCCATGTTAGAATTAGGGTTTGTATGCAAATCAAAAACAACAAAAATAGTTTGACCTAATTTCAAGATAAACAAGCATGAAAATGGACAACACTAATCACACTTGCACCCCTAGGGTATTCCACTTGTTGCCTTCAATAATGGGCCATATTGCATGTTAGGTCTCTTTGGGCAAAACAAAACAGTCAAATGATCATAGTCCCTCGATGACGCTTTCGAAAGTTGCCTAAAAAATGATCAAGTCCCTTTCAAGGAAAGATTGCCCAAAGATACTTGGCACCATTGCAATTATGGTCTAAACGATGACCCACGCCCGTCCCTTTCACATCCTAACACAAGATTGTCCACCAAATGCAATGGTGGAACAAAATTGTTAAAAGGGTTAAAACATAGCAAAGATCTTTGAGAAATTTAGGAGTAGACAACCTCTTAGTTACTTGAATCAAACTTGCAAAACAAAACACTTGCCTATTTTTCAAACCACACATCACTACACTTTCAAAACAACTTTCAAAAAACATTGAAAACCTTTTCAAAAGACATACACCTTTGTATACATCCCAACATGGATCATTACAAAGGTTGCCATCACATTGGCCTCTTTTCAAAACATTTTCAAACCCACACACACAAAGCACCATTTCAAACAATTGAAAATCAAGGAAAGATGATCTAAGCAAGTAACTAAGAGCCCATGGATAACCATGGATAGAAAGGGTGCTAATACCTTCCCTTTCTATAATCTACTCCCCGAACTCAAGAAAACATCTCAAAGGTTTTTGCTGTGCTTTTTAAACCTTTCCTTAGGATAAAATAAAAAGTCGGTGGCGACTCTTGCTCAACCGAAACATTTGCGAAAACAAACGCAAAACCTCAAGTCAGTTCTCCCACCGTATCACAGCGGGGTCTGTTCAAAAGCATACTGTAAATTATGGTATCGTTTTCTTCATCCTCCCTCAAGAGGCTTAGAATTTTCAACCCAGGGTTGATCATCATAAAAATATGAAAACAGTTTGCATATAGCGAATGCGAATATATTGATTCAAAACAGACATATGCGATGCATTGATAAAGTAATAAAGTTTGCTATGACAATAATTGTTTGAACAATCAAAAGAAAATTACAACTTGAAAAATCTAATGAACAAAAGTCTTCTAATTTGAACTAGTCACTTCAAGTGATGAATCTTGCAGGGATAGTAGAAGAACTCAACCTGGCCATCTTGGGTGAATTCCACTGCTCCTTCATTAATCAGATCCTGGATCTTGTTCTTCAGAGACCAGCAGTCGTTTGTGGCATGCCCCGGGCTGTCCAAATGATAAGCGCAGTGGGCGTTGGGGTTATACCTTGAAGGTGTCTTGTTGGGGTTCTTAGGAGGGTCCCTTAGAGTTACCAAATTCAACCTCAACAGATGTTGTAAAGCTTGAGACAGCGACGTGTTGAGCTTGGTAAATTGCCTCCTAGGCTTGTCTGGCTTGATCTGATCAACCCGTTGCTCTAGGCGAGGTTGTGGTTGGACCTGTGAAGTGGTAGCAATTTGGAGAGGTCTAATCTTCACCATGCCAGACTCTTGTCCTCTCGGAAGCTGATCAATGACCTGGTCCCTGACTTGGACTGTTTGCTTCATGTTGTGTCTGTCTTGATGAAGCTGGTTGACCATGGTCCTCAACTCTTCTTACTCCCGAGCTAAGCCTTGGATAAGGTCCATCTGCCCCAGCATCTGAGTCCTTATTGCATCTACCTCAGCTTGCAGACGTTTCAACCGTTCGTCCTTATCATCTTCGGGACTTTTCTTGGCCAAATTCCCCATGAGGAGTGTCCTTAACTCTTCCTGCCCCTTGGATAGGCTTAAGAAGATCTCCCTGAACTGAGTCTCTTGAGCATGAAGACCCTGGTTATCTTGTTGAGAAGCCATTGCTGAAATAAACAACGAAGATGGTAAGTGACCTGTCAAAGGAGTACCTGTAATGCAATGATATGTATGTATGCATGCAATGTTTTCAAGGATCTCACGGGGTAAACAAGAAAATTGTTAGAATTTGAATTTGTAGCTTGATGGAAGGAACTTCATTTTGTTGAGAGTCCTTCTTCAAGAGTCAAGGCTCACCATATCGAGTGGGTCATAGCCCTTGACTCAAGTTATCGCGCTTGGATTTCTGGACAACCTTGGCTAGAGGAAAATAAATCCCCTTTTTCCCCTTGCTAGACATTTTGATTCATCATGACCTGCATCACAGACCCTTGAGATCCTTGAAATAGGTTAATCCTTATGCCGGATGTATGCAATGGTATGATGGTATGATGCTATGCTATGCGTGTAAGTAAACCCTGTTATGAGTCCAGATTAAGGACTGTAAACAAAACCTGCAAGAAACTCAAGTGTCAGATAACAAGCATGCAAATAGTCAAGTTTGAAGGCACACAAGTCACACAAAGAGCCCTTAGAGTTTAGGTCAGCATGAAGTTTGGGGTACTACCCTCTTGAAGTTGGTGGGCTCAAAAACCTGTCCTATCAAAAGTAACCGGGTTCTAAGGAGCTCAATATCATTGGGTTGTTTTCTGTGTTCATTGTTTCGATTTAGCCACTGAACTGGCGATCAAAATATTCCAAGAAAACAACCCTCAATGAGTGTAGTATCGAGTATCAACCAACTTCGGACTGCACCAAAGTCAGTTATCTCACTACCCTAAAGAGGCCAGGATGGTCAAGTAAGGTTCCTAAGGTCAGTTGATGCTTCACGACACCACGCGGCGGCCCCGTACTCTCCTTGACTTGACTCAAGGGTTACCGGTACTCACCAAAGTGCCACATCAACGTAGCAGACTGCTTCAACCGTGTCGGTATACCCCGCACAGTTCCCTCACAGTCTTGTTGCTACTTTCTAAGAAGGTATCCCCCAGATCCGGGTTAGGATCTATAGAACTCCCAAAACAGGCCCACAATTTTAAAGCAATCAAAACAAGCAATTGAAAACAAGAGTATGATCTAATCCTAAGGTACACCTTACTTTAAAGTAGTTCCCCAACAGAGTCGCCAGTTCTGTGATCGGTGGAAATAGAACTGACTGTTTTTTAGCTGGTTTCGCGAAATGTCGCGGTAAGCAAGAGTCGCCACCGTCTTTTATGTTCTCCAACATGGAAAGGACAAAAGCACAACAAAATTCCTTATTCGAGAATGTTTCTCGGTTCGGGAGGTAGATTTATAGAAAGGGAAGGTGTTAGCACCCTTTCTATCCATGGTTATCCATGGGCTCTTAGGTACTTGCTCTTATGTTTTCAAAAGATTTGTTTGCTTTTCAAGTGTGTGTGGGTTTTGAAAAAGTTTCGTTTGAAAAATTTCTGAATAACTCTTGTATCTGTCCTCAAGAGTGTTTGAAAAATTTGTTTTGAAAGCTTTTGAAAGTGTAAGGTGTGAAAAGTATTTTGTTTGTTTTTTTGAAAAGAGCAAGTACCCATGAGTCATCTACCTACCCTAAAGAATTAAGCTGTGTAAGTGTCCTTTAGGTAGTGCCATCCCACCATTGAAAGGTAGGTAGCACCACCGTTGGAGGTGTTCGGGTCAATTCGATTATTTGGGACATGTGTGGTCACCGAAGCAATGGTAGGACGTCTTAGAAATAACCCTAATGTCCTAGATCCTTTTTTATCTGAGGCAACTGTTTCGAGGCGACAGGATCTTTAGACAAAAGGGCGACCTCTAAGACACCCTATACTTGATGACCACGTTTCGAGGCAACGAGTGAAGCGTACCCTAAGAGTGGCATGTGCTTTGTGTGTTGTATTCAATTAATGTTTGTCTTTGTAATTAGTGAGCTACGAGTTGTTTTTATTTACATACATTCTTCCATGCATTTAACAGTTAGGGGGTGCGGAAAGTAAATTGCAGAAATATAAAGTTCTACGCTATTACAAGGCGCGGGTCTATACATCGCCAAAAACAATAACCCGTTTTGAAAAGTAAATGCAGAAAATTAAAGAAAGTAATAAAATCCTAATTACTATTACATATCCGAAGACAGTTACATAAATAATCAAAAATAAAAAATTAAAACTAAAATGCGCGCGAAAGAATGAATCGGGAATGTCTTAAGGGTGTTGACCCTTTTAAGAAAAGAAATGAAATTTTTTGTCTTTTTTTTGTGATTAAATGAAATTAATAACTAATAATTAAGCTAATTAATTAATTTATTAAGAGAAAATATTTTTTGTGCTTTTATGTTTTTTAATGAAAATAAAATAAAGGAAATAAAATTAAAAGTTAATAAAAACCTAATTCTAAACTTATTTTAATTATAAAAAAAAAGAGTTAAAATTGCCTAATTAAAGCTACTTTATTTGTTAATATTTATTTTACAAAAATAAAATGAAATTAATAATGTTAGTTCTTTTTTTTTGATTTTTTATGAAAAAACATTAATTGGTTAATTGTTAATAATAAAAATAATTAAAAAGGTTAATAATTAAATTAGAAAATATAACAAAGGTGAAAAGAAAAGAATAAACCAAGGGAAGGGGGTATGGGCCAGAATGGAGGGTGTATGTGGAATTTGAGGCCCATTTGAATCTTCAGCCACGTTGACTCTTTCTAGTTGCCTACGCCCATGTTGACTCCAGAGCACCATGGTCCTCATGCTTGGCCCTTGGATTTGCATTGATGGACATTTGGCAAGCTGAGATGTGAGGCTTATGGTGCTCATCATTTGCGGATCTGCACAAGAATGCATTTGAAAAAATAATATTGGAATTATGGGGGGACCTGGGAATCGAACCCAGGTCCCAGAGATCACCAAGTATATTTCCAACCACTACACCAATCCTGCGCGTTTGTTAGTAAAATAGAAAAGAAACATAATATAAAATAAGCGCACTATATGCTGAAAAAAGGAAAAAGCGCGCGCCCGTTTTGAATCAGCCAATCACATGGAGGCACGTCCTTCATCTTCTTCGTTTCCTGTAAAAACATAAAGCAGATATCGGGGGTGAGTTTGTGATGACTTACAGTGCTTGATATGGAGTCTCAGGGCGTGGTAAAGGTCTCTTTAGTTTCAGGGTATGGCAATGAAGGATCTCACGTGCTTTGTTTTGTCTGAAACTGCCTGCAACCTTGCTTTAGATCTCACACTTTTTTAACAAATTCTGAGTTTTTGCTCTGCCGTTTTAGGGATGCCTTTTTTTCGTCCATGAGGGTGGGAAGGCTTGCATATGTGTATATGAATGAGAATCAATCACAATAAGGAGCCTTGAAGCATTGCAATGATGTCTTGATTTCCTCCATAACCACCATTGAACAACTTGCCTTTTTTGTCAAAATTTGAATTTTTATGCTTGGAATAGGTCTTGCAAGAATTTGGAATATGTTTCATGGTGTATCAAAGCTATTCAAACCACAAAATATCCCCTAATTAATTCTCTTGATTTTTATTTGAATTTTAAAGATTTAAAATGAATTAAATCAAATAAAATTAAACAAAAATAGAAAAATTAATTTTTATTCTTGAAATAAATCACGGGACACGTGGGAGGCATGGAAAGGATGAATCAAGTGGAAAAAGTGGGCCCCTTTTGTCAAAAATGAAATTTCAAGGATAGTTGACTTTGGCCATTTCACAAAAATTTCCCAACTTCTCCAATGCATATATTGCTCAATTTTGAAGCTATGAATATGTTCTTGGACATTTTGGAAAGGTCTTGAAGTACTCTAACCAATGTCTTTGGTCCCATGTCATTTGAATTTACCAATATCAAGTTATGGTCTTTGACTTAAAGTGCCTTTTTGTTGACTTTTGAATATGACCTATAATGTTGAAATTGATAACTTTTTGTGAGAGCATTTCTTGGACTTGGAATGTGAAGATGAGTTGTAGGAAATGTCTTCCCCTTCAAGATGAGCATTGTATGGGATTTTTCTGATGATCCATGAAAAAGTTATGCCTTGGTCAAGTTACAGTTGACTTTTCAGCTGTCCAAAAATAGAAACTTTTGACACCTTGATGATTTTTGAGCCATTCTCATGGAATCATGATCAAGACTTGATCAAATGATGATTGTGGCTTCAAAATAAGATGTTGACCAAATTTTTTGACTTTTGACTGCCAAATGACCATTTTGCCCCTACAGTTGATTGTGAAGCAATTAGGTTTTTTGACTGTGCAACTTGACCTTGTGAGCCTTGAAACTTGACATGTAGGTGCTTGACAATGTATATAGGCATGTGGGACTTGATTGGGCCCTTGAAAACCTCAACTTCCTTGAAGGAACCAAAACCCTAATTTTGACAGGCTTAGGAGGATGGTTGACTGTGTAGCCCTTGAGTAGACTTTGAACCATTTGAGGTGATGCTTGTCAAAACTTTGAAGAATATGGGAGGGCAAATTTTGGGGTACAACAGCCGTCAAGCCTCATTAGTGTAGATGATGAGATATGCTTAAAACCATATATATGAACCTTTGAGTATTCAAAGTTTTTACGCGCATTTTACGTACATTTGTTTTTACATGATTATGTTAATTAGACTTCAACGAAACCCAAAGCAAAAGACAAGAGGATTCCGCGGCAAACTGAGTCAGTTGCATCAATAAAAAAGGTACATCACAATTATATGATATTTATGCATGAAAGATGTTAATTTGTGATCTTATAGTTCAAATAATTAATTTTATGGTCTTTAGATTCATGCTAAAGAGAATGAAGATGTCGGTAGGGGTAATAATCCTGAAATTAGAAACATTTCCACACAAAAAAGTTTGTTGCTAAGAAGACCGCGGCTAAAAAAAAACCTACTTCCAAGTTTAGGTTGTGCCTTGGTACATTTTTAGAAATGTCTGATATTCCGGAAGGAAATACTCGTCTTCTACCTATGGAGTTTGGTATTTTTGGTTTTGAATATTCCGAAACAATTGGTATGGAGGATTTTGATCAAGTTTTACAACATACACAATTAGGCCTCAGTGTTGTTAATACATACATAAGGTATATCTGATCTACTTTGTCTAATTAATTGATCAATTCATTTACTCATTTCAAATGTTAATTAGGTCTTTTATTTAAGGTTTTTGTATGAGAAATTGATACGCCCGAGTGGATTGGAGCAAAGATTCGCTTTCTTATCTCCTTAGAATACCAACTTAGGGTTAATCATGCATAAACCAGATGAAGTCATGGTGTATGTACTCGAGCGCTTTATGGCCGACAAAGATACCAAAAAGTTATTCTTTTTACTGCTTAATACCGACAATGGGTTAGATTTTTATTCTAAATTCATCTATTATAATTTTTCATATTTTAACGTTGTGTAGAAAGTTTTCATCTCACATTTGTTTAATCTTATAGTGGACATTGGTTGTTGGTCGCGATTAATCATATCAGAGAAGTTGTATATTATCTGGATTCTTTACACAATGATCCAAGTACATAACAAGATATGAAGAATATGGTTCATACGTAAGTGAGATTGTTCTAAATATTCATATGTATATTTATTTATTTATTTATTTATTTATGTGAATTGTTCTAAATATACCTTTATGTTTTATTAGCATTATACAAGTTTTTCGAGCACAAAGAGGTATTCAAGTACCAAAGAGTAAAGCCAACAACATTACATGAATTATAGTGGAGGTATATTAATTAATTATCATAATTTTGATTATATTAATAGTGATGATACTTAATAAAACTTATGCCTTATCCATATTTTCTTTTCATGTGTAGTATCCTCGGCAGCATAATGAAGTAGATTGCAGTTTTTACATGTTGAGGTTTATGAGAGAAATCCTTCTTTTGGATCGAATAGAGATTCCATCTAAGGTATGGATTTCTAACTTAGGAGTTATTTTAATATTTAACACATATTTCTCATATAATTAAATCGTTTTAACTTAAAAATACTATGTTATATTATTATGTAGTACTTTGATGAATTCAAGTGTGCTTATTACTCAAGTTCTCAGTTGGATGAACTTAAGGAGGATTGGTGTCAATACATTATTGAGACGAAAGCTATATAAGGTATATTGTAATCTTACTTTAATTGATGAGAATTTTGAGTATATTCAAGTGTTGCAATTTTGTTGTTGTTTGTCATGTGGTAAATTATATATATTTTATTTGTATCATGGTATGGATTACAATATTTTGGTGTTGTTTCAGGTTATATGTGCATATGTAGAAGATAAAGATGAATAGATTTTGTAATGGTATATGTTGTACCCCAAAATTTGCCCTCCCATTTTTCATAGAAAACACAACCCTAGGGTTTCTCAGATATTCAAGTTGGCTCAGGAATCGACCAGACATATTTTCTCCTGTGGCGGTAAACCAGCAATTAGGGTTTTTCTTACAATTCTCAAAAGAAATGAATTCTCAAAGATCCAATTGGCTTTCACAGGTTTTCATGCTTTCTCAAGTTTACTAAAAAAAACAGTGTTTGTTCTCAGAGCATGGTTTGTTTGGGACAAGAGATTAAGACTGTCATGTAAGATACTCATGATTGTTTAATCCAGGTTAACCAGATGATCTGCGTCTTTTAAAAACATTTGTTTGGTTAAGAAATGGAATACACAGTGCGTGTTTGTTTGGAATGCAGTTGCAAGATTACAGGATTATTGGAATTTAAGTTATCAGATTGGAGCGTTTTGTTTCAATTGTCTTGATTGGGCATTCAAAAACCAAATAGGATGCAAAGAGAAAATTACAAGTTATTGTTGATCAAAGATTTCAATTAACACCAAAATATTTCATAAGACTTTCTCCAATTTTTCAAACGTTGTTACAAAACAATTTATTATTTAAATACTTTAGGTTTTACAACTTATCGTATTTGAAAATAAATTAGTACAACTATTGGTTACAATACAAGAATGTTTCTCTCTAAATTACAAAGAAAATATAAATGGATCTATGCCTAAGGTTGACTGAAGTTCCTTTGCTTCCATGCTTGCCACAGAGTCTCTTGCTTCCCCATGCTTTGCCACCATCCAATTGTGCTCACATGAAAATAAAAGAAAGGAAATGTGATCAGTATAAAATTATTTGGGCATGAGCAAGAATTTTCAAAAGAGTGCTATTCATCATTAAAGTTTGCAATTTGGAATCAGAAGGCCATTTTTAATTCATCACAATTTATTTTCTCTATTTGCAAATCACAAGAAGATTATTCTTCTTAGTTCACAAAAAGAAGAAATAAGAAATGCAAGAAAGTTGTCCAAACAAACAAGAAATGCAAGCAAGTTGTCCAAAC
Source organism: Vicia faba (assembly GCA_948472305.1). Lineage (NCBI taxonomy): Eukaryota > Viridiplantae > Streptophyta > Magnoliopsida > Fabales > Fabaceae > Vicia > Vicia faba. The sequence goes on along the minus strand of OX451740.1, from coordinate 523,339,719 downwards.
AAACAAGAAATTCAAGCAAGCTGTCCAAACAAGAAATGCAAGCAAGTTGTCCAAACAAACAGAATACCCAAACAACAGCCAAACAAATATTGCAAACAACAGCGCATCACCAAATAGAAGGCACAAACTGAGCCAAACAAAATTGGACAAAATGCAAACAACAAACAGCATAAGCCAGAGCAGGCGGCAAAGGAAGTATAACATATAATAACTAAGTCAAACAAGCAGAAACTTGTTCAATAAGCCAATTCATCATTTTCCATTTTATTGCAAACTTTTCAGAAAAAGGCAAAAAGAGCAATGGACTTTATTAGTGTCATTGAGAGAGAAGAGAGGAAAGAAGTCACCTAGATATGCACAACCCTGCTGCCTTGACTGTAACAATTGCATAGAAGTTGCTAGAAAACAAAAACTGCAACAAAAAGGGGATAAGAACAATATGCCAAAATATTCAAATTCTTTGTTTTCCCACCATGTTGAATATGAATTCAACCAAAGCAACATCAATATAACAGTAAACAAAACGCTGAAGCAAGGAGAGATAGAAAAATATTTTATCAAACTCAGAAAAACTGAAAACAATTCTCCAACCCTCAAAAACCTGTATAACCTAAAACCTCCACAAAACTGTCAAACCCAAAAATCTGAACCATAACCAAAACAAACCTTCAAACTGTCAACAAAATCAATAACCTTCAAAAAATACTGTCGAACATTCAAAACCAAACTGTCAAACCATTTCAACACCATCAACCTAACCTGCAACCTGTTCATCAACAAAACAGTAACAAATCCACAAGACCAAATTCCAACAACAACACCAAACCTCAAAAACTGTCAACAAGTCAAAAAAACTCAGAAAATCACCAACCATCTAAACGCTCATCAAACCTGTTAAACCAACAAATAAAAAAACCCAGAGAAACAGCAACCACCTCAAAACTGTTACAAAGCCAATAGTCAAACCACAAATCTCCAAACCTCAAACCATCTCAACACCATCAAACCTCCAAAAACTGTAAACCAACATTCAAATCACAAAACCAGAAAAAGGCCAAACAATAAAAACATCAAAAGCCTGTCAAAAAAATCCATAACTAAAAACATATCCAAAAACCTGTAACAGAATCACCATCAACAAAACCTGTCACAATCCATAACCAAAGACTTGCAACAAACTCCAACAATCAAAAGCACAGTAACATCATCCCAAAAGCCTAAAACCATAATCAAATAAAACAGTAACGAGCCACAAAATCCAACAACCAACATCCTTATCATTCAACAAAGAAGACAGAAGGAAGTTACCAGAAAAGCGATTCGTTCATCCTCATCTCCTCCCCCGTCTCCGGCCACCACAGAACCCAACCTTCAATCTCGTCCCTCCCCTCTCTATTGCACAAAAAGAATCTCCAACAGGTACGATTTTCTCTCCTTCATCATTTTTCATAAACGCATCTTTCTGCATCTAAGAGGTTAAAACCTAATTAACAACAAAACATGATAAGGCAATAAAATAAACGAAATTTGTAAATTTTATAGAAAGAACATAACCTTTTTTCAAGAAAACCACTAGGAACCAAGCTAGGGAGGCAAGAGAGGCGAAGTTCCGGCGACTGAGAGTTGGGGAGGATCGGACGAACCGATTTCGTTGTTTTTTAGGGTAATCCGAACTTAGGGTTTTCAGAAAATCACGAATCATGGTGAGATAAAGGTGGAGAGAGCGATTTTGCTCGCGAAACAGGGATGAATAGTGAGATGTAGAGAGGAACAGAGATAGATGAAGAAGATGAGAGCGGCGCCACTACGAATTGCAAAGGGTTCTCAAACCCTAATTTCACTTTATCCCCTTAATCAGAAGCTAAACTAAGTTTAAAGAACATTGGGCCTGTTTCGCTTACAAACCCCTTAAGCCCACGCGTTTTACTGGGTACCCCCCCCCCCCCCTTTGGCCCGTTTTGCTAACAACAATGACACCCTTTTCTTTGGGCCTCATCCTTAAGAAATCCATTAAGCCCATTACATTTTTTTAATTTGTTTCCCTTTACATTTCTTTTCATTATTATGCAAATGCTAAGAAAACCAAATCACATTTTTATTAAATTAATTTAGGTTTTAGTGATTATTTTTTATCATTTTCTCTTTTTATATAAACTTATTTTTATTAATTTAATTTTTTTTCCACATTTAATAAAACATTAAAAAAGAATTAACTTAGCTTGTTTTCTTTCTTTAAATTTATTTACATAATTAATAAGAGTACAAAAAATAAAAATAGAGATTTCAATTTAATCAATATTTTAGAATAGGTTTTATTTTTCTCTTTTCAAGTAAATACATTTCATTTCATACTTTGTTGATTTTATTTTCATAAATTGTCATAGTTTTATATTAAATCGCACAAAAATTCGATTTGGTTGTATTGCTTGATATTTGGACATTGCTATTTCATTTGATTCATCCCCATTTGTAACAATTGTACCCCCATTCCCGAACATTCTGTAATAGCTTAGAATTTTAATTCCCGCAATTTATTGCTTTATATATACTGTATAGTAATTAGGTGTGTATGGAAAGATTCAAAAATCAATCGCTAGATGACCTAATCAAAGAATAAATAACTTGAAACCAACACACTTTTTCACACGCGCACCTCTAGGGTAACCTCGCTCGTTTCCTCGGAAATACAATCATGTCCCTCGAATATGGGATGCTCTAGCAATGACCCTTCGATAAAAAAAGATCGTAGTCCCTCGATGACCCTCGATGTTGCCTCCGATTAAAACGATCTCGTCCCTTACAAAAATTGCTAAAGCGTCTCACAAGTTGCCTTCAATGATTGTAAAATTGACCCGTGCCTGTCCCTTCACATCCAATGATGGGGCTTCTTACTAAATCAATGGTATGATAGCACCATTAAAAGGAAGAAGAAAAGAACAATTTAAGACCTTTCGAGTAGATAGATTCGCTCTTAGTTACTCGCTTGCTCACGACAAAAACTTTCACACCTACACTCTCATTTCAAAAACATTTCCAAAAAGATAAAACATTTTGTATACGTTCTTATAGAGACGAGAACCATTGCAAAACCTCTTTTCAAAACACTTTTTCGAAACACGATTCACAAACACATATTTGAACCACTTTTCGAAACAAAACTTTGTATACGTTCTTATAGAGACGAGAACCATTACAAAGAGATATTTCAAAATACTTTCAAAGCCCACACCACAAGCACACAATCAAATGAAAACAAGTGATCTAAACGAATAACTAAGAGCCCATGGAAAACCATGGAGGAAAAGGGTGCTAATACCTTCCCTTTTCATAATCTACCCCCCGAACCCGAGAAAAATCTCGAAAGGTCTTTCCTGTGCTTTTTTACCTTTCCTTTTGGATAAAAGAAAAGTTGGTGGTGACTCTTGCTAACCACACAAGTGCGAACGAAATGCAAAAAATCAAGTCAGTTCTCCCACCGTATCATAGAACTGGCGACTCTGCTGGGGAAAAAATTAAAAGTGGGGTTACCTTAGGGTTAGATCACTTTTACTCACTTTCATTATTTGATTTGTATGCTTTATATTCGGTTCTTTGTATTGGGATTTCTTTGATCCTCCACCCGGATTTAGGGCACCTTTTTAGGTAAATAGCAATAGATTGTGGAGACTGTACGACGTAGACCGATATGGTTGAGACAATAGCTATATTAGTGTGACACATTTGTGGGTACCGGTATCCCTCGTGGTGAATCAAGGAGAATACGGGGCCGTTGAGTGGCATCGCGAAGCACTAATTAACCTTAGAACCCTAATTGAACAAACTTGGCCATTAGGATGTAGTGAGGTAACCGATTTCGGTGTAAAGCTGAAAATTGGTTGACACTCGATACTACACTCATTGAGGCTAGACTTTTGGGATATCTCAGCCGCAAGAAAAGATTGATTGAGCTGAGACAATGCCTAAAAGAAAGGTTGGTGATATTGAGATCCTTTAGAACCCGATCATTATTTCTAGGACAGGTTGAGCCAACTGAAACTTCAAGAGGGTATTTACCTACAAACTCATGCAAGCCTGAAACATATGGATCTGTTTGTTGTGTGCTTGTACATAAACATCATAAACATCATCAACATAATATGCATGCTCACTAACCATTTCAAGGATTTAGAAATTTATCTTTGTTTTTGTTTTGTAGGAAATGAATCCTCTCTGAAGAAACACCATCCGAATCAGCTTTGTAAAATCACATCCTCAACTTCAAGAGCTAGCCTCAAGAGTACCCGGGGATTCTCCTTTTACCAAGAAGTATGGTCGGCTTCTCAGTTTGGCTACATCCAACTTCCAATAAGAGATGATGTGTGTACTGTTCCAATTCTTTGATCCCGTACATCATTGTTTCACTTTTCCGGACTATCAGTTGGTACCAACACTGGAAGAGTTCTCTCTGCTCTTAGGGGTGCCCGTGCTTAATCAGATACCGTTCACCGGTCTAGAAGGGATTCCAAAACCTGAAGTCATCGCCGAAGCTTTACATATGAAGAGGGCCAACGTTACAGCCAATTGGGAGACAAAAAGTGGGGTTAAAGGCTTTCTAGCTAAGTTTCTGTTGGAAAAAGCTCGTTCATTCTGGGATGACATGGATTTCCAAGCTTTCGAAGAAGTGCTAGCTCTCCTCATTTATGGTTTGGTTCTGTTTCCTAACTCGGACCAATTCATAGACGTTAATGCCATCAAAGTCTTCCTCTCTCGCAATCCTATACCCACCTTGCTAGGAGACATCTTGCATTGCCTTCATACCCGTACCATGAAGAAAAGAGGTACCCTTTTGTGTTGTATACCCCTACTCGCTAAGTGGTTTACTTCACACCTGCTTCAGTCAGCATTGAAGAACGAGCAAAGATTGACTTGGTCTCAAAGGATGATGTCTCTCACTCACTCCGATATCCGTTGGTGCTCAAGATCTTTGGAAGATATCTTTATCATCGACCGCTGTGGTGAGTTACCTAATGTACCTCTGCTAGGTATTAGGGGAGGTATCACCTACAACCCGTGTTTAGCTCTTTGGCAATTTGGGTATTCCCGAAGGGACGACCCTCATGAGTTGCTCATCCGGGGTCTGGTGTTTGACTATGACAAAGAAGACCAAGGTTACCGCCAGAGGTTTACACGTGCTTGGGGAATGGTGAACAAAGTGGACAATAGGACTTTGGGACATAAAAACTCTATCCCTCTCGAGCCTTACCTTAAGTGGGTACGGGCTCGTGCCCAGAGTCTCTTAATGCCTTACCCTTCCATCTTCCTGTCATCATTGAGCCTGTTATTGAAGGAGACGTCCCATACACTGTTCTTCATCCTGACATGCCTACCTCTCTCGAAGACCTACAGAAAGCCTGGATTCAGTTGAAGGAAGAGAGAGACACCTTTAAAACCCAGTACTACGCCAGTGAGAAGAAAGTTCTGGAGCTCACCAAACTGCTTCATGAAGAGAAGAATTTGAATACCTACATTGCTCCAAAAAGGATGCGTTCGGTCTTTTTGTCTTGAGAATTTTGCTGTATTTCAGTTTCTTTATTTGTAAGCCCGAGGAGGCATGATGTATTCAAACTTGGTTTAATTTAATATGACGTGTGTTCTTTTTGGTTTGAACAAATTTAAATCTTCTAAATTTCCTTGAAATCATTTGCATATCGCATCTTCATTCATCATATGCATAAGCAGGTCTTCACACCAAGTTTCCTCATCTCTCTGCTGTTTATTTCAGCAAGATGGATCTAGAACAAACGGTAAAAGACTTACAAGCTCAGAATTCACAATTTCAACAACTACTCTTGACCTTAGCCAAGGGGAAGGAGGAGCTGAAGACTCTGCTAGAGAAGGAAAAAGAGAAAAAGAAGAAGAAGCAAGCCGGTGTGGTTGTCATGGGCAGAAGGTTTGAAGGGCAAGCCAGGAGGACGTTGGAATTCCCATCAACATCTGAAGAGGGGGAAGGAAAAGGTAAGGGAACGGTAGTGCCATATGATTCTGAAGCTGAAGAAGAGGAAAATGAGGACTACTCTGAACAACAGTACCCTCCGACCGATGACAAATACAAGAACTTGGAAGAACGTCTAGCTGCTATGGAAGTGCAAAGAGTACCGGGGCTGGATTTTAAGGAGCTAGGGTTGGTTTCAGGAATTGTAATCCCTCCTAAATTTAAAGTGCCACTGTTTTCTAAGTATGATGGGGTGTCTTGCCCAAAGATGCACCTACGATCTTATGTCAGGAAAATTCAGCCACATTCTTCTGACAAAGACTTGTGGGTTCACTTTTTCCAGGACAGTTTGTCAGGAACACAGCTTGATTGGTTCTACCAGTTGGAGAGAGCAGACGTCCATAATTGGGAAGACTTGGCAGCCTCCTTTTATAAATAGTATCAATACAACGCCGACTTAGCGCCAACCCGTACTCATCTAAAGAATATGGCCATGGCTACTAATGAGGGCTTCAAAGACTACGCCAAAAAATGGAGAGATTTGGCCGGAACGGTGCAACCACCTTTATCTGAGAGAGAGCTAGTAGACATGTTCCTGGGTACTTTGTCAGGTCCTTTCTTTAATCACCTGATTGGAAGTTCGTCTGCTGGGTTCACTGATTTGATTCTAACCGGAGAAAGAGTGGAGGCCGGTATAAAAAGTGGGAAAATTCAAAAAGATGCATCTACTTCTGCTGCCATAAGAAAACCTTTCACAGGAAAGAAGGAAGTGTCAGCTGTCTACTCTTAGAGGGGTCAAGGAAGAGTTGAGCGCCAACCAACGGTGGGGGCCGTTATGATTCAAAAATCTGCATCAGACCAGCCAAGAAACAATCAGCCGAGGAATGATCAGCCTAGAAATAACCAGCAAAGGGTGGAAAGGCCTGTACGGAAATTCACCAAGATAAACATGACTCCTGCACAAGTCCTACCACATCTTCTGAAGTTGAATTTGGCCATGCTGAAAGAGGCCCCTAAAAATCCTAACACTGCTTCTCCATACTACCATCCGAACGCCAGGTGCGCTTACCATTCGGAGAGCCCAGAGCACGACACTGACAATTGTTGGGCCCTGAAGAATAAAATTCAGGATTTGATAGATGCTAAAGAAGTTGAATTTGACGCACTTTAAAAACCCAATGTTATCTCTGCTCCAATGCCAAGGCACAACCATAACACCCATTCTATTAAGGAGGATCTGTTTGTTGTTACTGTAGATGATTTGATAACTCCGCTCCCTATAATCAAGTGAAATTTGTTGAAGGTTGGGGTTTTCCTAGGTTGTGAAGAAGATTGTCACCTTTGTTCATCCTCATTAACCCACTGTCCATTGTTGAAGATAGGCATCCAACGCCTAATTGATAACCAAGAAATCCTATTTGAGAAGTCTCCTGTTTTATCAACTCCTGTTAATGATGATTCAATAATAACCATATCCACCAATCCTTCCAAGGTCCCTAAAAGACCTGTTAGGATTACATCCTCTCCTAAGGCTGCACCTTTGAAGATAACCATGCCCGAGCCAGTCCCGTACAAGTCCGACAAATCAATACCATGGAACTATGGTGGAGAAATCTACTACCATGGTGTTAAACAGATTGAACAGACTGCCGAGGAGGAGAGTTCTGAAGAAGATAATTCTGACATCAGTAACATTGCCGGAACAAGCAAAGTTACCCGTAGTGGAAGAATATTTTCTCCAAAGATTGCCCCTCCAAAGGCAATTTCTGGACCCTCAGCTGCTCCTAAGGTTATCTCTACACCAGTAAACATATCTTCCAGTACACCAATCATAGAAGAAGTCACAACCCCCGTGGCTATCCCCTCTGCTGCTACTGATATTAGAGGAAAAGGGATCCAAGAAGAGCCCGTCAGGACGAGGGCTCAGCCGTTGATCATCCCTGAAACCTCTCAAAAAGAAATGGAGGAAATTTTTAAAATAATCAAGAAAAACGATTATGATATAGTGGAACAGCTGGGGAAAACCCCCTCAAAGATCTCCATGTTGGCCCTGTTGCTTTGTTCAGAAGCTCATGCTAAGGCTCTGATAAGATTTTTGAAGACGGCCCACGTGCCACAAGAAACCTCCGCTGATCAGTTCCAGGAATGTGTGGCTAGTTTAACAGCTGACAATGGTCTAGGATTCCCCGATGCAGATTTAACTTCGAAAGGGAGAAAACATAATGATGCTTTACATGTCTCGGTGGAATGCAGAGGGACAACCCTAGCACACGTACTGGTAGACACTGGTTCGTCTTTGAACGTCTTGCCGAAGAAAGCCTTGGATAGACTGGATTATGAAGGCTTAACCCTGAAACCCAGCTGTTGCACCCCAAAATTTTCCCTCCCATATTCTACAAAGATTTGCAAAGTCAAGTCTCAAGATTCCCCAAGGGTTGCACAGTGCAAAGGTCTCCTATACAGTCAAAACTAGGGTTTGGGTTCTGATCAAGAAAATGAAGTTTTCAAAGGCCCAATCAAGTCTCACATGCCTACAAGTATGGTCAAGTATCCTCATATCAAGTTTCAAGGCATTCAGCTCAAAATTGTACAGTCAAAACCCTAAATTGCACTACAGTCAACTGTAGGGGCAAAATGGTCATTTGACAGTCAAAAGTTCAAATTTTTGGTCAACATATCATTTTGAAGCCACAAACATCATTTGATCAATGCTTGATCATGATTCTCAAAATTTGGCTCAGAAATCATCAAAGATGCAAAAGTTGCTATATTTGGACAGTTGAAAAAGTCAACTGAAATTGACCAGGGCATAACTTTCACATGGATTATCAGAAAAATCCCATCCAAAGCTCATTTTGAATAGAAAGACATTTCCTACAACTCATCTTCATACTTCAAGTCCAAGAAATGCTCTCACAAAAAGTTATCAATTTCAACATTATAGGTCATTTTCAAAAGTCAACAAAAAGGGACTTTAAGTCAAAGGCCATAACTTGAGATTGGTAAATCAAAATGACATGGGACCAAAGGCATTGGTTAGAGGACTCAAAGACCTTTCCAAAATGTCCAAGAACATGAGAAAAGCTTAAAAATTGAGCAAGTTATGCCTTGTGGAAGTTGGGAAATTTTTGGATATTTTGAAAAGTCAACTTTGATCCAAATGACCTAAAATTGCTAATGGGCCCATTTTTCTTCCATGGTTCATCATTCCAAGCATGTGCACGACCACTTGGCCCAAAGGGAAGTATTTTCTCATTTTTTATTTATTTATTTGAGTTTTTATTTATATTAATTCAATTAAATCAATTAAATATATGAAAAATGTTTAAATTAACCAAACCAATCTTTTTATACACATTTCAGCCTTAATATTTCGTGCACATCCCAACATGGAAAGATTTGGTTTGATTTGAGCATGATTGACACAAAATACACATGAAAAAAGATATGGAAGATCCTTAAGAAATCAAATATGCAAAACCATTATTGCATTGGATTTTATTGAGTTTTGTTGACCTAATAGCTTCAGTACAAATGCTAGATGAGAACCCTAATCACAGGGGACAAAAAGCTGCGCTAAAAGTCCATGAACAAACTTGGAAAAATTCTCTAAAAAGTCAAAACTGTAAACCACTCTAGAGGTCGATTTAAAGTGCAAAATTTGTTTCAATAGCTTGCCAAGGTTGCCCTGAACACATTCCAATCCCAAACATCCATCAACACGCCAAGAACTGGTAGATTGAACTCAAACTGCATCAAGAAAATTCCATTATCGTGTTTCATGTTTTAAGCATTTTTACAACATTTTGTTCATAGATTCTTGTTCCTCATTTGATTCTAAATCTAACCAATGCATTTAATTTGACCATTACGCTGTATATATGAATATGCCATGAGTGAATTTTAGGTTTTTTAGAGCTTGGAATTAGGGATTTTGCAAAGAGGAAAAATTAAGACTCAAGACTATTGCCATTAGATTCATCATGCCCAGACGAAGAGTAATCCATAGTCGCGCTCAATTTATAGAGCCCTGAGACTTATTCGCTATTTTTCCAAAGGCCACCTAACGCAACGCGTGAAAAAACGTTGCCTTTGTGTTTTGTTTTACAGGGAACGTGAAGGAGACGAAGTCGTGGCCACAAGCGATTCGTTGATTTGAATTTCGCGCGTTTCTCTCCACTAACGCGTTGGTCTTTCTTTTTATTATTCATTTGTTTGTATATTAATTGAATGCGTGTGTAGCTCAGCTGGCAAACGTTGAAGGCTTCAACATCCAAGACCTGGGTTCGAGCCCCAGGTCTACGTTTATTTCCATAATATTTTGCAAAGCGTGTTCAGGTGTAGTTTCAAAAGTGACACGCATCATACACCTCAAGATCCTGCTATACATGCGTCCAAGAGATCCACATCAAAGGCTGGGAATGGATGAATACCATGAGGATGAGTCAACCATCCCACACGCTACTCACAAAAGTCAAATGGACTCAGGGTTTTGGGCCAGCATTCTAAGGCCTACACCTCACAATTGGGGCCTGAACCCCCCCCCCCCCCTGGTTTGTAATTTTCTCTTTTTATTTTCAATTGCTATTTTATTTTCTTTGTTATTTTAATTTAATTAATTATGTTTCACAAAAATACAAAAATACATAAAAATTCAGAAAAGACAAAAAATGCAATAAATATTTTAGTTTAATATTTTCTTGTAAATAACGCATATAAATAAATTTAGTTTTAAATTAGGTTTGATTTAAATTCTTTTCATAACAAAAATCCAAAAATATAGACTTAGGTTTAATAAATTTTATCCCTTTTAATTTTTTCTTTTTTTTCTTTCTAATAATGTTATTTATTTATTTTTATAATTAATTGTACATAAAAAATTAGGTTTAATTCAGGTTTCAATTTAATATTTTCACAATAAATTTAAAAGCTATTAGAATTAGGGTTTGCCTTTTAGTTTAATTTTAATTAATTCTTTTTTCATCCAATTCCTAAAAAACACTAAAAATACCAAAAAACATTTTCTTTTAATTTTAATTTTCTTTCCTCATTGACTTTAATAATTTGTAAAAGGGTCCAACGCCCATATTTTTAATTGTTTAATTTCGCATATTTATTTTTTGTTTTGCTTAAATAATTATGTATCTCTCCCAAAGCGTTGTAACATTTACTTTTCTCACTTGTATTTGCTTTATTTATTTTTCTGTCAAATCGGGTCCGGTTTAATTTTGGCGATGTGGACCCGCGCCATTTGTAATAGCTTTAGATTTACTTTTCCGCAAATATTTTTAACTATTAACAAAAGCATGAAAGAATGTATGGCCTTAAATAAAATCAAGCGTAGATCACAATGAACATGACAAGACAAATATTAATGAAAACGACACACGAATCGCACACACCACCCCTAGGGTACGCCTCACTGTTGCCTTGCCTCGAAAGGTGATCGTCGAGTAGAGGATGTCTTAGTAAGTCCTCATGATCCGGGAACCTGGCATGAGGGTAGCTTCTAAGGTGTCTTCCCATTGCTCTGGTGATCACCATGTCCCTAAACTCGAATTGACCCGAACACCTCCAACGGTGGTGCTACCTACCTCTCAATGGTGGGATGGCACTACTTTAAAAGACATTTACACAGACGAATTCCTTAGGGTAGGTAGGTTCTCAAGGATACTTGCTCTAATTTCAAACAAATAATACTTTTCACCAACACATTTTCAAAAGCTTTCAAAGCAAATTTTTCAAACACTCTGACGCACGAGTCGAACTGAAATTTTTCAAAGAAACTTTTTAAAACCCACATTGAAAAGCAAACAAACCATTTTGAAAACACATTGAGCAAGTATCTAAGAGCCCATGGATAACCATGGATAGAAAGGGTGCTAACACCTTCCCTTTCTATAACCTACCTCCCGAACCGAGAGCAATCTCTTTTAAGGAATTTTTCTGTGCTTTTGTCCTTTCCATTTGGAGAAAATAAAAGACGGTGGCGACTCTTGCTTCCGCGACATTTCGCGAACCAGCGTTAAACAGTCAGTTCCAGATCCACCGATCACAGAACTGGCGACTCTGCTGGGGAATAAACTTATAAAGTGGGGTGTACCTTAGGATTAAGATCACTGTGTTTTCAATTGTCTTCTTTGCTTGCTTTATTATTGTGGGTTGTATCGGAGTTACATAGATCCTAACCCGGATCTGGGGATACCCTGTTTAGGTAGCATAAGCTGTGAGGGACCTGTCCGGCGTATATCGACATGGGTGAAGCAGTGGCTACGTTGGTGTGGCGCCTTGGTCTGTACCGATATCCCTCGTGTTGAAACAGGGAGAATATGGGTCTTCCAAGGAGTCATTAAACACCAACAGACCTTAGAACCTTAAATGACACAACTTGGCCATTAGAACAGTAGCAGTATGCTACGCCCATTGAGGCTAAACTCTCGTGATAGTTCTGGCTGCAAGAAAAGATTGCGATGCTGGAGTTATGACCGATTGAGGGTAGTCAATGATATTGGGATCCTCTAAGAACCCGGTTACTTTGATAGGACAGGTTGAGCCCACCAACTTCAAGAGGGTAATACCTAGACCTCATGCTGGCCTAAACCCTAAGGGCTCTTTTGTGTGACTTGTGTGCCTTCGTACTTGACTATCTGCGTGCTTGTTACCTGACACTTGTTTCTTGCAGGTCTTGTTTGTAGTCCTTAATTGGGACTCATAACAGGGTACTAAGTTTCTTGCAGGTCTTGTTTATAGTCCTTAATTGGGACTCATAACAGGGTATTAAATTTCTTGCAGGTCTTGTTTATAGTCCTTAATTGGGACTCATACCAGGGTATTAAATTTCTTGCAGGTCTTGTTTATAGTCCTTAATTGGGACTCATAACAGGGTATTAAATTTCTTGCAGGTCTTGTTTATAGTCCTTAATTGGGACTCATAACAGGGTATTAAATTTCTTGCAGGTCTTGTTTATAGTCCTTAATTGGGACTCATAACAGGGTACTAAATTTCGTGCAGGGTTGTTTATAGTCCTTAATTGGGACTCATAACATGGTTTACTTACATCACCCCATGCATAGCATGACATCATACCATTGCATACATCCTAACCCATTTCAAGGATCTCAAGGGCTTGTGATGGAGGTCATGATGAATCAAACACCTAGCAAGGGGCAAAGAGGATTTATTTTCCTCTGGCCAAGGTTGTCAGGGGCTATGACCCACTGGATATGGTGAGCCTTTGACCCTTGAAGAAGGGCTCTCTACAACATGAAGTTCCTTCAATCAAGCTACCGGTTTCCAATTCTTACAATTTTCTCTGTTTACCCTGCGAGGTCCTTGAAATCATTGCATGCATGTCATACATCTCATTGCATTGCAGGTGTCCCTTTGACAGGTTGCTTACCCTTCTTCGCTGTTTATTTCAGCCGATCGTCATGAATCCTGAATCATCAGCTGAACAGTCCATCAAGGCCCTCCAGGCTCAGAACGCCCAGTTCCAAGGGTTGATCATGAACTTGACCCAGGGGCAACAAGATATGAAGGCTCTGCTCTTGAAGAAAGAAAAGAAGAAGAGGAGGACTGTTTTGTTCAGCCCTAGACGCAGATCTGGGAATGCACCGCAGATTGAAACTGAGAGGACAACTCCATCTGTGAGGGAAGGTAGTCATCAGGGGGAAAGGGTTCCCAGTCCAGTGGTCTCCGACAACGAGACAGATTTCAACGACGAACAATACCCTCCTGCCGAAGACAAGTACAAACAATTGGAGGATAGGCTGAATGCTATGGAGATCCAACAGGTACCTGGGCTGGATTTTGGAGATCTGGGTTTGTCAACTGGTGTGATTATTCCTCGGAAGTTCAAAGCACCATCCTTTACCAAGTATGACGGGGCGTCTTGTCCCAGGCTACATCTCAGGTCCTATGTTCGGAAGATTCAACCATATACGGTGGACAAGAATTTGTGGATCCACTTCTTCCAGGAGAGTCTTTCAGGGACTCATCTCGAATGGTTCTATCAGCTAGATGGGACCAAAGTTCGTAACTGGGAGGAGTTGGCTACTGCTTTCTACAAGCAGTATCAGTATAATGCCGACCTTGCTCCTACGCGTACCCAACTCCAGGGTATGTCGTTAGGATCAAGTGAAGGTTTTAAAGAATATGCGCAGAAATGGAGGGATCTTGCTGGAAGGGTACAACCACCTCTGACTGATCGGGAACTTGTCGATATGTTCTTGGGGACCCTGTCTGGTCCATTCTACAACCACCTAGTTGGGAGTTCGTCTGCTGGATTCACAGATCTTATCTTGACTGGAGAGCGAATAGAAGCTGGCATCCGGTCTGGGAAAATTCAAGAGGCTGCACCTTCTGATAAAAAGCCTCATCATGGAAAGAAAGAATCCAATGCTGTGCACGGTAAAAAGAGCCGTCATGAGGTAGGGGCAATCCAGATCTCCAATCCTGGACCTGCTCAACAAGGACAGGGGCAGCAGCGCAAGGAGAAACGACAGTATACCAAACTCAACATGTCGCTGGATCAAGCACTACAACAAATGTTGAAGGCAGGGCTGATCACCTTAAGGGCTCCCCTTCGGAATCCGAACACTTCTGCTCCCAACTATCATCCCAACGATAGGTGCGCATATCATTCTGATAGCCCGGGGCATACTACGGACAACTGCTGGCCTCTCAAGAACAAAATTCAAGACATGATCGACGCCGGGGAGATTCAGTTTGAAGTGCCTGAGACTCCGAACATAATCACTGCTCCGTCGCCCAATCATTGAAGCCTTTTGTTTATTTGAATTTTTGAGTTGTATTTTTCTGTGCTTATACAAACAATTAATGTCATAGCAAACTCTTTTATTCTATCAATGCATCGCATACGTCTGTTTTGGGGAATTAATACAATTGTTTTCATTATGTTCAAATTCCTTTTCATATTTTTTCTGATGTCAACTCTGGATCTAAAATTCTAAAGCCTCTTGAGGGAGGATGACGAAAACGATACCATAACCTACAATATGCTTTTGAATAGACCCCGCTGATGAGGTACAGGCATTGTTTCAATCCCTAAACACTGGAGTTATAAGGATGATAATCCCTCGTCAACCCCTCTGAGCCAAAGAAGTAGGAGTTTTTCTTTTCGAAATTTAAAACCCTTTATCATAACCTGGGGCAGGGTAGTTCTCTCAGTTGATCCAAGTGCATAACAAATGGCACCAAAGGAGTCTTTACAAAACAAAAGACAGTGATGGTTCTGAATAAATCACAAGGACAGGCAGTCATTATCTCAAAAATGAAAAACCCAATAAGTCAAAACCTATGAAGGAGACTTACAAAACTGGGGCATCCCGCTGACTGTAATTCCAAAAAGGAAACAGTTCAGGCAAAAAAGAAAGGGATAACAAAATCAAAAAAGAAAGAGGTCCTACAAATCCTCAACAAAAACAAAAATGACCGCCTATTCAGAATAAATCATCAATATCTGAACCATCATTGGAACATCAGGACAAAAACTCAAAAAAGGTATAACGCACGATCAACTGAGTTTAGGTTTGGAGAACATCACGAAGAGCGGGTGGGTACAAATAAAATTTGAGCCTTTATCCTTTGTTTCTTAAAACCGTGAACCAGGCCACGTTATAACCCTTAAAAGTCCTAGCTGAAGCATGGGTTAGTCCGAAAGCATACTGTTACGAAAGGTATCCTGACTCCTTAAGGCCTACGGTAAATACGGAGTTAACATCATGTTTTACAAACATTCGCTTGTTTTATGAAAAAGAATGCATTTTCAAAAATCTTCAAGACAGACATAGGCTTTGCATTTTTAACATAACTTTGTTTGCATATGACTTCTTGTTTGAACAGCAGGGAAATTCGCACGAGAAATACCTAATGAACAAAAGCACTTCCAACCAAGGGGCAGACATGATCATGGTCCATCATTTGGGGCAATCCAGTCAAGATTCGGAGAATCTCTTAAAGGCCAAATAGCCTGGGGCAAATCTCCGCCTGAGTCACTTGGGGCACTCCAGCAACGAATCTTGCCTGATCAAATACCTTCTGGTGGCATGGCAGAACACTTCTAAACAAGGGAAACTCCCTACATTCTAAGAGCGTGGACATAGTCGAAAAAATACTACGCATAATCAAAGACCCGCTAGGTTGACACGCCTAGGCAAAAATAAGGGCTTCCCGGCGAACCAAAAGGGTTCGGGCAAAATGAAGGGATGAAATGAAAAAAGCTGTACACCCGGCAAGTCGAAAACCTGAAAAGGCGGCTTGAGCAAAAATGGGTATCCCGGTGGACTGAAAACCTGAAAGGGCGGTCCAGGCAAAAGTTAGGGATTAAAGCGTACGACTATGTCCTGCCATCTGTCTACCAGAAGAAGGTTTGTCCATCAGCAACTATCAGCACCCCACAAATGCCTCCCCCATAGAAACAGGGGCAATAAAGAGTGGTCTAAGCAATCTGATTGTTCTATCCTCCAAGGTATCAGGATAGGTTCCGTTGAAAAACATAACCAATACAGTTCAATACTTCCCCAGGAGAGTCCAATCCAGCTTCCCCAGGAAAGTTGAAATCCATCTCCCCAAGCAGTAAGCTTATCCCCAGTATATTCTGGAAGCTTATCCCCTAGCAGAGCACGAACGCGTCGTCCGGCTTGACTTAAAGAGTTATTTCCTTAACAGGATATAACTGGGTTATCCTCAGCCAAAAGCCACGGAAAGAGCGTCCTCGAAGAAATTCTTTTATCCCCAGCGGAGTCTATCAACACTTCCAACAACAAGGATATCCTCAACAAGTTACTATCAACAATCAACAGAGTGTCTCTCTCCCCACAGAGTATTGCTCCCCAGCAAGATTACTAGAGTATTTGTCTCCCCGCAGAGTAACCCATTCGCCAAGTTTATCCCCCAATAGAGTTATCTTCTCCTATCGGAATTCTTGCAACTATCATCCCCGGCGGAAGCAAAACCTATTCTTCAACATCAGCCCAGGAGTGACTTCCCGGCACCCGTCAAGGATTTATTTCCTAAGACGAAAACATATGTTCATAAACATCACATCTTCATACATTATAGCATGCATATGCATCATACTACACGAATCTCATTAATTTTGAGGACATGTTGAAATCATGCAGTTCATGCATCATGATCTTGCATACAACTAATGCTTTACCTTTCAGGAAAGGTCAATACAAAAATGATTACTATCAACTATCGCAATTCTTTCTAGATATAGTTTCAGATGTAAACCAGATATGGTGACGTTCTGATACTGCTTCCAGATTTCCTTCTAGATATAGTTTCAGATATGACCCAGAGATGGTGACGTTCTGATACTGCTTTCAGATATCCTTCTAGATATAGTTTCAGATATGACCCAGATATGGTGACGTTCTGATGCTGCTTCCAGATTTCCTTCTAGATATAGTTTCAGATATGACCCAGATATGGTGACATTCTGATACTACTTCCAGATATCCTTCTAGATATAGTTTCAAATGTAAACCAGAGATGGTGACGTTCTGATGCTGCTTCCAGAGTTCCTTCCAGATATAGTTTCAGATGTAAACCAGATATGGTGACGTTCTGATACTGCTTCCAGATTTCCTTCTAGATATAGTTTCAGATATGAGCCAGATATGGTGACGTTCTGATACTGCTTCCAGATATCCTTCTAGATATAGTTTCAGATATGACCCAGATATGGTGACGTTCTGATGCTGCTTCCAGATTTCCTTCTAGATATAGTTTCAGATATGACCCAGATATGGTGACGTTCTGATACTGCTTCCAGATTTCCTTCTAGATATAGTTTCAGATATGACCCAGATATGGTGACGTTCTGATGCTGCTTCCAGATTTCCTTCTAGATATAGTTTCAGATATGACCCAGATATGGTGACGTTCTGATACTGCTTCCAGATTTCCTTCCAGATATAGTTTCAGATATGACCCAGATATGGTGACGTTCTGATGCTGCTTCCAGATTTCCTTCCAGATATAGCTTCAGATGTAAACCAGATATGGTGACGTTCTGATGCTGCTTCCAGATTTCCTTCCAGATATAGTCCAGATATGAACCAGATATGGCGATGTTCTGACACTTATTCCAGTTAAACATATTTCAAGTCCAGCTAAATCGATTCCCAACAGATTTTCTGATAAAGACTCAGCAGAAGCTATGGTTCCCTCTCCGACGGTGTGTGAGGTGGTAAGTCCTTTTCAGATGTTTCCCTCTCCGACGATGAGTGTGAGGTGATAGTCTCTTATGGTTCCCTCTCCGACAGTGTGTGAGGTGGTAAGTCCTTTTCAGATGTTTCCCTCTCCGACGATGAGTGTGAGGTGATAGTCTCCTATGGTTCCCTCTCCGACGGTGTGTGAGGTGGTAAGTCCTTTTCAGATGTTTCCCTCTCCGACGATGAGTGTGAGGTGATAGTCTCTTATGGTTCCCTCTCCGACGGTGTGTGAGGTGGTAAGTCCTTTTCAGATGTTTCCCTCTCCGACGATGAGTGTGAGGTGATAGTCTCTTATGGTTCCCTCTCCGACGGTGTGTGAGGTGGTAAGTCCTTTTCAGATGTTTCCCTCTCCGACGGTGAGTGTGAGGTGATAGTCTCCTATGGTTCCCTCTCCGACGGTGTGTGAGGTGGTAAGTCCTTTTCAGATGTTTCCCTCTCCGACGATGAGTGTGAGGTGATAGTCTCTTATGGTTCCCTCTCCGACGGTGTGTGAGGTGGTAAGTCCTTTTCAGATGTTTCCCTCTCCGACGGTGAGTGTGAGGTGATAGTCTCCTATGGTTCCCTCTCCGACGGTGTGTGAGGTGGTAATTCCTTTTCAGATGTTTCCCTCTCCAACGGTGAGTGAGGTGATTCCCTTTCAGATTATAATGGCCTATTGGTTCTATCCCCGATACTGCAAAGATGGTAATTCCCACCAAGATTTTCTCAACGAGCGTTGTTGAAGTTAAAATCACCCAAGGTCCTCTTACCATTCATGCTAAGGTAGTAACCATCCCTGGTTCATTCATCATCTTGTGAAGCTCCAGATTCAGCTCCTGTAACCAGTCAGGACATATCTATACCAAGCATCTAAAATCAGCTCCTGCAACGTGTCAGGTACTCATTTTTTGTTTTGCAGGTATGCAGGTTCTCGTCAAGGAATCTCCTACGCGATCAACATCCAGATGGCATCTATAAGCCCATCATCCTATCCAGCAATCTCCAAATGGCATCTATAAGCCCATTCCACCAACACTGCTAACATGTGAGCGCAAATTTCTGGGCACTCTAGTGTCCAATCATCTTCTACCCTCGGATTACGAAAGGCACATCAGCCAATCTGCATCCTCAGGTCTAAGAAGATTGAACAGGGGCAACTGTTGCACCCCAAAATTTGCCCTCCCATATTCTACAAAGATTTGCAAAGTCAAGTCTCAAGATTCCCCAAGGGTTGCACAGTGCAAAGGTCTCCTATACAGTCAAAACTAGGGTTTGGGTTCTGATCAAGAAAATGAAGTTTTCAAAGGCCCAATCAAGTCTCACATGCCTACAAGTATGGTCAAGTATCCTCATATCAAGTTTCAAGGCATTCAGCTCAAAATTGTACAGTCAAAACCCTAAATTGCACTACAGTCAACTGTAGGGGCAAAATGGTCATTTGACAGTCAAAAGTTCAAATTTTTGGTCAACATATCATTTTGAAGCCAAAAACATCATTTGATCAATGCTTGATCATGATTCTCAAAATTTGGCTCAGAAATCATCAAAGATGCAAAAGTTGCTATATTTGGACAGTTGAAAAAGTCAACTGAAATTGACCAGGGCATAACTTTCACATGGATTATCAGAAAAATCCCATCCGAAGCTCATTTTGAAGATAAAGACATTTCCTACAACTCATCGTCATACTTCAAGTCCAAGAAATGCTCTCACAAAAAGTTATCAATTTCAACATTATAGGTCATTTTCAAAAGTCAACAAAAAGGGACTTTAAGTCAAAGGCCATAACTTGAGATTGGTAAATCAAAATGACATGGGACCAAAGGCATTGGTTAGAGGACTCAAAGACCTTTCCAAAATATCCAAGAACATGAGAAAAGCTTAAAAATTGAGCAAGTTATGCCTTGTGGAAGTTGGGAAAGTTTTGGATATTTTGAAAAGTCAACTTTGATCCAAATGACCTAAAATTGCTAATGGGCCCATTTTTCTTCCATGGTTCATCATTCCAAGCATGTGCACGACCACTTGGCCCAAAGGGAAGTATTTTCTCATTTTTTATTTATTTATTTGAGTTTTTATTTATATTAATTCAATTAAATCAATTAAATATATGAAAAATGTTTAAATTAACCAAACCAATCTTTTTATACACATTTCAGCCTTAATATTTCGTGCACATCCCAACATGGAAAGATTTGGTTTGATTTGAGCATGATTGACACAAAATACACATGAAAAAAGATATGGAAGATCCTTAAGAAATCAAATATGCAAAACCATTATTGCATTGGATTTTATTGAGTTTTGTTGACCTAATAGCTTCAGTACAAATGCTAGATGAGAACCCTAATCACAGGGGACAAAAAGCTGCGCTAAAAGTCCATGAACAAACTTGGAAAAATTCTCTAAAAAGTCAAAACTGTAAACCACTCTAGAGGTCGATTCAAAGTGCAAAATTTGTTTCAATAGCTTGCCAAGGTTGCCCTGAACACATTCCAATCCCAAACATCCATCAACACGCCAAGAACTGGTAAATTGAACTCAAACTGCATCAAGAAAATTCCATTATCGTGTTTCATGTTTTAAGCATTTTTACAGCATTTTGTTCATAGATTCTTGTTCCTCATTTGATTCTAAATCTAACCAATGCATTTAATTTGACCATTATGCTGTATATATGAATATGCCATGAGTGAATTTTAGGTTTTTTAGAGCTTGGAATTAGGGCTTTTGCAAAGAGGAAAAATTAAGACTCAAGACTATTGCCATTAGATTCATCATGCCCAGACGAAGAGTAATCCATAGTCGCGCTCAATTTATAGAGCCCTGAGACTTATTCGCTATTTTTCCAAAGGCCACCTAACGCAACGCGTGAAAAAACGTTGCCTTTGTGTTTTGTTTTACAGGGAACGTGAAGGAGACGAAGTCGTGGCCACAAGCGATTCGTTGATTTGAATTTCGCGCGTTTCTCTCCAATAACGCGTTGGTCTTTCTTTTTATTATTCATTTGTTTGTATATTAATTGAATGCGTGTGTAGCTCAGCTGGCAAACGTTGAAGGCTTCAACATCCAAGACCTGGGTTCGAGCCCCAGGTCTACGTTTATTTCCATAATATTTTGCAAAGCGTGTTCAGGTGTAGTTTCAAAAGTGACACGCATCATACACCTCAAGATCCTGCTATACATGCGTCCAAGAGATCCACATCAAAGGCTGGGAATGGATGAATACCATGAGGATGAGTCAACCATCCCACACGCTACTCACAAAAGTCAAATGGACTCAGGGTTTTGGGCCAGCATTCTAAGGCCTACACCTCACAATTGGGGCCTGAACCCCCCCTGGTTTGTAATTTTCTCTTTTTATTTTCAATTGCTATTTTATTTTCTTTGTTATTTTAATTTAATTAATTATGTTTCACAAAAATACAAAAATACATAAAAATTCAGAAAAGACAAAAAATGCAATAAATATTTTAGTTTAATATTTTCTTGTAAATAACGCATATAAATAAATTTAGTTTTAAATTAGGTTTGATTTAAATTCTTTTCATAACAAAAATCCAAAAATATAGACTTAGGTTTAATAAATTTTATCCCTTTTAATTTTTTCTTTTTTTTTCTTTCTAATAATGTTATTTATTTATTTTTATAATTAATTGTACATAAAAAATTAGGTTTAATTCAGGTTTCAATTTAATATTTTCACAATAAATTTAAAAGCTATTAGAATTAGGGTTTGCCTTTTAGTTTAATTTTAATTAATTCTTTTTTCATCCAATTCCTAAAAAACACTAAAAATACCAAAAAACATTTTCTTTTAATTTTAATTTTCTTTCCTCATTGACTTTAATAATTTGTAAAAGGGTCCAACGTCCATATTTTTAATTGTTTAATTTCGCATATTTATTTTTTGTTTTGCTTAAATAATTATGTATCTCTCCCAAAGCGTTGTAACATTTACTTTTCGCACTTGTATTTGCTTTATTTATTTTTCTGTCAAATCGGGTCCGGTTTAATTTTGGCGATGTGGACCCGCGCCATTTGTAATAGCTTTAGATTTACTTTTCCGCAAATATTTTTAACTATTAACAAAAGCATGAAAGAATGTATGGCCTTAAATAAAATCAAGCGTAGATCACAATGAACATGACAAGACAAATATTAATGAAAACGACACACGAATCGCACACACCACCCCTAGGGTACGCCTCACTGTTGCCTTGCCTCGAAAGGTGATCGTCGAGTAGAGGATGTCTTAGTAAGTCCTCATGATCCGGGAACCTGGCATGAGGGTAGCTTCTAAGGTGTCTTCCCATTGCTCTGGTGATCACCATGTCCCTAAACTCGAATTGACCCGAACACCTCCAACGGTGGTGCTACCTACCTCTCAATGGTGGGATGGCACTACTTTAAAAGACATTTACACAGACGAATTCCTTAGGGTAGGTAGGTTCTCAAGGATACTTGCTCTAATTTCAAACAAATAATACTTTTCACCAACACATTTTCAAAAGCTTTCAAAGCAAATTTTTCAAACACTCTGACGCACGAGTCGAACTGAAATTTTTCAAAGAAACTTTTTAAAACCCACATTGAAAAGCAAACAAACCATTTTGAAAACACATTGAGCAAGTATCTAAGAGCCCATGGATAACCATGGATAGAAAGGGTGCTAACACCTTCCCTTTCTATAACCTACCTCCCGAACCGAGAGCAATCTCTTTTAAGGAATTTTTCTGTGCTTTTGTCCTTTCCATTTGGAGAAAATAAAAGACGGTGGCGACTCTTGCTTCCGCGACATTTCGCGAACCAGCGTTAAACAGTCAGTTCCAGATCCACCGATCACACCAGCAATATCATTGTCAGAGCCTTTGTTGGCTCTAAAAGGATGGTCCACGGGGAGGTGGACATCCCGATTAAGGTGGGAACTGAAACCTTCAACTCCACATTCTATGTGATGGACATCCGTCCTTCTTATTCTTTCCTATTGGGAAGACCTTGGACCCACCATGCTAGAGCTGTCACTTTTACTCTGCATCAAATGCTCAAGTACCCTGTCCAAGGGAAAATCATAACTGTTCATGGAGAAGAGGAATACATGATCAGTCATCTGAATTCTTTCCGTTATGTAGAATTGGATGGCGAATTCATCGAAACTCCTTTCCAGCATTTTGAGGAGGTAGCTCAGGAGATAGTGGCGACCAAGACAATGTCCTCTGTACCCACGATTACCAGACCTCCTCCTCAGATGTCATCTCTCAAGGATGCGAAGGCAGTGGTTGAAGAGGGAGTGTCCACAATCTGGGGGCAGCTTCCAGACTTTCCTTTCAAATCAGACAAATTCGGCTTGGGGTTCACCTCAACTGCTAAGAAGGCTGTGCGCCATGCCCGTGCCGGAGGGCCACCTGTGAAGATCAGTCACCAAGGGGTTAATGCACTAGAGGACAGTGAAGAAGAGGGCAGCTTGGAAGACTGGATATTTCCTACTGTCGGCGGAGGACTGTGCAACTGGGAAGCAAAAGACTTTGTTCCGATTACTTTCATACCGCAGTAATTTATCTTTTCCATTTCTGTTGGATCTGTAATAATTCACAAATAATTCGTACTTTTTCAACCTTGTGCCTTACCCGAGGCACAATGGTCCATTTGTAAGGGTTCTTATTTCATTTTCATATGTCATTTCAATGAATCATGGACGTTTTTCATATAAACTTTTGTGTTCATTGTCTTTCTTTTACATTTTGTTGTTTTAAGATGGTTATACCCTTATACACACCCATACTCACAAATGCAGGTACTCTTTCATTCCGGATCCCATGGGTAACGATACTGCTATAACCTTCAGTGACTCTGAAGATCTGGCCTACCAAGCCGAATACGAAGGTGGGGAAGATTGTGAGGTGCCAGGGGAATTGGCCAGATTACTACAACAAGAGGAAAGGGATATTCTGCCTCATGAGGAGCAGTTGGATACAATCAACTTGGGTACTGAGGAAGACAAAAAGGAAATCAAGATAGGTGCCAACATAGAGCCGAGTGTCAAGGAGCGCCTAATTCAGCTACTACATAATTATGTTGAAATCTTCGCCTGGTCATATGAAGACATGCCGAGACTTGATACAGACATTGTGGTACACCATCTACCCACAAGAGAAGACTGTCCACTAGTGAAACAAAAGGTCCACCGCATGAGACCTGACATGTCCGAGAAGATCAAAGCAGAAGTTATGAAGCAGTTCAATGCTGGATTTCTGGCTGTTACTTCCTATCCTCAATGGGTTGCTAACATTGTGCCCGTGCCTAAGAAGGATGGCAAAGTGAGAATGTGCGTGGATTATAGAGACTTAAACAGGGCCAGCCCTGAAGATGATTTTCCACTTCCACACATCGACATCCTAGTTGACAATACAGCTCAACACAAAGTATTTTCTTTCATGAACGGATTCTCAGGCTATAACCAGATCAAAATGGCACCTGAAGACATGGAGAAAACTACTTTTGTCACACAGTGGGGTACGTTCTGCTACAAAGTGATGCCATTCGGACTGAAGAATGCCAGGGAAACCTATCAACGCGCCATGGTAGCTTTGTTTCATGATATGATACATCATGAGATAGAGGTCTACGTAGATGACATGATAGCCCGATCACAAACTGAAGAAGAACACCTTGATCACTTGCAAAAGCTGTTTGTCAGGTTGAAGGAGTACAAGCTAAGATTGAACCCTAACAAGTGCACATTCGGAGTCCGGTCCGGTAAGCTCTTAGGTTTCATTGTCAGTAACAAAGGCATCGAGGTTGATCCTGCCAAAGTCAAAGCTATACAAGAAATGCCCTCTCCTCGCACTGAGAAGGAAGTCATAGGTTTCTTGGGACGCCTAAACTACATTGCTAGGTTCATTTCTCACCTAACATCTACCTGTGAACCAATCTTCAAGCTGTTGAAGAAAGATCGGGTAGTTAAAAGGAATGATGACTATCAAGTTGCTTTCGATAAAATCAAGGAGTATTTGCTAGAACCTCCTATCCTGATGCCACCTGTTGCACCCCAAAATTTGCCCTCCCATATTCTTTAAGATTTGCAAAGAGCATGCTTCAAAATCTCCCAAGAGTTGCACAGTCCAATGGCCTCCTAACAGTCAAAAATTAGGGTTTTGGTTATGTCAAAGAAGTTGAAGTTTACAAGGGTCCAAACAAGTCCCACATGCCTATAAACATTGTCAAGCATCCTTATGCCAAGTTTCAAGACTTACAACACAAAATTGCACAGTCAAAAACCCTAATTGCCCAACAGTCAACTGCAGGGGCAAAATGGTCATTTGACAGTCAAAAGTCAATATTTTTGGTCAACATCTTATTTTGAAGCCACAAACATCATTTGATCAATTCTTGATCATGATTCTCAAGGCATGGCTCAAAAAGTCTCAAGATGCAAAAGTTTCTATTTTGGACAGCTGAAAAAGTCAACTGCAAATTGACCAAGGCATAACTTCCACATGGTTTATCAGAAAAATTCCATCCAAAGCTCATTTTGAATAGAATGACATTTCCTACAACTCATCTTCACACTTCAAGTCCAAGAAATACTCTCACAAAAAGTTATCAATCTCAACATTATAGGTCATTTTCAAAAGTCAACAAAAAGGCACTTTAAGTCAAAGACCATAACTTGAGATTGGTAAACCAAAATGACATGGGACCAACGACATTGGTTAGAGGACTTCAATACCTTTCCAAAATGTCCAAGAACATGATCAAAGCTTAAAAATTGAGCAAGATATGTCTTGTGGAAGTTGGGAAATTTTTGGGAATTTTGAAAAGTCAACTTTGCTTCAAATGCCTCAAAATTGCTAATGGGCCTCAATTTCTTCCAAGAATCATCACCCAAAAGCTATGAACGACCCATTTACCCAAAGGGGAGTTATTTTCTTATTTTTAATTTATTAATTGAATTTTTAAACCTATTAATTCATTTAATTAAAATTAAATATGAGAAAAATACTAAACAAATGTTTTGGAATCTTTTTGTGCAGCATTTGCACTCTTTATTCACTCAAGATTTCGTGCATAAGCAAAAAGGCAAGAATCTCCCATGATTGGCAATGTTTTGATGGAAAAAAGATTGAAAAAGATTACATGGAAAATCAAGGATCCAAATCATCAATGCAAAGGTTTTTTGGCTTGGATTTCTAACCTAATTCATTCCTCATATATGCACAAACAATAACCTAATGGATAGCACAAGCAGGCTGCGCCCAAACTCAGAAACAAACTTTGCATTTTTTCACAAAATTCTCAAAACTGAAAACACACATAGAGCACGTTCCAAGGCCTAAGAAGCATTCCAATAGCTTGCTTACACATCCAGGAAGGGATTGCAATAAAAAACACATCCCCTAACCTCAAGAATTGGTATAACCGTGTTCTACTTTTCCTAAAAAAATTGATAATCGTATTCCATTTTCCATGCATGATTAATGTCTTTTAATTGTTGGTTTATACTAATATGATTATTCTAAAGCTAATGGTGCCATCCAATTGAGTTTTCAAGGCCTGTACAGAAATCCACCATGGAAGCATTCTAGGGTTTCAGGAGTTTGAATTTGGGGCTTTCCTCATCTGGAAAAATTAAGCCACGAAACTTATACCATTGAAACCAGGACCTTCACACGAACACAATCATCACCTCGCGCCCTTTTTATATGGGCCCAGGAGCTAATCGCTATTTTTGTACATTGTGGTTAGTGGGGGTTTAAAACCCCCGCTACTTGTCTGATATTTTTGCAGAAAGAAGAAGATGACGCTGGCGTGTCCTCATACGACTGGAGCATTCAAATCTTCGCGCTAATTTTTTTGTTTTACATCAATAGCATTTATTTTCATATGTATTGATCAGGTTCCACTAGTTTGACAAAGAAACGCACTGGATGGGTTGGTGAATGATGTGTCCTTCAAGCATTGGGACCTAGGTTCGATTCCCAGGTCCCCCATATTCTTCATAATTTTGTTCATAATGCGTTCAGGTACAATTCCTTGCCCAGGGTCCATCATACATCTAACACCTTGGCACGCCACATGTCACCAGGGATCCATCCAATGGCCAGATCACGCAGTCGACCATATACCCTCAGTCAACCATGTGCAGACGCGCTGGAAAAGTCAAAGGAGCCCTGACTTATTGGGCCAAGATTGCTTGCAAACACCTCCAAAAGGGCCTGAGAACCCCCTAATGTTTGTATATTTTTTAATTTCTCTTCTTTTCTTTTCTTTTTTATTCTTTTGATCACTTTTATTTAATTTATTTCAAATAATTTTCATAAGACACAAAAAATCAGAAAAGTCAAAATAAAAATATATTTATTTAATTTTTAATTCACTAATTATTTTGTACATAAATTGCAATAACCAAATTAGTTTTAATTTTAGGTTTAATTTTAACATTTTTCTTAAATAAACTAAAAAAACATAAAAATTAGGTTTTAGCATTTTTTATTCTTTTTCTTAATAAATAATCTTTTTTTATTTTTTATCATTTATTAATTATTAATTATTTTTGTAAATAAACTTGTCATTAAATAATTAGGTTAAATTAGGTCAAACTTAAACATTTTTATTTAATAAATTAAAAACAATTTAGAACTAGGGTTATTTAACTTTTAATTCCAATTTAATTCTCTTTAATTTCATAAATACAAAAAAACAGAAAAAAAAAAGTTCTTTTCTTTATTTAATCATTAATTAACCTTTAATTCTAATTTAATTTCCTTAAAGGGTCCAACGCCCTCGCACTCTCGATTTTTATTTATTTTCGCATGTTTACTTTTATTTCCTTTTTTAAATATAATGTATTTGCCCCAAAGCTTTGTAATAGATAATTAGGACATTTACTTTCCGCATTTTATTTTCCGTACTTTCATTCAAATCGGGTCTTAGTTTAATTTGGCATTGTAGACCCGCGCCTTGTAATAGCGTAGGACCTTTATTTTCCGCACTTTAAATTCCGCAGCTTTAAATTGCTAACTATCACATGAAAGAATGTATGCCCAAATAAAAACAATGCGTAGAACACTCAATGCATGATCAAGACAAATAATAACTGAAAATGACACACAATTCACACACCACTCCTAGGGTACGCTTCACTGTTGCCTTGCCCCTCGAAACGTGGTCGTCGAGTAGAGGACGTTTTAGTAAGTCCTCATGTCCATGAACATGGCATGGGGGTAGCTTCTAAGGTGTCCTCCTATTGCTCTGGTGACCACAATGTCCCTAAAAAACGAATTGACCCGAACACCTCCAACGGTGGTGCTACCTACCTCTCAATGGTGGGATGACACTACCTTAAGGACATTTACACAGACTAATTCCTTAGGGTAGGTAGATGACTCGTAGATACTTGCTCTAATTCAAAACAAATCAAAAACTTCTTTTCACACCTACACTTTTCAAAAAGCTTTCAAAAACAACTTTTCAAACACTCTTGAGGACTGATACAAGAGTCGATCTGAAACTTTCAAAGAAACTTTTTCAAACCCACTCACCTTAAAAAGAAAACAAACATTTTTGAAAACACAAATGAGCAAGTATCTAAGAGCCCGTGGATAACCACGGATAGAAAGGGTGCTGACACCTTCCCTTTCTATAAATCTACCTCCCGAACCGAGAACTAATCTCAATAAGGAATTTTTATGTGCTTTTGTCCTTTCCATGTTGGAGAAAATAAAAGACGGTGGCGACTCTTGCTTCCGCGACATTTCGTGAACCAGCGTTAAACAGTCAGTTCCAGATCCACCGATCACACCACCTGTCGAGGGAAGACCACTAATCGTGTATCTGACCGTCCTAGAGAATTCAATGGGGTGCGGACTGGGGCAGCATGACGAGTCTGGCCGAAAAGAGCATGCCATTTATTACCTTAGCAAAAAGTTAACCGACTATGAAACCAGATATTCACTGCTCGAGAAAACTTGTTGCACTTTGGTATGGGTTGCTCGCCAGCTAAGGCAGTATATGTTGACTCATACCACTTTGCTGATATCTAAGATGGATCCGATCAAATACATCTTTGAGAAGCCTGCTTTGTCTGGAAGAATAGCTAGATGGCAAATGAACCTGACCGAATACGACATACAATACACTACCCAAAAGGCTATAAAGGGCAGTGTACTAGCTGACCATCTGGCTCATCAAGCTGTCGAAGATTACCAATCCATGAAGTTAGACTTCCCTGACGAAGATATCATGACATTGGACAATGTTGAAGATTTCAGACCATATGACGGACCTGAACAAGGATCCCGATGGACCCTGTACTTTGATGGTGCCTCCAATGCACTTGGAAACGGTATCGGTACTGTACTCATATCCCTAGAAGGTTGCCATACTCCTTTCACCGCCAGACTTTGCTTCAACTGTACGAACAACATGGAAGAGTATGAAGCGTGCATCTTTAGACTCAAGGCTGCTATAGACCTGGGAATCAAATCTTTGGTTGTGTTTGGAGATTCAGCTTTGGTCATCAGTCAGATCAAAGGAGAATGGGATACTAAGCATCCAAACCTCATCCCTTACAAAGAACATGTCTTGACGTTGTTATCACATTTCGAGCAGATTACCTTCGAGCACTTCCCGCGAGAAGAAAATCAGTTAGCAGATGCTCTAGCTATAATGTCATCCATGTTTAAACTTAACTAGGATAATGAGGCTCCCCGGATCACTATTGAACGGATGGACGAACCCCCCCACTGTCACGAGATTAATACCAAAGAAGTAGTGGACCAGCCTTGGTTTCACGAAGTCAAAAGGTATCTCGAGGCTCAAGAATATCCTGAAGGAGCTTCAGTCAATGACAAAAAGTTGTTAATGAGATTCTCCGCTAAGTTCTTCCTAAGTAATGGCATCCTGTACAAGCGCAATCATGATTCTATTCTGCTACATTGTGTGGACAAGATTGAAGCTGAAAGGATTATGGCCGAATTGCATGAAGGTACCTTCGGCACTCACTCTAGCGGGCATACGATGGCTAAGAAGATTCTATGGGCAGGCTATTATTGGTCTACCGTGGAAGCAGACTGCTATCAACACTCCCGGACTTGTCATAAATGTCAAATCTATGTAGACAAGGTGCACGTGCCTCCTGTTCCTCTAAATGTCTTAACAGCTCCTGGGCCCTTCGCTATGTGAGGAATCGACATGATTGGAGAGATCAAGCCTACAACATCCAATGGACACCGCTTCATTCTGGTGGCCATTTATTACTTCACAAAGTGGGTCGAAGCAGCTTCCTTCGCATCCGTTACTAAGAATGTTGTTGCCTGCTTCATCAAACAGAACCTTATCTATCGGTACGGAATCCCCGAAAGGATCATCACTGATAACGGTACAAATCTTAACAATACTATGATCACCGCCTTGTGCGAACAGTTCAAAATTCAACATCACAATTCGTCTCCCTATCGGCCAAAGATGAATGGTGCTGTCGAAGCTGCAAACAAAAACATCAAAAAGATCATACAAAAAATGACAGTCACCTACAAGGACTGGCATGAGATGCTACCGTTTGCTCTCCACGGGTACCGTACCACGGCTCGCACTTCAACTGGGGAAACACCCTATTCTTTAGTTTATGGCATGGAGGTTGTTCTACCTATTGAGGTTCAGATTCCCTCTTTGAGAATCATGAATGATGCAGGTTTGAGTGAAGACGATTGGATCCAAACCCGACTTGATCAGTTGAACTTAATTGACGGGAAGAGACTTACTGCTGTTTGCCATGGTCAGACGTATCAAAAGCGGATGATCAAAGCTTTCAACAAGAAAGTCAGACGCCAAGTGTATCAAGTTGGAGATCTTGTGATCAAGCGCATCATCTTGCCACAAAGTGATCCCAGGGGCAAATGGACTCCTACCTATGAGGGACCATTTGTAATCAAGCACATCTTTTCTGGTGGGGCAATGATTTTAACCACCATGGACGGCGACGATCTTTCGCACCCTGCGAACACATACATAGTCAAAATATACTACGCATAAGAGACCCGCTAGGTTGACACACCTAGGCAAAACAAGGGCATCCCGGCGAACCAAAAAGGTTTGGGCAAAAATTAGGGATAAAACAAAAAAAATCTGTACACTCGGCAAGTTGAAAACCTGAAAGGGCGACTTGGGCAAAAAAGGGTTTCCCGGTGGACTGAAAACCCGAAAGGGCGGTCCAGGCAAAAGTTAGGGAATTAAAGCATATGACTATGTCTCGTCGGATCACTTTAAGGACAATCTCTTCACATACAAACTCGAAGCTTCTGATCAATTCAATCATCTTCGGACGAAGCAACAGACAGACAAGATATTCAGAGATACGAAGGCTATAGCAGAATGGGAACCCCATGGGATTTTTACACACATAGCCATATTTCTCTGTATAAATTTTTCTTACTTTTATGACACCATCCTCTTACTAGGATGTCTGTCTCCTTTGTACAAAACACTTATTCAAAGTAAATACAAAGATATCTCTTTCAAAGTACAGAAAAACATTTGCCTTTTTCTTTACACTTGTGTTTTATTTGCAAAATCGTCCAATGATTCATTAATGAACATATGCATTTGAACATAATTACTGTTTACAAATAAATAGGATGAAAAAGAACAATCACTGACAGGTAGAAAGATTAGGAAAATGTCTTTATACTATTCCATGAGAAATCTCTACAGCACGTCATTAAAATCCCCAGTGGAGCCAAAACTTTGAACTACAGGTCCCTAGCAGAGCTGAGACTACCAACTACCAATCCCCAGTGGAGCCGAAACTTCAAACTATCAACCCACAATGGAAATCATCCAGTTTCTCCAGGTTTCCCCAGCAAGTTGTCTTGAAGCTTGAAGATCAACCAGATAACGGTTAACTTTTGTTTCTCCCCAACCTAGGGTAACTCCCCAGTAGACTCACATACAACCCAAACTCCTGAACTCTCCAGTGGAATTAAGCTTTTCCCCAGAGTTTTCACTACAAGATAAACTTTTTCCCCACAGAGTTTTTATTGCTTCTCGACAGAACAAAGACTCCCGTCAATAATCCCCAGTAGAAGTCTTTAAAATTCTCTGGATTCCCCAAGCAGATTCCTCAAGAAGTATATGGCATTACCCTCACGACAGAATCCTCAGAAGCAGTCAAGGATTTATTTTCCCCGATAGCAGTCAAGGATTTATTTTCCTCAGCAATACAGCAAATCAGCTTACATACGCATACATTACATTCATATATCATAAACATGGATAAAACACATTCATTGCATCATGCATTTCATGCATCATAACTTTGCGCTTCAGCTAACATTTTACCCTTTTCAGGATAAGATTAACAGCTATCTTTAACAAATATTCAAAGATTCTAGATACAGTACAGATATGCTCCAGACAAGGTTGCCATTCTGTCACTCATTCAGATCTCAATTTCAGATACAGTCCAGATATACTCCAGACACGGAAGTCATTCTGTTACTCATTCAGATTCCAAGTACCGATACAGTCCAGATATGCTCCAGACACGGTTGCCATTCTGTTACTCATTCAGACTCAATTTCAAGATACAGTACAGATATACTCCAGACACGGAAGTCATTATGTCATTTATTCAGATTCGAATACCGATACAGTACAGATACGCTCCAGACACGGAAGCCATTCTATCGCTTATTCAGTTTCATCCTACAGATACACTACAGATACGCTCCAGACACGGAAGCCATTTTGCCACTTATTCAGATTCAAGTACAGATACAGTTCAGATACGTTCCGAATACGGACACCATTCTGGTGCTTATTCTTTTGATTTACAACAAACATTCTTGGATGGCATCTTTAAGCCCATTCCCTCAGCTACACTTTTGTCAAGTGCAAATTTATGGGCACTCTAGTGTCCAATCATCTTTTAACTTCGAGTCACGAACGGAAAAACTCGCCAATCTAATTCTTCAGGTTCAAGAAGATTGAACAGGGGCAGCTGTTGTACCCCAATATTTGCACTCCCATTTTTCATAGAAAACACAACCCTAGGGTTTCTCAGATATTCAAGTTGGCTCAGGAATCGATTAGACAGATTTTCTCCTGTGGAAGTAAACCAGCAATTAGGGTTTTTCTTGCAATTCTCAAAAGAAATGAATTCTCAAAGATCCAATTGGCTTTCACAGGTTTTCATGCTTTCTCAAGTTTACTAAAAAAAATATTGTTTGTTCTCAGAGCATGGTTTGTTTGGGACAAGAGATTATGACTGTCATGTAAGATACTCATGATTGTTTAATCCAGGTTAACCAGATGATCTGCGTCTTTTAAAAACATTTGTTTGGTTAAGAAATGGAATACACAGTGCGTGTTTGTTTGGAATGCAGTTGCAAGATTACAGGATTATTGGAATTTAAGTTAACAGATTGGAGCGTTTTGTTTAAATTGTCTTGATTGGGCATTCAAAAACCAAATAGGATGTAAAGAGAAAATTACAAGTTATTATTGATCAAAGATTTCAATTAACACCAGAATATTTCATAAGACTTTCTCCAATTTTTCAAACGTAGTTACAAAATAATTTATTATTTAAATACTTTAGGTTTTACAACTTATCGTATTTGAAAATAAATTAGTACAACTATTGGTTACAATACAAGAATGTTTCTCTCTAAATTACAAAGAAAATCTAAATGGATCTATGCCTAAGGTTGACTGAAGTTCCTTTGCTTCCATGCTTGCCACAAAGTCTCTTGCTTCCCCTGCTTTGCCACCATCCAATTGTGCTCACATGAAAATAAAAGAAAGGAAATGTGATTAGTATAAAATTATTTGGGCATGAGCAAGAATTTTCAAAAGAAAGAGTGCTATTCATCATTAAAGTTTGCAATTTGGAATAATAAGGCCATTTTTAATTCATCATAATTTATTTTCTCTATTTGCAAATCACAAGAAGATTATTCTTCTTGGTTCACAAAAAAAAAAGAAATAAGAAATGCAAGCAAGTTGTCCAAACAAACAAGAAATGCAAGCAAGTTGTCCAAACAAGAAATGCAAGCAAGCTGTCCAAACAAACAGAATACCCAAACAGCAGCCAAACAAATATTGCAAACAACAGCGCATCACCAAATAGAAGGCACAAACTGAGCCAAACAAAATTGGACAAAATGCAAACAACAAAAAGCATAAGCCAGAGCAGGCAGCAAAGGAAGTATAACATATAATAGCTAAGTCAAACAAGTAGAAACTTGTTCAATAAGCCAATTCATCATTTTCCATTTTATTGCAAACTTTTCAGAAAAAGGAAAAAAGAGCAATGGACTTTCTTAGTGTCATTGTTAGAGAAGAGAGGAAAGAAGTCACCTAGAGATGCACATCCCTGATGCCTTGACTGTAACAATTGCATAGAAGTTGCTAGAAAACAAAAACTGCAACAAAAAGGGGATAAGAACAATATGCCAAAATATTCAAATTATTTGTTTTCCCACCATGTTGAATATGAATTCAACCAAAGGAACATCAATATAACAGTAAACAAAACGCTGAAGTAAGGAGAGATAGAAAAACATTTTATCAAACTCAGAAAAACTGAAAACAAGTCTCCAACCCTCAAAAACCTGTATAACCTAAAACCTCCACAAAACTGTCAAACCCAAAAATCTGAACCATAACCAAAACAAACCTTCAAACTGTCAACAAAATCAACAACCTTCAAAAAATACTGTCAAACATTCAAAACCAAACTGTCAAACCATTTTAACACCATCAACCTAACCTGCAACCTGTTCATCAAAAAAATAGTAACAAATCTACAAGACCAAATTCCAACAACAACACCAAACCTCAAAAACTGTCAACAAGTCAAAAAACCTCAAAATCACCAACCATCTAAAAGCTCATCAAACCTGTTAAACCAACAAATCAAAAAAACCAGAGAAACAACAACCACCTCAAAACTGTTACAAAGCCAATAGTCAAACCACAAATCTCCAAACCTCAAACCATCTCAACACCATCAAACCTCCAAAAACTCTAAACCAACATTCAAATCACAAAACCAGAAAAAGGCCAAAACAACAAAAACATCAAAAGCCTGTCAAAAAAATCCATAACTAAAATCATATCCAAAAACCTGTAACAGAATCACCATCAACAAAAACTGTCACAATCCATAACCAAAGACTTGCAACAAACTCCAACAATCAAAAGCACAGTAACATCATCCCAAAAGCCTAAAACCATAATCAAATAAAACAGTAACGAGCCACAAAATCCAACAACCAACATCCTTATCATTCAAAAAAGAAGACAAAAGGAAGTTACTAGAAAAGCGATTCGTTCATCCTCATCTCCTCCCCCGTCTCCGGCCACCACGAAACCCAACCTTTAATCTTGTCCTTCCTCTCTCTATTGCACAGAAAAATCTCCAACAGGTACGATTTTCTCTCCTTCATCATTTTTCATAAACGCATCTTTCTTCATCTAAGAGGTTAAAACCTAATTAACAACAAAACATGATGAGGCAATAAAATAAACGAAATTTGTAAATTTTTCTAGAAAGAACAGAACCTTTTTTCAAGAAAACCACTAGGAACCAAGCTAGGGAGGCAAGAGAGGAGAAGTTCCGGCGACTGAGAGTTGGGGAGGATCGGACAAACTGATTTCGTCGTTTTTTAGGTTAATCCGAACTTAGGGTTTTCAGAAAATCATGAATCATGGTGAGATAAAGGTGGAGAGAGCGATTTTTCTCACGAAACAGGGACGA
This sequence comes from Vicia faba, assembly GCA_948472305.1. Taxonomy (NCBI): domain Eukaryota; kingdom Viridiplantae; phylum Streptophyta; class Magnoliopsida; order Fabales; family Fabaceae; genus Vicia; species Vicia faba. Next base: position 523,303,762 of record OX451740.1, on the reverse strand, counting down.
ATAGTGAGATGTAGAGATGAACAGAGATAGATGAAGAAGATGAGAGCGGCGCCGCTACGAATTGCAAAGGGTTATCAAACCCTAATTTCACTTCATCCCCTTAATCAGAAGCTAAACTAAGTTTAAAGAACATTGGGCCTGTTTCGCTTACAAACCCCTTAAGCCCACACGTTTTTCTAGGTACATCCCCCCCCCTTTGGCTCGTTTTGCTAACAACAATGACACCCTTTTCTTTGGGCCTCATCCTTAAAAAATCCATTAAGCCCATTACATTTTTTTAATTTGTTTCCCTTTACATTTCTTTTCATTATTATGCAAATGCTAAGAAAACCAAATCACATTTTTATTAAATTAATTTAGGTTTTAGTGATTAATTTTTATCATTTTCTCTTTTTATATAAACTTATTTTTATTAAATTTTTTTTCTATTTTTTTCTTCACATTTAATAAAACATTAAAAAAGAATTAACTTAGCTTGTTTTCTTTCTTTAAATTTATTTACATAATTAATAAGAATACAAAAAATAAAAATAGAGATTTCCATTTAATCAATTTTTTAGAATAGGTTTTATTTTTCTCTTTTCAAGTAAATACATTTCATTTCATACTTTATTGATTTTATTTTCATAAATTGTCATAATTTTATATTAAATCACACAAAAATTAGATTTGGTTGTATTGCTTGATATTTGGACATTGCTATCTCATTTGATTCATCCCCATTTGTAACAATTGTACCCCCATTCCCGAACATTCTGTAATAGCTTAGAATTTCAATTCCCGCAATTTATTGCTTTCTATATACTGTATAGTAATTTGGTGTGTATGGCAAGATTCAAAAATCAATTGCTAGATGACCTAATCAAAGAATAAATAAATTGAAACCAACACACTTTTTCACACGCGCACCTCTAGGGTAACCTCACTCGTTGCCTCGGAAATACAATCATGTCCCTCGAATATGGGATGCTCTAGCAATGACCCTTCGATAAAAAAAGATCGTAGTCCCTCGATGACCCTCGATGTTGCCTCCGATTAAAACGATCTCGTCCCTTACAAAATTGCTAAAGCATCTCACAAGTTGCCTTCAATGATTGTAAAATTGACCCGCGCCTGTCCCTTCACATCCAATGATGGGCCTTCTTACCAAATCAATGGTAAGATAACACCATTAAAAGGAAGAAGAAAATAACAATTTAAGACCTTTCGAGTAGATAGATTCTCTCTTAGTTACTCGCTTGCTTACGACAAAATCTTTCACACCTACACTCTCATTTCAAAAACATTTCCAAAAAGATAAAACGTTTTGTATACGTTCTTATAGAGACGAGAACCATTGCAAAACCTCTTTTCAAAACACTTTTTCGAAACACGATTCACAAACACATCTTTGAACCACTTTTTGAAACAAAACTTTATATACGTTCTTATAGAGACGAGAACCATTACAAAGAGATTTTTCAAAATACTTTCAAAGCCCACACCACAAGCACACGATCAAATGAAAGCAAGTGATATAAACGAATAACTAAGAGCCCATGGAAACCGTGGATGAAAAGGATGCTAATACCTTCCCTTTTCATAATCTACCCCCCGAACCCGAGAAAAATCTCGAAAGGTCTTTCCTGTGCTTTTTTACCTTTCCTTTTGGATAAAAGAAAAGTCGGTGGCGACTCTTGCTAACCGCACAAGTGCGACCGAAACGCAAAAAATCAAGTCAGTTCTCCCACCGTATCACAGTATATAATGGTGTTTTTTTTTGTAAAAGTATATATGTACAAGAGTAATAGTATATATAAGTACATTGATGCAAATGCATAATATCTTTTGGTATTATTTTTTATTTGATTGAAGCTCCAATATTAGTGAAAATATGGTGAAATTTGTAGTGGTATATACAGGTGCAAAATATGGTGAAAACCTCGTGCAAATATGGTTAAAATTTGTACATATAAAATTGTATATATCAAACAACGCTTTTTTTCAAAAAGGTTATATAAATTTTTGTGTGGATATTAGACAGCGCTTTAAGAAACGCTGTCTAAAGCCCCCTTTAGACAACAGTTTTACTGTAAAAGCGTTGCCTAAAGGGGCTCTCTTTTTTTGTTTCAGAAAAAGCGTTGGCTAAAGGGGACCTTTAGCAGCGCTTTAAAAAAAAGCGCTGCCTAAAGTGGGCTTTAGACAGCGCTCTAACATTAAAAGCGCTGCCTAAAGGGGCTTTTTATTTTTTATATTTTTTTTGTTTCAGAAAAAGCGCTGGCTAAAGGGGGCCTTTAGCAGCGCTTTAAAATTAAAAGCACTGGCTAAAGGGGGCCTTTAGCAGCACTTTAAAAGTAAAAGTGCTAGCTAAAGGGGGCCTTTAGCAGCACTTTCAAAGTAAAAGGGCTGCCTAAAGATGGGATTTAGCAACACTTCTACTTTTAACAAAGCGCTGTCTTTACCTACAAAGGCGCTGGAATAAACAGCGCTTTAAAGCACTGTCTAAAGGCAAAAAAAGTGCTGTCTAAAGTTTTGTTTAGCATAGTGCAGTTAGAAATGTATTCTACCCACCTCCTCACATGACAAACTTGTGTTTAGATGCATGCTAGTCGTCTTTTGAAAGAGGACGTAATCTCCATCTTCAGTTAGAGGGTTGTTAGGTCTGAGATTTTATGATTAATAATACTTTTGGTAAAACATGTATCACAACCAGATGTTGAGCAAGATGTCTTGACATCTTGATCACTTTATGTAGCAGGCGTTACTGTTGCTTCTTGAAGGTTCTGATTTTATTTTTGTGAGATTCTCAATTGATTTATCTCACATATTTGCGTAGATCAAGAAGGGTTATTTTTGGAACAAGTGATTTTATCTCCAACTAAGCATTAATTTCTAAAATTGGATATTGAGACAATTTAGGAAACTTGTGATGTTTTTGTTCCATATTTCAAGGAGATATTTTCTGCATAATTTGTGTAGCCATCAGTTTGTGGATCTACAAAAAATTGAGTGGAGAATCTAAAGTCCATGCTAGATGAGGAGTTTAAAAGGAAAAACCTAAACTTAATACAAAGTGTGAAAAAAGGGGAAGCTACTATTCAAGAGTCTTTAGGGTTTGAAAGTTTTTCTATTGTTCTTTGTTTTTTGTATGTCACTCATGTATCTTGTTTGATGCATTAAGGTTGACTATTTTTCATTGTGATTTACTCATGAGCTTTTAAGTAAATAGTGTAATATGTTTATTTGGAAGTGTGTTATTCTGTTTTGGTCATTCTTATTGTCACTGAGGTGATTGTGGAAAGTGAGAGGGGGTTCTCATATCTAGGGGGTTCTTAGGTAGAAATTGCATGGGTAGTGATTAGGTGATAAGTTGTAAACTGGGTTGTTTAAGCTTTGAACTAATACTATTAATATTATAGTGGATTTCCTTCCTGGCTTGGATGCGTCCAGAGTATGTGAAGTTGCACCAATTTGGGTTAACATTTAACTGTGTTATTTATCTTCTGCAATTTACTCTCTGCATGATTTATTGTTTTTTGTAAATTGCTCTGTCAATAAGATGATGCCCTAACATATTTCTTGACATCGTGTTTTGGTGTTATGACATCAGTCTTAACATCTATCTAGTGTGCCAGAATTTCAATTGGCATCAGAGTAGACACCTTATTCTATTGTTAGGCGAGCTCTAGAGAAGATATTTTCTGGTACTATGGACAAAGAAAAAGGATACAATAACAGACCACCTCTGTTAGATGGTGCCCATTATGAATATTGGAAGGCTCGTATGGTAGCTTTTCTAAAATCCATGGACAACCAATCTTGGAAGGCTATTTTGAGAGGTTTGAATCATGCTGTTGTAAGGGACAAAGATGAGAATAAGTCCTTGAAGCCAAAAGAAGACTGGTCTAAATAGGAAGATGAATTAGCTCTCGGAAATTCCAAGTACTTGAATGCCTTATTAAATAGAGTTGATAAAAATATCTTTAGGTTAATAAACACCTATACTGTTGCTAAAGAAGCATGGAAAATCCTCAGGACAACTCATGAAGGCACATCTAAAGTGAACATGTTCAAACTTTAGCTTCTCACTACCAGATTTGAGAATCTAAAGATGAATGATTTTTGAATCACTTAGCTTTAGGGCTTTTAATTGTTGTTGTGATGTTTGCATGATTGATGTTAGGTTGTTGCATTTCTGAAATTTTGGGATTTTTCTAGGTTTTTAGGGTTAGGGTTCATCCTAAATAAGGTTAGGGTTCTACGTTTCCGGGTTATGGTTCACGGGGTTAGGGTTGATGTTGTTAGGGTTCATCAGGTTTATAGTTAGGGTTCTTGGTTTTTTGGGTAACAAATGAGGTTCCCAGCGAACCTTCATCTGAGATGACAGCCTCAACAATCACCCATGGCTGTTGCTACTTAGGATTCGTAGGGTTCTTAATTACTATTCTTGGTAGATGAAGAATTTTGGGTTTGATGATGGTGTTTACGATGGCTGAAGGTTGAACCGCTGACATAGGTGATTTCCAGCCAGTAGAGCAATTTTTGATCGCCTGGGTTTCTAGAGAGAGGTCAGAGCCTCTCTCTCTAAAATATTTGTATGATTGAATAAGGAGGTTAGAGAGAGAGATAAAGAAGATATAAATGAGAAAAATGAAAGGAAAAATGATTATATAGGGTCCTTGTTCGCTCTGTACACGTGCCTAAACATACCCCCTCAGTCAAATCTCAATCGCAACCATCTGTTTGTTATACTTCTGATCAATGCTCTGGGATAAACTCATGAGGGCCTTCTGACTAGGATCAAACATCTCAAACTTTGCATAACCACAATAATACCCTGGATCGCACATAACTTAGCGAACAGACTTCAGAACCTACTATGGGCTAAGCCCACTTCTATTTGCATTCCCCATATTACTACGTGAGATGAATTTACACCCCTGCTCCTTTTTGGACCTCAAACTTTGGTTGGCTTAAGCCCTTGTTATTAATATCCCCAGTTTTACAGCGCCAACTACAACTTACACTCTCCGGTGTATTGGGCTCCAAACTTGACCTTGGGCTTACCCTTACTAATTACACAACCCTGTTTTTCTCACTGAACTAGAGAATACGCCCCCAATTTTTATTTAAATAATTTATTATTTAATTATGTGATTTATTTTATTTATTGATTTTGTTTGATTTATCTATTCATTTTGATCATTCATATTTTCAACCTCAATTTTTACATTTGTATTAAAGTAATATTTTTCATAAATATCATGCTGATAAATAATTATTTGTCTATTATTATAAATATTCAACATATTTCTAATAATAATTCTAATAATTATTTATCTATTTTTTTCTAAAAAATACTAACCTTTTTTATTAAATTCATCAAACATTTTTTTTTTACTAAATTTCAACTTTTTCATTCAAACTTATCTTCAAAAATTGCATCATGCATTTAATATAGCTAATCAATTAAATTTTCATTTTTTACTAACATGATTTTAAATTCCATATTATTTTCAAAAAAAGGATTGTGGATTCATTTTTGAAATTAACTGCAAACTACGTCTATGACTACGCTATTTTCAAACTCACACAAGGTTGAACGACAAACTCGAAAGCATTTACACAATCCTATAAATAAAACTAACCAAACACATACCAACTACGAATTTGAACTCTGATTCTTTGCAAGGAGATACATAGACACGCGGTTAAAACCAAGGCGATTCCCTTAATTAAAATATTAAACTTTTTCTTATGCAATTGATAATAACATGCCTTTGAATAGAAAATCTCGATTTACCCTACAACCTAAAACATGATGCTCCTTGAGAACAAGGGATACGAAGGGTCCCTAACACCTTCCCTTCTTCTAACCAACTCACAAACTTAGAATATCTAAACAATTAGGGTTACCCGTTCTTCCCCATCCGTAGGATAAGAAGTAATGGTGGCAACTCTTATTTTTTGCCGGTTACGACAGCTGGCGACTCTGCTGGAGACACAACCCTAGGGTTATAGTTTTACCCTTCTTTTAGGTCTAGGGTTTGTGATTCTTTATATTTTTGGCATGTTTCTCTTTCCATATCTATTTATTTATTTATCTGTCTGTTATTTATTTGTTTTATTTCGTTATCATGTTATTTATGTTGTTGGTGGAATTTAATTTCAAGAATAAAATATCAAACCTTAGCAGAAGAATTGTCAATTGGCCAAGGGGATTTAACATCCATATGAGTTTTTGCAACGACTTCTCCTAGAGTATGGAGAGTTACGAGAAATATTATTTAGAGAGATAAAATCTCTCAGAGGTAGGACTTTGGGACTTTACCAATGAATCTTTATATAATCCTAAAATAAAATCTCATGGTGAGACCTTGTACGACCTACGAGACGAAAGTCTCGGTCTACAAAGAGGCTCTACTTAAGGGAGGCTGCAACACGGTGGGAGAACTGACTTGGTGTGTTTTACGTTTGATCGCAATTGTTACGGATAACAAGAGTCGCCACCGACTTTTCTTTTATCCAATAAGGAAAGGGTGAAAAGAACAGGAAAGACCTTTGAGATTATTTTCTTAAGTTCGGGGGGTAGGTTATGAAAAGGGAAGGTGTTAGCACCCTTTTCATTTGTAGTTATCTACGGGCTCTTATTTCTTGCTAGATCACTTGCTTTTGTTTGAAAATGTGCTTGTGGTGTGGGTTTGAAAATATTTTGAAAAAACATCTTTGTAATGTTTCTCGTCTCTATAAGAATGTGTACAAAGTGTCGGTTTTGAAAATATTTCAAAGATGTGTTTGTTTGTGGAAGATGTTTCTTGAAAGCAATTTTGAAAAGTGCCTTCGTAATGATTCTCATATCTATAAGAATGCATACAAAATGTCGGTTTTGAAAATAGTTTAAAGAGGTGTTTGTTTGTGGAAGGTGCTTTTTGAAAGTGATTTTGAAAAGTTCCTTTGTAATAATTCTCGTCTCTATTGTTGCACCTCAAAATTTTCCCTCCTAATTGTCCCTCTATTTGGCTTAGGCTTTTGCATTCATATCTTTTCATTAGGTCACTAATATAGCATACATTTTGCATTTCAAAAGAGCACCTGAGGTTCAAAAGATTAGTAGTTATGAAGTTGGGATTTATGACTGATTTGGGGTGTATATGATTCAATAAGATTGATTACTCTGTTTCTTCTTAGTGTACAAGACTGTGGAATTAGGGTTTTGGTTCATGTTCAGTTTGGATTTCTTCTCCATCAAGCTACAAGGCTATTATCTTCTACTGAACAACAGGTTGCAGGGTATTCTTATCAATAACTTGAGGTTGTGGTTTCACGTATATGGCATGTGAATCAAAACATCCCATTCTATTTTTGTGCTTATCATTTGGTCAATGGCATGTGAATCAAAACACCCCATTCTATTTTTGTGCTTATCATTTGGTCAACATTTGTCAATATTAAGGGTGTACTAAGATTTCTCTAAAGGATCAAATGTGCTACCAATATAAGACGCATGTGATGCTTGGGCTACAGGTCGCTGACTATATCATTATTGCATTGAGTTCATCTATTCATAAGTCAAATATGTCATGATTCAAGATATTTGTATGATAAGTTTGGTTGCTTGATGGTCAAGGCATTACGGATAATTGACATAAACTATCATTTGGGTATTTGTTCAATAAATTTGGTTTCAAACATGGATTAAATTTAAGCTTGATTCAAAAAAGCGTGCCCGAAGGTTTAGTTCATAAGTTCTTGCAGAAGAAGATGGCATATGAACATAAGTTGAGATTAAAGTACATGGTGTCAAGTAAAATTCTTCATGATTCAAGTTGTTATTTTCAAGATTATTTCGCATCATTATTCATCCCAAGGTAAAAATACAAAAGACGCGTTCAATAACATTCAAGTGGTTATCATGGTCTTCTCAAGTTCATTCAAGTACTCATTTAAGTTCAAATTGAATGAGGGAAATCTTTTTGAATTATTGGGAATTTGTCATGCGAGAATTTACAAGGTTTTGTTCATTACAAACTCAAGTCATTACACTGAAGTTACAAAAGACATCTCAATCATCAAAGTTTCAAATTCCAAGTATAAATCATCATCATTTTTTACAAATATCCGTCATCATTCAAGGTTAAAATTCAAGGGTCTCCATTCATGCGGGGTTGAGGTGCAAGGTGTTTAGAATTGGAAGTTCAAACATCGAATTTGAGTTTTAAGATCCAAAGCCTGGTGTGCAAGTTTGTTTGAATCCAAGTTCTTATAGGAACATGGCATACAAGGTAAATTTTGGTTCAAAGTTCTTGTGAAACATATAAGACACTCATCATGGAGTATCATGGATTCAATTTGAGGTCGGATGGGTAAAATTCCTTAATTTGACCAAAGTGTGATTAAGGCCTTCATTTACCAATATCTAAGAAGCTTAAAGAATGTTTGGAAATGGCATAATTCAAGAGGATCCATCTTGCGAAAGCTCATAAATAGTAGACATGGAATTTTGAATTGTAACAAGTTTCAACATATACAAGTTCTACTAGTTACATCTCATTCAAGATTCTGCTTTGACTATATAATTTTCAAAAGACACAAAAGGCTTAAATTTTCTACAAACCATAAGCAGGTGCGGTAAGTTCTCAAGATACAAGTCACACAATTACTACCGGCTAAAAGGAAGAAATGTTACGAATTTACAAAAGGAATCAAAATTCTATTACAAAAGAACGAGTCAGAACTATTCCCATCCATGGTCATTCAAATTATTCAAATTACTCAAGTTCAATCATTCAAGTGTCTTTCATTCACGATTCATTATGTTACAGTACATGCCATGTCAAGATTACAAAAAAAAGTTACAAAGGTCCAAGGAAACTTTTATAAAAAAAGGCATTTGATCAGTTACAAGAAAATGTATCCTAAGCTTAATCTTCCATATTCATCTTTTACCATTGACTTCATGGCCTGTTTGAACCATGCCTAAATTCCCCACACTACATCCAAACCTTTCACACCATCCTCTCCCTTTTTCTTGACTTGATACAAACCATGCTTCAAGTACATTATGCCTTGATGTCCAAAATGTGAGCTAGTCTGCACGTACCAAAACAAAACCACATAAACCTGCAACCTACATTAATAAAATGAAAAAGAATGTTTTCAAACCAAAACAGAAAGTCAGAGTAATGTTTCAAGATCATTTCACACAAAGAAAACCGTTCCTCTCAGCATTAAACCAGTCAATCAGTTTTACTCAAATTGAATCAAAGGCCAGCTCTTTCTACCAACTTTGGCTAACATTCACAACATAATGTCACGGTACATAACAAACCGCAGCTAGCTTCTAACCGGCTAACCGTTTATAACTAACAGTTGACAAACAAAAATTATTTAATCAAACTTTTATACAATTAGTAACTAACTTCCAACTGATTTTCTAACCATAAAAAATAACTTCAAAAAATCTGTAACTAACTTTTCCTAACAACATAACATAATTTTCTAAATAGTTGTAACTAACAGCTTTGTTTTCTAAGCTAACATTTTTAGTTACTTGCACTAATAGAAAATGTTGGCTTCCTCATGGTCTAACTACTAATAGTTTTTGCTGTATTAATTTTTGTTTTAACAGTAGTCTATTAACATTCAGCTGAGCTGGTTCTAACCGTTTCTGACTAACAACTAACAACTTGTAACATTTTTCACCCTAACAGGATTTTAAAAACCGAGCTACTCACCATAATCAATCGCTCTAACAGGATTCAACCCTCAAACTGAACCATAACTAACTACCTATATCCAATTTCCCACACTAATCTCCTAACTACCAACCGGCTCTAACTTCTAACAAAACCAACAAACTTCCATTCCCAACTAACTATAACTACCCTTCTCAACATGCAACTATCCTAACAGAAAAACTAACTGTCAGCTAACCCTTCTAACCAAGTTGTAACAAACTTCTAACAAAATATAACAGTAATTCAGATTTAGATAAAAAGGGATTCAGGATCATTCATTCTCACAGAGAAGAAATAGAGAAAAAAATCACCACAAAAAGTTCCTTGCTCTCTCTCGAAAACCTCCACTTTCATCTTCAATTTCAACAAGGACTTCACTTCATCTTGATTTTCTCATCAATCTTCAAGTACACAACATCATTTTCCGCAAATGCAACTTCTTGATTGTTCATCATCACCATCGACATCTTTATCAACTTGTTAATCAACCTTTAACAACAACAAATCTTGAAGGCATTATCATCTTCAATTCTCGTTATTCAAGCATCTTCTGCAACAAAGTCTGCAGCAAGAAACCGTCACACCTACAATACCATGACTTCACATTCTCTACATAAGAATCAACAACAATGATGGTACACAGGAAACAGAAAGAGAAGAAACTCAGGGGAAGAAGGATATGTAATTCACAGAGAAGAAAACAAGAGAAAACTCATAAGAATACGATTCTTGAGGAGTCACTTCAACTTATAACATTCGATCTTCATTGCAACCTATATGATTCAATCCTTCTTGATTCTCTCTATGCACGTATTCAACCACCATTGTTGTACCCCAAATTTTTCCCTCTCATTTTATCAAGATTTCCCCTCACAAGGCTCCTTGAACTCCAAACAGGATTAGGGTTTTGCACTGCCCAAGACATCTCCTTGCACCGATGACCTAAATTAGGGTTTGAGCTTGCACAATGATTTTTGGACTTTCAATACTCAAAGTGACTTTCATACTTCATGTTGGACTCATAAGTTTGTCAGTACCAAGTTTCAAGCCTTGAATCAAATTTTTGCCCAGTCAATTGGACAGTTGACCTAGAAATCAGCTGTATTGGGAAAAAAGTCAACTATGACCAATTTACAGTCAAACCTCATGAATTTTGATCCATATCAACATTATGAACTCATATGAATCATTTGATCAAGTTTGGACCACAACTCCACAATAAATTTGATCAGATCACCAAAAGGGCAAAATGGTTATTTTTAGGGTTTTGACTGTACAAAGGCAATTTCTGATTTTTGACCTGGCCAATGGCAAATTGAGTTCAATCATGGATTCAAGGACTCAATGGCATCATCTTGACCTATTCACAAGGTTCAAAAGATATCAAATACATTGGATTGACAAATGAATTTTTTAGTCAACTGATCAAATTTTGACTATACACTGAAAAGTCAAACTTTGACTTTTTGGTCAAGATCAAGTGCCAAGGGTCATTTTTCATCAAGATATGTAAAAACATGAAACTTGTTCATCAAGAAACCCATTTTTGCAAATTAGGGTTTAAAGTTGAAATTTTTCATAACTTAGAATTTTTCTAAGTTATGAAATTTTCTTAATTTTTCCTAACTTTGCCCCACATTTTCACCATGATGAAATTGGATTCAAACAAAACTTCCAACATGAAAATTATAGTCCTCAACAAATTCTACAACTTTTATTAACAAAGTTTTCCAAAAAGAATCTTGGATCTCAAGTTATGATTTTTGGAACAAGGGTCCCTAAAACTTTTAACTTAGTGAAATTTTGCCCTAGCTTAGGCAGGATTTTGACCTATCTTCATGGACATTTTTCACATAGTTCCACTTGGAATCTCAAGTTGCATTTCAAATATGTATTGTATATAATGTTACGAGCTTTCCAAAATGTCCAAGAACTCTCTAAACTCATTTGTGGTTAGGGAGAATCGAAGGCTTGAAGTTGGCAAAAACTCATTTTTCATCCATGGCATGTTCATGTTCATACAAGTTGCAATTTTAAGTCAGCATGCTTTGCACTAGTTTACAGTCCTCTAAACCATTTCACACTAAATAATTTAATGCAAATCCATTGGTCTAAGGCATTGTTTTGGTCATTAGGACATTGTACACAAAATTAATCCCTAAGTAGAAAAAGGTACATTACCATTTTTGCCATAATCTTGCTTTATGTCAAACCATAATCTTTGAGCATTGGGCCAGATCTTTTGCAGCTAATCAAATCCACAAGTTGGAGGGGCCAAAGGAAAAGTGTGCAAGCATAAGGATAGCCTGTACAGGCCTGTTTCAATCACTTCCCACATTTTGCTTCAAAAATAAGAAACATGTCCAAAACATGAGAACTTGAACATCAGCCAAAGAAAACTTGTGCAAGATTTTGAAACATCTTTCTCACATCCCTCTGAGCCAGAAACACGATCTCTTAAGCCCTCAAACATCCCATAGCCAGAAATCACCTTCCATTGGCAAAATAGGGCAGAACCTGCAACTTGACTTCCATAGCTCAATTGGCTCGTGCGTTTTGGCCCAAACCTGTTCAAACACCTTCCATTTCATCCATCCAAGCTATACCAAACCTCAAACACAAACTGTAACTCCATTTACAGGGTTTGCCATTTTCATTTTGAGCTTGTGCAGGTTGAGTTCTTTAGGCTTGTTCAAGCATATTCAAGGCAAGCAGGGTATTGGAGAAGGTCAAGTGAAGTTCAAGCAAGCTCCCAGACATCTCAAGCCTTGTTGAAAAGATCCACATTGCCCTACACGAAGTCAGCTGAAACAGGTTTTTATCAACTTCCTATCTCTCTATTTAGGAACATTTAGCCTTAGGTTTGTGAATAAGAAATGTAGAATTCATTGCCATGAAGCTGTACATATGCTCAATTTTCATTTATATTAAGCATGATAAGAGAATTTGATCCATGAACATACTGAAAAAATTAGGTTAGATTTTAGGGCCAGAGAAATTCTCTCTGGTCTTTGAGAGTTAGGATTAGTTGTTTATATGGTTGGATTCGTCTTGAAATGCTCTACAACTTTGATGTTATGTGTTTTTGGAATAGAGCTCGTATGCAGGATGTCCATGTTGGATAACAGGCGCGCACGTTTGTTTGAAAATCAGAGGTTGAAGATGAAGTGGTGGGCTGGGCTTGGCCTGTACTTGTTTTTTACACCCCCCATTTGCTGAATGCACCCCTTGGCCCAATTTCTTCATGCTTTGATATTTTTGTATTTTATTTTCATTTTTGATTTTATTTTATTATTTCCAAATATAAAAAATACTCAAAAATATTTTTATAATTTTTTTCACATTTATTTTGCATTTTTTATTTATTTTTCTAACATAAAATGCAATTTATTTACTTTTATCTTATTTATTCAAAACTTGAAAAATATATATAAATTATACTTTTATTTTTGTTCTTTATTTTTATTCATACTAAAAATATTTTTTTCTAAATATATTTTATTTTTGTATATATATTATTTTATTTTATCATATTTAATATCATTAGTACACCCCCATTCAAAGATTGTACCCCCATCCCCATAATCATGTTGTAATAGCTTAGATTTTTAATTCTCGCACTTTATGCTTTCAATTATACCATGATTATAGATTAGGGTTTGTATGCAAAAATCCAAAATCAACAAGTAGTTTGACCTAATACAAAGACAAAAGTGCATGAAAATCAATACACAATGCACACTTGCACCCCTAGGGTTACAATCCACTTGTTGCCTTAAAAATGGGTCATGTTATGCATGTTGGGTACTTTGGCAAAATAAAAACAAAACAAAAGATCATAGTCCCTCGATGACGCTATCTTGGTTGCCTAAACAAAATGATCAAAGTCCCTAAAAAATTTGCCAAAGATACTTAACACAATTGCTATCATGGTCTATACGATGACCCGCGCCTGTCCCGTTTAACATCCTAATACAAGGTTGTTTACCAAATACAATGGTAAAACAACACTGTCAAAAGGGTTAAAAACATATAGGAAAGATCTTTGAGTAAAATAGGGTAGATAGATCTTAGTTACTTGATCAAAACTTGCAAAACATCCTTGCTATTTTCAAACACACTTCACAACACAATTTCAAAACATTTCCCAAATCAAACTTTCAAACATTGAAATCTTTTCAAAAGACAAAAACATCTTTGTATACATTCAAAAAAGAATCATTACGAAGGTTGCCACAACGATGGCCTCTTTTCAAAATATCTTTCAAAACCACACACAAAGCACCATTTCAAACAATTGAAAAGCAAAAACAAGTGATCTAAACAAGTAACTAAGAGCCCATGGATAACCATGGATGAAAAGGGTGCTTGCACCTTCCCTTTTCATAATCTACTCCCCGAACCCAAGAAAACATCTCAAAGGTCTTTCCTGTGCTTTTTGACCTTTCCTTAGGATAAAATAAAAAGTCGGTGGCGACTCTTGCTAAACTGAAACATTTGCGAACACAAAACACAAAACCTCAAGTCAATTCTCCCACCGTATCACAGAACTGGCGACTCTGCTGGGGAAATATTAAAAGTGGAGTAACCTTAGGGTTTAGATCACCTTTTCATGCTTATCTTGTTTTCTTTGATTGCTTTACATTTGGTTCTCTTGTTTGGGTTTGAATCCTCCACCCAGATTTTTGGGAAACATTCATAGGTAAATATCAATACGTTGTGGAAACTGTGCGGGGTATACCGACATGGTTGAAGTTATAGCTATATTAGTGTGACATATTTGTGGGTACCGGTAGCCTTTGAGTCAATCAAAGAGAATACGGGGCCGCTGAGTGATGTCATGAAGCACTAATGAACTCTTAGAACCTTACTTGACCATCTTGGCCTTATTAGGGGTAGTGAGATGACCATCTTAGAACCTTACTCGATACTACACTCATTGAGGTTTGTTTTCTTGGAATATTTCGGTTGCCAGTTAAGTGGCTAAACTGAAACAATGAACACAGAAAATAACCCAGTGATATTGAGCTCCTTAGAACCCGGTTACTACTTATAGGACAGGTTGAGCCAACTAACTTCAAGAGGGTACTTACCTATGAAACCCCATGCAAGCTTGAAACTAGGATCTTGTGTGACTTACTTGTACATATGCTTGTGCATACATCATGGACATCATAAAGCATCATATGCATCCACTAACCATTTCAAGGGTTTGGATCTTCATCTTTGTTCTTGTTTTGTAGGTCATTGAATCTCTTCGTAGGAAAACAATTCAAGTCAACCTTGTGAGAATCCCTCCTCAACTCAAGGAGCTTACTTCCAAGATTCCAGAGAATTCCCTCTTCAGTGAAAGACATGGTAGACTCCTCAACTTGGTCAACTCCAACATTGAAGAAGACATGGTGAAAGTCCTCTTCCAGTTCTTTGACCCCTACACCACTGTTTCACATTCCCTGACTACCAACTAGTACCTACTTTGGAGGAATTTTCTCAACTCTTGAGGATTCCTGTTCTTCATCAACTACCCTACAACGGTATGGAAAGAGAACCAAAGCCTGAAGATGTTGCTCAAGCCTTACACTTGCAACCATCTGATATCAAAGGTCATTTGGAAACCAGAAGTGGTGTCAAGGGTTTCTTGGCAAAGTTTCTATTTGAGAAGGCACAAGACTGTTGGAATTCTCTAGATCTGCAAGCTTTTGAGGAGATTGTAGCACTTCTTATCTATGGGTTGGTCTTGTTCCCAAACCCTGATCAGCTTATAGATGTGAATGCTGTCAAGATTTTCATATCTCGGAATCCTGTGCCTACATTGCTTGGGGACATCCTACACTCATTTCACACACGAACAATGAGGAAAAAAGGTGTTCTCATGTGTTGTACTCCTCACACACTCTGATGTTCATTGGTGTTCTCGGTCCAGAGAAAATGTCATCATCATTGATCGTTGTGGAGAATTCCCTAATGTCCCACTACTTGGCATTAGGGGAGGCATTACCTACAACCCCTATTTAGCTCTGAGGCAATTTGGGTATGCCCGAAGGGATGACCCTCATGACATGTTGATTCCTGACTTGGTTTTTGACTTCGACAACGACGCTCAAGGACTTCAGAAAAAGTTTATCCGAGCTCGGAGGATGCCTAATAAAGTGGATAGTAAGACACTGGGGCACAAGAATTCCACCCCCCTTGAGCCTTATCTCAAGTGGGTACGAACCCGCACCCAGAGTCTTATGATGCCTTACCCTCACATTCTGCCTATGATCAAAGAGCCTGTTATGGAAGGAGAAGTTCCATACACCCTCCTACATCCTGACATGCCAACATCATTGGAAGAATTGCAAAGGAGTTGGATACAACTCAAGGAAGAACGAAATACTTTTGAAGCCAGCTTCTATGCCAGTGAGAAGAAGGTTTTGGAACTTACCCGCCGACTTCACGAAAAGGAGACTCTTAACACTTACATCGCGCCAAAGAGGATGCACAACGTCTTTTTACATTAAGAAGCTTTGTAATATTTTGCCCGTGGGGCATTTATGTACTAACAAATTTCTTCTTATTAATATGACGTGTGTTCTTTTTGTTTGCAACAAATTTGAATTTCTGAATCCTTGAATGCATTACATGAATAACATATCATTCATCATATGCATAAACAGGTCTTCACACCAGGTTTCCTTATCTTTTTGCTGTTTATTTCAGCAAGATAGATATAGAGCAGACAGTTAAAGATCTGCAAGCACATAATTCACAATTCCAACAACTCCTCATAACCTTGGCAAAGGGTCAAGAGGATCTTAAAGCACTGTTAGAGAAAGAGAAGGAACCAGAAAAGAAGAAAAAGAAAAGAATTGGTGTGGCCACTATGGGAAGAATATTTGAGCATCAGGCTAGGAGAGTTATGGAATTCCCCTCAACATCTGACGAAGGGGTTGGTAAGGGAAAGGGAGTTGCAATGCCCTCTGAATCTGAAGATGAAGAAGAAGAAGAAGAGGAAGAGCATGAAGATTACTCCCAACAGCAGTACCCTCCGGCAGATGATAAATATAAGAATCTTGAAGACCGGCTAGCAGCCATGGAGGTACAAAGGGTACCTGGGCTAGATTTCGAAGAACTAGGGTTGATTGCTGGGCTCGTCATTCCTCCCAAGTTCAAAGTACCTACATTTTCTAAATACGACGATTTGTCCTGTCCGAAGATGCATTTGAGGTCCTACCTCAGAAAGATCCAACCCACTCTTTTGATAAAGATCTTTGGGTCCACTTTTTTCAAGATAGTTTGTCGGGTACGCAATTGGACTGGTTCTATCAACTTGAGAGATCTGATGTTCATAACTGGGAAGATTTGGCTGCTGCTTTCTACCGACAATACCAATATAACACAGATTTAGCGCCTACTCGTACTCAACTACAGAGTATGGATATGGCCTCTAATGAGGGATTTAAGGAGTATGCCCAGAAGTGGCGGGATCTGGATGGAAGGGTGCAGCCACCATTGTTGGATAGAGAGCTGGTTGACATGTTTTTGGGGCCCCTGTCTGGTCCATTCTTTAATCACTTGATCAGGAGCTCATCTGTAGGGTTCACCGAGTTAATTATGACCGGTGAAAGGGTCGAAGCTGGCATTAAGAGTGGTAAAATTAGAAGGATGCCTCCGCTTCCACTCCTAAGGGAGAATGGAGCGCCGACCCGCGGTGGGGGTTGTGATGATCCAGAATTCCTCAACCGATCAACCTCGCAACAATCAACCAAGAGATAACCAACAAAGGGTAGAAAGGCCACAACGGCAATTCACCCGGATCAATATGACACCGGCTCAGGTCCTCCCTCATCTGTTAAAGTTAAACCTTACCAACTTGAAAGAAGCGCCGAAAAACCCAAATACTGATTATCCCTATTATCATTCAAATGCAAAATGTGCATATCATTCAGACAGTGTAGGGCATGACACCAACAACTGTTGGGCCCTTAAAAACAAGATCCAAGATTTGATAGATGCCAAGGAGGTAGAGTTTGATGCTCCCGAAAAACCTAATGTGATATCCGCTCCTATGCCAAAACATGGTCATAATGTCCATGCAATTGTGGAAGATCTTCATGTTACCGCTGTTGACGAATTAATGACTCTGTTGCCAATGATTAAATTGAATCTGTTGAAAGACGGGATTTTCCCGGGATGTGAAAAAGATTGTTACTTCTGTTCAACCTTGCAATCCGACTGCCCACTGTTGAAATCAGGCATCCAACGCCTGATGGATACTCAAGAGATCCTCTTTCAGAAAAATCCTGTTGCTATTATCACTCATGTTACTCATGTTACCTTCATTACTCCAATCAATGACATTGCTATAATCACCATTTTTGACAATCTTTCCAAGACCTGCAAAAGGCCTGTTAAGATTACGCCTGATCCAAAGTTTGTACTGCTGAAGATTACCATGCCGGGGCCTATCCCATATAAGTCCAACAAGACGATACCATGGAATTATGGAGGAGAGATCTTCTAAGACACCCTATACTTGATGACCACGTTCGAGGCAACCAGTGAGGCGTACCCTAGGAGTGGCATGTGCTTTGTGTGTTGTTTTTCAGTTAAGGTTATCTTGTACATGTTATTTGTGAGCTACGGATTGATTTTATTTACATACATTCTTTCATGCATTTTTTAACAGTTAGGAGTGCGGAAAGTAAATTGCGGAAATGTAAATCTAGCTATTACAAGGCGCGGGTCTATACATCGCCAAAAAAACAAAAACCCGTTTTGGAAAATAAAGTGCGAGAATTTAAATAAGGCGATAAAATCCTAATTAACTATTACATACTCTGTACAGATACATAAATATAATCAAAAGAAATAAATACGTGCGAATAGAAATTTAATCAGGAACGTCCTAAGGGTTTTGACCCTTTTGAGAAAGAAATTGAATTTTGTCTTTTTTTAATGAAATGGAATTAAAACTAATTATTTAATTTATTAAAAGAAAAATGTTTTTGTATTTTTTATGTTTTTAATGAAATAAAATAAAAGGAATTAAAATTAAAAGTTAATAAAAATCTAATTCTAAATTTATTTTAGTTATTAAGAAAAAAGGTTAAAGTTGCCTAATTAAAACTAATTCAATTTATTAGTATTTATTTACAAAAATAACATGAAATTAATAATAATAATATTAGTTCCTTTTTTGGATTTTTTATGAAAATATTAATTATGTTAATAATACTAATAATTAATAATAAAAAGGAGTTATAAAAGAAAAGAAAAAATAAAAAGATAAAAAGAAATAACAAAACCAAGGGGGGGGGGGGGGGGGGGTTGGGCCAGATTGGAGGTGTTAATGGAATTGTGAGGCCCATGAACCTTCAAGCCTCTTTTGACTTTCTTGATTGCCTACGCCTGTGTTGACTCATGAGCACCATGGTCTGCATTCTTTGGCCATCAGATCTGTAGGACTGGACACATGGCACGCTGATTGCTTGAGACATATGGTGGACTTTCGCTGGAATGCTGCATGGGAATATGTTAGAGAAAAAATGAAACAAGCGTTTGGGGGACCTGGGAAAACTTACAGCACGGTATGATGGACCTTAGGACGTGGCAAGGGTTGCTTTAGCTTCAGAGTATGGCAGAGAAGAGAGTCACGTTCTCCTTTTGGCCTGAAAATGCTTGCAACACTCCTTTTGATCTCACACTTTTTTTTTACACTTTTTGGATTTTGCTCTGGCCGTTTGTGCACACTCTAGGTTGTGAATGAGGCTTGCAAGGCTTGCATATATAGTAATGAGTGAGAATAAGTCACATTTAGGAGCCTTTAACCATTGCAATTAAGCTTTGGATTTTGTCTTAACCACCATTAAAGGCCTTTCAAAGCTTGTTCAAAATTTGAATTTTCATGCCTAAATGAGCTTAGCACGAAATTGGTAGGTTACAAATGCTTCATGAAGGCTATTCAAACCATAAGATACCATTTAATTAATTTTTTTAGATTTACTTGAATTATTATGGATTAAAATGAATTAAATCCATAAAAATTAAATAAAAAATAGAAAAATAATTATTTGGTCTTGAAATTGATCATGGGACACGTGGGTGGCATGACAAGGCTGAATCAAGTGGAAAAAAGTGGGCCCTTTTGTCAAAAATTGAAGTTTCAAGGATAGTTGACTTTTGTCATTTCACAAAAATTTCCCAACTTCTCCAATGCATATCTTGCTCAATTTTGATCATATGAACATGTTCTTGGACATTTTGGAAAGGTCTTGAAGTCCTCTAACCAATGCCTTTGGTCGCATGTCATTTGAATTTACCAATCTCAAGTTATGGTCTCTGACTTAAAATGCCTTTTTGTTGACTTTTGAAAATGACCTATAATGTTGAAATTGGTAACTTTTTGTGAGAGCATTTATTGGACTTGGAATGTGAAGATGAGTTGTAGGAAATGTCCTCCCCTTCAAAATGAGCATTGGATGGGATTTTTCTGATGAACCATGAAAACGTTATGCCTTGGTCAAGTTACAGTTGACTTTTCAACTGTCCAAAAATGGAAACTTTTGCATCTTGATGATTTTTGAGCCATTCTTGTGGAATCATGATCAAGACTTGATCAAATGATGATTGTGGCTTCAAAATAAGATGTTGACCAAAAATTTTGACTTTTGACTGTCAAATGACCATTTTGCCCCTGTAGTTGATTGTGAAGCAATTAGGGCTTTTGACTGTGCAACTTGACCTTGTGAGCCTTGAAACTTGGCATGTAGATGCTTGACAATGTGTATGAGCATATGGGACTTGATTGAGCCCTTTAAAACCTCAACTTCCTTGCAAGAACCAAAACCCTAATTTGACTGGCTTAAGAGGGTGTTTGAACTGTGCAACCCTTGAGTAGACTTGAGCAAATTGAGATGATGCTTGTCAAAACTTTGAAGAATATGGGAGGGAAAATTTTGGGGTACAACAGTTGCCCCTGTTCAATCTTCTTAGACCTGAGGATGTAGATTGGCTTGTGTGCCTTTCGTGATCCGAGGGTGGAAGATGATTGAACACTAGAGTGCCCAGAAATTTGCACTCACATAGTGGAATATCAGCAATGTGATGGCGGGAATGGGCTTACAGATGCCATTTGGAAAGATGGTGGATAGGAGGATGGGATTATAGATGCCATCGGGAGATGTGACAGAACCTTGTCGGGAATGGGCTTATAGATGCCATTTGGAAATATGGTATGGGAGGATGGGTTTATAGATGCCATTTGGAGATGTGACAGAACCTTGTCGGGAATGGGCTTATAGATGCCATTTGGAGACTGTTGGTAGGTGGATGGGCTTATAGATGCCATCTGGAGCTTGTCTGTTGAATTGTAATTTTTGTAAGTTGAAAGAGGGAACCTGTGTAGGGTTTCCTGATGTTGAGCTCGTGTAAAGCTGCATCTTGGAAAGAAGGACACCTGTGTAGGGTTTGCTGATAATGAGTCCGTATAAGACTGCATCTGAAATGGATAAGGAACCTGTGTAGGGTTACTTTGATGACGAGTCCGTGTAAAACTACGTCTGGAGTTTGAGAAGGGAACCTGTGTGGGGTTACTTTGATGATGAGCCCGTGTAAAACTGCATCCTAGAAGAAGTAAAACCTGGGTAGGGTTTCTGATGAAGAGTCCGTGTAAAACTGCATCTTTGGGAAGAGAGAACCTGTGTAGGGTTTCTTTGACGACGAGCCCGTGTAAAACTACGTCTGGAGAGAGAGAACCTGTGTAGGGTTTCTTTGATGATAAGTCCGTGTAAGACTTCTTCTGAAAGAAAAGGAACCGATGTAGGGTTACTTTGATGATAAGTCCGTGTAAGACTTCTTCTGGAAGAAAAGGAACCGGTGTAGGGTTACTTTGATGATAAGTCCGTGTAAGACTTCTTCTGGAAGAAAAGGAACCGGTGTAGGGTTACTTTGATGATAAGTCCGTGTAAGACTTCTTCTGAAAGAAAAGGAACCGGTGTAGGGTTACTTTGATGATAAGTCCATGTAAGACTTCTTCTGGAAGAAAAGGAACCGGTGTAGGGTTACTTTGATGATAAGTCCGTGTAAGACTTCTTCTGGAAGAAAAGGAACTGGTGTAGGGTTACTTTGATGATAAGTCCGTGTAAGACTTCTTCTGAAAGAAAAGGAACCGATGTAGGGTTACTTTGATGATAAGTCCGTGTAAGACTTCTTCTGAAAGAAAAGGAACCGATGTAGGGTTACTTTGATGATAAGTCCGTGTAAGACTTCTTCTGGAAGAAAAGGAACCGGTGTAGGGTTACTTTGATGATAAGTCCGTGTAAGACTTCTTCTGGAAGAAAAGGAACCGGTGTAGGGTTACTTTAATGATAAGTCCGTGTAAGACTTCTTCTGAAAGAAAAGGAACCGGTGTAGGGTTACTTTGATGATAAGTCCATGTAAGACTTCTTCTGGAAGAAAAGGAACCGGTGTAGGGTTACTTTGATGATAAGTCCGTGTAAGACTTCTTCTGGAAGAAAAGGAACTGGTGTAGGGTTACTTTGATGATAAGTCCGTGTAAGACTTCGTCTTGAAAATTGAGAGGGAACCGGTGTAGGGTTGCCTGATGATGAGTTCGTGTAAAACTACATCTGAGGTTGAGGAGGAACCGGTGTAGGGTTGCCTGTTGATGAGCCTGTGTAAGACTTCTTCTGAAAGAAAAGGAACCGGTGTAGGGTTGCCTGAGGATGATCAAGTAGATAATTGTCCTGTTTGGTTTCAAATATTATCCCACGATCAGTCGTCCACAAAATTTTCCTGGCTTGTTACCGGTGTTGATCTGGAACTGTAAAGGTAGATGGTAATCATCTTTTGATTGACTTTTTTCTGAAAAGGCAAAGTATTAGTCGTATGCAATGTCATGATGCATGAACTTCATGATTTTAAGATGTTCTCAAAAATAAATGAGATTTGTGTTGTATGATGCGTATGCATGCTATAATGTATGAAGATGTGATGTTTATGAATGTATTCTCATCTGGGAAAATAAATCCTTGACGAATGCCGGGAGTTTGTTGAATCCTGGGCTGATGTTGAAG
Source organism: Vicia faba (assembly GCA_948472305.1). NCBI lineage: Eukaryota > Viridiplantae > Streptophyta > Magnoliopsida > Fabales > Fabaceae > Vicia > Vicia faba. Next base: position 523,280,988 of record OX451740.1, on the reverse strand, counting down.
AGTAGAGTTCTTCGTTTCCGCTGGGGATGATGATGGTAAGAATAAACCGGTAGGAGAAGATGACTCCGTTAGGGAATAAACTTGTTGGGGAGATTACTCTGCGGGGAATGACTCTGTGGGAAGAGATACTTCGCTGAGAATTTGATGAGAAATCCGCTGGGGATACTGTTGTACCCCAAAATTTTCCCTCCCATTTCCTCAACATTTTCTCATCACAAGACCCTTGAAGATCAAGATCCAGTTAGGGTTTCCTCTGCTCAAGACCTCTCCTTGCACTGTGGACTCAAATTAGGGTTTGTGTTTGCCCAAGGATGTTTTGACCTAAAATGCCTAAGATGACTTTCATGTTTCATGTTTGACTCACAAGATTACCCATACCAAGTTTCAAGTCCTAATTCCAAGTTTTACCCAGTCAATTGGACAGTTGACCTAAAAATCAGCTGTATTGGGGAAAAAGTCAACTGTGGCCAATTGACAGTCAAATCTCATAAAAATTGACCCACATCAACATTATGAACTCATATGGACCATTTGATCAAGTTTGGATCACAATTCCACAAGAAATTTGATCAGATCACCAAAAGGGCAAAATGGTCATTTTTAGGGTTTTGACTGCACAAAGGCAATTTTTGATTGTTTGACCTAACCAATGGCAAACCAAGATCACATATGGACTCAAGGACTCAATGAAATGGTCTTGACACATTCATCAAGCTCAAAAGATCCCAAGTACACAAGTTTGACAGTTGAATTTCCCAGTCAATTGATCAATTTTGACTGTACACTGAAAAGTCAAACTTTGACTTTTTGGTCAAAATCAAGAGTCAAGATTCATTTTTCATCAAAACATGCCAAATCATGAAACTTGTTCACCAAGAAACCAAGAAATGCAGATTAGGGTTTTAAAATGGAATTTTTCATAACTTAGAATTTTTCTAAGTTATGGAAAACCCTAATTTTTTCCCAACTTTGCCCCACTTTTTCACCATGATTCATTTGTATTCAAACAAAACTCAAAACATGAAAGTTGTAGCTTGTTACATAATCTACAACTTTGATTCACAAAGTTTTCTCATTTGAAGCTTGTATCTCAAGTTACAAATTTTTGAATAAGGGCACTAAACCATTCTTAACTTAGTGAAAATTTGACCTATTTTTGACAAGTTTTTACCCCACTTCAAGGCCATTTTCCATACACTTCCACTTGGAATTTCAATTTGCATTTCAAAGATGGATTGTAGTACACATTCCAAGCTTTCCAAAATGTCCAAGAACTCATCAAACAACCTCATGGTTAGGGAGAATCGAATTTCACAATATAGCAAAAACTCACTTTTGAATTGGCCATTTTCCATGTTCATAACTTGGCAATTTGAACTCAGCATGCTTTAGGTTAGATTGCAGGTCCTTAAACCAAGTTTCACTCAATAATTTAATGCATATTCATTGTGTTAAGGTGTTGTTCTATGAGTTTGAACATTGTATGCAAGATTAATCCCAAACTAGATAAAGCATTCTTTCCATTTTTGCAAAAGATCACTTTATGTCAAATTGAAATCCAAGCAAGTACAGTTAGGATCTCATTGGCACAAGTTTAGGAGCTAATTGCACTGATCAAGACAAGGGTTTGCAGCTTGTTATGGGGGCCTGCATCAGTCTAAAACACCAACTTGCATTTCCTTGCTTCACATAGAAGAAACATAGCATAACTTGTACCAACACACAAACCAGCTTACAAACACAAGAACAAACTTATCAAACACATTCCAGACATCATACCCAAGCTTTTGCACGAGCCCTTTACTCCCAATCCACCCTCCATCTCAGAATCACTCTCAAACTGCAAAAACAGAGTTGCCTCTGCAGTTTGAGTGCCATCTTCCATTTCCCTCAAGCTCTCTTGCCAAAACCAGTTCATACACATCCCCTAGCATCTATGCAAGCTAACCATGACCTGAAACCTGACCTGTAACACCTCCAAGCCACTTCACCATTTTTGCTTTTCTGTTTTGCAGTTGAAGTTCACCAGCACGATTCAGGGAGTTTCAAGACAAAGTAGAACTTGGAAAAGAATCCTCACACTTCAAGGAAGCTATACAAATCATCATTTTGCTCTGAAACATCCTCCATTGCAAAGCACGATTCCAACTGAACAGGTATATTCATGAAGTTCTATCTCTCTTATTAGGCATTGTTAGCTTTAGGTTTGTGAAGAAAATATGTCACAATCATAGCCCTGAACATGCCCATATAGTTAGATTTCATTTATGTTATGTGTGCTGCAAGAATTTTGAGTCTGAACATGGCATAAAAGTTAGGTCAGAAATTGGGGGAGAAGAAATTCTCCTTCATCTTAGAGAGTTAGGTCAAGTTCCATACATGGTTAGAATCGTCTCTTCATGCTGAACATTTGTTATGTTATGAGTTTTTGCTAAAAAGCCAGGAATCAAGAGTTGGAAGATGAGGAACAGGGCGCGCGTTTTTTCAAATATTGTTGCTGGAGGTTGAAGACAGTGGTCTTTGGGCTGGGCCTGTGTATTTTTTCTTATTCACACCACATAATTGCTATTACACCCCCTGAGCCCATTTGCTTTATTTTTATTTCTTTTTGACTTTTTCTTTTTTTGTTTGACTTATTTATTTTTTCTCATGACATTAAAAATATAAAAATATTTTTTCTCACCATTTTTGATTTTATTAGGCATTTATATAGTTTTCTTTTAGATTATACACAAATAAATAAATACATATATGTTTTGTTTTAAAATACTAAAAATAGTGTAAATGCATTTATATACATTTTTATTTTTGTTTACCTTCTGAAAATATTTCACATAAAAAAATACCTTTTTTATTTATTTTATTAAATATCAAATGTATATTATTTTATATTTAGAACTTAATATATATATATGTTTATGAATATATTTAGGTTAGAATATAAAAATATTTGGATTTTTCATTTTATTAATATTTGATATAAAAAATACTTTTTTATAATATACTTCATTTTATTTTTATTTTTGTACATAATAAATAAATACTTGTATTAAATTAAATAATAATACATTTTCTTTAATAAAATTAAGGGTTTTGCCCTAAATTCAAAATACTCCAAAAAATAATATCTTTTTATTTTTACATAAATAACACTTTTTTCATACATATACAACACATTTTTGCATCTTGCATTTTTATTCCATTTATTTTATTCAATTATTGTACATTAATTAAACTGTATAAATTCAAATTGATGTAATAGTTTTAGGTTTACATTACTTGTCAATATCCCCATTTGAACATTTGTACCCCCTTTCCCATATTTGGTTTTGTAATAGCTTAGTAAATTTATTTTCGCACTTTATTGCTTTCTAATGATAACATGTTAGAATTAGGGTTTGTATGCGAAAAACGACAAAAAATAGTTATGACCTAATCTCAAGATAAACAAGCATGAAAATGGACACACAAATCACACTTGCACCCCCTAGGGTACTCCACTTGTTGCCTTTCAAAATTGGGCCATATTGCATGTTAGGTCTCTTTGGGCAAAACAAACAAATTGAATGATCATAGTCCCTCGATAACATTTTTCAAAACAAACAAAAACAAATGATCAAGTCCCTTAAAGAAAATGCCCAAAGATACTTGGCACCATTGCAATTATGGTCTAAACGATGACCCACGCCCGTCCCTTTCACATCCTAACATGAGATTGTCCACCAAATACAATGGTGGAACAAACTTGTTAAAAGGGTTAAAACATAGCAATAATCTTTGAGAAATTTAGGAGTAGATAAACTCTTAGTTACTTGAATCAAACTTGCAAAAACAAAACACTTGCCTATTTTCTAAAACACACCTCACAACACTTTCAAAAAAACAACTTTCAAAAACCAATAAAAACCTTTTCAAAAGACATACATCTTTGTATACATCCCCACATGGATCATTACAAAGGTTGCCACCACATTGGCTTCTTTTCAAAAAAATTTCAAACACACACACACAAGCACCATTTCAAACAATTGAAAACAAAAGGCAAGTGATCTAAGCAAGTAACTAAGAGCCCATGGATAACCATGGATAGAAAGGGTGCTAATACCTTCCCTTTCTATAATCTACTCCCCGAACCCAAGAAAACATCTCAAAAGGTTTTTGCTGTGCTTTTTAACCTTTCCTTAGGATAAAATAAAAAGTCGGTGGCGACTCTTGCTCAACCGAAACATTTGCAAAAACAAACGCAAAACCTCAAGTCAGTTCTCCCACCGTATCACAGATACCATTGATAGGTTTTGTTGGAAGATTTGATGAACTCCGCTGGTGGATAGGAAGAACTTTGCCGAGGACGATCTTCCCGTGGTAATTAGCTGAGGATAACCCAGTTATAAGCTCTGGTGGAGAATAACCTTTGAATAGAGCCGGGGAGATGCGTTCGTACTTTGCAGGGATAAGCTTCCAGAATCTACTGGGGAGGAGCTTCCAGAATCTACTGGAGAGATTGATTCAACTCTCCTGGGGAGACTTTTGAACTGTACTGGGGAATGGCTCCACTGGGGTGTCTGGTATTCCGCCGGGGAATAATCTTATATTAAGACGGCCGAGGATGCTTGCTTAGGAACATCTGTATACTCCGCTGGGGAATATTGAGATTTTATGGGGATACCCAACTTCCTTAAGGCTGACAGTAGATTAACTCTGCTTGGGGAGAGCGTTGTTGACTTGCTGGAGATACCGTACCTCGTCAGGGCTGACGGGAGACCAAATCTGCTCGGGGGAGAGTATTGTTGAATCTTATTTTACTCTGCGGGGAGTGAAGGTATCTTGGTCACGTTCTTCAGCTGAACCTACCTTAGTACCTTGGTGGACAGAGCAACTAGTTCGCTAAGACAAATCATATTGCCCCTGTTTCTGTGGGAGAAGATACCTGTGGAGGAACTTGATGACTGCCGGTTGACAAATCTTCTTCTGGTAGGCAAGTGACGAGATGACGGGACATAGTCGTACGGTTTTGATCCCTAACTTTTGTCTGGACTGCCCTTTCGGGTTTTCAGTCCATCGGGATACCCATTTTTGCCCAAGCCGCCTTTTCAGGTTTTCGACTTGCCGGGTGTACAGATTTTTCTATTTCATCCCTTATTTTGCTCGAACCCTTTTGGTTCACCGGGAAGCCCTTATTTTTTCCTAGGTGTGTCAACCTAGCGGGCCTTTGATTATGCGCAATATTTTTCGACTATGTCCGTGCTCTCAGGGTGCAGGGAGTTACCACTGTTAGTAGTGCAGTGTTACCATGCCACCAGAAGATCTTCGTTTGATCGTCCAATGCCCCAAGTGATCCAGATGGAGATTTACCCCAAGCTGGTTGGCCTTTTGAGAGATTCTCCGAATCTTGACTTAACTGCCCCAGATAATAGACCATGATCATGTCTGCCCCTTGGTTGGAAGTACTTTTGTTTACTTAGATATTCGTCGTGCGAATTTCTCTGCTGTTCGAACAAATAGTCATATGCAAACAGTGTTATATCAAGAATGCAAAGCTTATGTCTGTCTTGAAGTTTTTGAAAATGCATTTTTTTTTCATAAAAAACAAGTGAATTTTTTTTGTAAACTGTGATGTCAACTCGTTATTATACCGCAAGCCTTAAGGAGTCAGGATACCTTTCGTAACAGTATGCTTTCGAACTAACCCATGCTTCAGCTAGGACTTTCAAGGGTTATAACGTAGCCTGGTTCACGGTTTAAGAAACAAATGATAAAGGCTCAAAATGTATTTGTACCCACCCGCTCTTCGTGATGTTCTTCAAACCTAACCTCATCTAATCGTGCGTTAGACCTTGTTTGAGTCTTTGCTCTGACACTCTAGTGACAGTTCGGATACTGACAATTTATTTTGGATAGGCGGTCATTTCTTTTTTGTTGAGGGTTTGTAGGACCTCTTTCTTTTTTGATTTTGTTATCCCTGTTTTTTGCCTGAACTGTTCCTTTTTGTGATTACAGTCAGCGGGATGCCCCAGTTTTTGTAAGTCTCCTTCATAGGTTTTGACTTGTTGGGCTTTTATTTTGAGAAATGATGACTGCCTGTCTTTATGATTATTCGGAACCATCACTGTCTTTTGTTTTGTAAGGACTTCTTTGGTGCCACTCGTTATGCACTTGGATCAACTGAGAGAACTACCATGCCCCAGGTTATGATTAAGGGTTTAATTTTCGAAAAGAAAAACTCCTACTTCTTTGGCTCGAAGGGGTTGACGAGGGATTATCTTCCTTATAACTCCAGTGTTTAGGAATTGAAACAATGCCTGTACCTCATTAGCGGGGTCTGTTCAAAAGCATACTGTAGATTGTGGTATTGTTTTCGTCATCCTCCCTCAAGAGGCTTAGAATTATTAATTGAGAGTTGACATCAAAAAATGAAAGCAGTTTGAATATAGCGAATGCGAATATATTGATTCAAAACAGACATATGCGATGCATTAATGAAATAACAGCGTTTGACATGATAATTGTTTGAACAATAAAAGAAAAATACAACTTGAACATTCGAATGAACAAAAGCTTCTTAGTTGCACTAGTCATCTCAAATGGAAGATTCTCAGCAGAAGATTTTCATTTTGCCGCCCGGCATGAACTCCAGCACCCCTCCGTCGATCAAGTCCTGGATCTTGTTCCTCAAGCTCCAACAGTCGTTAGTGTCATGTCCAGGACTGTCAGAATGGTAGGCACACCTTTCATCAGGATTGTACTTTAAGGAGGTTATGTTGAGCTTCTTAGGAGGATCCTTTAAAGCAATCAGCTTGACCTCCAACAGGCGTTTCAGTATTAGTGAGGATGGCACACCAGTCTCCGAGAAATGTCTTCCAGACGTATTTTGCTTACGCCGATTACCCTGTTGACGCTGGTGAGGTTGATGCTGGGCTTGTGACCCCGAAGCAAATTGAGAAGCTTTTCCCTTGTCTTCTTGCCCCACAGGTGGTTGAATTATGGCTTGCTCTTCAACCTTAGATGTTTGCCCCAGTTGGTCATCCCGAAGCAGTTGGTTGACGAGAACCCTGAGCTCTCCTTGTCTTTGAGATAAGTCTTGGATAAGAGCCATTTGCCCCATCATCTGGGTTCTCATTGTATCCACCCCAACTTGTAGACGTTTCAGCCGTTCGTCCTTATCGTCTTCAGGACTATTCCTGACCAAAGTCCCCATGAGGAGTGTTCTCAGCTCTTCCTGCCCCTTGGATAGATTTAGGAGGATCTCCCCAAACCGAGTCTCTTGAGCATGAAGATCCTGGTTATCCTGTTGGGAAGCAATTTGCTGAAATAAACAGCGAAGAAGGTAAGAGACTTGTACCAAGGGTACCTGTAATGCAATGATATGTATGTATGCATGCAATGTTTTCAAGGACCTCGCGGGGTAAACAGAGAAACTTGTTAGAATTTGAATTCGGTAGCTTGATTGAAGGAACTTCATGTTGTTGAGAGTCCTTCTTCAAGAGTCAAAGCTCACCATATCGAGTGGGTCATAACCTGCATCATGACCTGCATCACAAGCCTTTGAGATCCTTGAAATGGATTAGTCCTTATGTAGGATGTATGCAATGGTATGATGGTATGATGCTATGCTATGCATGGAGTGATGTAAGTGAACCCTGCTATGAGTCCAAATTAAGGACTGTAAACAAACCCTGCAAGAAACTCATGTGTCAGATAACAAGCATGCAAGTAGTCAAGTTTGAAGGCACACAAGTCACACAGAGAGCCCTTAGATTTTAGGCCAGCACGAAGTTTGGGGTACTACCCTCTTGAAGTTGGTGGGCTCAAAATCTGTCCTATCAAAAGTAACCGGGTTCTAAGGAGCTCAATATTATTGGGTTGTCTTATGTGTTCATTGTTTTGATTTAGCCACTGAACTGGCGATCAAAATATTCCAAGAAAACAACCCTCAATGAGTGTAGTATCGAGTATCTACCAACTTCGGACTGCACCAAAGTCGGTCATCTCACTACCCCTAAAGAGGCCAGGATGGTCAAGGTTCCTAAGGTCAGTTGATGCTTCACGACACCACGCGGCGGCCCCGTACTCTCCTTGACTTGACTCAAGGGTTACCGGTACTCACCAAAGTGCCACATCAACGTAGCAAACTGCTTCAACCGTGTCGGTATACCCCACACAGTTCCCTCATAGTTTGTTGCTACTTTCTAAAAGGTATCCCCCAGATCCGGGTTAGGATCTATGAAACTCCCAAAACAGGCCCACAATATTAGAGCAATCAAAGCAAGCAATTGAAAACATGATGATGAACTATTCCTAAGGTACACCCCACTTTATTAATTCCCCAGCAGAGTCGCCAGTTCTGTGATCGGTGGAAATAGAACTGACTGTTTTTTAGCTGGTTTCGCGAAATGTCGCGGTAAGCAAGAGTCGCCACCGTCTTTTATGTTCTCCAACATGGAAAGGACAAAAGCACAACAAAATTCCTTATTCGAGAATGTTTCTCGGTTCGGGAGGTAGATTTATAGAAAGGGAAGGTGTTAGCACCCTTTCTATCTGTGGTTATCCACGGGCTCTTAGGTACTTGCTCTTATGTTTTCAAAAGATTTGTTTGCTTTTCAAGTGTGTGTGGGTTTTGAAAAAGTTTCGTTTGAAAAATTTCTAAGTAACTCTTGTATCTGTCCTCAAGAGTGTATGAAAAATTTGTTTGAAAACTTTTAGAAAGTGTGAGTGCGAAAAGTTTGTTTTTGTTTGTTTTGAAAAGAGCAAGTACCCATGAGATCTACCTACTCTAAGGAATTAGGCTGTGTAAGAGTCCTTTAGATAGTGTTGTCCCACCATTGAGAGGTAGGTAGCACCGTCGTTAGAGGTGTTCGGGTCAATTCGATTATCGGGACAGTGTGGTCACCGAAGCAATGGTAGGACACCTTAGAAGTAACCCTAATGTCCTAGATCCTTTTTATCCGAGGCAACCGTTTCGAGACAACTGGATCTTTAGACAAAGGGCGACCTCTAAGACACCCTATACTTGATGACCACGTTCGAGGCAACCAGTGAGGCGTACCCTAGGAGTGGCATGTACTTTGTGTGTTGTTTTTCAGTTAAGGTTATCTTGTACATGTTATTTGTGAGCTACAGATTGATTTTATTTACATACATTCTTTCATGCATTTTTTAACAGTTAGAAGTGCGGAAAGTAAATTGCGGAAATGTAAATCTAGCTATTACAAGGCGCAGGTCTATACATCGCCAAAAAAACAAAAACCCGTTTTGGAAAATAAAGTGCGAGAATTTAAATAAGGCGATAAAATCCTAATTAACTATTACATACTCTGTACAGATACATAAATATAATCAAAAGAAATAAATACGCGTGAATAGAAATTTAATCGGGAACGTCCTAAGGGTTTTGACCCTTTTGAGAAAGAAATTGAATTTTGTCTTTTTTTAATGAAATGGAATTAAAACTAATTATTTAATTTATTAAAAGAAAAATGTTTTTGTATTTTTTATGTTTTTAATGAAATAAAATAAAAGGAATTAAAATTAAAAGTTAATAAAAATCTAATTCTAAATTTATTTTAGTTATTAAGAAAAAAGGTTAAAGTTGCCTAATTAAAACTAATTCAATTTATTAGTATTTATTTACAAAAATAACATGAAATTAATAATAATAATAATAATATTAGTTCCTTTTTTGGATTTTTTATGAAAATATTAATTATGTTAATAATACTAATAATTAATAAAAAAAAAGGAGTTATAAAAGAAAAGAAAAAATAAAAAGATAAAAAGAAATAACAAAACCAAGGGGGGGGGGGGGGGGGGGGGTTGGGCCAGATTGGAGGTGTTAATGGAATTGTGAGGCCCATGAACCTTCAAGCCCCTTTTGACTTTCCTGATTGCCTACGCCTGTGTTGACTCATGAGCACCATGGTCTGCATTCTTTGGCCATCAGATCTGTAGGACTGGACACATGGCACGCTGATTGCTTGAGACATATGGTGGACTTTCCCTGGAATGCTGCATGGGAATATGTTAGAGAAAAAATGAAACAAGCGTTTGGGGGACCTGGGAAAACTTACAGCGCGGTATGATGGACCTTAGGACGTGGCAAGGGTTGCTTTAGCTTCAGAGTATGGCAGAGAAGAGAGTCACGTTCTCCTTTTGGCCTGAAAATGCTTGCAACACTCCTTTTGATCTCACACTTTTTTTTACACTTTTTGGATTTTGCTTTGGTCGTTTGTGCATACTCTAGGTTGTGAATGAGGCTTGCAAGGCTTGCATATATAGTAATGAGTGAGAATAAGTCACATTTAGGAGCCTTTAACCATTGCAATTAAGCTTTGGATTTTGTCTTAACCACCATTAAAGGCCTTTCAAAGCTTGTTCAAAATTTGAATTTTCATGCCTAAATGAGCTTAGCACGAAATTGGTAGGTTGCAAATGCTTCATGAAGGCTATTCAAACCATAAGATACCATTTAATTAATTTTTTTAGATTTACTTGAATTATTATGGATTAAAATGAATTAAATCCATAAAAATTAAATAAAAATAGAAAAATAATTATTTGGTCTTGAAATTGATCATGGGACACGTGGGTGGCATGAAAAGGCTGAATAAAGTGGAAAAAAGTGGGCCCTTTTGTCAAAAATTGAGGTTTCAAGGATAGTTGACTTTTGCCATTTCACAAAAATTTCCCAACTTCTCCAATGCATATCTTGCTCAATTTTGATCATATGAACATGTTCTTGGATATTTTGGAAAGGTCTTGAAGTTCTCTAACCAATGCCTTTGGTCCCATGTCATTTGAATTTACCAATCTCAAGTTATGGTCTCTGACTTAAAATGCCTTTTTGTTGACTTTTGAAAATGACCTATAAAGTTGAAATTGGTAACTTTTTGTGAGAGCATTTATTGGACTTGGAATGTGAATATGAGTAGTAGGAAATGTCCTCCCCTTCAAAATGAGCATTGGATGGGATTTTTCTGATGAACCATGAAAAAGTTATGCCTTGGTCAAGTTACAGTTGACTTTTCAGCTGTCCAAAAATGAAAACTTTTGCATCTTGATGATTTTTGAGCCATTCTTGTGGAATCATGATCAAGACTTGATCAAATGATGATTGTGGCTTCAAAATAAGATGTTGACCAAAAATTTTGACTTTTGACTGTCAAATGACCATTTTGCCCCTGTAGTTGATTGTGAAGCAATTAGGGCTTTTGACTGTGCAACTTGACCTTGTGAGCCTTGAAACTTGGCATGTAGATGCTTGACAATGTGTATGAGCATATGGGACTTGATTGAGCCCTTGAAAACCTCAACTTCCTTGCAAGAACCAAAACCCTAATTTGACTGGCTTAGGAGGGTGTTTGAACTGTGCAACCCTTGAGTAGACTTGAGCAAATTGAGATGATGCTTGTCAAAACTTTGAAGAATATGGGAGGGCAAATTTTGGGGTACAAAACTTTGCGTCGCTCCCCGGCTGGAGGACCACCCTTAAAGATCACTCATCACGAAGTTCATGCCTTAGAAGATGATGATGAAGAAGGCAATTTTGAAGATTGGATCTTTCCAACCATTGAAGGAGGATTAAACAACTGGGAGGCGAAAGACTTCATTCCCATTACTTTCATCAATCAGTAATTTATCTTTTGAAACATTTATGTTGGTCTGTAATAACTTTTAAACAATTCGTACACTCTTTTGCCTTGTGCCTTTCCCGGGGCACATAGGTCAATTTGTAAGGGTTTTGATTTTTCATTTTCATATGCCATTTTTAATGAATCATGGACGTTTTCATCTATAAACTTTTGTGTTCATTTTATTTCCTTTTACATTTTATTTTGTTTAAGGATGGCTATCCCTTACACACACCCATACTCACAAAATGCAGGTACCCATCCACTCTGGATTCCATGGGTGACTATTATGCTTTGGCCTTCAGTGACTCTGAAGATTTGGTCAATCATGCCGAGTACGAAGGTGGTGAAGACTGTGAAGTGCCTGGAGAGTTAGCTAGACTTTTGCCACAAGAAGAAAGGGCTATTCTACCCCATGAAGAGTTGTTAGAGACTATCAATTTGGGAACAGAGGAAGACAGGAAAGAGGTTAAAGTGGGTGCCAACCTGGAGCCAAGTGTCAAAGAGCGTTTAATTCAGCTGTTGAATGAGTTTGTTGAAATCTTCGCCTGGTCCTATGAAGACATGTTGGGACTAGATACAGATATTGTGGTTCACCGTCTCCCTACAAGAGAAAACTGTCCACCAATCAAACATAAAGTCCACCGAATGAGGCCCGACATGTCCGAAAAATTCAAAGTTGAGGCGATGAAGCAGTTCAATGCTGGATTTCTGGCTGTTACTTCCTATCCATAATGGGTTGCTAACATTGTGCCCGTACCTAAGAAGGATGGCAAAGTCAGAATGTGTGTGGACTACAGAGACCTAAATAAGGATAGCCCTAAAGATGATTTTCCACTACCACACATTGACATCTTGGTTGACAACACAACTCAACACAAGGTATTTTCCTTCATGGATGGATTCTCGGGATACAACCAGATCAAAATGGCCCCTGAAGACATGGAGAAGACCACTTTTGTTATGCAATGGGTTACCTTCTGCTATAAAGTGATGCCATTCGGACTGAAGAATGCTGGGGCAACCTATCAGCGAGCCATGGTAGCTTTGTTTCATGACCTGATACATCATGAAATCGAAGTCTACGTAGACGACATGATAGCCCGTTCACAAACAGAAGAAGAACACCTCGACCATCTGCAAAAGTTGTTCGTCAGGTTAAAGGAATATAAGCTCAGACTGAACCCTAGCAAGTGCACTTTCGGAGTCAGGTCCGGTAAACTTTTGGGATTCATCGTTAGTAACAAAGGCATCGAGGTTGATCCTGCCAAAGTCAAAGCTATACAAGAAATGCTTGTCCCCCGCACTGAGAAGGAGGTTAGAGGTTTCTTGGGATGCTTAAACTATATTGCAAGGTTCATCTCTCACCTAACATCTACCTGTGAGCCAATCTTCAAGCTGTTGAAGAATGATCAGGTGGTTGAATGGAACAATGATTGTCAAGTTTCTTTTGATAAGATCAAGGAGTATTTGCTGGAACCTCCTATCTTGATGCCACCCGTCAAAGGAAGACCTTTAATCATGTATCTGACTGTTTTGGATAACTCAATGGGGTGCGTACTGGGCCAACATGACGAGTCTGGCCAAAAAGAGCATGCCATTTATTACCTTAGCAAAAAGTTTACCGACTCCGAGACTCGCTACTCACTGCTCGAGAAAACTTGCTGCGCTTTGGTATGGGCTGCTCGCCGGCTAAGGAAGTATATGTTGACACATACCACTCTGATGATTTCCAAAATGGATCCGATGAAGTACATCTTCGAGAAGTCTGCTTTATCCAGAAGAATCGCTAGATGGCAGATGATCCTGACTGAGTATGATATCCAATACACAACCCAAAAAGCTATAAAGGGGAGTGTACTAGCTGACCATCTAGCTCATCAAGCCGTCGAATATTACCAATATATGAGGTTCAACTTCCCTGACGAGGACATTATGACATTGGACAATGTTGAAGGCAACGGACCGTATGATGGACCTGAACAAGGATCCCGATGGACCCTGTACTTTGATGGTGCTTCAAACGCGCTTGGAAACGGTATCGGCGCAGTACTTATCTCTCCAGAAGGTTGGCATACACCTTTCACTGCTAGACTCTGCTTCAGCTGCACCAATAACATGGCCGAGTATGAAGCTTGTATCTTTGGTCTCAAGGCTGCTATTAACTTGGGAATCAAATCTCTGATTGTATTTGGGGACTCAACTTTGGTTATCAGTCAAATCAAAGGAGAGTGGGACACTAAACATCCTAATCTTATCCCATACAAAGAACATGTCCTGACATTGTTGCCTCATTTCGAGCAGATTACTTTTGAGCACTTCCCGCGAGAAGAAAATCAGCTAGCAGATGCTCTGGCTACAATGTCTTCCATGTTTAAACTCAACGGGGATAATGAGGCACCTCAAATCACCATTGAACGAATGGACGAACTAGCTCATTTTCACGAGATTAATACCGAAGAAGTGATGGACCGACCTTGGTTTCATGACGTCAAAAGGTATCTCGAAGCACAAGAGTACCCTGAAGGAGCTTCAGTCAACGACAAAAAGTTCTTAAGGAGATTCGCAACCAAGTTCTTTCTGAGCAATGGTATCCTATACAAGCACAATCTTGATTGTGTCCTACTCCATTGTGTGGACAAGGTTGAAGCTGAGAAGATCATGGCTGAATTACATAATGGCACCTTTGGCACCCACTCGAGCGGTCATACAATGGCTAAGAAGATTCTAAGGCCAGGCTACTACTGGTCTACCATGGAAGCTGATTGTCATCAACATTCCCGTACTTGTCACAAATGCCAAGTATATGCTGACAAGGTACATATTCCCCCAGTTCCTCTCAATGTCTTAACAGCTCCTTGGCCATTCGCGATGTGGGGGATCAATATGATTGGAGATATCAAGCCTACAACATCCAATGGACACCGTTTCATCCTGGTGGCCATTGATTACTTTACCAAGTGGGTCGAAGCAGCTTCCTTCGCCTCCGTTACAAAGAATGTGGTTGCCCGCTTCATCAAGCAGAACCTCATATGCCGGTGTGATACGGTGGGAGAACTGACTTGAGATTTTGTGTTTGTAATCGCACTTATTTGGTTTAGCAAGAGTCGCCACCGACTTTTTATTTTATCCTAAAGGAAAGGTTAAAAAGCACAGGAAAAACCTTTTGAGATGTTTCGTGGGTTCGGGGGGTAGATTATGAAAAGGGAAGGTATTAGCACCCTTTTCATCCATGGTTATCCATGGGCTCTTAGTTACTTGCTTAGATCACTTGCCTTGTGTTTTCAATTGTTTGAAATGGTGCTTTGTGTGTGGGTTTTGAAAATGTTTTGAAAAGAGGCCATTGTCATGGCAACCTTTGTAATGATCCATGTTTGAATGTATACAAAGGTGTGTATCTTTTGAAAAGTTTTCAATGTTTTTTTTGAAAGTTGTTTTGGAAGTGTGTTGTGATGTGTGTTTTGAAAAGTAGGCAAGTGTGTTTTGCAAGTTGATCAAGTAACTAAGAGTTGTCTACCCCTAAATTTACTCAAAGGTTTTTCCTATGTTTTAACCCTTTTAACAATTTTGTTCCACCATTGTATTTGGTAGACAATCTTGTGTTAGGATGTTAACGGGACAGGCGCGGGTCATCGTATGGACCATGATTGCAATGGAGCCAAGTGTCTTTGGCAATTTTTCCTTTAAGGGACTTGATCATTTTTAGGCAACTTTCGAAAGCGTCATCGAGGGACTATGATCATTTGAATTGTTTTGTTTTGCCAAAGACACCCAACATGCAACATGGCCCATTATTGAAGGCAACAAGTGGAGTAACCCTAGGGGTGCACGTGTGATTGGTGTTGTCCATTTTCATGCTTTGTTGTCTTTGAATTAGGTCAAGCTATTTGTTATTTGATTTTTGCATACAAACCCTAAGTCTATCATGGAATATTTAGAAAGCTTTAAAATGCGGAATTAAAAGTCCTAAATTATTACAAAATAATCATGGGGATGGGGGTACAAATGTTCAAATGAGGATGAGACTTTAATAGGAGAATGGTATCCCAATATTTACAACCAAATCGAATCAATCGCAAATGTAATATGTATCAATGTATAGGAATAAGTAAATGTGTATGTGTAAATGTATTTGTGTAAGTGTATGTGATTTATTTACAAGTGAAATAAAAATAATAAAAAAGGTTAATTTTTGGATATTTTCATGGTTTAGGGCAAAACCCTAATTTTGTAAATAAAAAAGTATTTATTATGTATTATATACAATATTTATTAATTATGTACAAAAATAAATAAAAGAGAAGTATATTTGTAAAAAAGTAATTTTTGAGGTCAAATATTAATAAAAATAAAAATGTATTATTTTTGTATTTTTTATCCTAAATATTCTAATAAGTATATAAGTATTTATATTATATATTAAACATATTAAATATATACAAAAAATAAAATATTTATTATTTATATAAAAAAGTATATTTTAAGGAAATGTTTTCAAAAGGTAAAATAAAATAAAAATCAGAAAGTAAATGTATTTTGTGTTATTTTTTAGTATTTTTAATAAAAGTATATATATTATTTTATATGTACAAGTTCAAATAAAACAAATAAAATCCAAATAAAATGCAAAAATGAGTGGAAAAATGTTTTTGATATTTCTTATATTTTGACAAAAAATAATAAGTCAGAGGAAAAAATAAAAAGTCAAAAATGATTAAAAAAACACACAATGGGCCAAGGGGGTATAAGTGGGAAATAGTGGTGCAAACAGAAAAAATAACTCAGGCCCAGCCCAAAGGAAGTTGTCTTCAACCTCCAACAATATTCAAACAAAGAAAACGCGCGTTTCTATCTCCATCTGCTAACTTCTGATCCCTTGGTTTTTAACAAAAACTTACAACATCAAAAGTGTAGAGCATCTTGTCACGATTCCATACATATCAAGAACTTGATCTAACTCTCAGAAATGAGAGAGAATTTCTCCTCCCCCAATTCCTGACCTAGCTTTTTTCAAATGTTCATGTCCAAAATTCGTGCAGCACACACAATATAAATGAGAAGTAAGGCTATGGGTAGCTTCAGGGCCATGAGTAGGACATACCTTCTTCATAAACTTAAGCCTAAATATGCTTGGATAGAGAGATAGAAGTTCAAACTTTTACCTGTTCAGCTTGAGTTGTGTACAACAATGGAGGTGCTTTCAATGGAATTTGAGGATTTGCACAGCTTGCCTGAGGTCCAAGGATGCTCTTCCAACCTCTAGCTTGCTTTGAAACTAACTGAATCAAGCTATGTAACTCAACCTGCACAGATGAAAAAATGAAAATGGAAAACTTGGTTAGGGATGTTACAGTCTGTTTCCAAGGCTTGGGATAGTTTGTATGAATGATGTAGGATGTGTTTGAACTGGTTTGGATGAAAACGCACGAGGGAAATGAACTGGCCAAGTCAATCTGCAACAGGGACTCTGTTTTGCAGAAAAAATGGGCTTTGATGGATGAGGGAGTTTTAGGGATGGTTTGGTCGTGTTTCAGGTTAGTTAGGGAGTATGAAGTGTGTTCACAAAGTTGGTTTTAGTTGGTTCTTGCAGGAATGTGTATTGTGATATAAAATGCAAGCTTTCTTCAAAGATAAGTAAGGAAGTGTGTATTGACAATGCAGGCCTGTACTACCCTCAATCTATGCTGCACAAATCACTCTTGATCAGTGGGATTTGTTCATGAACTTGTGCCCAAAAGATCTGGCCTGTACCTCTTTGATTTGCTTTTTGACATAAAGTGCTTTTTTACAAGAATGACTAAAATGCTTTTTCCAAATATGGCTTAATCTTGCAAGCAATGGTTAAACACACAAAATAAGGCTTGGACACAAAGGATTGGCATTAAATTGTTGAGTGTGGATTAGATAAAAGGCCTGTAATCTAGTTTGTGCAAGCTGAGTTTGAAAATGCATAGTGTATGAACATGCCTTTGGCCATGAACAAAGTGACTTTTGCCCAACTTTGCCAATTCGAATCTCCCTAACCACAAGGGTGTTTGATGAGTTCTTGGACAATTTGGAAAGCTTGGAATGTGTACTACAATCCATCTTCGTAATGCAAGTTGAAATTCCAAGTGGAAGCATGTGAAAAGTGGCCATGAAGTTGGGCAAAAATCCTGCCTAAAATAGGTCAAAAAATTTCCAAGTTAAGAATTTTTTGCAACCCTATTCCAAAAATCATAACTTGAGATACAAGCTTCTTTTGAGAAAACTTTGTGAATCAAAGTTGGAGATTTTGTAATGGACTACAACTTTCATGTTTTGAGTTTTGTTTAAATCCAAATATATCTTGATGAAAAGATGGGACAAAGTTAGGAAAAAATAAAGGAATTTCATAACTTAGAAAATTTCTAAGTTATGAAATTTCTTCATTTTAAACCCTAATTTGTAATTTTTTGTTTCTTGATGAACAAGTTTCATAATTTGACATGTTTTGATGAAAAATGAATCTTGACACTTGATTTTGACCAAAAAGTCAAAGTTTGACTTTTCAATATACAATCAAATTTTGATCAATTGACTGGAAAATTCATCTGTCAATCCTGTGCATTTGGAACTTTTTGAACTTGTTGAATGTGTCAAGACCATGCCATTTAGTCCTTGAGTCCACATGTGAGCTTGATTTGCCATTGGCTAGGTCAAACAGTCAAAAATTGCCTTTGTGCAGTCAAAACCCTGAAAATGACCATTTTGCCCTTTTGGTGATATGATCAAATTTCTTGTGGAATTGTGATCCAAACTTGACCAAATGGTTCATATGAGTTCATAATGTTGATGTGGGTCAAAAATCATGAGGTTTGACTGTCAATTGACCACAGTTGAATTTTTCCCCAATACAGCTGATTTCTAGGTCAACTGTCCAATTGACTGGGCAAAGATTGGAATCAAAGCTTGAAACTTGGTATGGATAAACTTGTGAGTCAACATGAAGCATGAAAGTCATTTTGGGCATTTTAGGTCAAAACATCTTTGTGCAAACTCAAACCCTAATTTGGGTCAACAGTGCAAGGAGAGGCCTCGAGCAGAGTAAACCCTAACTTGATCTTGAGCTCCAAGGGTCTTGTGATGAGAAAGTGTTGAAGAAATGAGAGGGCAAATTTTGGGGTACAACAGCCGGTATGGTATCCTCGACAGGATCATCATTGACAACGGTACAAATTTGAATAATACTATAATCACCGCTCTGTGCGAGCAGTTCAAGATTCAACATCACAACTCATCTCCCTATCGGCCAAAGATGAACGGTGTTGTTGAAGCTGCAAACAAAAATATCAAGAAGATCATTCAAAAGATGACAGTCACTTACAAGGATTGGCATGAGATGTTACTGTTTGCTCTGCACGAGTACCGTACCACGGCACGCACTTCAACTAGGGCAACACCCTTTTCTTTAGTATACGGCATAGAGGCTGTTTTACCTATCGAGGTTCAGATTCCCTCCTTGAGAATTATGAAAGATGCCGGTTTGAGTGAAGACGATTGGATTCAGACCCGACTTGATCAGCTTAACTTGATTGACAAAAAACGACTTACTGTTGTTTGCCATGGTCAGGCGTATCAAAAACGTATGATCAAGGCCTTCAACAAGAAAGTCAAGAGACAAGTATATCAAGTCGGGGACCATGTAATCAAGCGGATCATCTTGCCTCAAAGTGATCCCAGGGGAAAATGGTCTCTTACTTACGAAGGACCGTTTGTGATAAAAAACATCTTTTCTGGTGGGGCAATGATTCTGACCACCATGGACGGCGACGACCTGCCGCACCCTGCGAACGCAGACATAGTCAAAAGATACTACACATAAAATGACCCGACAAGTTGAAAACCCGAAAGGGCGACTTGGGAAAAAATGAGCATCCCGTTGAATCAAAAACCCGAAAGGGTGGTTCAGGCAAAAATTAGGGATAAATAAAAATTTGTACGCCCGACAAGTTGAAAACCCGAAAGGGCGACTTGGGCAAAAAATGGGCATCCCGGTGAATCGAAAACCCGAAAGGGCGGTTCAGGAAAAAATTAGGGATAAATAAAAAAATGTGTACGCCCGGCAAGTTGAAAACCCAAAAGGGCAACTTGGGCAAAAAAGGGTTTCCCGATGGATCGAAAACCCGAAAGGGCGGTCTAGGAAAAAGTTATGGAATTAAAGCGTATGACTATGTCTCGTCGGATCACTTTAAGGACAATCTCTTCATAGACAAGCTCCAAGCTTCTTATCTACCCAATCATCTGCGGACGAAGCAACGAATGGACAAGATACTCAGAGTTGTGAAGGCTATAGCAGAATGGGAACCCCATGGAATTGTTACACATAGCCATCTTTCTTTGTATAAAATTTTTCTCAATTTTTTGACAACATTCTCTTACTAGGATGTCTGTCTCCTTTGTACAAAAATACTTACAAAGTTAATACAAAGATGAAGTGGTGAAAAACACAAGAAGGGGGGGGGGGGGGGGGGGGGGTTGAATTGTAAAACTGAAATCTAAAGCAATTGACAAGATATTTTTATCCTGGTTCGTTTGATCTCAAACTACTCCAGTCCACCCGTCAAGGTGATTTCGCCTCTCTCCAACGAGGTCTTAATCCACTATATTCAACTGAATATTACAGACTGCTTTAACAACTGCTAAAGCCTTCTTGATTCAAACCACAACCCGGTTTGTCAAGGCAACACTTTCTTACAAAGAGATAAAACTATGTGTGTGGATGTTTTCTACAAAACTGTATCACAACTGTGATGTATACACAAATTGAAGCTTAGAAACTAGATTGCTAAAAAGTAATGGAATATCAGAGTGTGTGGTTTAGCAAAACTGGTAGAACGAAGATTATGGTTCAGCTTTTGTGCGTGTAGAGATTTGGAGAGCATTAACCATTTCAATCTTCAAAGCTTTGTTTATATAGCACTGAGATGATGAACGTTGGATGCAATATTCTTGATTCAATGCTAATAACAAACTTTCCTTATTGAGCAGATCTTGTCTGGAATGAAGCCGTTGGAATTAATTTGCTTTCAATGCACAGTACCGTTGCTTACTTAATGCAAGTTCTGGCTTGGCTCATTCTGATTCTGCTTCGCTGCTGATGAACTATTGTGTTTCTGTATCAGAGTATTAAGCGCAGTCTTGTTCATCAGGCTTCAGCATGTACGAGAGTTGATCATCTGATTTTGACGTTCTGATGTAGCAACTTCTGATGCTGGTGTCTGAAATCAAGTTCTGATGCTGAATAGATGTGATCTTGCTTATTTCAATCAGCGTATCTGCAAGTCAGAACATAATAATTTTAGGCAGCAGATAGTTCATTCATGATACTTATAAATACTATATCTTTTCACTTTGTTATCATCAAAACTTAAATATAGGGTAGTAGATTCAAACATTGTTCTAACAATCTCCCCCTTTTTGATGATGACAAAAACTAGATATTTTAAATGAAAATAACGTGAAAAGGTATCTGGAATATGTATCAGAATAAGAAGTAAAAGAATAAGGAGTAAGGAAATACTCCCCCTGAGTTTATTACTTCCCTTTGATTATACGTGTTCTTCAGGATCAGATCTTTGTCTTTCTTTGAACATCAGATTATCAGAGTCTTTGACTTATCAGAGAGCAGAGCTTCAGAGCTTTTCTTGTCAGAGCTTTGCTTTGGATCAGAGTATTAGGACGACCAGAACTTCATATTGATCAGAGCAACATTGATCAGAGCTTCTAGTCTTCAGAGTGTCCAAGAGCTTCCTTGTGCCTGTAGACTTTAAACAAAACAGAAAAAACATTTCAAGTAGTAAAGTTAGAATGTTTGAGAATTTCTGTCTAGTTAGCAGTTATTGATTTAAATATCATTCTTGTTCTCCCCCTTTTTGTCAGCAATCAAAAAGTGTTGGTGATGTGCTAAAACAATTAAGATCAGAAAAACTAATTATATTAATATAGTTCATAATCAAAACAAGAAAATATTACAAAACATATTCAATCAGTGCATCAGAAAATCAAGGAAAACATGAAAAAGGTCATGCATGAAAGAAAAAATTTAAGGTTGAGGAGGCAAGCGTGTGAACAGGCTCTCCAGCATGGCTTGAATCTTTTCAGAAGTCTCATTCTGCTTATGCACCATGCTGACAACAGTGTCAATCTTGCTGTCCTGCACATCCATTCTCTCTTTCATCTTCTGATCGTTTTCATCCGTCCGCTGCTGCAGACGCAATCAGAAGTTGCTTTCTTCTGATTACCTGCAGAAACGCTACTGGAGGTTGCCATGTTCACACTAAAAGGGTTTTTGAGAATGAACTGAGAAAAAAGTTTGCAAGAGATGAACTCAGAAATATGCAGAAAATGCTTGAGTGGTAGTGAGAAAGCGTAAAGAATAAGAATGAGAGATTAATGTGCTTAAATAGAGTTTTCAAAATTATTTTGAAAAGATAAACGTTTTTAAGAGAGAGAAAAATCATGATTGCCATTTAAAAGCATGATTAATTTTCATTAAATGCTTGCTGATTTTGGGGGATTTGAGAAAGATACTTAAAAACGGTTACCAGACATGTGTCTCAATGCACCCAATCAGCGCTTTGCCTTCTCAGAAGCGTGCACGCGTTCTGCTTCAGAGATATGCTGATGATTGGATGACACTTGTTTGATGTAGTGATCAACACGTCTGTCTTTGAGCTTAGACTCTCAGATCTTTAGACTTGCATCTGATACAATCTGCATGTTCTATCTTTCTGAAAGGAGATTGATCAGAAGTTCACAGTAAAATAATTACATTCTGAAAGTAAATATATGGAATTAAAACATTTTCACTCTGGGCACACTTTCATGCTGAGATGTTTCAGAATGAAATTAAACCTATCTTCTGAAAGGGGTTTAGTAAAGATATCAGCCCATTGATGGTCTGTATCTATAAATTTTAAGTTCAAAATACCTTTCTGAATATAGTCCCTAATGAAGTGATGTTTTATTTCTATATGCTTTGCTCTAGAATGTAGAATGGGATTCTTACTTAAGCAAATAGCAGAAGTATTATCACAAAGTATAGGAATGTTACTCTCAAAAATCTGGAAGTCTTCAAGCTGACTTTTCATCCAGAGCATTTGTGTGCTACATCCTGCTGCTGCTATGTACTCAGCTTCTGCTGTTGACAGAGCAATTGTTGATTGCCTTTTGCTGGACCAAGAGATCAGATTTTCTCCCAGAAACTGGCAGCTTCCAGAAGTACTTTTACGTTCCACTCTGTCTCCAGCAAAATCAGCATCACAGTAGCCTACTAAGCTGTAATCACTAGATTTTCTATAAAACAAACCCAGATTAGTAGTACCTTTCAGATACTTGAAAATTCGCTTAACAGCTGTTAAGTGAGATTCTCTAGGATCTGATTGGAATCTAGCACAGATACAAACACTGAATAATATGTCAGGTCTTGAAGCAGTCAGATAGAGGAGAGAACCAATCATTCCTCTGTAGACTTTCTGTTCTACACTTTTGCTTACCTCTTCTCTTTCCAGAATGCACGTGGGATGCATTGGAATCTTTGATGGCTTACATTCTGAGAGGTCAAATTTCTTCAGAAGATCTCTGATGTATTTGCTCTGATGAATGTAAGTTCCTTCTGGAGTTTGATTGATCTGAATTCCTAGAAAGAATTTTAGTTCCCCCATGAGGCTCATCTCAAATTCTGCCTGCATACACTTAGCAAATTTTCTTCCAAGAGAAGGATTAGTAGAACCAAAAATGATATCATCAACATAAATTTGACAGACTAAGATGTCACTCTTAACTGTTTTACAGAATAGAGTAATGTCCACTTTCCCTCTGGTGAATTCATTTTCAAGCAGAAAGTTACTTAGCCTCTCATACCAAGCTCTGGGAGCTTGTTTCAGACCATACAGTGACTTCTTTAGTTTGAAAACATGTTCTGGATGTTTTGTATTTTCAAAACCTGGGGGTTGGTGAACATAAACTTCTTCTTCTATATAACCATTTAAGAATGCACTTTTGACATCCATCTGATACAGAGTGATGCCTCTATTAACAGCAAATGAAATTAAAAGTCTGATAGATTCTAACCTGGCGACTGGGGCAAAGGTTTCTGTATAGTCTATCCCCTCTTGCTGACTATAACCTTGTGCAACCAGTTGTGCCTTGTTTCTGATGACTTCACCTTGTTCATTTAGCTTGTTTCTGAACACCCATCTTGTTCCAATGACGTTGAATCCTTTTGGTCTGGGAACGAGATCCCATACGTCGTTTCTGGTGAATTGATTCAGCTCTTCTTGCATTGCCAGAATCCAGTCATTATCCAGAAGTGCTTCATCAATAGAAGACGGTTCAATCAGAGACACAAGTCCCATAAGTGTTTCTTCAGAGTTTCTGAAGCTTGCTCTTGTTCTGATTGGATCTTCCTTTCTTCCTAGGATAGTCTCTTCTGGGTGATCCAAGCTGCTTCTGGGTAATCTCTTCTGAGGTTGATCAGCAGCTGTTGTAGGATTTCTAGCAGTGCTCCTTTCAGACGTTGAAGGAATGTCTGTGTTGAGAGCTTCTGATGACTTGTCTTCAGAACCTGCAAATTCAATTTCTATACCTGCAAAAATTTCATTCTGCTTTGACTTTTCAGAGTCAAGCTTATCATCAAAACGAACACTGATTGATTCTTCCACAATCTGTGTTTCTGTATTGTATACTCTGTACCCTCTTGAGCGTTCAGAGTATCCTAACATAATACACTTCTGTGCTTTAGAGTCAAACTTGTTCAAATAATTCTTTGTATTTAATATAAAGCAAGCACATCCAAATGGATGAAAATATGAAATGTTGGGCTTTCTGTTCTTCCACAATTCATATGGAGTCTTTTCCAGAATAGGTCTTATTGAGATTCTATTCTGAATGTAGCACGCTGTGTTTATTGCCTCTGCCCAGAAGGTCTTAGCAACGTTTGTCTCATTGATCATGGTTCTGGCTATTTCTTGCAATGTTCTGTTCTTTCGTTCTACAACTCCATTTTGTTGGGGAGTTCTAGGACAAGAGAAATCATGCAGAATGCCTTTGTCATTAAAGAATGACTCAAAATCTTTATTTTCAAATTCTCCACCATGATCACTTCTGACTTTAACGATTCTAAGATCCTTTTCATTCTGAACTTGGTTACAGAAGGTAACAAACACAGAGTGTGACTCGTCCTTGTGTCTTAAGAACTTTACCCATGTCCATCTGCTATAGTCATCTACGATTACTAACCCATACTTCTTACCACTGACTGAAGCAGTTTTAACTGGTCCAAATAAGTCAATGTGCAGAAGTTCTAATGGCTTAGAGGTGGAAACAACATTTTTGGATTTAAAAGAAGGTTTTGCAAATTTGCCTTTCTGACATGCTTCACACAGAGCATCTGAATTGAACTTCAAATTAGGAAGTCCTCTGACCAGATTGAGTTTGTTAATCTGAGATATTCTTCTCATACTAGCATGCCCCCAATCTTCTGTGCCAGATCCACTGCTCGTTGTTAACAGACAGAAGACATTTTACATTCTGACTCTTTAGTTCAGAAAGTTTGATTTTGTAAATGTTGTTTTTCCTCTTACCATTAAACAGGATAGTCCCATCTTTCTGACTAACAGCTTTACATGATTTTTGATTAAAGATTATATCATAACCGTTATCACTTAATTGACTTATGGATAACAGATTATGCATCAATCCATCTACTAGCAGAACATTATTAATAGAGGGAAGATTTCCATTACCTACAGTTCCAGAGCCAATTATCTTTCCCCTCTGATTGCCTCCAAAGCCAACGTGGCCTCCAGGCTTAAGTTCCAGGCTTTGGAACATATGCCTTCTTCCCGTCATGTGTCGTGAGCAGCCAGAGTCCAGGTACCATGACTGGTGTTTCTGACTTGCTGCTAAAGATATCTGCAACATGTATTATTTTATCCTTAGGTACCCAGATTTTCTTGGGTCCTGATTTGTTAGTTTTACCAAAACTCTGGTTGAATTTTGGTTTCACAGAGTGCTTACTGCTAGTATATTTGATATCATGTGTGTGACCATACACAAAGTGTGAATTTAGAGGAGTGTGTTTAATGGTTAAGTCCATGACATTCTTTGGTGTAGGAACCTTACCTTGGTATCCTATTCCTTTCCTGCCGTTTCTGCTAACTCCATAGATCATTGAAGCCATTCTGCTTCTATCTATGCTTTTAGCTAGGAACTTCTGGAAACTGTGATCATACTCCTTGATGATCTCATCAGCGTTGCTGGGAGTTTCAGAAATTGGTTCCTTCTGAGAGTTTTGTAAAGTGTTTTCTAATTTTGAAATCTTATTTCTCAGCTCAGAATTTTCCAATTTGAGACTCTCAGACTTATTAGAGTCAGATTCAAGATTCCTTTTCAGGTCTCTGAATTTAGCTCTAATTTGCTGATAACGTTCCAGAATCTCATTAAGGCTTTCAGCAAGTTCAGCCTTTGTAAAGTTAACAGCGAAGTTAGGAAATACCTCTTCAGTGTCTGATTCTGAGTCTGATTCAGAAGCTTCACTATCTTCTGAAATGTTAGCCATGAGAGCTATGTTTGCCCTTTCATCATCTGATTTTGAGTCAGCTTCAGACGAGTCAGAGTCATCCCATGTGGCCATGAGACTTTTCTTCTTCTCTCTTCCAAACTTCTTTTTGGGCTTTTCCCTCTGAAGCTTTGGGCAGTCACTCTTGTAGTGTCCTTGCTCATTGCACTCATAGCAGATGATGTCTTTGGTGTTTGGCTTCTTGCTACTGGAGGAGCCTTCAGATCTTCTATATCCAGAGGAAGAATCTGTCCTTCTGTATCTGGAAGAAGACTCGTTCTGATCAGATCTTCTGGGATTCCTGAACTTCCTTTGTCTTTGCTTCCACAGTTGATTTACTCTTCTTGAGAGAAGGGAAAGTTCGTCTTCTTCTGATGAGGATCCATCAGATGTTTCTTCAACTGCCTGCAAAACTTTAGACTCAAATTTTCTGTTAGATTTTAATGCTAAAGGCTTACCTTGCTTCTGAGGCTCATCAGCTTCTAGCTCTATCTCATGACTTCTGAGGGAGCTGATAAGTTCCTCCAGAGTGATTTTGTTGAGATCTTTAGCTAGCTTCAGAGCAGCAACCATAGGCCTCCACTGCTTGGGTAAACTTCTGATGATTTTCTTGACATGGTCAGCAGTAGAGTATCCTTTGTCCAGAACTTTGAGACCAGCTACCAGAATCTGGAATCTAGAGAACATAGTTTCAATGGATTCAGATTCTTCCATTTTGAACGCCTCATACTTCTGAATGAGCGCCAGAGCTTTTGTTTCTTTGACCTGAACGTTGCCCTCATGCGTCATTCTGAGAGAATCAAAGATATTTTTTGCTGTGTCTCTGTTGGAGATCTTTTCATACTCAGTATAGGAGATGGCACTGAGGAGGATGGTTATGGCCTTGTGGTGATTCTTGAAGTCACGCTTTTGTTGATCAGACATTGTTTTTCTATCAATCTTCTGACCACTTGCATTCACAGGGTGCGTGTATCCATCAGTCACCATATCCCACAGATCAGCATCATGTGCTAGAAAGAAGCTTTCAATTCTGTCTTTCCAGTAATCAAAGTTTTCTCCATCAAAGACTGGAGGTTTGCCACTGAATCTGTCTCTGTCCTCATTGTTGTCATTGCTGATGTGAGAATTGTTTCCTGCCATTGTGTTTTTCTGACGCTGGATCTTGTACTGACACGGTTAAGTGTTTTAGCTCAGAACCAGGCGCTCTGATGCCAATTGAAGTGGTGAAAAACACAAGAAGGGGGGGGGGGGGGTTGAATTGTAAAACTGAAATCTAAAGCAATTGACAAGATATTTTTATCCTGGTTCGTTTGATCTCAAACTACTCCAGTCCACCCGTCAAGGTGATTTCGCCTCTCTCCAACGAGGTCTTAATCCACTATATTCAACTGAATATTACAGACTGCTTTAACAACTGCTAAAGCCTTCTTGATTCAAACCACAACCCGGTTTGTCAAGGCAACACTTTCTTACAAAGAGATAAAACTATGTGTGTGGATGTTTTCTACAAAACTGTATCACAACTGTGATGTATACACAAATTGAAGCTTAGAAACTAGATTGCTAAACAGTAATGGAATATCAGAGTGTGTGGTTTAGCAAAACTGGTAGAACGAAGATTATGGTTCAGCTTTTGTGCGTGTAGAGATTTGGAGAGCATTAACCATTTCAATCTTCAAAGCTTTGTTTATATAGCACTGAGATGATGAACGTTGGATGCAATATTCTTGATTCAATGCTAATAACAAACTTTCCTTATTGAGCAGATCTTGTCTGGAATGAAGCCGTTGGAATTAATTTGCTTTCAATGCACAGTACCGTTGCTTACTTAATGCAAGTTCTGGCTTGGCTCATTCTGATTCTGCTTCGCTGCTGATGAACTATTGTGTTTCTGTATCAGAGTATTAAGCGCAGTCTTGTTCATCAGGCTTCAGCATGTACGAGAGTTGATCATCTGATTTTGACGTTCTGATGTAGCAACTTTTGATGCTGGTGTCTGAAATCAAGTTCTGATGCTGAATAGATGTGATCTTGCTTATTTCAATCAGCGTATCTGCAAGTCAGAACATAATAATTTTAGGCAGCAGATAGTTCATTCATGATACTTATAAATACTATATCTTTTCACTTTGTTATCATCAAAACTTAAATATAGGGTAGTAGATTCAAACACTGTTCTAACAAAAGATACTTCAAAGTGAAGAAATTTGCTTGCCTTTCCTTTATTTTTACACTTATGTTTTATTTGAAAACGTCCAATGGTTTGTTAAATGAGCATATGCATTTGAATATAATCACTGCTTACAAATAAAACGAAATGAGCAAGGATAATTACTGATAGGTCGAAAGTATAGGAAAACGTCTTTAGGCTATTCCAGAAGAAATCCCCTACAGTATGCCATTCAGATCCTCAACAGAGCTAAAACCTTTGAGTATATATCCCCAGCGGAGTTAAGTTTCAAAATTCCCATAAGAATTAAGTTTCTAAACTCCCGATCCCCAGTGGAGCCCGAAAACTTTGAACTACAGATCCCCAGTGAAGATGAAACTTTCTTCCCCATCAGAGTCCAAAACTCCAAATCTTAAACCCCGGTGGAATACTATCCAACTTCCTCAGAGTAGATTGGCATACAACCCAAGCCTTCGAAAAATTCTACAACAGGATAAACATTCTCCCCACAGAATTATTTCCCGGCAGAACGAAGATTCTTGTTCCCGTTTCTCCATTTGAAGCCTCCCAGGTTTTAATTCCCCAGTAGAGATCGTCGGAGTAATCCTTATTTCCCCAGGAAAGTCATGAAGGATTCTCAATTCCCCATAAGTCACCAAGGATTTTCAATCCCCAGCAGTAAGTCCAAAGGATTCCTCAGTCTCAGCCAACGAAGGTATCAAATCTCCAGCAGCAGTCAAGGGTTTATTTTCCTCGGCAGCAGTCAAAGATTTCATTATCTCCAGTTATCAAGGATTTATTTTCCTCAGTAAGACAGCTAATCAGCTTACATACGCATCCATTGCATTCATATATCATAAACATTGATAGAACACATTTTATTGCATCATACATATCATGCAACATAACTTTGTATTTTAGCTAACATTCTACCCTTTTCAGGATGAGATTAAAAGCTATCGTTAGCAACTATTCAAAGATCTCAAATACAGTATGGATACACCCCAGACACGGAGGTCATTCTATTACTTATTCAGACTTCAGCAATCAGATACAGACTAGATAAGCTCCAGACACGGAAGCCATTCTATCTCTCATTCAGATTCAACTATCAACTTCAAGTTCAGATACACTCCAGACACGGAAGTCATTCTGTCACTTATCAAGATCCCAGTTACAGTACGGATACACTCCAGACACGGAAGTCATTCTGCTACTCATACAGATCTCAACTTCAGATACAGTCCAGATACGCTCCAGACACGGTTGCCATTCTGTCACTCATTCGGAATTTATCCCCAGCCCAGAGATGCTCTATACACGGATGTTATTCTGTCGCTTATTCAGATTTCAGATACAATGCAGATACACTCCAGACGCGACAGTCATTCTGTTATTCATTCAGATTCAAACAAGGTTACAGCTCGGATACGCTCCAGACACGGACGCCATTCCATTGCTCATACAAATTCAATCTCCAGATACAACTCAGATACGTTCCAGATACGGATACCATTCTGATGTTCATTCTCCTGATTTTCAACAAACCTTTTGGATGGCATCTTTAAGCCCATCTCCAGCAAGATTCTACCATCTCCAAATGGCATCTTTAAGTCCATTCCCTCAGCTACATTTTGACGAGTGCAAATTTACGGGCACTCTAGTGTCCAATCCTCTTTTACCTTCGAGTCACGAAAGGCAAACTCGCCAATCTAACTCTTCAGGTTCAAGAAGATCGAACAGGGGCAGCTGTTGTACCCCAAAATTTTCCCTCTCATTTCATCAATATTTCCCCTCACAAGGCCCCTTGAACTCCAGACAGGATTAGGGTTTTGCACTGCCCAAGACATCTCCTTGCACTGATGACCTAAATTTGGGTTTGAGCTTGCACAGAGATTTTTGGACTTTAAATACTCAAAGTGACTTTCATACTTCATGTTGGACTCATAAGTTTGTCCATACCAAGTTTCAAGCCTTGAATCAAATTTTTGCCCAATCAATTGGACAGTTGACCTAAAAATCAGCTGTATTGAGAAAAAAGTCAATTGTGGCCAATTTACAGTGAAACCTCATGAATTTTGATCCATATCAACATTATGAACTAATATTAATCATTTGATCAAGTTTGGACCACAACTCCACAAGAAATTTGATCAGATCACCAAAAGGGCAAAATGGTCATTTTTAGGGTTTTGACTGTACAAAGGCAATTTCTGATTTTAGACCTGGCCAATAGAAAATTGAGTTCAACCATGGATTAAAGGACTCAATGGCATCATCTTGACCTATTCACAAGGTTCAAAAGATCTCAAATGCATTGGATTGACAAATGAATTTTTCAGTCAACTGATCAAATTTTGACTATACACTGAAAAGTCAAACTTTGACTTTTTGGTCAAGATCAAGTGCCAAGGGTCATTTTTCATCAAGATATGTCAAAACATGAAACTTGTTCATCAAGAAACCCATTTTTGCAAATTAGGGTTTAAAGTTGAAAAATTTCATAACTTAGAATTTTTCTAAGTTATGAAATTTTCTTAATTTTTCCTAACTTTGCCCCACATTTTCACCATGATGCAATTGGATTCAAACAAAACTTCCAACATGAAAGTTGTAGTCCTCCACAAATTCTACAACTTTTATTCACAAAGTTTTCCCAAAAGAAGCTTGGATCTCAAGTTATGATTTTTGGAACAAGGGTCCCTAAAAATTTTAACTTAGTGAAATTTTGCCCTAGTTTAGGCAGGATTTTGACCTATCTTCATGGCCATTTTTCACATAGTTCCACTTGGAATCTCAAGTTTAATTTCAAAGATTGATTGTATAGCATGTTAAAAGCTTTCCAAAATGTCCAAGAACTCTCCAAACTCATTTGTGGTTAGGGAGAATCGAAGGCTTGAAGTTGGCAAAAACTCACTTTTCATCCATGGCATGTTCATGTTCATACAAGTTGCAATTTTAAGTCAGCATGCTTTGCACTAGTTTACAGGCCTCTAAACCATTTCACACTCAATAATTTAATGCAAATCCATTGGTCTAAGGCATTGTTTTGGTCATTAAGACATTGTACACAAAATTAATCCCTAAGTAGAAAAAGGTACATTACCATTTTTGCCATAATCTTGCTTTATGTCAAACCATAATCTTTGAGCATTGGGCCAGATCTTTTGCAGCTAATCAAATCCACAAGTTAGAGGGGCCAAAGGAAAAGTGTGCAAGCATAAGGATAGCCTGTACAGGTCTGTTTCAATCACTTCCCACATTTTGCTTCAAAAACAAGAAACATGTCCAAAACATGAGAACTTGAACATCAGCCAAAGAAAACTTGTGCAAGCTTTTGAAACATCTT
This sequence comes from Vicia faba, assembly GCA_948472305.1. NCBI lineage: Eukaryota > Viridiplantae > Streptophyta > Magnoliopsida > Fabales > Fabaceae > Vicia > Vicia faba. The sequence goes on along the minus strand of OX451740.1, from coordinate 523,249,264 downwards.
TCTCACATCCCTCTGAGCCAGAAACACGATCTCTTAAGCCCTCAAACATCCCATAGCCAGAAATCACCTTCCATTGGCAAAACAGGGCAGAACCAGCAACTTGACTTCCATAGCTCAATTGGCTCGTGCGTTTTGGCCCAAACCTGTTCAAACACCTTCCATTTCATCCATCCAAGCTATCCCAAACCTCAAACACAAATTGTAACTCCATTTACAGGGTTTGCCATTTTCATTTTGAGCTTGTGCAGGTTGAGTTCTGTAGGCTTGTTCAAGCATATTCAAGGCAAGCAGGGTATTGGAGAAGGTCAAGTGAAGTTCAAGCAAGCTCCCAGACATCTCAAGCCTTGTTGAAAAGCTCCACATTTCCCTACACGAAGTCAGCTGAAACAGGTTTTTATCAACTTCCTATCTCTCTATTTAGGAACATTTAGCCTTAGGTTTGTGAATAAGAAATATAGTATTCATTGCCATGAAGCTGTACATATGCTCAGTTTTCATTTATATTAAGCATGCTAAGAGAATTTGATCCATGAACATACTGAAAAAATTAGGTTAGATTTTAGAGCCAGAGAAATTCTCTCTGGTCTTTGAGAGTTAGGATTAGTTGTTTATATGGTTAGATTCGTCTTGAAATGCTCTACAACTTTGATGTTGTGTGTTTTTGCAATAAAGCTCGTATGCAGGATGTCCGTGTTAGATAACAGGCGCGCGCGTTTGTTTGAAAATCAGAGGTTGAAGATGAAGTGGTGGACTGGGCTTGGCCTGGACTTGTTTTTGACACCCCCCATTTACTGAATGCACCCCTTGGCCCAATTTCTTCATGCTTTGATATTTTTGTATTTTATTTTATTATTTCCAAATATAAAAAATACTCAAAAATATTTTTATAATTTTTTTCACATTTATTTTGCATTTTATTTTTATTTTTCTAACATAAAAAGCAATTTATTTACTTTTATCTTATTTATTCAAAACTTGAAAAATATATATAAATTATACTTTTATTTTTGTTCTTTATTTTTATTCATACTAAAAATATTTTTTTCTAAATATATTTTATTTTTGTATATATTTTATTTTATTTTATCATATTTAATATCATTACTATATATATATATATATATATATATATATATATATATATATATATATATATATATATATATATATATATATATATATATATATATATATATATATATATATATATATATATATATATATATATATATATATATATATATATATATATATATATATATATATATATATATATATATATATATATATATATATATATATATATATATATATATATATATATATATATATATATATATATATATATATATATATATATATATATATATATATATATATATATATATATATATATATATACTTTTATTTATTAGATACTTTAGAATAAAAATATAAAAATATTACACTTTTATTTTTATTATTATTTATACTAAAAAATAATTTTTTCTAAATATATTTTATTTTTGTATATATTATTATATTTTATTGTATATAAATAATATAATGTATTTGTTTCCTTAAAGAAAATTAGGGTTTTACCCTTAACCAAATAAAATTAATCTTTTTGTTTATTTCTTTATTTTCATCTTAAATATTTTTACATACATAAATAATTACAAAAACCTCTTTTTGCATAATTCATACTATTTGGTATATTTGTTTATTTTGTTTATTTAAATATTGTCCATTTATTATTTGTGCCATTATTCAATTTGGATGTAATGGTAAACTAGGGTTTTTATTTCTTATCAAATACACCCACATTCAAAGATTGTACCCCCATCCCCATAATCATGTTGTAATAGCTTAGATTTTTAATTCTCGCACTTTATGCTTTCAATTATGCCATGATTATAGATTAGGGTTTGTATGCAAAAACCCAAAATCAACAAGTAGTTTGACCTAATACAAAGACAAAAATGCATGAAAATCAATACACAATGCACACTTGCACCCCTAGGGTTACAATCCACTTGTTGCCTTAAAAATGGGCCATGTTATGCATGTCGGGTACTTTGGCAAAACAAAAACAAAACAAAAGATCATAGTCCCTCGATGACGCTATCTTGGTTGCCTAAACAAAATGATCAAAGTCCCTCAAAAAATTTCCAAAGATACTTAACACAATTGCTATCATGGTCTATACGATGACCCGCGCCTATCCCGTTTAACATCCTAATACAAGGTTGTTTACCAAATGCAATGGTAAAACAACATTGTCAAAAGGGTTAAAAACATATAGGAAAGATCTTTGAGTAAAATAGGGTAGATAACTCTTAGTTACTTGATCAAAACTTGCAAAACATCCTTGCTATTTTCAAACACACTTCACAACACAATTTCAAAACATTTCCCAAATCAAACTTTCAAACATTGAAATCTTTTCAAAAGACAAAAACATCTTTGTATACATTCAAACAAGAATCATTACGAAGGTTGCCACAACGATGGCCTCTTTTCAAAACATCTTTCAAAACCACACACAAAGCACCATTTCAAACAATTGAAAAGCAAAAGCAAGTGATCTAAACAAGTAACTAAGAGCCCATGGATAACCATGGATGAAAAGGGTGCTTGCACCTTCCCTTTTCATAATCTACTCCCCGAACCCAATAAAACATCTCAAAGGTCTTTCCTGTGCTTTTTGACCTTTCCTTAGGATAAAATAAAAAGTCGGTGGCGACTCTTGCTAAATCGAAACATTTGCGAACACAAAACGCAAAACCTTAAGTCAGTTCTCCCACCGTATCACAACCATCAACAATCTTCGTCAATTCAGAGCAACCTGCAATCACCCTTATCATTCGTCATCTTAATCAACAAAGCTCATACATACAACAACAAAATACCAATTAGATTCAAGAAAAATTCAGAAGAAAGTCAGAAAAAGATAAAGATATCAGGGAATCAACGAAGTTACCTCTGATCATATGCTGAAATTCATCGTCGGTATCATAATCGTAAAAGCTTCAAAAGGGTTCCCATTAATACTTCTTGTGATCACTCCTTAAACAATATTACTTGTGGCGCATAGAATAGCAGGAATTTCGGATGTTATCGCTTGAATAGACATTCCCTGAAAACTAGGTTTTTCTTGTTTTGATTCTTTGATCTGCATGGTTGAAGAAGTTTTGTGTGAAATTGATAATGGTTCTGGGTTCAGAAAGGGATTTCAAGCTAGGTCTATGTAAAGAAGGTGGCGAGTTGAAGAGGCGATGTCGGCGGTATCAACTCGTTGGAATTTGCACTCAAGAAGGATGGAGAGAGTTGAATCTAGGGTAAATCAGGCGAGGATGTTGATAGTGTAGCAAATCAGAGCATTGTGTATGAACAAAGATTGAATTTGACAGCGGGGATAACACGATTTGTGAGCGACGCATTTTGGCTCTATGAAGAAGATCGTGGAAGCTGAAGAGACATCTTTTCTTTCAACCCTAACTCGATCCAAACGACACTGTATTGATCTTGTTTCTCCTTAATATTTTATATTTATTATTATATTAAATTGAAAAAGGAAAAAGATGAATAAATCTGAAAATAGTTTGTGATGATGGATGAGAATTCTTGTTGGGCTGAACTGCATCCCATTGGCCTGATGCTGTTTTTTGTGCTACTTGGGATTTGTGATACAAAAATGCTTCGTGGGTTCAAAAAGAGTGGACCTAGCGCCCAAACCACTCACTGCACAACCGTGGTTCAACTTGCACTCCTGGCATTTTCCTCAATTTCTATTTTAATTTTTTGTTTCAATTTTATTTTTTAGTCAATTGTTTGTGTGACTTCTCCATGATTTTGATTAATTTTCCACATGATAAAAATGATATAAAAAATGTTAGAATTTTCTAGGATTTCATTTTTAGAATTTTGATTAGAATTTTCTATTATTGTTTATGTTTAGTGTTGTACCCCAAAATTTGCCCTCTCATTTCTCAAAGGATCATCCTGGACTCTCAGGCTTGCTTCTATCAAGTTTCAAGTCTTGAATTACAACTTTTCAAGAAAATCACCCACAAGGGCAAAATGGTCAAAAGCACACTGAAAAGTCAAACTTTGACTTTTTATATCAAATCAAGTTTCAACAATTATATTTCATCAAGACATGAAATTGGTTTATCAAAAAATCAGAAGTCATAAATTTGAAAAAAAAAATCAAATTTCTAAACATTTAGAAAAATTTCTAAGTGTTAAGAGAATATGATAATTCATAACTTCTGGGCCAGCCTTCACGCGAGTGCAATCAGAATTTGCAGACACGGTTCAGAACATGATGCTTCAATCAGAACATATGAAAGCAATGTTCTTCAGTCAGAACATGACCCTTCAGCATATGGAGGTTACGTTTCTGATCTTCTGCGATCAGAACATCACCAAATCCCAAAACCTCATTTAAGCAGCCTGCTTCCCTGCTATATCACAGCCCTGCAATCAGTTGCTGATCCAGTCCACGCCTGCACTTTCTTAAACCCCATATTTGCATCAAATTAGCATACAAAAACTGTGATTAAAAAACAATAGAACAGTATGCCAAAAAGGTTAAAAATCCTATTTTCCCCCCCAAAACCACAACAAATCCATCTATAAATAAGTGGCTCCATCACACGTTCAAGAGGCTGGCTTTTGGAGAGAAAATTGTCAAAAGAGAGAAAAGAAAACTGTGAAACCTTCATCAAAAATCCAATTCCCAAACAGAAAACCAAACCTTTATTCTTCCATTTGAATCAAAGAACTTGGCATTTTCTCTTCTGTTGCTCTTGCTGACTCCAGAACATCTGAAGGCAGCAGTTCAAGTTCCAAACACACGCTCTAGATTCAAGGTAAGTCTTTCTGACTTTACACTCCTTTCATCTAGAACATCATTAAATATGTAAATATCACAATATTGATGTTGTCCATATCATTACATAAGTAGAAAAACTATGGATCAGAACTTCTTGATCAGGGCTAGGCTCAGATTAGGGATTTGAACTTCTATAAATTGTTGTGCTTTTATCTTTCTGACCTGTTGTTTGTTAAATACTGAATAAATTGCTGATGTGCTGATTAATATGAAGAAGGAGTTGAAATGTGGCACAGAACCCCTGTTTTTTCACTCACTGTTTTAGCATAGCACACAACTTATGAGTTCTCCCTACACGTTAAACACACAGAACTTCTAGGCTTTCTTACTGTTTTAACACACAGAACCTCTGATGCTCACACAATATTTTAGCATAGCACAGAACTTCTGAGTTCTCCCTACACGTTAAAAACCCATAACTTCTAGGCTTTCTTACTGTTTTTAACACACAACTTATGATGCTCATACACTGTTTTAGCATAACACAGAATTTCTGACTTTTGGCTCACTGTCTGAATACCACCCAGAACCTCTGTTTCCTTTCCCTCTGACGTTTCTTGCATGGCCTTAGAGTGTATCAATCCAGAACTTCTGATTCCACAGACGTTCCTTTCCGAGTCACCACGCGCCTGGCTTCAGAACTTCTGATCCTTGTTGTTTTGCTTGCAGCAGCACATTGTTTCTATCTTTCATTTATTTTCCTTTTATTATTTTCAATATTAATCCCCTTTTTTATTAATATAAAAAAGACATAAAAATATTTTCTTTTACTGATTAATTTATTTATTTTTTCTTAATTCATTAAGACAAAAAAATCATTTTCTAAACAAGTCCTTTTTTTCTCTCTTGCATTGTACATTTCAATATGATTGTAATAGAAATAAGATTTAAATTCTTGCAACCCCCAATTTGTAAATATGTACCCCCATCCCTAAAATATTATAATAGCGTAGGACTTTTATATTTCCGCAATTTAACGCTTTTCCAAATATAAAATGCTAGTAATTAGGATGTGTATGGCAAGATATGAAATCAACAAATAGATAACCCTAATCAAGACTAAAATGCATGCAATCAAACACACTTGCACACTAGCACCCTTAGGGTAATCCCACCTTGTTGCCTATCAGAAAAATAGTCATGTCCCTTGAACATGGGCATTTTAGTAAAAGACCCTCGATAAAATATCGTAGTCCCTCGATGACCCTTGATGTTGCCTTCGATAAACGATCTAGTCTCTAATACGACATTGCTAAAATGCTCCATGGGTTACCTTCTATGACTATACAAAAACATCCCGCGCCCGTCCCTACACATCCAATGATGGGGCTTCTTACCAAATCAATGGTAAGATAACAACATCTAAAGGATGAGGAAAAGAACATCTAAGACCTTTTGAGTAGGTATATTCGCTCCTAGTTACTCGCTTGCTCACAACAAAAATTTTTATACACCAAAAAATCTCTTTGAACTATTTTCAAAACCAACACTTTGTACGCATTCTTATAGAGACGAGAATCATTACAAAGACATTTTCAAAATATTTTCAAACCCACACCACAAGTACACATTCAAACAAAAGTAAGTGATCTAGCGAGTAAACTAAGAGCCCATGGAAAACCATGGACGAAAGGGGTGCTAACTCCTTCCCCTTTCATAATCTACCCCCTAACTCAAGAAAACATCTATAAAGGTCTTTCCTGTGCTTTTTCACCTTTCCTTATTGGATAAAAGAAAAGTCAGTGGTGACTCTTGCTATCCGCAACATTTGCAATCAAACGCAAAACAAAAAGCCAGTTCTCCCACTGTGATACAGTGGCAGAACCGATTGTTTGATGCTGGTTTGCGTTTTGTGTTTTGTGTTTGCAAAATGTCGCAGTAAGCAAGAGTCGCCACCGACTTTTATTTCATCCAACCGGAAAGGAAAAAAGTACAGAAAAATACTTTTTCGAGATATTCTGAGTACGGGGGGTAGATTATAGAAAGGGAAGGTGTTAGCACCCTTTCTACCCATGGTTTTCCATGGGCTCTTAGGTACTTGCTCATCTTTTTAAATTGCTTGTATATGTGCTTTGTTTTTGAAAAGTTTGACTTCGTGATAACCCTTGTATCAGTCCTCAAAGGTGTGACGAAGTTGTTTTAAAAATTTGTTTGAAAAGTGTAAGTGTGAAAAGTTTTGATTTTGAGCAAGTACCTACTAGCATCTACCTACTCGAAAAAATATTGTTTCTGCTCTTGTTTCCTTTAGACAGCGCTATCCCACTATTGAGAAATAGGTAGCACCGTCGTTGAAGTTGTAAGGGTCAATTCGAAAGGGACGTACGATCACTAAAGCAATGTTAGGACATCCTAGTAATAACCCTATAGTCTTAAGATCATATTCGAGGCAACATTTTCGAGGCAACCTTTCTGAGGCATCATTCGTACGGGACATTTGATCTTTTTAGACAGGAAGGCAACCACTAAGACACCCTATACTCAATTATCGTTTACCGAAGGCAACCAAAGTGAGAGTATACCCTAAGAGTGATATGTGCGAGTGATTGGTTTTAATTATTTATCTTTGCACATTAGGGTTTTCTAACCGTGTTAATTTGTCATGCATTCTTGTCATACAATCCTATTAGCATACATCTAAACAGTAAAATATTTGTGAGAATTAAAATGCGAGAAAGTAAATCTATGCTATTACAAGGCTTTGGGGAGGGGGATTAATTACATAGCCAAAAACCCGGGGAAAAGCGATAAGTAAAAAGTCCTAGATTAATCTATTACAAACCATGAAAAATTACAGGAATATTGGCAAAAATAATTAACACGCGCGCGATGGATCCTATACGAGATAATTAGGGTTTTGACCCTTGCCTAAACCTAATTGCGATTGAAAAAAATGTTTTTGTTATTTAAGAAAGTAATGAAATAGTTAAATTAAGAAGAAAATCCTAAGTTCTAATTAATTTTAAATTTTAAAAAATAAATTAATTCAATCTAAAATCTATTTTTGTATTTTTTATTTTATTTGAGAAAGAAAGAAAAATTAAATCAAGAATTAACCTAATTTTCTAATTGAATTTTAATTATGAATGAAATTAAAATTGCCCTAAATTAATTAAACTAATTAATTAGAAAAAAATTTATTAAGAAAATAAGCCTTTTTTGTGATTTTTGGTTGGTTAATTTTAGAAAATAATTTTGGTGTTGATAAAAAAAACAGAATAGTTAAAGAAAAGAAATTAAAGAAAAATAATGGAAATAACCGAGTGGGCCTGCTGTCAGCAGATTTGGTTATGGTTGATGGATCCAGAAGATGGTGACCCTCAGAAGATGGGGGGGGGGGGGGCTGGATCTGATCCTGGCTGGTGGATCAGAAGATGCTGCTCTTCAGAAGATGAGATGCACTGGATTTGATTCTGGCTGATGGATCCAGAAGGTGATGCGCTGGATCTGGTCCTGGCTAGTGGATTAGAAGATGCTGCTCCTCATGAGGCGTACGTGCTGGATCTGGTTTTAACTGATGGATCCAGAAGATGATGACCCCCAGGAGGTGTAGTGTGTTGCTGAATCTAGTGAAAACAATGGAGAAAATGTCAAAAGATCATGCCTGGGATCGAACCCAAGACATGAGCTTCTGGCTTCCTTCCTCTGACCAACTGCGCTGGATGTTAACTTGTTAATATAATAAAAACAAATAATATATCAGAACAACAGGTTTCTAGCCAGAATAACGCGCCAGAATTTGAATCAACCATTCAGGTGGTGACACGTTATTGTCTTCTTCCCTATAACCATCGTTTTAGACTCTAAACCTTTACCTACAGATGCAGGTCTGTTGCTGAAACCCGTGTCATTCAAGAATCAAGCATATGCAATATAAATTCAATTAGGGGCCATGGATCAACTGGGTTTGAAATTCTGATCGTCATGGTACCCATTATCCGGTCTAATTTCGCTTGAAAACTGAAACCCCAAATGGGAGCACGAAACCCTAACAATGGCAACAGCTTATTCCTGCACTGTAACTCAAATCAAACTATCCAGAAACATTGCAGACATGATGATGAATACAAATATGTAATTTAAACATGCCAAATATGCAAGAATTATAGTAATCAAATTTGGATATTTGTGCAAACCGTAAGAATGCTAGGCAGCGATTCTGGATGTTCTGATGCCTGCGAACGATTGGGAATGCTTCCTGAATCGTCAAGGAATTGATTTCTGGCCTTGAATTACCCTCCAAGGTCCTCTATTCCAGAATTTGGATCTCCACTTTTTCTTGAATTTTTTTAGTTTTGCTCTTACTCTGCACGACTGTTCAACCTCTTTTCTTGCCTTGGATTCCTTCTGTTTATGTAGCGCAACATATTAGGTCAACAAAAATGAATTGAATCTTGCCCATTATGAAGATTTAATTTGGTCTTTCATGGCATATGATATATTTCCAAATTTGCTTCAATCCAATCTTTTTCAACCCAAATCAGTCTTGCATGAATTGGTTCTCATTTGACAGCACATAAGATCTTCCTTCAATGCAAAAATCATCCCTAAAACACATTATATGATTTATTTGGATTTATTTGATTTTATTTGAATTTTAAATGAATAAAAATAAAAATAAATAAATAAATAAAGCATGGAGGGTCCCATAGGTCGTGGACTATGCTAGGAATGAGATGTAATCTTGAAAAGATGGGCCCATGTGGGAAAAAAAATGCAATTTTGACCAATGTTGACTTTTGGCAATTTTGCAAAAAAGGTCAACTTGGCCAATGCATAACTCTCTCAATTTTGACCCCAGAGAGGTGTTCTTGGATTTTTTAGAAAGCTTAGGATGTCCTGTAAGCAACCCTTTTGGTCTCATCTCAATTGAGTCTTCCATGTTCATGTATGAAGCTTTGACCCAAAAGGTGTTTTTGTTGACTTTTCAAAATGAGCTATAATGTCAAAATTCATATCTTCTTGTGAGTGCATATTTTGAACTTGGGAGCTGAAGATGAATTGTAGGTAATTGCATCCTCTTCAAAATGAGATTTGGATGGGTCATTTCTGATAAAGTATGAGAAAGTTATGCTTGGTCAAAGTTGAGTTGACTTTTCCTATAAAACCCTAATTTAGCAACTTTTGGGTTTTGATGAATTGTAAGAAATCCTTGAGGAATCATGATAAACCATTGATAAAATGATGTATTATACTTCAAAATGAGGACGTTGACCAAAAATCTTGAAGTTTGACTATATGTGGGCCACAATTGACTTTTGACCTAGCACAGTCAATTTTCATCCCTTTGAGCAATTGACTGAGCAAACTTCCTCTGCAAGGCTTGAAACTTGACATGAATGATCTTGGGAACATATTAGGACAATGGAAGGAATTTGGGATCCTTTGGACTCAAGCATCTTGATGAAAAATGAAACCCTAATTTGAGGTAGACTGCCTTAGGAGAGAGTTTGTCTGGTCAACTCTTGAACTTCCTTGAGCAGTTTGGGGACTTCACATGACATTTGTTGAGAAATATGGGAGGGGAAATTTTTGGGTACAACACCCACCGTATCACATTTAGTAATCATTTTATTGCCATCTTTAGCTAGGAGTTTGTAATAGCAATGATGCAACTTTTGCGATGTGGAACGCTTGGAGATTAATTCGTTTGATCACTTGTGTGGAGAAGCTTTTTAGTTGAGTTTTCTTTTTGCTTGCATGGTTTTGAAGAGGCAACATACCTTCTCCGTTAGATGTGAATCTTATACATGTTTATTGTATGATATGCGGATGCGCTTGAGATTTCTATTGTGATTTATTTTCACATCGATGATGCGTCGATACTTATTCCGAGCATTTGATCTCTAACTCCTTTCTTTGATTGGTGAAGATTTTCGTGAAGTTTTTCGAATATCTTTGTTTTGATACACATTGCTACAAATTGATAGCCGTTTGGTATTTTCTGTTGTTTATCTCATTTTTCACTTTACTGCTTTCTAGATATCATGAGAAGTAGGAAATAAAGAGCGTGCACTCGAAGTCGTTGTTAAAGACCTGTAGCAGGCATTCTGCACTTCATTTACTATATGTGTTGTGCTTGTGTATGTTTCCTTAGTGGATTGATCTATGAGTTACTCAATTTAGAAATTGAGATCACGACTTCGCTCTCAGTGCATGCTCCCTATATGATTTCATCACTTTCCTTGATTTCTTGTTGATAGATGAGTCACTCAATTTAGAAATTGAGATCACGACTTTACTCTCATTGCATGTTCCCTATAGGATAGTTTTTATTAGACTTTCTTAGGTAATGCTAGCCTAGATAGGATCTCTCTAAATGTGCTCTCTTGAGCTAGCTCTCTCGAGCTCATTGGCTTGTTTGTTTGATTTCATCTTTGTGTGCATGTTTTGAGATGACATACCCTCGGCATGTTGCCTTAGGAGCTCTCGATTCAACTATAGATGATGATTCGAGATAGACATAGTTTTAGGTGATAGACCCTTGCTATGCTCCTTTAGGACTTCTACATTCTTTCTCTTTTCTTTGCATGCATTCTCTCTTATTTTATAACCCTTAAGCATTAGATTGAACACACCCTTTGATTAGAATGACGATAGTGGATCCCGTAGAGTACTATGGACGTGTGGGGTGCTAATACCTTCCCCTCGCGTAATCAACTCCCTTACCCAATCTCTCGATCGCAAGACCTTGATTTCCCCCTTTAGGTTTTTCTTTGATGGTTTTCCTTTCCCTTTCATATAGGATGAATAAATATTCGGTGGCGACTTCATTGATTTTACCGCTACAGAAAAATGGCGACTTCACTGGGGATTTTATGTGTTGACCAGTTGCTGGTCCATCCCGTGAGTCACTCCTAGCTCCCGTTTTTCTTTTTCTTAGGGTGTTTATCATTATGTTTTTATGGATTATTCATTTGTATATTGTGATGCGGTGGGAGAACTGACTTGAGGTTTTGCGTTTGTGTTTGCAAATGTTGCGGTTAGCAAGAGTCGCCATCGACTTTTATTTTATCCAAAAGGAAAGGTAAAAAGCACAGGAAAGACCTTTGAGATGTTTTCTTGAGTTTGGGGGGTAGATTATGAAAAGTGAAGGTGCTAGCACCCTTTTCATCCATGGTTTTCCTTGGGCTCGTAGTTACTTACTTAGATCACTTGCTTTGCTTTGAAATTGTTTGAAATGGTGCTTGGTGTGGTTTTGAAAGTATTTTGAAAAGAGGCCATCGTTTAGGCAATCTTTGTAATGATTCTCGTTCGTAAGAATGTATACAAAAATGTTTGTCTTTTGAAAAATGTTTCAATGTTTTGAAAGATGTTTGGAAATGTGTGTGTTTGTTTTTGAAAATAGCAAGGATTGTTTTGAAATGGAGCAAATAACTTGGAAGCTATCTACCTACTCAAAAATGTCTTTCTTGTACATTTTCATTCCTTTGACATGGTTGTCTTACCATTAATTTGGTAAGCAACCATATCTTTGTATGTTAACGGGACGGGCGTGGGTCATTGTATAACCATGATAGCAATATTGATAAGTACCTTGGCATTTTTTGAGGGACCTAAGATCATTTTCGTAAGGCAACTTCGAATAGCGTCATCGAGGGACTATGATCTTTTGATTTTGTTTGTTTTACCAAGATACTTTGCATGCATATCATGGCTATTTTGTAAGGCAACTGAGTGGAAATACCTTAAGGGTATTTGTGTGCAAGTGTGTTTGATTGCATGCATGATTTTATCTTGAATTAGGATTTTCTATTTCATTGATTTTATCTTGCCATACATATCCTAATTGCTAGCATTTACATTTGAAAGCAATAAAAATGCGGAAATGTAAAATCCTACGCTATTACAATAATTAGGGGGTGGGGGATACACACTTATAAATGGGGAATCCAACGAGAAAAATAAAGAAAAATAACAAGAGGAAGAAAAAGAGAAAGAGGGATGGGGCCAGCGCGCTGCTGAGAGGAAGTCAAAAGTTCTGACCCAGGCCTGCTGCAGGATATCAACCTGTTAGTGAAAATGTATGAGTTAGAACTTCTGACTCTGGTGCGCTGCAAAACAAAAACCTGTTAGTGGGGAGGTCAGAAGTTCTGACTCCCATGCGCTGCAAAACAAAAATCTGTTAGTGGGGAAGTTAGAAGTTCTGACCCTGCTGGGAACACAACAATTTTCAGAAGTTCTGATATCATTGATAACAAAATAGGTCTCGGAAGTGCTGGCGTCAAAGTCAGAACTTGGTTTCCTGCTGTGCTAGTCAGAACATCTGCAATTTGGTTATTTCTCCCCAAAACAGAAAACATGCCTAAGGCACTTTCAGCAGGTATCATGGCGCCTCAGAAGTAAAGAGAAACAGAAACAAAAAAAAATCAGAGGCAAGTATGCCTTTGCTAATTCTAACTCTGAGTCTCAGTTTCTTCAAGACAGTTCTGAGCTGATTCGTTCTCCACTTAAGCATGCAGAGGCGTAAAAATCTCAGAATGTAAACAACATCAGAAACATGATATTTACATTGTGTTTATTGAGCATGCAAATTTGATGATGTTTAGAAGCATGGTGAGAGTCAGCAGGTGCTTACCTTGTTGTTGGAAGAAAATCTGTGAATTGGAGCTAGCTTTAGCTCTGATGGTGTTCTGGACAGGTTCTTTTTTTTTAATGGGTGGATGGAGAGCATATATGGTCAGAAACTGTATGGGTGTTTTCTAGTCAAGAAGCAAATTGGGTACAAATGAAGTTTGGAGGCAGGAGGTTCAAAGTTATGTTCAAAGCTCTTGAAACACTAGGAATTTTGGCAGAGTTTCACAATGTTTTCTTGCTAGAATTTTATGTTTCTCTTCTAGCAATTTTTCTGGGTTTTTGACCGGGCTTTTTCAGTGGACAATGGTGCTCTATTTATAGGCAAGTTTTTATGGATTTTTTAAACGACAAATGGCGCCAATACCATGCAATAGGTGTTGACTTGCTCTTGAAGGAAGTTTATGAAAAGTTGTGATGATGGACAACATTTCAGCCTAGGCTAGAACAGTAAGCGAGGATTAAGGGAAAGTGAAACCCATAGGCGAAAAGTGGTGCATAGATCCATGCCTAAACTTGCACGAGGGTGTTACTATGCCCCACGTGGAGAGACCCCTTGGATGAATGTTCAAAAGTGGTTGTGAGCATTAATGAGCATTAAATGGTGATGAGATTTTTCAAAAATCAGAAATCTTGTAATAGGGGATTTTGCATCATTACCTAAACCTGAGCCAGCAGTTCTGCTTCATCATAAAACAACGCAAACCAAGCTCTGACCTTGGCCTCCTACTGTCTCAGCAAATTCTGAGGGTTTTTTCCAGACTTTCCAGCATGTTCTTTTGATCTGCCTCTGAAAACTTTGGACTTAGAGATTCTGTTTCAGTGTAACACCCACTCTTCTGACCCCTTCATCTTCTGATTCCAGCATGTTCTGAAGGAGCCTTCAGGCTTCTTTTCTTTCTTTGCATTCCTCTAGCAAACTCTAGCTGAACTTGTGTAACTGCTGAAAGAGCCATGTTCTGTTTGAAGATTACGTGTTGAACCACGTTTATAACTTCTAACTGAATCGGCGTAGCTGCTGAAGAGCCACCTTCAAACTGAATATTATGTGTTGAGCCATGTTTACAACTTCTGACCGTTTCTGCCTGGAGGTTGGTTCAGAAGTTCTGAAGTGTCATTTTTCTTAAATACTTTAGAAAAATTCTAAGTATTTAGAATTTAACCTTTTCAAGGTAAAATTTGACTTTTGAGCTTGCAAATGACCACTTTGCTCTTGTAAATGGTTTACTTGGAAAGAAATGATAACTCAGGGCTTGGATTTGTTTAAGAGGAAATTTGGGAATCCAGGATGATTTCCTGAAGAATGAGAGGGCAAATTTTGGGGTACAACAGCTGCCCCTGTTCAATCTTCTTGAACCTGAAGAGTTAGATTGGCGAGCTTTGTCGTTCGTGACTCGAAGGTAAAAGATGATTGGACACTAGAGTGCCTATAAATTTGCACTCGACAAAGTGTAGTTGAGGGAATGGGCTTAAAGATGCCATTTGGAGAGGTGATAGAATCTTGTTGGAGATGGGCTTAAAGATGCCATCCAAGAATGTTTGTTGAATTGTAAGTCAAAAGAATGAGTATCAGAATGGTGTCCGTATCTGGAACGTATCTGAAATGTATCTGGAGACTGAATCTGAATGAGCAATAGAATAGCATCCATGTCTGGAGCGTCTCTGAGCTGTATCAATACTTGAATCTGAATGAGTAACAGAGTGACTTCAGTGTCTGGAGTGTATCTGTATTGTAATCTGAAGGTGAATTTGAATAAGCGAAAGAATGGCATCCGTATCTGAAGCGTATCCGTACTGTATCTGAAAGCTGAAACTGAATGAGTAATAGAATAACATCTGTATCTGGTGCGTATCTGAACTGTATCAAAAGGAATATGGAATAAGTATCAGAATTTCATCCATATCTGGAGCGTATCTGAACTATCTCTAGAAGGAAATCTGGAATAAGTATCAGAATGTCATCCGTATCTGGTGCGTATCTGAACTATCTCTAGAAGGAAATCTGGAATAAGTATCAGAATATCATCCATATCTAGAGCGTATCCGAACTATCTCTAGAAGGAGATCTGGAATAAGTATCAGAATGCCATCCGTATCTGGTGCGTATCTGAACTATCTCTAGAAGGAAATCTAGAATAAGTATCATAATGTCATTCGTATCTGGTGCATATCTGAACTATCTCTAGAAGGAAATCTGGAATAAGTATCAGAATGCCATCTATATCTGGAGCGTATCTGAACTATCTCTAGAAGGAAATCTAGAATAAGTATCAGAATGTCATCCATATCTCTAGCGTATCTGAACTATCTATGGAAGGAAATCTGGAATAAGTATCAGAATGTCATCCATATCTGGAGCGTATCCGAACTATCTCTAGAAGGAAATCTGGAATAAGTATCAGAATTTCATCCGTATCTGGTGCGTATCTGAACTATCTCTAGAAGGAAATCTGGAATAAGTATCAGGATGTCATCCATATTTGGAGCGTATCCGAACTATCTCTAGAAGTAAACTGGAATAAGTATCAGAATGTCATCCATATCTGGAGCGTATTTGAACTATCTCTAGAAGGAAATCTGGAATAAGTATCAGAATATTATCCATATCTGGAGCGTATCCGAACTATCTCTAGAAGGAAATCTGGAATAAGTATCAGAATGTCATCCATATTTGGAGCGTATCCGAACTATCTCTAGAAAGAAACTGGAATAAGTATCAGAATGTCATCCATATCTGAAGCATATCTGAACTATCTCTAGAAGGAAATTTGGAATAAGTATCAGAATGTCATCCGTATCTGGTGCGTATCTGAACTATCTCTAGAAGGAAATCTGGAATAAGTATCAGGATGTCATCCATATTTGGAGCGTATCCGAACTATCTCTAGAAGGAAACTGGAATAAGTATCAGAATGTCATCCATATCTGGAGCGTATCTGAACTATCTCTGGAAGGAAATCTGGAATAAGTATCAGAATGTCATCCATATCTGGAGCGTATCCGAACTATCTCTAGAAGGAAATCTGGAATAAGTATCAGAATGTCATCCGTATCTGGTGCGTATCTGAACTATCTCTAGAAGGAAATCTGGAATAAGTATCAGGATGTCATCCATATTTGGAGCGTATCTGAACTATCTCTAGAAGGAAACTGGAATAAGTATCAGAATATCATCCATATCTGAAGCGTATCCGAACTATCTCTAGAAGGAAATCTGGAATAAGTATCAGAATATCATCCATATCTGGAGCGTATCCGAACTATCTCTAGAAGGAAATTTGGAATAAGTATCAGAATGTCATCCGTATCTGGTGCGTATCTGAACTATCTCTAGAAGGAAATCTGGAATAAGTATCAGAATGTCATCCATATCTGGAGCGTATCCGAACTATCTCTAGAAGGAGATCTGGAATAAGTATCGGAATGTCATCCATATTTGGAGCGTATCTGAACTATCTCTAGAAGGAAACTAGAATAAGTATCAGGATGTCATCCATATCTGGAGCGTATTTGAACTATCTCTAGAAGGAAATCTGGAATAAGTATCAGAATGTCATCCGTATCTGGTGCGTATCTGAACTGTATCATGATTGCATATTGTTAATGGTAACTCTTTAATCTCATCCTGAAAAGGGTAAAATGTTAGCTGAAACACAAAGTTATGTTGCATGAAATGTATGATGCAATAAATGTGTTTTATCAATGTTTATGATATATGGATGTAGTGTAAGTTGATTTATTGTATTGCTGAGGAAAATAAACCCTTGATTGCTGAGGATAAGAATCCTTGGTGACTTCATTGAGGACATAGGGATTCTTCATGTCTTGAAGTTGGAGTATTGACAAAAATTCCGTTGCGAGAGTAATGCCATGTACTGCTTGAGAAATCTGCTTGGAGAATCCAGAGAATTTTGATGACTTATGCTGGGAATTAAGAATGAGAATCTTCATTCTGTTGGGGAGCAATGAGAACTCTGTGGGGAAGAAAGTTTATTCCTGTTTGGAAAAAGTTCAGGAGTTTGGGTTGTCTGCCACTCTACTGGGGAATCATCCTAGGTTGGGGAGAAACAAAAGTTAACTGTTATCTGGTTGCTTTTTAGACTTCAAGATATCTTGCTGGGGAATTTGGAGAAACTGAATGGTTTCCACTGGGGATTGGTAGTTTGAAGTTTTGGTTCCGCGGGGGATTAAACTGCACACTGCGAGGGATCTGTAGTTTGTTGGGGAAATAAACCCTATTGTTGGTCTGTTGGAGGAGTGTTTTTACTGAGGAAAGTTCTCGAGGGTTTTTGAGATCGACTTAGCTGGTGAAGAGTTTTCAGAGATTGAAACTCTGGCTGGGGGTCAATATATATGAGAAAGATTTTTGGGGAACTTTATCACTGCCCCTAGTATTAAATGTCAGCGAATGCTTTCTTGGTCGCACATGACCCTTTATGTGGGAGTCTGGTTGCCCCTTAGAATTAATCTGATGTACCTCGACGCTCGATACTTCGATCATATTTTCAGTAATCCTGAACTTCCTAGAGATATTTTTCTAAGACTGTTGTGGAAGGAACTGAAGACATGATACTGATACCATCTGATATTATTGGCACAGACCAATAACTTGATGGTGTCGAAAGTCTTCAAAGTGTATTTTGTTCAAACCCTTGATCAACGTAATATTCCCCCCTTGAGTGGTGCATATGGAGATTTGCCCCTGGTTACTCTGCACTTTGAGAGATTTCTTGAAATCTTGACTGGACTGCCTCGGGTGTGCTGGACAATGACATGTCATGTCCCCCTGTTGATAGGAGGAGTGCCATCCTTCTTGAATTGATTTTGTTCACTGAGAGAGCTTTCGTTCACTGGACATTCATTGTGTGAATTTCTCTGCTGTCAAACAATTAGCCATATGCAAACAGTGATATTCAAGTAATGCAAAGTTTATGCTTGTCTTGAAGTTTTGAAAAATGCGTTTTTAGCAAGTAAAGAAGTTTTGTGCGAAAAAAATCAACTTAGGATTTTAAGTAAAGCCCTACAGGAGTCAGGATGCCTTTTATAACAGCATGCTTTCGAACCAACCCATGCTTCAATTAGGACTCTTGAAGGGTTGTAACGTGGCTTGGTTCACGGTTTAAGAAACAAAGGATAAAGGCTCAAAGTGTATTTGTACCCACCCGCTCTTCGCGATGTTCTTCAGTCCTATACTCAGTTAATTGTGCGTTTAAACTCCCATTGAGTCTGGAATGTCATTTTGGTGATGGTTCAGACATGTTAAGTTTGTCGGAAGGCCGTCATTTTCTGCAACATTTTTTGTTATTGAGGATTTGTAATAACCTTTTTCCTTTGATTTGTTATCCCTAATTTTTGCCTGACTATTCTTGCTTTAAGATCACAGTCAACGGGATGCCCCATTTTTTTTCTTTAAGTCTCCTTTGTAGGTTTTGACTTAGTGGGATTTTTTTTTTTGAGAGATAATGACTGCCTATGTGATAGGGAACCATCACCGTCTTTTGATCCCGGAGGAATGTTTCTTGACGTCATTCGTTGTATTACGAGATGAGAGTTTGCGACTTAATGCGCATTTGAATTAACTGAGAGACTACCCTGCCCCAGGTTTTGACTAAAGTTTTCAATTTGTGTTAAAACAGAAAACTTCTACTTCTTTGGCTCGAAGGGGTTGACTAGGGATTATCTTCCTTATAACTCCAGTGTTTAGGATTTGAAAGAACGCTTGTACATCGTCAGCAAGGTCTGCTCAAAAGCATACTGTATGAGATTATGACATTGTTTTCGTCATCCTCCCTCTAAAGGCTTGTAACTTTTAGCAAGAGTAAAATGTCATAAAGTGAGTAAAAAGCATATAATGAAAATGAAATAATTTAAGACAAACATACGCAATGCATTAATGAAACAAAGTTTGACATTAACAGATAATTGTTTGAATAACAAAAGAGAAATTACAACTTGAAAATTCAAATGAAAAGAAGCCTCTTTGTCTGAACTTGTCACTTTAGGTGGTGAGCCTATGTAGGGTGACAGAAAAATTCAGTATGTCCATTGTTGTACCCCAAAATTTGCCCTCCCATATTCTTCAAAAGTTTTGCCAAGCATCACCTCAAATGGTTCAAGGCTACTCCAAGGATTGCACAGACAACCATCCTCCTAAGCCAGTCAAAATTAAGGTTTTGGTTCCTTCAAGGAAGTTGAGGTTTTCAATGGTCCAATCAAGTCCCACATGCCTATAAACATTGTCAAGCACCTACATGTCAAGTTTCAAGGCTCACAAGGTCAAGTTGCACAGTCAAAAACCCTAATTGCTTCACAATCAACTGCAGGGGCAAAATGGTCATTTGGCAGTCAAAAGTCAAAAATTTTGGTCAACATCTTATTTTGAAGCCACAATCATCATTTGGTCAAATCTTGATCATGATTCCTCAAGCATGGCTCAAAAATCATCAAGGTGTCAAAAGTTTCCATTTTTGGACAGCTGAAAAGTCAACTGTACCTTGACCAAGGCATAACTTTTTCATGGTTCATCAGAAAAATCCCATCCAATGCTCATTTTGAAGGGTAAGACATTTCCTACAACTCATCTTCACATTCCAAGTCCAAGAAATGCTCTCACAAAAAGTTATCAATTTCAACATTATAGGTCATTTTCAAAAGTCAACAAAAAGGAACTTTAAGTCAAAGACCATAACTTGATATTGGTAAATAAAAATGACATGGGACCAAAGACATTGGTTAGAGGACTTCAAGACCTTTCCAAAATGTCCAAGAACATGTTCATAGCTTTAAAATTGAGCAAGATATGCATTGGAGAAGTTGGGAAATTTTTGTGAAAGGGCCAAAGTCAATTATCCTTGAAACTTCATTTTTGACAAAAGGGGCCCACTTTTTCCACTTGATTCAGCTTTGCCATACCTCCCACGTGTCCCATGTTTTATTTCAAGAATAAAAATTAATTTTTATATTTTTGTTTAATTTTATTTGATTTAATTCATTTTAAATCTTTAAAATTCAAATAAAAATCAAGAAAATTAATGGGAGGATATTTTGTGGTTTGAATAGCTTTGATACACCATAAAACATATACCAAATTCGTTCAAGACCTATTTCAAGCAAAAAAATTCAAATTTGGAGCAAATATGGCAAGTTATTTC
The DNA here is from genome assembly GCA_948472305.1 of Vicia faba. Taxonomy (NCBI): domain Eukaryota; kingdom Viridiplantae; phylum Streptophyta; class Magnoliopsida; order Fabales; family Fabaceae; genus Vicia; species Vicia faba. Next base: position 523,228,663 of record OX451740.1, on the reverse strand, counting down.
AATGGTGATTATGGAGAAAATCAAAACTTCATTGCAAGGCTTAAAAGCTCCTTAATGTGACTGATTCTCATCCAAGCCTATATATACAAGCCTTGTAAGCCTCATTCAGAACCTAGAAAAAAAAGGAGAGTGTGCACAAACGGCCAGAGGAAAAGTTCAAAATTTGTCCAAAAAAGTGAGAGATCTAAAGCGGTGTTGCAAACATTTTCAGATCAAAGCAAGCACGTGGCTTTCTTCCTTGCCACTCCCTGAAGCCAAAGCAACCACAAACGCGTCCTAAGGTCCACTACCAAGCGCTGTAAGTTGTCTCAAACTCACCCCTGTACACGAAATCATGTTTCTCCATTCTTGCACTTTTTCTGGAAAATAATAGCATATTCATACTCCATGCCTAATTTCCAATGTAACTGCTATATTCAATTTCATTTTTAGGCTTCGTATAACAATACCCGTGCCTAGGGTTCGTTGGTTTTGTTTTTAGGTATTTTGTCTACAGGTGAAATTGGGACAAACCATAAACATGGACGATCACAACCATGGGCTTAGATGGAATTTTTGATGCCTAAGGATGATTTTGAGTAAAACCTCCAAAATCCGGCCTTCACCTCCTTGGTTTAGCATTTCTTTTCTTTTTTTCTTTCCTTTTATTAATTATTATTATTATTTAGTTAGTTCACAAATAATTATTTTCATAAATTCAGAAAAAAAACAAAAAAAAATGTAATTATTATTATTATTAATTTCACTTTAGTAATTATTTTTGTAAATAAAATACTAACAAATTAATTAGTTTAATTAGTTAATTTTAACCTTTTTTCACAATAAATAAAAACAAATTTAGACTTAGGCTTTTTCTTTTGACATTTTTAATTCTTTTTTTATTTTATTTCATAAAAACATAAAAAAGGTCAAAAAATATTTTCTTGTAATTAAAATAATTAATTAGTTTTCAATTTCATTTAATTACCAAAAAAAGACAAAAAAAATTAATTCCCTTTTCTTTATTCGCGCGTATTTAATTTTTTCGATTATTATGTAATTGCTCCGGATATGTAATAGTAAATATGACCTTTACTGTTTTTTTTATTTTCCGCACTTATTTACTTAAAACGGGTCTTTGTAAAGATTTGACGATGTATAGACCCGCGCCTTGTAATAGCGTAGGACCTTTATTTTCCGCATTTTTATTTCCGCACCTTTTAATTGCTAACTATCACATGAAAGAATGTATGCCCAAATAAAATCAAAGCGTAGCTCACTCAATGCATGACAAGATAAAAATATAACTGAAAATGACACACAATTCACACACTACTCCTAGGGTACGCCTCACTGATTGCTTGCCCCTCGAAACGTGGTCGTCGAGTATAGGACGTTTTAGTAAGTCCTTATGTCCATGAACATGGCATAAGGGTAGCTTCTAAGGTGTCCTATTGTTGCTCTGGTGATCACACTGTTGCCTTGCCCCTCGAAACGTGGTCGTCGAGTATAGGACGTCTTAGTGAGTCCTTATGTTCCATTGATCTAGTTGCCTTGAAACAGTTGCCTCGAAACAAGTTGCCTCGGAACGGTTGCCTCGAAACGGTTGCCTCGGAATAAAAAGATCAATGGCATAAGGGTAGCTTCTAAGGTATCTTACTATTGCTCGGTGACCACACCGTCCCTAACCCTCGAATTGACCCGAACACCTCCAACGGTGGTGCTACCTACCTCTCAATGGTGGGATGGCACTACCTTAAGGACATTAACACAGACTAATTCCTTAGGGTAGGTAGATGACTTGTAGATACTTGCTCTAATTCAAAACGAATCAAAAACTTCTTTTCACACCGACACTTTGCAAAAAGCTTTCAAAACAAATTTTCAAACACTCTTGAGGACTGATACAAGAGTCGAACTGAAATTTTAAACGAAACTTTTTCAAACTCACTCACACTTTGAAAAGCAAACAAACATTTTGAAAACACAAATGAGCAAGTATCTAAGAGCCCATGGATAACCATGGATAGAAAGGGTGCTAACACCTTCCCTTTCTATAAATCTACCTCCCGAACCGAGAGCTAATCTCATAAGGAGTTTTGCTGTGCTTTTGTCCTTTCCTTGTTGGAGAAAATAAAAGACGGTGGCGACTCTTGCTTCCGCGACATTTCGCGATCCAGCGTTAAACAGTCAGTTCCAGATCCACCGATCGCCAGAACTGGCGACTCTGTTGGGGATAATTTTAAAGTGAGGTGTACCTTAGGACTAAGATCACCGTGTTTTCAATTGCTTTGACTTGTTTGCTTTAAATTGTGGGACTGTCTTGGGAGTTCTAATAGATCCTAACCCGGATCTGGGGATACCTTCTTAGAAAGTAGCAACAAGGTTGTGAGGGAACTGTGCGGGGTATACCGACATGGTTGAAACAGCCTGCTACGTTGATGTGGCACTTTGGTGTGTACCGGTAACCCTTGAGTTCAGTCAAGGAGAGTACGGGGCCTCCATGTGGTGTCGTGAAGCATCAACTGACCTTAGGAACCTTAATTGAACTATCTTGGCCTCTTTAGGGTAGTGAGATAACTGACTTTGGTGCAGTCTGAGGTTGGTTGATACTCGATACTACATTCAATTGAGGGTTGCTTTCCTGGAATATCTCGGTCGCCAGTTCAGTGGCTAAATCGAAACGATGAAAAATGAAAGCAATCCAGTGATATTGGGACCCTTAGAACCCGGTTACTTCTGATAGGACAGGTTGAGTCCACCAACTTCAAGAGGGTAATACCCAGACCCCATGCTGGCCTGAACTCTAAGGGTTTCTCTTGTGTGACTTGTGTGCCTTCCAACTTGACTACTTGCATGCTTGTTATCTGACACTTGAGTTTCCTGCAGGTTTTGTTTATAGTCCTTAATTGGGACTCATAACAGGGTTTACTACCTTTCTTGCAGGTTTTGTCCTTAATTGGGACTCATAACAGGGTTTACTAAGTTTCTTGCAGGTTTTGTTTACAGTCCTTAATTGGGACTCATAACAGGGTTTACCTACATTACCCCATGCATAGCATAACATCATACCATTGCATACATCCCGCATAAGGACTAATCCGTTTCAAGGATCTCAAGGGCTTGTGATGTAGGTCATGATGAACCAACTGTCCAGCAAGGGGCAAAGGGAATTTATTTTCCTCTAGCCAAGGTTGTCAGGGGCTATGACCCACTGGATATGGTGAGCCTTTGACCCTTGAAGAAGGACTCTCAACAACATGCAGTTCCTTCAATCAAGCTATCGGATCCCAACTCTAATGATTTTCTTGTTTACCACGCGAAATCCTTGAAAACATTGCATATATATACAGACATATCATTGCATAACAGGTACCCTTTTGACAGGTCACTTACCATCTCCGCTGTTTGTTTCAGCAATGGCTTCCCAACAAGATAACCAGGATCTTCAGGCTCAAGAGATTCAGTTCAGAGAGATCTTCCTAAGCCTATCCAAGGGGCAGGAAGAGTGGAGGACACTCCTTATGGGGAATTTGGCCAAGCAAAGTCCCGAAGATGACAAGGACGAACGACTGAAACGTCTACAAGCTGAGGTAGATACAATGAAAACCCAGATGTTAGGGCAAAGGGCTCTCATCCAAGGTTTAGCTCGGGAACAAGAAGAGTTGAGGACCATGATCAGTCAACTCCACCAAGACAGATCCAACATGAAGCAACCAGTCCAAGTCAGGGACCAGGTCTTTGATCAGCTCCCAAGAGGACAAGAATCTGGTATGGTGAAGAATAGACCTCTCCAAATTGTTACCACTTCACAAGCCCAACATCAACCTCGCCCAGAGCAACAGGTTGATCAGAGTAAGCCAAGCCGGTCCAGGAGGCAGTTCACCCAGCTCAACATGCCGTTGTTTCAAGCTCTAAAACACATGCTGAGGTTGAATCTGATTACACTAAGGGCTCCTCCCCAGAACCCCAACATCTCTGCTCCTAACTATCATCCCAACAAAAGGTGTGCATACCACTCTGATAGTCCTGGACACGACACTGCTGACTGCTGGGCTCTGAAGAACAAAATCCAGAACCTGATTAATGAAGGAGCAGTGGATTTCACCCAAGTGGGTCAGGCTGAGTGCTTCTACCATCCCTACAGGATTCACCAGCTGAAGCAACAAGTCCTGAGATGAGAAGACTTTTTGTCTGTTAAGATTTTTTCAAGTTGTAACTTTCTTTCGACTGTTCAAACAATTATTCATGTTAAACGCTGTTATTACATTAATGCATCGCATATGTCTGTTTTGAATCAATATATTCGTATTCGCTATATTCAAACTTCTTTCATTTTTTGATGTCAACTCTCAATTAATAATTCTAAGCCTCTTGAGGGAGGATGACGAAAATGATACCATGATCTTTACAGTATGCTTTTGAACAGATCCCGCTGATGAAGTACAGGCATTGTTTCAAATCCTAAATAGTGGAGTTATAAGGAAGATAACCCCTAGTAAACCCCTTTGAGCCAAAGAAGTTGGAGTTTTTCTTTTCACAAAAAAATTAAAACCCTTAATTATAACCTGGGGCAGGGTAGTCTTCTCAGTTGATCCAGGTGCACAATGAATGGCATCTAAGAAGTCCTTCTGAGACAAAAAGACGGTGATGGTTCCGTATAATCATAAGGACAGGCAGTCATTATCTCTCGAAGTAAAAGCCCAATAAGTCAAAACCTATGAAGGAGACTTACAAAAACTGGGGCATCCCGCTGACTGTAATCACAAAAGAAACAGTTCAGGCAAAAAATAGGGATAACGAAATCAAAAAAAGAAAGAGGTCCTACAAACCCTCAACAAAAAAGGAAATGACTTCCTATTCAAAATAAACTGTCAATATCCGAACCATCACCAGAATATTAGGACAAAGACTCAAACAAGGTTTAACGCACGATCAGCTGAGTTTAGGTTTGAAGAACATCACGAAGAGCGGGTGGGTACAGATAAATTTGAGCCTTTATCCTTTGTTTCTTAAACCGTGAACCAGGCCACGTTACAACCCTTAAAAGTCCTAGCTGAAGCATGGGTTAGTTCGAAAGCATACTGTTACAAAGGTATCCTGACTCCTTAGGGCTTGCGGTAAAATAACGAGTTGACATCGCAGTTTTACAAAATTCACTTGTTTTTACTAAAAAAGATGCATTTTCAAAAACTTCGAAACAGACATAAGCTTTGCATTTTAATATAACATTGCTTGCATGTGACTATTTGTTTGAACAACATAGAAGTTCGCACGACGAATGTCTAATGAACAAAAGCACCTCCAATCAAGGGGCAGGGCATGATCATTGTCCATCATCTGGGGCAGTCCAGTCAAGATTCAGAGAATCTCTCAAATGCCTAATAGCCTGGGGCAAATCTCCGCCTGAGTCACCTGGGGCATTGGACATGAGTTCCAGCTACGAATCTTGCATGATCAAACATCTTCTGGTCGCATGGCAACACAACAACAGGGGCATCTCCCTACATTCTGAGAGCATGGACATAGTCGAAAAAAATACTACGCATAATCAAAGACCCGCTAGGTTGACACACCTAGGAAAAAATAAGGGCTTCCCGGCGAACCAAAAGGGTTCGGGCAAAAATAAGGGATGAAATGAAAAAATCTGTACACCCGGCAAGTCGAAAACCTGAAAAGGCGGCTTGGGCAAAAATGGGTATACCGGTGGACTGAAAACCCGAAAGGGCGGTCCAGGCAAAAGTTAGGGATCAAAAGCGTACGACTATGTTCCGTCATCTCGTCACTTGCCTACCAGAAGAAGATTTGTCAATCGGCAGTCGTCTAACACCTCACAAGGTATCTTCTTCTCTCACATCAGAAATAGGGGCAATAATGAGTTGTCCAAGCAATCTAGTTGCTCTGTCCACCAAGGTACCAAGATAGGTTCAGCTGAAGAACGTAACTAGTATATCTTAACTCCCCAGAGAGTGAGCCAGCAGGTCAATACACTCTCCCCAAGCAGAGTTATACAATCAGCCTTAAGGAAGTTGGGTATTCCCCGCAGATCTCAACATTCCCCAACACAATATACGAATATTCTTAACAAGCATCCCCGACAGTCTTGATCTAAGATTGTTCCCCGGCGGTAGATCAGACCTTCAGTGGAGCCGCTTCCCCAGTATATCTCAAAGATTTCCCCAGGAGAGTCCAGTATAGTTCAAGATTTCCCCAGGAAATTTTGAATCCATCTCCCCAGCAGGAAGCTTATCCCTAGTAGATTCTGGAAGTTTTCCCCCCTGCAGAGCACGAACGCGTCCCCCGGCTTTATTCAAAGGTTATTTCCCTACCAGGATATAATTGGGTTATCCTCAGCCAATTGCCACGGAAAGATCGTCCTCGGTGAAGTATTCCTATCCCCAGCGGAGTTCCTCAAACCTCCCAAACGTAACCCAACAATGGTATCCCCAGCGGAGTTCTCATACAACATCTCAGCGAAGTACCTCTCTTCCCACAAAGTATTTTCCCCAGCAAGATCGCTAGAGTAATTTTCCCCGCAGAGTAATCTCTCCAAGCTTATTCCCCAACGGGGTCATCTCCTTCTACCGGTTTATCCTTGCAATCATTTTCCCCAGCGGAAACGAAGAATTCTCTACTCTTCAAACATCAGCGCAGGATTAGCTCCCGACATTCGTCAAGGATTTATTTTCCTAGACAAAAAATACATTCGCAAACATCACATTTTCATACATGATATAAACATCACATTCTACAATCCCATTGGTTATAAACGTCATAACACCGCGCATTCCATGCACCATGACATTGCATATAACTAATGTTTTGCCTTTTTTCAGGAAAGGTCAATACAAAGATGATTACTATCAACTATCGCAATCCCAGATTCGATTCCTGTATCTAGCCAGGGCATGTCCGTGAGCGATTGATTGTGGATTCGATACCTGTATCCGGTCAGGCATGTCTATGTTAAAAAGATTAAAGAGATAGCTTGGAAACGCCCCAGATATGGATGCTGTTCTTTTGCTTATTCAAAATTCCTTTCTAGATATGGTTCAGATGTGACCCAGGCATGGCGATGTTCTAATACTTATTCCAGATTTCTTCTCAGATATAACTTAGAGATGCTCCGGACACGGAGGCTGTTCTATTGTTTATTCAGAGATCTCCTTCTAGATATGGTTCAGATGTGACCCAGGCATGGCGACGTTCTGATACTCATTCCAGATTTCCTTTCAGAGATAGCTTGGAAATGCTCCAGATATGGATGCTGTTCTTTTGCTTATTCAAGACTCCTTCTAGATATGGTTCAGATGTGACCCAGGCATGGCGACGTTCTGATACTCATTCCAGATTTCCTTTCAGAGATATCTTGGAAATGCTCCAGATATGGATGCTGTTCTTTTGCTTACTCAAGACTCCTTCTAGATATGGTTCAGATGTGACCCAGGCATGGCGACGTTCTGATACTCATTCCAGATTTCCTTTCAGAGATAGCTTGGAAATGCTCCAAATATGGATGCTGTTCTTTTGCTTATTCAAGACTCCTTCTAGATATGGTTCAGATGTGACCCAGGCATGGCGACGTTCTGATACTCATTCCAGATTTCCTTTCAGAGATAGCTTGGAAATGCTCCAGATATGGATGCTGTTCTTTTGCTTATTCAAGACTCCTTCTAGATATGGTTCAGATGTGACCCAGGCATGGCGACGTTCTGATACTCATTCCAGATTTCCTTTCAGAGATAGCTTGGAAATGCTCCAGATATGGATGCTGTTCTTTTGCTTATTCAAAATTCCTTCCTAGATATGGTTCAGATGTGACCCAGGCATGGCGACGTTCTGATACTTATTCCAGATTTCTTCTCAGATATAACTTAGAGATGCTCCGGACACGGAGGCTGTTCTATTGTTTATTCAGAGATCTCCTTCTAGATATGGTTCAGATGTGACCCAGGCATGGCGACGTTCTGATACTCATTCCAGATTTCCTTTCAGAGATAGCTTGGAAATGCTCCAGATATGAATGTTGTTCTTTTGCTTATTCAAGACTCCTTCTAGATATGGTTCAGATGTGACCCAGGCATGGCGACGTTCTGATACTCATTCCAGATTTCCTTTCAGAGATAGCTTGGAAATGCTCCAGATATGGATGATGTTCTTTTGCTTACTTAAGACTCCTTCTAGATATGGTTCAGATGTGACCCAGGCATGGCGACATTCTGATACTCATTCCAGATTTCCTTTCAGAGATAGCTTGGAAATGCTCCAGATATGGATGCTGTTCTTTTGCTTATTCAAGACTCCTTCTAGATATTGTTCAGATGTGACCCAGGCATGGCGACGTTCTGATACACATTCCAGATTTCCTTTCAGAGATAGCTTAGACATGCTCCAGATATGGATGTTGTTTTCTTGCTTATTCAAGACTCTTTCTAAAGATAGTTCATATGTGACCCAGGCATGGCGACATTCTGATACTTATTCCAGATTTCCTTTGAGATATAGCTTAAAGATGCTCCAGATTCGGGCGCTATTCTATTGCTTATTCAGATTCAAACTTCTAAAGACAACTTAGAGATGCTCCATCCCAGATGCTATTCTATTGTTCAGTCCAGATACGATCCAGATTCGGATGACATTCTGTTACTCATGCAGTATGGATATACCCCAGACCCGGCGGTCATTCTACTACTCGTTCAGACGTCAGCAATTAGATATAGACTAGATATGCCCCAGACACGGAAGCTATTCTATTTCTTATTCAGATTCAACTATCCATTACAGTTCCAAATGGCATCTATAAGCCCATTCCCGACAAGGTTCTGTCACACTTCCAGATGGCATCTATAAGCCCATCCTCCTACCCATCATCTCTCCAAATGGCATCTGTAAGCCCATTCCCGACATCACACTGCTGATACTCTACTATGTGAGTGCAAATTTCTGGGCACTCTAGTGTTCAATCATCTTCCACCCTCGGATCACGAAAGGCACACAAGCCAATCTACATCCTCAGGTCTAAGAAGATTGAACAGGGGCAACTGTTGTACCCCAAAATTTTCCCTCCCATATTCTTCAAAAGTTTTGCCAAGCATCACCTCAAATGGTTCAAGGCTACTCCAAGGATTGCACAGTCAACCATCCTCCTAAGCCATTCAAAATTAAGGTTTTGGTTCCTTCAAGGAAGTTGAGGTTTTCAATGGTCCAATCAAGTCCCACATGCCTATAAACATTGTCAAGCACCTAGATGTCAAGTTTCAAGGCTCACAAGGTCAAGTTGCACAGTCAAAAACCCTAATTACTTCACAATCAACTGCAGGGGCAAAATGGTCATTTGGCAGTCAAAAGTCAAAAATTTTGGTCAACATCTTATTTTGAAGCCACAATCATCATTTGGTCAAATCTTGATCATGATTCCTCAAGCATGGCTCAAAAATCATCAAGGTGTCAAAAGTTTCCATTTTTGGACAGTTGAAAAGTCAACTGTACCTTGACCAAGGCATAACTTTTTCATGGTTCATCAGAAAAATCCCATCCAATGCTCATTTTGAAGGGTAAGACATTTCCTACAACTCATCTTCACATTCCAAGTCCAAGAAATGCTCTCACAAAAAGTTATCAATTTCAACATTATAGGTCATTTTCAAAAGTCAACAAAAAGGAACTTTAAGTCAAAGACCATAACTTGATATTGGTAAATAAAAATGACATGGGACCAAAGACATTGGTTAGAGGACTTCAAGACCTTTCCAAAATGTCCAAGAACATGTTCATAGCTTCAAAATTGAGCAAGATATGCATTGGAGAAGTTGGGAAATTTTTGTGAAAGGGCCAAAGTCAATTATCCTTGAAACTTCATTTTTGACAAAAGGGGCCCACTTTTTCCACTTGATTCAGCTTTGCCATACCTCCCACGTGTCCCATGTTTTATTTCAAGAATAAAAATTAATTTTTATATTTTTGTTTAATTTTATTTGATTTAATTCATTTTAAATCTTTAAAATTCAAATAAAAATCAAGAAAATTAATGGGAGGATATTTTGTGGTTTGAATAGCTTTGATACACCATAAAACATATACCAAATTCGTTCAAGACCTATTTCAAGCAAAAAAATTCAAATTTGGAGCAAATATGGCAAGTTATTTCAATGGTGATTATGGAGAAAATCAAAACTTCATTGCAAGGCTTAAAAGCTCCTTAATGTGACTGATTCTCATCCAAGCCTATATATACAAGCCTTGTAAGCCTCATTCAGAACCTAGAAAAAAAAGGAGAGTGTGCACAAACGGCCAGAGGAAAAGTTCAAAATTTGTCCAAAAAAGTGAGAGATCTAAAGCGGTGTTGCAAACATTTTCAGATCAAAGCAAGCACGTGGCTTTCTTCCTTGCCACTCCCTGAAGCCAAAGCAACCACAAACGCGTCCTAAGATCCACTACCAAGCGCTGTAAGTTGTCTCAAACTCACCCCTGTACACGAAATCATGTTTCTCCATTCTTGCACTTTTTCTGGAAAATAATAGCATATTCATACTCCATGCCTAATTTCCAATGTAACTGCTATATTCAATTTCATTTTTAGGCTTCGTATAACAATACCCGTGCCTAGGGTTCGTTGGTTTTGTTTTTAGGTATTTTGTCTACAGGTGAAATTGGGACAAACCATAAACATGGACGATCACAACCATGGGCTTAGATGGAATTTTTGATGCCTAAGGATGATTTTGAGTAAAACCTCCAAAATCCGGCCTTCACCTCCTTGGTTTAGCATTTCTTTTCTTTTTTTCTTTCCTTTTATTAATTATTATTATTATTTAGTTAGTTCACAAATAATTATTTTCATAAATTCAGAAAAAAAACAAAAAAAAATGTAATTATTATTATTATTAATTTCACTTTAGTAATTATTTTTGTAAATAAAATACTAACAAATTAATTAGTTTAATTAGTTAATTTTAACCTTTTTTCACAATAAATAAAAACAAATTTAGACTTAGGCTTTTTCTTTTGACATTTTTAATTCTTTTTTTATTTTATTTCATAAAAACATAAAAAAGGTCAAAAAATATTTTCTTGTAATTAAAATAATTAATTAGTTTTCAATTTCATTTAATTACCAAAAAAAGACAAAAAAAATTAATTCCCTTTTCTTTATTCGCGCGTATTTAATTTTTTCGATTATTATGTAATTGCTCCGGATATGTAATAGTAAATAGGACCTTTACTGTTTTTTTTATTTTCCGCACTTATTTACTTAAAACGGGTCTTTGTAAAGATTTGACGATGTATAGACCCGCGCCTTGTAATAGCGTAGGACCTTTATTTTCCGCATTTTTATTTCCGCACCTTTTAATTGCTAACTATCACATGAAAGAATGTATGCCCAAATAAAATCAAAGCGTAGCTCACTCAATGCATGACAAGATAAAAATATAACTGAAAATGACACACAATTCACACACTACTCCTAGGGTACGCCTCACTGATTGCATTGCCCCTCGAAACGTGGTCGTCGAGTATAGGACGTTTTAGTAAGTCCTTATGTCCATGAACATGGCATAAGGGTAGCTTCTAAGGTGTCCTATTGTTGCTCGGGTGATCACACTGTTGCCTTGCCCCTCGAAACGTGGTCGTCGAGTATAGGACGTCTTAGTGAGTCCTTATGTTCCATTGATCTAGTTGCCTTGAAACAGTTGCCTCGAAACAAGTTGCCTCGAAACGGTTGCCTCGGAATAAAAAGATCAATGGCATAAGGGTAGCTTCTAAGGTATCTTACTATTGCTCGGTGACCACACCGTCCCTAACCCTCGAATTGACCCGAACACCTCCAACGGTGGTGCTACCTACCTCTCAATGGTGGGATGGCACTACCTTAAGGACATTAACACAGACTAACTCCTTAGGGTAGGTAGATGACTTGTAGATACTTGCTCTAATTCAAAACGAATCAAAAACTTCTTTTCACACCGACACTTTGCAAAAAGCTTTCAAAACAACTTTTCAAACACTCTTGAGGACTGATACAAGAGTCGAACTGAAATTTTAAACGAAACTTTTTCAAACTCACTCACACTTTGAAAAGCAAACAAACATTTTGAAAACACAAATGAGCAAGTATCTAAGAGCCCATGGATAACCATGGATAGAAAGGGTGCTAACACCTTCCCTTTCTATAAATCTACCTCCCGAACCGAGAGCTAATCTCATAAGGAATTTTGCTGTGCTTTTGTCCTTTCCTTGTTGGAGAAAATAAAAGATGGTGGCGACTCTTGCTTCCGCGACATTTCGCGATCCAGCGTTAAACAGTCAGTTCCAGATCCACCGATCGCCAGAACTGGCGACTCTGTTGGGGATAATTTTAAAGTGAGGTGTACCTTAGGACTAAGATCACTGTGTTTTCAATTGCTTTGACTTGTTTGCTTTAAATTGTGGGACTGTCTTGGGAGTTCTAATAGATCCTAACCCGGATCTGGGGATACCTTCTTAGAAAGTAGCAACAAGGTTGTGAGGGAACTGTGCGGGGTATACCGACATGGTTGAAACAGCCTGCTACGTTGATGTGGCACTTTGGTGTGTACCGGTAACCCTTGAGTTCAGTCAAGGAGAGTACGGGGCCTCCATGTGGTGTCGTGAAGCATCAACTGACCTTAGGAACCTTAATTGAACTATCTTGGCCTCTTTAGGGTAGTGAGATAACTGACTTTGGTGCAGTCCGAGGTTGGTTGATACTCGATACTACATTCAATTGAGGGTTGCTTTCCTGGAATATTTCGGTCGCCAGTTCAGTGGCTAAATCGAAACGATGAACAATGAAAGCAATCCAGTGATATTGGGACCCTTAGAACCCGGTTACTTCTGATAGGATAGGTTGAGTCCACCAACTTCAAGAGGGTAATACCCAGACCCCATGCTGGCCTGAACTCTAAGGGTTTCTCTTGTGTGACTTGTGTGCCTTCCAACTTGACTACTTGCATGCTTGTTATCTGACACTTGAGTTTCCTGCAGGTTTTGTTTATAGTCCTTAATTGGGACTCATAACAGGGTTTACTAAGTTTCTTGCAGGTTTTGTCCTTAATTGGGACTCATAACAGGGTTTACTAAGTTTCTTGCAGGTTTTGTTTACAGTCCTTAATTGGGACTCATAACAGGGTTTACCTACATTACCCCATGCATAGCATAACATCATACCATTGCATACATCCCGCATAAGGACTAATCCGTTTCAAGGATCTCAAGGGCTTGTGATGTAGGTCATGATGAACCAACTGTCCAGCAAGGGGCAAAGGGAATTTATTTTCCTCTAGCCAAGGTTGTCAGGGGCTATGACCCACTGGATATGGTGAGCCTTTGACCCTTGAAGAAGGACTCTCAACAACATGTAGTTCCTTCAATCAAGCTATCGGATCCCAACTCTAATGATTTTCTTGTTTACCCCGCGAAATCCTTGAAAACATTGCATATATATACAGACATATCATTGCATAACAGGTACCCTTTTGACAGGTCACTTACCATCTCCGCTGTTTATTTCAGCAATGGCTTCCCAACAAGATAACCAGGATCTTCAGGCTCAAGAGATTCAGTTCAGAGAGATCTTCCTAAGCCTATCCAAGGGGCAGGAAGAGTGGAGGACACTCCTTATGGGGAATTTGGCCAAGCAAAGTCCCGAAGATGACAAGGACGAACGACTGAAACGTCTACAAGCTGAGGTAGATACAATGAAAACCCAGATGCTAGGGCAAAGGGCTCTCATCCAAGGTTTAGCTCGGGAACAAGAAGAGTTGAGGACCATGATCAGTCAACTCCACCAAGACAGATCCAACATGAAGCAACCAGTCCAAGTCAGGGACCAGGTCTTTGATCAGCTCCCAAGAGGACAAGAATCTGGTATGGTGAAGAATAAACCTCTCCAAATTGTTACCACTTCACAAGCCCAACATCAACCTCGCCCAGAGCAACAGGTTGATCAGAGTAAGCCAAGCCGGTCCAGGAGGCAGTTCACCCAGCTCAACATGCCGTTGTTTCAAGCTCTACAACACCTGCTGAGGTTGAATCTGATTACACTAAGGGCTCCTCCCCAGAACCCCAACATCTCTGCTCCTAACTATCATCCCAACAAAAGGTGTGCATACCACTCTGATAGTCCTGGACACGACACTGCTGACTGCTGGGCTCTGAAGAACAAAATCCAGAACCTGATTAATGAAGGAGCAGTGGATTTCACCCAAGTGGGTCAGGCTGAGTGCTTCTACCATCCCTACAGGATTCACCAGCTGAAGCAACAAGTCCTGAGATGAGAAGACTTTTTGTCTGTTAAGATTTTTTCAAGTTGTAACTTTCTTTCGACTGTTCAAACAATTATTCATGTTAAACGTTGTTATTACATTAATGCATCGCATATGTCTGTTTTGAATCAATATATTCGCATTCGCTATATTCAAACTTCTTTCATTTTTTGATGTCAACTCTCAATTAATAATTCTAAGCCTCTTGAGGGAGGATGACGAAAATGATACCATGATCTTTACAGTATGCTTTTGAACAGATCCCGCTGATGAAGTACAGGCATTGTTTCAAATCCTAAACAGTGGATTTATAAGGAAGATAACCCCTAGTAAACCCCTTTGAGCCAAAGAAGTTGGAGTTTTTCTTTTCACAAAAAAATTAAAACCCTTAATTATAACCTGGGGCAGGGTAGTCTTCTCAGTTGATCCAGGTGCACAATGAATGGCATCTAAGAAGTCCTTCTGAGACAAAAAGACGGTGATGGTTCCGTATAATCATAAGGACAGGCAGTCATTATCTCTCGAAGTAAAAGCCCAATAAGTCAAAACCTATGAAGGAGACTTACAAAAACTGGGGCATCCCGCTGACTGTAATCACAAAAGAAACAGTTCAGGCAAAAAATAGGGATAACGAAATCAAAAAAAGAAAGAGGTCCTACAAACCCTCAACAAAAAAGGAAATGACTTCCTATTCAAAATAAACTGTCAATATCCGAACCATCACCAGAATATTAGGACAAAGACTCAAACAAGGTTTAACGCACGATCAGCTGAGTTTAGGTTTGAAGAACATCACGAAGAGCGGGTGGGTACAGATAAATTTGAGCCTTTATCCTTTGTTTCTTAAACCGTGAACCAGGCCACGTTACACCCCTTAAAAGTCCTAGCTGAAGCATGGGTTAGTTCGAAAGCATACTGTTACAAAGGTATCCTGACTCCTTAGGGCTTGCGGTAAAATAACGAGTTGACATCGCAGTTTTACAAAATTCACTTGTTTTTACTAAAAAAGATGCATTTTCAAAAACTTCGAAACAGACATAAGCTTTGCATTTTAATATAACATTGCTTGCATGTGACTATTTGTTTGAACAACATAGAAGTTCGCACGACGAATGTCTAATGAACAAAAGCACCTCCAATCAAGGGGCAGGGCATGATCATTGTCCATCATCTGGGGCAGTCCAGTCAAGATTCAGAGAATCTCTCAAATGCCTAATAGCCTGGGGAAAATCTCCGCCTGAGTCACCTGGGGCATTGGACATGAGTTCCAGCTACGAATCTTGCATGATCAAACATCTTCTGGTCGCATGGCAACACAACAATAGGGGCATCTCCCTACATTCTGAGAGCATGGACATAGTCGAAAAAAATACTACGCATAATCAAAGACCCGCTAGGTTGACACACCTAGGAAAAAATAAGGGCTTCCCGGCGAACCAAAATGGTTCGGGCAAAAATAAGGGATGAAATGAAAAAATCTGTACACCCGGCAAGTCGAAAACCTGAAAAGGCGGCTTGGGCAAAAATGGGTATACCGGTGGACTGAAAACCCGAAAGGGCGGTCCAGGCAAAAGTTAGGGATCAAAAGCGTACGACTATGTTCCGTCATCTCGTCACTTGCCTACCAGAAGAAGATTTGTCAATCGGCAGTCGTCTAACACCTCACAAGGTATCTTCTTCTCTCACATCAGAAATATGGGCAATAATGAGTTGTCCAAGCAATCTAGTTGCTCTGTCCACCAAGGTACCAAGATAGGTTCAGCTGAAGAACGTAACCAGTATATCTTAACTCCCCAGAGAGTGAGCCAGCAGGTCAATACACTCTCCCCAAGCAGAGTTATACAATCATCCTTAAGGAAGTTGGGTATTCCCCGCAGATCTCAACATTCCCCAACACAATATACGAATATTCTTAACAAGCATCCCCGGTAGTCTTGATCTAAGATTGTTCCCCGGCGGTAGATCAGACCTTCAGTGGAGCCGCTTCCCCAGTATATCTCAAAGATTTCCCCAGGAGAGTCCAGTATAGTTCAAGATTTCCCTAGGAAAGTTTGAATCCATCTCCCCAGCAGGAAGCTTATCCCCAGTAGATTCTGGAAGTTTTCCCCCCTGCAGAGCACGAACGCGTCCCCCGGCTTTATTCAAAGGTTATTTCCCTACCAGGATATAACTGGGTTATCCTCAGCCAATTGCCACGGAAAGATCGTCCTCGGCGAAGTATTCCTATCCCTAGCGGAGTTCCTCAAACCTCCCAAACGTAACCCAACAATGGTATCCCCAACGGAGTTCTCATACAACATCTCAGCGAAGTACCTCTCTTCCCACAGAGTATTTTCCCCAGCAAGATCGCTAGAGTAATTTTCCCTGCAGAGTAATCTCTCCAAGCTTATTCCCCAACGGGGTCATCTCCTTCTACCGGTTTATCCTTGCAATCATTTTCCCCAGCGGAAACGAAGAATTCTCCACTCTTCAAACATCAGCGCAGGATTAGCTCCCGACATTCGTCAAGGATTTATTTTCCTAGACAAAAAATACATTCGCAAACATCACATTTTCATACATGATATAAACATCACATTCTACAATCCCATTGGTTATAAACGTCATGACACCGCGCATTCCATGCACCATGACATTGCATATAACTAATGTTTTGCCTTTTTTCAGGAAAGGTCAATACAAAGATGATTACTATCAATTATCGCAATCCCAGATTCGATTCCTGTATCTAGCCAGGGCATGTCCGTGAGCGATTGATTGTGGATTCGATACCTATATCCGGTCAGGCATGTCTACGTTAAAAAGATTAAAGAGATAGCTTGGAAACGCCCCAGATATGGATGCTGTTCTTTTGCTTATTCAAAATTCCTTTCTAGATATGGTTCAGATGTGACCCAGGCATGGCGATGTTCTAATACTTATTCCAGATTTCTTCTCAGATATAACTTAGAGATGCTCCGGACACGGAGGCTGTTCTATTGTTTATTCAGAGATCTCCTTCTAGATATGGTTCAGATGTGACCCAGGCATGGCGACGTTCTGATACTCATTCCAGATTTCCTTTCAGAGATAGCTTGGAAATGCTCCAGATATGGATGCTGTTCTTTTGCTTATTCAAGACTCCTTCTAGATATGGTTCAGATGTGACCCAGGCATGGCGACGTTCTGATACTCATTCCAGATTTCCTTTCAGAGATATCTTGGAAATGCTCCAGATATGGATGCTGTTCTTTTTCTTACTCAAGACTCCTTCTAGATATGGTTCAGATGTGACCCAGGCATGGCGACGTTCTGATACTCATTCCAGATTTCCTTTCAGAGATAGCTTGGAAATGCTCCAGATATGGATGTTGTTCTTTTGCTTATTCAAGACTCCTTCTAGATATGGTTCAGATGTGACCCAGGCATGGCGACGTTCTGATACTCATTCCAGATTTCCTTTCAGAGATAGCTTGGAAATGCTCCAGATATGGATGATGTTCTTTTGCTTATTCAAGACTCCTTCTAGATATGGTTCAGATGTGACCCAGGCATGGCGACGTTCTGATACTCATTCCAGATTTCCTTTCAGAGATAGCTTGGAAATGCTCCAGATATGGATGTTGTTCTTTTGCTTATTCAAAATTCCTTCCTAGATATGGTTCAGATGTGACCCAGGCATGGCGACGTTCTGATACTTATTCCAGATTTCTTCTCAGATATAACTTAGAGATGCTCCGGACACGGAGGTTGTTCTATTGTTTATTCAGAGATCTCCTTCTAGATATGGTTCAGATGTGACCCAGGCATGGCGACGTTCTGATACTCATTCCAGATTTCCTTTCAGAGATAGCTTGGAAATGCTCCAGATATGGATGCTGTTCTTTTGCTTATTCAAGACTCCTTCTAGATATGGTTCAGATGTGACCCAGGCATGGCGACGTTCTGATACTCATTCCAGATTTCCTTTCAGAGATAGCTTGGAAATGCTCCAGATATGGATGCTGTTCTTTTGCTTACTTAAGACTCCTTCTAGATATGGTTCAGATGTGACCCAGGCATGGCGACGTTCT
Organism: Vicia faba; assembly: GCA_948472305.1. Classification (NCBI taxonomy): domain Eukaryota; kingdom Viridiplantae; phylum Streptophyta; class Magnoliopsida; order Fabales; family Fabaceae; genus Vicia; species Vicia faba. Next base: position 523,210,350 of record OX451740.1, on the reverse strand, counting down.
GATACTCATTCTAGATTTCCTTTCAGAGATAGCTTGGAAATGCTCCAGATATGGATGCTGTTCTTTTGCTTATTCAAGACTCCTTCTAGATATGGTTCAGATGTGACCCAGGCATGGCGACGTTCTGATACACATTCCAGATTTCCTTTCAGAGATAGCTTAGACATGCTCCAGATATGGATGTTGTTTTCTTGCTTATTCAAGACTCTTTCTAAAGATAGTTCATATGTGACCCAGGCATGGCGACATTCTGATACTTATTCCAGATTTCCTTTGAGATATAGCTTAAAGATGCTCCAGATTCGGGCGCTATTCTATTGCTTATTCAGATTCAAACTTCTAAAGACAACTTAGAGATGCTCCATCCCAGATGCTATTCTATTGTTCAGTCCAGATACGATCCAGATTCGGATGACATTCTGTTACTCATGCAGTATGGATATACCCCAGACCCGACGGCCATTATACTACTCGTTCAGACGTCAGCAATTAGATATAGACTAGATATGCCCCAGACACGGAAGCTATTCTATTTCTTATTCAGATTCAACTATCCATTACAGTTCCAAATGGCATCTATAAGCCCATTCCCGACAAGGTTCTGTCACACTTCCAGATGGCATCTATAAGCCCATCCTCCTACCCATCATCTCTCCAAATGGAATCTGTAAGCCCATTCCCGACATCACACTGCTGATACTCTACTATGTGAGTGCAAATTTCTGGGCACTCTAGTGTTCAATCATCTTCCACCCTCGGATCACGAAAGGCACACAAGCCAATCTACATCCTCAGGTCTAAGAAGATTGAACAGGGGCAACTGTTGTACCCCAAAATTTGCCCTCCCATATTCTTCAAAAGTTTTGCCAAGCATCACCTCAAATGGTTCAAGGCTACTCCAAGGATTGCACAGTCAACCATCCTCCTAAGCCAGTCAAAATTAAGGTTTTAGTTCCTTCAAGGAAGTTGAGGTTTTCAATGGTCCAATCAAGTCCCACATGCCTATAAACATTGTCAAGCACCTACATGTCAAGTTTCAAGGCTCACAAGGTCAAGTTGCACAGTCAAAAACCCTAATTGCTTCACAATAACCTGCAGGGGCAAAATGGTCATTTGGCAGTCAAAAGTCAAAATTTTTGGTCAACATCTTATTTTGAAGCCACAATCATCATTTGGTCAAATCTTGATCATGATTCCTCAAGCATGGCTCAAAAATCATCAAGGTGTCAAAAGTTTCCATTTTTGGACAGCTGAAAAGTCAACTGTACCTTGACCAAGGCATAACTTTTTCATGGTTCATCAGAAAAATCCCATCGAATGCTCATTTTAAAGGGTAAGACATTTCCTACAACTCATCTTCACATTCCAAGTCCAAGAAATGCTCTCACAAAAAGTTATCAATTTCAATATTATAGGTCATTTTCAAAAGTCAACAAAAAGGAACTTTAAGTCAAAGACCATAACTTGATATTGGTAAATCAAAATGACATGGGACCAAAGACATTGGTTAGAGGACTTCAAGACCTTTCCAAAATGTCCAAGAACATGTTCATAGCTTCAAAATTGAGCAAGATATGCATTGGAGAAGTTGGGAAATTTTTGTGAAAGGGCCAAAGTCAATTATCCTTGAAACTTCATTTTTGACAAAAGGGGCCCACTTTTTCCACTTGATTCAGCTTTGCCATACCTCCCACGTGTCCCATGTTTTATTTCAAGAATAAAAATTAATTTTTATATTTTTGTTTAATTTTATTTGATTTAATTCATTTTAAATCTTTAAAATTCAAATAAAAATCAAGAAAATTAATGGGAGGATATTTTGTGGTTTGAATAGCTTTGATACACCATAAAACATATACCAAATTCGTTCAAGACCTATTTCAAGCAAAAAAATTCAAATTTGGAGCAAATATGGCAAGTTATTTCAATGGTGATTATGGAGAAAATCAAAACTTCATTGCAAGGCTTAAAAGCTCCTTAATGTGACTGATTCTCATCCAAGCCTATATATACAAGCCTTGTAAGCCTCATTCAGAACCTAGAAAAAAAAGGAGAGTGTGCACAAACGGCCAGAGGAAAAGTTCAAAATTTGTCCAAAAAAGTGAGAGATCTAAAGCGGTGTTGCAAACATTTTCAGATCAAAGCAAGCACGTGGCTTTCTTCCTTGCCACTCCCTGAAGCCAAAGCAACCACAAACGCGTCCTAAGGTCCACTACCAAGCGCTGTAAGTTGTCTCAAACTCACCCCTGTACATGAAATCATGTTTCTCCATTCTTGCACTTTTTCTGGAAAATAATAGCATATTCATACTCCATGCCTAATTTCCAATGTAACTGCTATATTCAATTTCATTTTTAGGCTTCGTATAACAATACCCGTGCCTAGTGTTCGTTGGTTTTGTTTTTAGGTATTTTGTCTACATGTGAAATTGGGACAAACCATAAACATGGACGATCACAACCATGGGCTTAGATGGAATTTTTGATGCCTAAGGATGATTTTGAGTAAAACCTCCAAAATCCGGCCTTCACCTCCTTGGTTTAGCATTTCTTTTCTTTTTTTCTTTCCTTTTATTAATTATTATTATTATTTAGTTAGTTCACAAATAATTATTTTCATAAATTCAGAAAAAAACAAAAAAAAATGTAATTATTATTATTATTAATTTCACTTTAGTAATTATTTTTGTAAATAAAATACTAACAAATTAATTGGTTTAATTAGTTAATTTTAACCTTTTTTCACAATAAATAAAAACAAATTTAGACTTAGGCTTTTTCTTTTGACATTTTTAATTCTTTTTTTATTTTATTTCATAAAAACATAAAAAAGGTCAAAAAATATTTTCTTGTAATTAAAATAATTAATTAGTTTTCAATTTCATTTAATTACCAAAAAAAAGACAAAAAAATTAATTCCCTTTTCTTTATTCGCGCGTATTTAATTTGTTCGATTATTATGTAATTGCTCCGGATATGTAATAGTAAATAGGACCTTTACTGTTTTTTATTTTCCGCACTTATTTACTTAAAACGGGTCTTTGTAAAGATTTGGCGATGTATAGACCCGCGCCTTGTAATAGCGTAGGACCTTTATTTTCTGCATTTTTATTTCCGCACCTTTTAATTGCTAACTATCACATGAAAGAATGTATGCCCAAATAAAATCAAAGCGTAGCTCACTCAATGCATGACAAGATAAAAATATAACTGAAAATGACACACAATTCACACACTACTCCTAGGGTACGCCTCACTGATTGCCTTGCCCCTCGAAACGTGGTCGTCGAGTATAGGACGTTTTAGTAAGTCCTTATGTCCATGAACATGGCATAAGGGTAGCTTCTAAGGTGTCCTACTGTTGCTCTGGTGATCACACTGTTGCCTTGCCCCTCGAAACGTGGTCGTCGAGTATAGGACGTCTTAGTGAGTCCTTATGTTCCATTGATCTAGTTGCCTTGAAACAGTTGCCTCGAAACAAGTTGCCTCGGAACGGTTGCCTCGAAACGGTTGCCTCGAAACGGTTGCCTCAGAATAAAAAGATCAATGGCATAAGGGTAGCTTCTAAGGTATCTTACTATTGCTCGGTGACCACACCGTTCCTAACCCTCGAATTGACCCGAACACCTCCAACGGTGGTGCTACCTACCTCTCAATGGTGGGATGGCACTACCTTAAGGACATTAACACAGACTAATTCCTTAGGGTAGGTAGATGACTCGTAGATACTTGCTCTAATTCAAAACGAATCAAAAACTTCTTTTCACACCGACACTTTGCAAAAAGCTTTCAAAACAACTTTTCAAACACTCTTGAGGACTGATACAAGAGTCGAACTGAAATTTTAAACGAAACTTTTTCAAACTCACTCACACTTTGAAAAGCAAACAAACATTTTGAAAACACAAATGAGCAAGTATCTAAGAGCCCATGGATAACCATGGATAGAAAGGGTGCTAACACCTTCCCTTTCTATAAATCTACCTCCCGAACCGAGAGCTAATCTCATAAGGAATTTTGTTGTGCTTTTGTCCTTTCCTTGTTGGAGAAAATAAAAGACGGTGGCGACTCTTGCTTCCGCGACATTTCGCGATCCAGCGTTAAACAGTCAGTGCCAGATCCACCGATCACATCCATCTTGTGTGAACTCTAGCATTCCTTCATCGACCAGGTTTTGAATCTTGTACTTCAATGCCCAACAATTGTTTGTATCATGTCCAGGACTATCAGAATGATAGGCACACCTGGCATCCGGATTGTAGTCGGGAGAAGAAGTTTTGGGTTTTGGAGTAGGTCTTATTGGTGTAATCAGATTCATCCTCAGCATGTGTTGCAAAGCTTGGGACAGTGGTATGTTGATGCTGGTAAACTGTCTTTTGGGCTCGCTTTTCCTTTGCTGATTTTCCGGTTGATGTTGATGAAGTCGTTGTTGGGCTCGTGACTTGGAAGCAAATTGGGAAGGTTTTCTCTCCTTTAAATCGGCTTCTTATCCCATGGGAGGCTGAATGATGACTTGATCCCCAATTCTAGATGTTTGCCCCATTTGGCTACATCTGTCTTGACGAAGCTTGTTGATGAGGACCCTTAACTCTTCTTGTCCCTGAGCCAGGTTTTGAATAAGAGCCATCTGGCCCACCAGTTGTCCCATCATCTGGACTTTCATTGTTGCCATTTCAATTTGTAGCCTTTCCAACTGATCATCCTTGGTGCCCTTCGGATTCCCCATGACCATGACCCTTGTGAGGAGAGCCTTCACCTCTTCTTGCCCCTTGGATAGGTTCAAGAACATCTCTTGAAGTTGAGCGTTTTGGGCCTGGATGTCCTTGATAGTCTGTTTTAGAGCCATCTCTACTGAAATAAACAGTAGGAAGATAAGGAGACTTGTTGTAAAGACCTGTTTATGTTTTATGATGGATGATATGTATTCATGCAATGCTTTCAAGGATTTAAGAATTCAAATTTGTTTTAAACAAAAAGAAACACACGTTATATTAGTAAAATAGAATTTGAATACATCAATGCCCCTAGGGCAAAATAATACAAAATTCTAAGATAAAAAGACATTGTGCATCCTCTTTGGTGCAATGTAGGTGTTGAGAGTATGATCTTCATGAAGTAGCCAAGTGAGTTCCAAAACCTTCTTCTTGCTTGCGCAGAATTGGGCTTCGAAAGTATCGCGCTCTCCCTTGAGTTGTATCCAACTCCTTTGTAGGTCTTCGAGTGATGTTGGCATGTCAGGATGTAGGAGGGTGTATGGAACTTCTCCTTCCTTAACAGGCTCTATAATCACTGGGAGAATGGAGGGGTAAGGCATCATAAGACTTTGGGCGCGGGTTCGTACCCACTTGAGGTAAGGCTCAAGAGGGATGGAATTCTTGTGTCCCAAGGTCTTACTATCTACCTTGTTTGGCATCCTCCAAGCTCGGATGAACCTTTGTCGAAGTCGAAAACCAAGCCTTGAATCAGCATATCATGTGGGCCATTCCTTCGGTCATAACCAAACTGTCTTAGAGCCAAGTAGGGGTTGTAGGTGATGCCTCCCCTAATGCCAAGTAGAGGGACATTAGGGAATTTCCCACAACGGTCGATGATGATAACATTCTCGATGGATCGAGAACACCAATAAATATCTGAATGTGTAAGAGTCATCAACCTTTGTGACCACCTCAGACCTTGCTCATTCTTCAAGACTGATTGGGGAAGATGATAAATAAACCATCTTGCTAGGAGAGGAGTACAACACATAAGAACACCTCTTTTCCTTATTGTACGAGTGTGAAAAGAGTGGAGGATATCCCCAAGCAATGTAGGCATCGGGTTACAAGACATGAAGATTTTGACAGCACTCACATCTATGAGTTGATCAGGGTTAGGGAACAAGACCATCCCATATGTGAGAAGAGCTACAATCTCCTCAAAAGCTTGCAAGTCTAGAGAATTCCAACAACTTTGGGCTTTCTCAAACAGAAACTTTGCCAAGAAGCCTTTGACACCACTTCTAGTTTCCCAATGAGTTGTGGCATCAAATGAGTGCAAGTGCAGGGCTTGAGCAATCTCTTCTGGCTTTGGATCTCTTTCCGTACCGTTGAAAGGTAGTTGATTGAGAATAGGAATCCTCAGTAGTTGAGAGAATTCTTCCAAAGTGGGCACAAGTTGATAGTCAGGAAATGTGAAGCAGTGATGCAAAGGGTCAAAGAACTAGAAGAGAACCTTCATCATGTCTTCCTCTGTGTTGGAAGTGACCAAGTTGAGTAGACGACCATGCCTATCGGTGAATGGAGAGTTCTCAGGAATCCTTAAAGCTAGCTCCTTGAGTTGTGGAGGAATTCTTACAAGGTTGACTTGGATAGTTTTCCTGCAAAGTGAATCCATATCCTACAAGACAAGAACAAAGATGAATTTCCAAAATCCTTGAAATGGTTAGTGGATGCAAATGATGTTCATGATGTCCATGATGTTATGCACAAGTATATATGTACAAGCAAATCACACAAGTTCCTAGTTTAGGCTTGCATGGGGTTTTATAGGTAAGTACCCTCTTGAAGTTTAGTTGGCTCAACCTGTCCTAGTAATAGTAATCGGGTTCTAAGGAGCTCAATATCACTGGATTATTTCCTTGTTCATTGTTTCAATTAAAGCCTCTTTACTGGCGACCGAAATATTCCAAGGAACCAACCCTTAATGAGTATAGTATCGAGTATCTACCAACTTCGGACTGCATCAAAGCCAGTCATCTCACTACATCCTAAAAGGCCAAGTTGGTCAAGTAAAGGTTCTAAAAGTTCGTTAGTGCTTCATGATATCACTTAGTGGACCCGTTTTCTCTTTGATTGACTCAAAGGCTACCGGTACCCACAAATATGTCACCCTAACATAGCTATTGCTTAGACCGTGTCGGTATACCCCGTACAGTTTCCACAATGTATTGCTATTTACCTATAATGTTTCCCAAATCCGGGTGGAGGATTCAAACCCAAACAATAGAACCAAAGTGTAAAGCAAACAAGTTAAGCAAATAAAGGTGATCTAAACCCTAAGGTAACCCCACTTTTAGAACAGAATCCCCAGCAGAGTCGCCAGTTCTGTGATGCGGTGGGAGAACTAACTTGAGAATTTGCGTTTGTGTTTGCAAATGTTGCGGTTAGCAAGAGTCGCCACCGACTTTTATTTTATCCAAAAGGAAAGGTAAAAAGCATAGGAAAGATCTTTGAGATGTTTTCTTGAGTTCGGGGGGTAGATTATGAAAAGGGAAGGTGCTAGCACCCTTTTCATCCATGGTTTTCCATGGGCTCTTAGTTACTTGCTTAGATCACTTGCTTTGCTTTGAAATTGTTTGAAATGGTGCTTGGTGTGGTTTTGAAAGTATTTTGAAAAGAGGCCATCGTTTAGGCAATCTTTGTAATGATTCTCGTTTGTAAGAATGTATACAAAGATGTTTGTCTTTTGAAAAATGTTTCAATGTTTTGAAAGATGTTAGGAAATGTGTGTGTTTGTTTTTTAAAATAGCAAGGATTGTTTTGAAATGGAGCAAATAACTTAGAAGCTATCTACCTACTCAAAAATGTCTTTCTTGTACATTTTCATTCCTTTGACATGGTTGTCTTACCATTGATTTGGTAAGCAACCCTATCTTTGGATGTTAACGGGACGGGCGTGGGTCATCGTATAACCATGATAGCAATATTGCTAAGTACCTTGGCATTTTTTGAGGGACCTAAGATCATTTTCGTAAGGCAACTTCGAATAGCGTCATCAAGGGACTATGATCTTTTGATTTTGTTTGTTTTACCAAGATACTTTGCATGCATATCATGGCTATTTTGTAAGGAAACTGAGTGGAAATACCTTAAGGGTGTTTGTGTGCAAGTGTGTTTGATTGCATGCATGATTTTATCTTGAATTAGGATTTTCTATTTCATTGATTTTATCTTGCCATACATATCCTAATTGCTAGCATTTACATTTGAAAGCAATAAAAATGCGGAAATGTAAAATCCTACGCTATTAAAATAATTAGGGGGTGGGGGATACACACTTATAAATGGGGAATCCAACGAGAAAAATAAAGAAAAATAACAAGAGGAAGAAAAAGAGAAAGAGGGAGGGGGCCAGCGCGCTGCTGAGAGGAAGTCATAAGTTCTGACCCAGACCTGCTGCAGGATATCAACTTGTTAGTGAAAATGTATGAGTCAGAACTTCTGACTCTGGTGCACTGCAAAACAGAAACCTGTTAGTGGGGAGGTCAGAAGTTCTGACTCTCATGCGCTGCAAAACAAAAATCTGTTAGTGGGGAAGTCAGAAGTTCTGACCCTGCTGGGAACACAACAATTTTCAGAAGTTCTCATATCATTGATAACAAAACAGGTCTCAGAAGTGCTGGCGTCAAAGTCAGAACTTGGTTTCCCGCTGTGCTAGTCAGAACATCTGCAATTTGGTTATTTCTCCCCAAAACAGAAAACACGCCTAAGGCACTTTCAGCAGGTATCATGGCGCCTTAGAAGTAAAGAGAAACAGAAACAAAAAAAGTCATAGGCAAGTATGCCTTTGCTAATTCTAACTCTGAGTCTCAGTTTCTTCAAGACAATTCTGAGCTGATTCGTTCTCCACTTAAGCATGCAAAGGCATAAAAATCTCAGAATGTAAACAACATCAGAAACATGATATTTATATTGTGTTTATTGAGCATGCAAATCTAATGATGTTTAGTAGTGTGGTGAGAGTCAGCAGGTGCTTACCTTGCTGTTAGAAGAAAATCTGTGAATTGGAGCTAGCTTTAGCTCTGATGGTGTTTTGGACAGGTTCTTTTTTTTGAATGGGTGGATGGAGAGCATATATGGTCCGAAACTGTATGGGCGTTTTCTATTCAAGAAGAAAATTTGGTACAAATTAAGTTTGGAGGCAGGAGGTTCAAAGTTATGTTCAAAGCTCTTGAAACACTAGGAATTTTGGCAGAGTTTCACAATGTTTTCTTGCTAGAATTTTCTGTTTCTCTTCTAGCAATTTTTCTGGGTTTTTGACCTGGCTTTTTCAGTGGACAATGGTGCTCTATTTATAGGCAAGGCTTTGTGTATTTTTTAAACGTCAAATGGCGCCAATACCATGCAATAGGTGTTGACTTGCTCTTGAAGGAAGTTTATGAAAAGTTGTGATGATGGACAGCTTTTCAGCCTAGGTTGGAACAGTAAGTGGGGATTAAGGGAAAGTGACACCCATAGGCGAAAAGTGGCGCATAGATCCATGCCTAAACCTGCACGAGGGTGTTACTATGCCACACGTGGAGAGACCCCTTGGATGAATGTTCAAAAGTGGTTGTGAGCATTAATGAGCATTAAATGGTGATGAGATTTTTCAAAAATCAGAAATCTTGTAATAGGGGATTTTGCATCATTACCTAAACCTGAGCCAGTAGTTCTGCTTCATCATAAAACAACGCAAACTAAGCTCTGACCTTGGCCTCCTGCTGCCTCAGCAAATTCTGAGGGGTTTTTCCAGACTTTCCAGCATGTTCTTTTGATCTGCCTCTGAAAACTTTGGACTTAGAGATTTTGTTTCAGTGTAACACCCACTCTTCTGACCCCTTCATCTTCTGATTCCAGCATGTTCTGAAGGAGCCTTCAGGCTTCTTTGCTTTCTTTGCATTCCTCTAGCAAACTCTGGCTGAACTTGCGTAACTGCTGAAAGAGCCATGTTCTATTTGAAGATTACGTGTTGAACCACGTTTATAACTTCTAACTGAATTGGCGTAGCTGCTGAAGAGCCACCTTCTGACTGAATATTATGTGTTGAGCCATGTTTACAATTTCTGATCGTTTCTGCCTGGAGGTTGGTTCAGAAGTTCTGAAGTGTCATTTTTATTAAATACTTTAGAAAAATTCTAAGTATTTAGAATTTAACTTTTTCAAGGTAAAATTTGACTTTTGAGCTTGCAAATGACCACTTTGCTCTTGTAAATGGTTTAGTTGGAAAGAAATGATAACTCAGGGCTTGGATTTGTTTAAGAGGAAATCTGGGAATCCAGGATGATTTCCTGAAGAATGAGAGGGCAAATTTTGGGGTACAATATATATGTTTGAGCATATGTTTGCATGGCATCTTTATTGTTATTTGTTATATTGATGTTGTGCTGGTTTCTCTGTTTCTTGATGGGTGGGATGTTACTATGAGGTCAAAGGCCCAATACCCAGGCCAAGTGGAAACAATAGGAACACTAGGAATAGAGTGGAACATGAACAGCTAGTTGACTTAGGCTTCACTATGCCTCCATGTCGTCCACGCTCAGATGAGGTACAAATGAGGGGCTATCATTTTCACGTAGGTGATATGGCGATAGTTTCTCAGGAGTACCCTCGATTATGAGTTACCATTGACCTTACCATGAACTAGTCATTACCCGTGAGTGGGGAGGGAATGATTTATATAGGTACAAATGGTGACTATATATGTTCCGTTGGTGACCCTGATTATACTTATGACTTTGATCCTTGGTATTCTGAATTAGTCTGGACCTTTGATCTTATTACATATGACAATGGTTTTGTTATCAGTTCAGCATCCACCCAGTACTGCAGAAGCTTTGATCCCATATGTTTGCATACATAACATGTTAATATAATTATAACATACATGTTTTTGTTTCCAAACATTACTTCTTTGATTCCAATTGTTAAGACAAAAAATAAACATAAAAAAAATAATATATAATAAATACATGAAAAAATATATAATAACATCGTGGCTTAATAAATGGAATCAAAGTGTATGAATTTTTGGAAACAAGAATATGGTATTTGTATTGCATGTCATGCATTATGTTACGTTTGACTATGCATTTCTTGAGTTCTACAGAAGTCTTACTCAAGGTCCTTTGGTCTTTTGAATCAAGTTGTCTCATCAGTACAACAGTCGTGCTAAGGGAAGATGGAAAGCATTAAGCAAGAGATCTTTGAACTCCGCGGAGAGGTGACTACTTTGAAGGATGATATGGAATATCTAACTGCTTTGGTTAAAACTTTGGTTGCCTCCCAAGTCAATCCTTCTAGGAAGGAAGAAGAAATGGCAAAAGTCTTCACAGAAACTCTGAAATCATTCTTTCATAAGAAGGTGATAGTCAACGCACCCGGTGAGTTCTGAGAAGAGGTGTGTGGGAGTGCTCCTAGAAGAGAATGTCCGAAAGGAATGTTTATCTGAAGACAGTGGCACAACTAGTGGTGTGAAAAAAGTTTGATAATAATTTTCTAAGAAGATAACCAGAAGAAGAAACAATTAGCGTCATAATCAGCGTGTTCCTTCTGTCAACCCTGTGTTTAATTTACCTCTTGTTGCTCCAGTTTGTCAACAGAATCAGCAAGTTCTTGATCAGAAGAAAGCTCAGTTTGATCCAATTCCAATGACTTGTATAGAGTTATTTCATATCCTAATGCAGAGGAATTTGGTCCAGACTCGACCTCCACCGAAGATTCCTGAGAAGATACCTTGGTACTACAAAGCTAATTTGACTTGTGCTTTTCATCAGGGAGCCCCTGGACATAGTATTGAACAATGTTATCCATTAAAAGTTGAAGTCCAGAAATTGGTCAGAAGTGGCGTCTTGTCACTTAAAGATATTTGTCTCGAAGATCAATCCAAGACTTTGCCGAAGAATAAACGTGATTGAAAGACACCCTGGATTTTAAGGATGATTAGCTTTCTCTTGTTTACTAGCAATTTTACTGATTTCTCATTTGTAATTCTTCTTGTTAATCATCGTATTGTTTGCATGAAAGAACTTGTTTACATTTGAATGATTATCTTAATACAATGAATACGTTTGTCTTGAAGAAATCCATTCGTTTCACTCGTATTTATTTTCAATTTTAAATTGCTTTTTGCATCATGATACCAAATTGTTATCCATTATCTTTCCTAAGCATAGATTGGAGGGAGGATGATGAATTTAAAATGCAAAATTTCTGGTTGTATGCTTTTGAATAAAACTTTGTTGATGATATACAGGCATTGTTTCAAATTCCCAAACACCGGAGATATAAGGGAGTGAAACCCTCGTTAACCCCTTTGAGCCTTGAAGCAGGAGTTTCTTTTCTACTCAGAAAAACCCTCATTTTTTAACCATGGGCAGGGTAGTGTTCAGTTAATTTGATCGAGCGTTCGAAACTCATCAGAAATATGCATATAATGATACAACAATGGGTATCCTTCAAAAGGTTGATGAAACCAAAAATTGTAATGGCTAACCTTTACTTATCAAGAGTGGGTTTCAATTGACAACACCCCAATGAGTATCTCTCGCACATCAGAAAGTCAGTAGACGATGATACAACAATGGTTATCCCTCATTTTCCAAGAAATAGGGCAGTCACAATTCTTCCAACAAGTCGAAAATGACTCAACATCACGCGACATGTTCAAGAAAGAAATAAAAGGTAATATAAGAATGAATACAAAATGAAATGAATAAGAAGTGATTAAATAAACATACAAAAATCCCCTCTAAGTCGAAATTTGAAAAAAAAATCTCACTTAGGCAAAAGTCAGGGCATCCCGCTGGGCTTCATAGTCAAATTCAAAAAGAATTTGTCCAGGAAAAAGTTAGGGAAGATGATGGAAAGCCTGAAAGGCGAAAAAGGATTACAAAATGGATATCCTTAGCAAAGAAATATGTTACGTGATTAGACAATAAAAGTAAAGATAAGTGATTGTCGTATCCAAAGAAAACCTTGGTTGGTTCCTCAACCGTCTTGAAATTTCTTTTGAGAGATGAATGTTTAGGTCGAGTTAACTGAACTTAGGACTGGAGAACTTCATGAAGGGGGTGGGTACCAAATAATTTTGAGCCTTAAAATCCGTTTTTTCTAAAACCGTGAACCAGGCCACGTTACAACCCTCAAAAGTCCTAATTGAAACAAGGTTTATTTCAAAAGTGTACTTCAATGAGATAGCATTTTCTGACTCTCATGAATTTTGCTAAAATTTTTGTGTTGGTATCATATGCTTTTGTTATCTTTGATAAAAGTAAAAATATAAAAATCAATTTTGCGTCTTGGCTAGTGATTCATTCATAAGGTTTTGCAAAATATCTTCAATAAAATCTTCAAGACTTACATAACTGTTGCATTAGAATTATCATTCTTAGAATAAACATTATTCTGCTTGTAAAACCATTGCATGATATCAAAGAAGCTTACATTTGAGTATCAGCAAAGGGAACGTAGCTAAGAAGAAGTTGTCAAGTAAAGAAGATGCAACATTCAGCAAATCCAGGGCAATTACGTCGAGATTTCTACGAATCTCTAGGAATTTTTTTTTGGTCAGGCAGATTATCCTAAAAGCAGACAGCCAAGGGCAAGTCGTGAAAAGATATCTTGACCGGTATGGTAAACTTGGGACACCAAATTTGTTTCCAAGGGCATTTCCAGATTTTTTTAGACAGTTACTAGGTTCTTCCACGAGCCGAAGATTTTCCTCAAGCAATATTGTTTCTGATGATTTGCATAGTAGAGGTGCGCATGATTTCCTCTACAGTAACTGACCAGCTAGTGGGTGTCTTCCAGGTCATGGTGTGGCATCTGGGCCTGTGTTCCCATCTTTCCCCAATTAAGTGTTGGTTCAGTTTGTCTTCAAGCAGTTATTTGATGTTGGGTTTGTAATCCCATCCTCTCCAGTCAGATCCTGATTCAGATTTCTCCGACTGAGTGTAACTTCCTCCCGTGGTCAAAAGGTGATCAAGCAAAGGTATCAAAATTACAAAACATGTGCTTAGTTTTTGAACTATTTCTCCCTTCGTGTTGAGAAGTAATCTTTAGCAGGATATTATGTTCTCGAGTTATGATATTGTTGTTGTTGTGTGTTTCTAAGCAACCAGACAATGGCAATATACATTCTAAGAAGTTTTGAGATAAGCGTCTACTCCTTGGGTTTTCTCTCATTGTGCACTGAGTTTGATTTAAAATCCCCATGAGCTGACCCGTTATTGTGCTATCAACTTCTTAAATTCTCCAGATGTGTCGAATATGATACTTCCCTCTGAAGTTGTTATCCCATGAAACTTCGTGATCTCTCTCCATAGAATTTTGCACAACTATTATGCCTAATATTGAAGACTATATCCAGGCTCTCTTTGGTGTGGGTGGCTTATTTTTCCCCAATGAAGTTAGCATAACAATCCCAAGTTGAAGTATCAATGATGTAGTTTTGCATCTTCCCCGGTAAAGTCTGTATTGTCATCCCTAGTTGAAGTCCCGATGACACGACTTTCATCTTCCTCTAGTGAAGTTAGTTTTGGAATTCCCAGTGAAGTCTAGACAATGAAGCTTCCTCTTCCCTTATCAAAGTCCATGTTGGTATTCCCCGGTGAGGCATAGAAGAGTTGATGATATTCCCGCAACTTTATTTGTTACTAGTCAGATGGTTCTTTGATTGTTTTCAAGCCATGTTCTTCTCAGTGAAGTTAAGCCGTGAAATAGGACTTTGTTTCCTTTGTTTATGCTTACTCTCTCGTGGAATATGATCTTCATCCTGCGTGTGACTTGGCCGAGTGTTGTCTTCACCCAAGTTAGATTTGTCTGGTTATCCCTAGTGTATTATGGTTGTTTTGTTAGCATATGCATGATAACATCCATACATTCATACACATCATGCATAGATGAATTTAAAATTCATCACTCATTCGCATTCATTAATGTTTTGTCAGCATGTTATCCTCTTTGCAAAGTTATGTTACTCTCTCTCCAATAGAGTTGTCAATGTTAAACAGAAAGTGTATATCCTTTCAATTTCCCCACTGAGTTATCCCTCGCGGAAGATTTTTGCTTCAGCCTTCCCATTTGGTTCATTATCTAGATGGAGTATGATCCCCTTTTGAGTATATTTCTCGTCAGGTGCTGACTTGGTTGATTATTTCATTCTAGTTTATTTTTGGTTTGAGTCTGTAGTCCCCAACAACATTATTATGTTGATTTCTGTAGGCTCCGAGCCTTGATTTGACAATGTGCATTTATTTTACACGCAAAGACTTTTTTCCCCAACAGGGATGTATTGGTATTTCCCCAGGAAATTGAGCTTCATTTCTCGCCAATCTTATTACAATTCCTTCTTAAATAGCAAGTGGCAGTATCTTTATTTGAGATATCTTGTGTTTTTACCCTTTCCAGGTGAAACATCTTGGTTAAAGAAGAAACTGAGACCAGTTCGTGGCTTATAGTCTTGGATTAACTTTGACTGGATAAGAATCAGAAAAATCTTAGAATCGATTTAACTGAACCAGACTAAAGTCTTGGAAAATCTTCAACTGGAATAAGAATCAGGGAGATCTTAGGGTCGATCTGACTGAACCAGAGAAGGCCTTTGACTGGATCGGCATCAGAAAAAATCTTTAGGAGTCGATTTAACTGAACCAGGCAAGGTCTTGGAATCTTCAACTGGAATAAGAATCAGGGAGATCTTAGCGTTGATCTGACTGAACTAGAGAAGGCATTTGACTGGATCGGCATCAGAAAAATCTTTAGGAGTCGATTTAACTGAACCAGGCAAGGTCTTGGAATCTTCAACTGGAATAAGAATCAGGGAGATCTTAGCGTCGATCTGACTGAACCAGAGAAGGCCTTGGGTTGACTTTGGCTGGATAAGAATCAGAAAAATCTTAGAATCGATTTAACTGAACCAGACTAAAGTCCTGGAATATCTTTGACTGGATAAGAATCAGAAAAATCTTAGGGTCGATTTAACTGAACCAGACGAAAGTCTTGGATTAACTTCAACTGGATCGGCATCAGAAAAATCTTTAGGAATCGATTTAACTGAACCAGAGGAGGTCTTGGACATAGCTGAGAACTTAACTGGATCTTTCCTGAAAGGTAAAGGTCAGTCATATGCAATGCATGATATGGATCAAGCAATGATGTTCTCAACATAAATGAGATAGTAAGATATGATGCGTTTATGCATGTATCATGATGTATATGATGTTTTTGAATGTATTTTCGTCTAGGAAAATAAATCCTTGACGGGCGCCGGGAAGTTAAATCCTGGGCTGATGGTTGAAGAGAGCTCTTCGTTTCCGCTGGGGATGAAGATTGCAAGAATGAACCGGTAGGAGAAGATGACTCCGTTGGGGAATAAACTTGATGAAGAGATTATTCTGCGGGGAGAAAATTATTCTAGCGATCTTGCTGGGGAACAATACTCTGTGGGGAGAGAGGTACCTTGCTGGGATATTGATGGTAACTCCGCTGGGGATACCGTTGTTATGTTGGAAGTGTTAATAGACTCCGCTGGGAATAAGAAGACTTTGCTGAGGACGATCTTTCCGTGGCTTTTGGCTGAGGATAACCCAGTTATATCCTGGTAGGGAAATAACCTTTGAATAAAGCCGGGAGATGCGTTCGTGCTCTATAGGGGATAAGCTTCCAGAATCTACTGGGGATAAGCTTCCTGCTGGGGAAATTGATTCAAACTTTCCTGGGGAAATCTGGATTGGACTCTCCTGGGGAAATTTTTGAGATATATTGGGGAAGCGGCTCTGCTGAATGTCTGTATACCGCCGGGGAACAATCTTAGACTCAGACTGTCGGGGATACTTGTTAAGAATGTTCGTACACTGCGATGGGGAACGTTGAGATCTGCTGGAGGATACCCAATTTCCTTAAGGCTGACAGGATAACTCTGTTTGGGGAGAGTGCATTGGCTTGCTTAGGGGATATTTGTGCCTTTTAGGGTTGATTGGAGACTAATTGCTTGGGAGAATTGTTGAATCTTGGCTCACTCTCTGAGGAATGAAGGTATTTGGGTTACGTTCTTCAGCCGAACTTACCTTGGTACCTTGGTGGACCGAACCATTAGATTGCTTAGACACCTCATTATTGCCCCTATTTCTGATGTGGGAGAAGATATTGGTGGGGGTCTTGATAACTGCCGATTTGACAAATCTTCTGGTAGGCAGGTGACTAGATGCCGGGACATAGCCGTACGCTTAAATCCCTAATTTTGCCTGGACCGCCCTTTCGGGTTTTCAGTCCACCGGGATACCCACTTTTGCCCAAGCCGCCTTTTCAGGTTTTCGACTTGCCGGGTGTACAGATTTTTCATTTCATCCCTTATTTTTGCCCGAACCCTTTTGGTTCGCCGGGAAGCCCTTATTTTTTCCTAGGTGTGTCAACCTAGCGGGTCTTTGATTATGCGCAGTATTTTTTCGACTATGTCCATGCTCTCAGGATGTAGGGAGGTGCCCCTGTTATTGTGTTGCGACGCTACCAGAAGATGTTTGGTCATGCAAGATTTGTTGCTGGAATGCCCCCAAGTGACTCCGGCGGAGATTTGCCCCAGGCTATTTGGCCTTTGAGAGATTCTCCGAATCTTGATTGGACTGCCCCAGATAATAGACCATGATCATGTCTGCCCCTTGATTGGAAGTGCTTTTGTTCATTAGACATTCGTCGTGCGAACTTCTATGTTGTTCAAACAAAAAGTCATATGCGAACAATATGCTTTAAGGAGTCAGGAGTCAGGATACCTTTTCGTAACAGTATGCTTTCGAACTAACCCATGATTCGGCTAGGACTTTTGAGGGTTATAGCGTGGCCTGGTTCACGGTTTAAGAAACAAAGGATAAAGGCTCAAAATATTTGTACCCACCCATTCTTCGTGATGTTCTTCAAACCTAAGCTCAGCTGATCGTGCGTTAGACCTTGTTTGAGTCTTTGTCCTGATGTTCCAATGATGGTTCAGATATTGATGATTTATTCTGAATAGGCAGTCATTTTTTGTCGAGGGTTTGTAAGACCTCTTTCTTTTTTTATTTTGTTATCCCTGTTTTTGCCTGAACTGTTTCTTTTGTGATTACAGTCAGCGGGATGCCCCAGTTTTGTAAGTCTCCTTCACAGGTTTTGACTTATTGGGTTTTTATTTTTGAGATATAATGACTGCCTATCCTTATGATTAGTCGGAAACATCACTGTCTTCTCTTTTTTTTGTAAGGACCTTTTTGGTGCCATTTGTTATGCACTTGGATCAACTGAGAGAACTACCCTGCCCCAGGTTATGATTAAGGGTTTAATTTTTTGTGAAAAGAAAACTCCTACTTCTTTGGCTCGAAAGGGTTGACGAGGGATTATCTTCCTTATAACTCTAGTGTTTAGGGATTGAAACAATGCCTGTACCTCATCAGCGGGGTCTGTTCAAAAGCATACTGTAGATTGCGGTATCATTTTCGTCATCCTCCCTCAAGAGGCTTAGAATTTTAGAGTTGACATCACAAAAATATGAAAGCAATTTTAAATAGTGAATACGAAATAATTACTTCAAAACAGACATGTGTAGTGCATTAATGAAATAACAATGTTTAACATGAATAAGTGTTTGAACAATCAAAAGAAAATCACAACTTGAAAAATTCTAATGAATAAAAGCCTTCTAGTCTCAGGGCTTGTTACTTCGACTGGTGCATCTTGTAGGGATGGCAGGAGCATTCAGCATGGCCTATATGGGTGAAATCCACAGCTCTTTCGTTAATCAGGTCTTGGATCTTATTCCTCAGAGCCCAGCAGTCGTCGGTGTCATGTCCTAGACTGCCGGAGTGGTACGCACATCTTTCCTCAGGATTGTACTTTAGGGAGGTTGTGTTGAGATTCTTAGGAGGGTCCCTTAACGTCACCAGATTCAACCTCAACAATTGTTGTAAAGCTTGAGACGGTGACACATTGAGCTTGGTGAACTGCCTTTTAGGCTTGTCTGGCTTGCTCTGGTCAGCCCGTTGTTCTTGGCGAGGTCGTTGTTGGACCTGCGAAATGGTAGCAGCTTGGAGAGGTCTATTCATTGGACCAAACCTTTGACTTCTTTGAGGCTGATTAATGACTTGGTCCCTGACTTGGGCTGGTTGCTTCATGTTGTATATGTCTTGATGGAGTTGACTGATCATGGTCCTCAACTCTTCTTGCTCCCGAGCTAAACCTTGGATGAGAGCCCTTTGCCCCAGCATCTGGGTTTTCAATGTGTCTACCTCAGCTTGTAGACGTTTCAGTCGCTCGTCCTTGTCATCTTCGGGATTTTGCTTGGCCAGATTCCCCATGAGGAGTGTCCTTAACTCTTCTTGCCCCTTGGATAGGCTTAGGAAGATCTCCATGAACTGAATCTCTTGAGCCTGAAGATCCTGGTTATCTTGTTAGGAAGCCATTGCTGAAATAAACAGCGGAGATGGTAAGTGACCTGTCAAAAGGGTACCTGTTATGCAATGATATGTATGTATATATATGCAATGTTTTCAAGGATCTCGCGGGGTAAACAAGAAAATTGTTAGAGTTGGGATCCGATAGCTTGATTGAAGGAACTGCATGTTGTTGAGAGTCCTTCTTCAAGGGTCAAAGGCTCACCATATCCAGTGGGTCATAGCCCCTGACTCAGATCATCAACCTGGCTAGAGGAAAATAAATCCCCTTTTGCCCCTTGCTGGACAGTTGATTCATCATGACCTGCATCACAAGCCCTTGAGATCCTTGAAATGGATTAGTTCTTATGCGGGATGCATGCAATGGTATGATGTTATGCTATGCATGGGGTAATGTAGGTAAACCCTGTTATGAGTCCCAATTAAGGATTGTAAACAAAACCTGCAAGAAACTCAAGTGTCAGATAACAAGTATGCAAATAGTCAAGTTGGAAGGCACACAAGTCACACAAGAGAACCCTTAGAGTTTAGGCCAGCATGAAGTTTGGGGTACTACCCTCTTGAAGTTGGTGGGCTCAAAACCTGTCCTATCAGAAGTAACCGGGTTCTAAGGGTCCCAATATCATTGGATTGCTTTCATTGTTCATCGTTTCGATTTAGCCACTGAACTGGCGACCGAAATATTCCAAGAAAACAACCCTCAATTGAGTGTAGTATCGAGTATCAACCAACCTCGGACTACACCAAAGTCAATTATCTCACAACCCTAAAGAGGCCAAGATGGTTCAATTAAGGTTCCTAAGGTCAGTTGATGCTTCACGACACCACGCGGAGGCCCCGTACTCTCCTTGACTGAACTCAAGGGTTACCGGTACACACCAAAGTGCCACATCAACGTAGCAGACTGCTTCAACCATGTCGGTATACCCCACACAGTTCCCTCACAGCCTTGTTGCTACTTTCTAAGAAGGTACCCCCCAGATCCGGGTTAGGATCTATAGAACTCCCGAGACAGTACCATAATAGTAAAGCAAACAAGCACAACAATTGAAAACACAAGTGATCTTAGTCCTAAGGTACACCTCACTTTAAAAGATATCCCCAGCAGAGTCGCCAGTTCTGTGATCGGTGGATCTGGAACTGACTGTTTAATGCTGGTTCGCGAAATGTCGCGGAAGCAAGAGTCGCCACCGTCTTTTATTTTCTCCAACATGGAAAGGACAAAAGCACAGAAAAATTCCTTATGAGATTAGTTCTTGGTTCGGTAGGTAGATTTATAGAAAGCGAAGGTGTTAGCACCCTTTCTATCCATGGTTATCCATGGGCTCTTAGATACTTGCTCATTTGTGTTTTCAAAATGTTTGTTTGCTTTTCAATCGTGAGTGGGTTTGAAAAAGTTTTGTTTAAAGTTTCAGATCGACTCTTGTATCAGTCCTCAAGAGTGTTTGAAAAGTTGTTTTTGAAAGCTTTTTGCAAAGTGTCGGTGTGAAAAGGAGTTTTTGATTTGTTTTGAATTAGAGCAAGTATCTACGAGTCGTCTACCTACCCTAAGGAATTAGGCTGTGTAAATGTCCTTAAGGTAATGCCATCCCACCATTGAGAGGTAGGTAGCACCACTGTTGGAGGTGTTCGGGTCAATTCGGGTTTAGGGACAGTGTGGTCACCAGAGCAACAGTAGGACACCTTAGAAGCTACCCTTATGCCATTGATCCTTTTTTATTCCGAGGCAACCGTTTCGAGGCAACTGGATCACGTCATGGACATAAGGACTTACTAAAACGTCCTATACTCGACGACCACGTTTCAAGGGCAAGGCAACAGTGAGGCGTACCCTAAGAGTGGTGTGTGAATTTGTGTGTTATTTTCATGTTATGTTTTATCTTGTCATGCATTTGGTGAGCTACGCATTGTTTTTATTTGGGCATACATTCTTTCATGTGATTAGCAGCTTAAAGGTGCGGAAATTAAAATGCGGAAAATAAAAGTCCTACGCTATTACAAGGCGCGGGTCTATACATCACCAAATTAACAAAGACCCGATTTTGAATAAAAGTGCGGAAAGTACATGTCCTAATTACTATTACAAAGCTTTGGGGCAATTACATAATATTAAAAATGAAAAATAAAGACAAACGCGCGAAAGGAAATTGGAATCGAAAGTGCGAGGGCGTTGGACCCTTTAAAGATTAGATTGGAATTTAAATTAATTAATGATTAAATAAAGAAAAGAAATTATTTTTATGTTTTTTAGTATTTAATGGGGATAAAGAAAATTAATTAAAATTAAAAGTTAAATAAGACCCTAATTCTAAATTTGTTTTTAATTATTAAAGAAAATTGTTTAAGTTTAACCTAATTTAACCCTAATTAATTAATTACAAGTTTATTTACAAAAATAATTAATTATTAATAATAATAAGAATAAGATGAAATTATTTTACTGAGAAAAAGAATAAAAATCTAAAACCTAATTTCTACCTATTTTAGTTATTTAGAAAAAAATTAAAATTAAAACCTAAAATTGATTATTGGAATTTATTTACAAAAACTATTTAAAGAATTAAAAAAAAATTAAATAAACATATTTTTATTTTTTACTTTTCTGATTTTTTTGTGTTATAAAAGTTATTTGGTGAATTAAATAAAACAAAAGAAAAAAACAATTAAAATAAATAATAGAGAAAAATGAGAGAAAGAAAATACAAACAAAGGGGGGGTTTCTGCCCAATTTGGAGGTTTTGTTGAAGCAGTTTGGCCCATTGGAAAGCTGGCCCTTTTGGACTTTTTGGAATTGCATAGGGCATAGTTGACTAACGTGCATGATGGTCTCCCCATTCTGGCCATAAGATTGAAGTTGCTGGACATGTGGCAAGCTCTGGCATTGCGCGTTTGGTGGACCACAGGAGGGCAAGTGTACCTGAACGCATTACAAGAAAAAATATTGAGAATATGGGGGACCTGGGAATCGAACCCAGATCTCACTGCCTGCATGACAACGCATCTACCAATGGAGCTAGTGCGTTTCTTTGTTAATTTAGTGGGCAATGAATATTATATGTGAAAAAACAAGCGTTATGCTGGATTAAAAATAAAACGCGCCAATGTTTGAATCAGCCAACCACGTTTGAACACATAGGCTTCATCTTCCTTGCTTCTTCGTTTTGCCTGAAATTATCAAATAAATAGCAGGGGTTTTAAACCCCCACTAAGTCAAACCTGCAAAAAATAGCGAACAACATATAGTGAAAAAGAAAAAGGGCGCGGTGGTTGGTTTCTATTCGTCTGGACATCCTGGTTTCAATGGTGTAGGTTTCATGGCCTGATTTTTCCATATATGCAAAGCCCTCTTTTGGAGCTTCAGGAACCCTAGAAAATTTTAATGGCAACTTTGCATACAAGCGGTATTAATCCAATTGGAGAACATCAATAGCTTCAGAATCATCATATTAGTATAAATCAAACATTAAAACATATGGAAAATGCATGTAAATTCAAATACTATTAAGAAAATTTTCATGAACAGGGCGACTGCGTTCTACCACTTCTTCGAGTATGGAGACTTGGCTTTGATTGGAAAAGATTCCTGGGTAGTCCAGCAACGTATTGGAATAGTTTTGAGGCCTTGAATTATGCTCTAGTTATCAAAACAGTTTCAAGGTTTTTTTGAAAAAAATGCAAAGTTGTTCTTATGCTTGAGGCGCAGCTTCTTGTTCTTGGCATTAGGTCTTTGTTGTGCTTATGTATGTGACTGAATTAGGTTAGAAAAACTGGCCCAAAATCCATGTATTCAATGATTCAATATTTGATTTTCAAGCATCTTTTTCAATCCTTTTTTGTCATAGAAACTTGCCTATTTTGGAAGATTTGGTCCCTTGAGCATGTGCACGAAATCTTGAGGTCATGATGGATGAAAATGCTGCATAAAAAGATTTGAAAGGTGTGATTTGCTATTTTTGTCATATTTAATTTAAATTAAGTGAATTAATAATAATAATAATTCAAATAATTAATCAAAAATGATAAAATAACTCCCTTGGATGTCAATGGGTCGTGCATAGACTTTGGGTAATGATTCATGGAAGAAATTGAGGCCCATTAGCAATTTTGAGGCATTTGAAGCAAAGTTGACTTTTCAAAATTCCCAAATATTTTCCCAACTTCCACAACGCATATCTTGCTCAATTTTTAAGCTTTGATCATGTTCTTGGACATTTTGGAAAGGTCTTGAAGTTCTCTAACAAATTCCTTTGGTCCCATGTCATTTTGATTTACCAATCTCAAGTTATGGTCTTTGACTTAAAGTGCCTTTTTGTTGATTTTTGAAAATGACCTATAATGTTGAGATTGATAACTTTTTGTGAGAGCATTTCTTGGACTTGAAGTGTGAAGATGAGTTGTAGGAAATGTCATTCTCTTCAAAATGAGATTTGGATGGAATTTTTCTGATAAACCATGTGGAAGTTATGCCTTGGTCAATTTGCAGTTGACTTTTCCAACTGTCCAAAAATAGAAACTTTTGCATCTTGAGACTTTTTGAGCCATGCCTTGAGAATCATGATCAAGAATTGTTCAAATGATGTTTGTGGCTTCAAAATAAGATGTTGACCAAAAATTTTGACTTTTGACTGTCAAATGACCATTTTGCCCCTGCAGTTGACTGTAGGGCAATTAGGGTTTTTGACTGTGCAATTTTGTGCTGTGAGTCTTGAAACTTGGCACATGGATGCTTGACAATGTTTATAGGCATGTGGGACTTGATTGGGCCCTTGAAAACTTCAATTTCTTTGCCGGAACCAAAACCCTAATTTTTTACTGTTAGGAGGCCATTGGACTGTGCAACCCTTGAGAGATTTTGAACCTTGACCTTGGCAAATCTTGAAGAATATGGGAGGGCAAATTTTGGGGTACAACAGAAGTTGGTCGCTTCAAATGCAAGATGACTAGAATTTATGGATTCAATTGAGATTAAGGTTCATTGACCAAGCATGCCATTTGAAGTCAATTGAGTTTCGACTTGTCATGAACGCTTGAGTTACATTAAGGATCGATTTAAGATAAACATGGAATAGAAGTTTTTAATGTGATTCAAAGATAAGTCATTTAACTTGCTTGAAGAACAAGATATATGCGAGAGATGTTACAGGACTTGTGGATAATTTTCCTGGTTTTCTCGTACCCATAATAGAAGTGATTCTTCAATTGGCTTTGCTTAGAATTTGGATTATGTTTGAGATACAAAAAAGAAGATTTTGAACTTGAGGTTAAAGAAGGGATCGCGATTCATTCAAGATACATTTTGAGAAGATGTAAGCATAAGAGAATAAATTCAAAGACAAGTGAATTAATTTAAAGTCTCTTTTCTTGATTCAACCATGGCTATTACAAAATCAAGAACTAGAACATATACAATTTCCCTTTGACTTTAGGCCTACTAACATTCGGTCGTAATCCGAGCTTCATAGTATCTGGCTGGGTGAAATGCTATTTGGTCGTAATCCAAGCTGCACAGTATCCCTTACTGTTATCTGGTCGAAATCCAGTCTTCACAATACTTTACTTCTTGTCTGGTCGTAATCCAGTCTTTAGAAGAGATCAAATGTTTATCCGGTCGTAATCCAGGATTTCCCTTTGACTTTAGGCCTACTAACATTCGGTCGTAATCCGAGATTCATAGTATCTGGCTGGGTGAACTGCTATTTGGTTGTAATCCAAGCTGCACAGTATCCCTTATCTGTTATCTGGTCGAAATCTAGCCTTCACAGTGTCTTTAACCACTATCTGGTCGTAATCCAGGTTTCACAGGAACTTGTATTGTTGTCTGGTCGTAATCCAGGCTTCACAATAACTTGATGAGCTGTTATCCAGTCGTAATCCAGGTTTTATAGGAACTTGTATTGTTGTTTGGTCGTAATCCAGGCTTCACAATAATTTGCTGAGCTGTTATTCGGTCGTAATCCGGGATCCACGGCTTGCTGAAGATTTAAACTATTGTCCAGTCGAATCTGGGCTTCATAGCTTGCTTTTGTGAGAATTTGATTGTATCTTTCCTGAAAGGTAAAGGTTAGCTGTATGTAATGCATGATATGCACCAGGCAATGATGTTCTCAAAATAAATGAGATTGTGTTGTATGATGCGTATATGCATGTGTCATGATGTATGGAAATGTGATGTTTTTTAGCTAGTGAAAATAAATCCCGGATTGCTATTGGAGAAAAGAGTTGAATTCTTCATTTCCGCTGGGGATAGTGAATGAAGATGATTGTGAGGATAAACTTGCAGGAGAGGATAACTTCACTGGGGAATAAACTGATGAGGAAGTGGCTCTGTAGGGAGAACATGCTCTGCTGAGGATTCCGCTGATAAATTCAGCTGGGGATGAATTACCGTTGCTGGCGATACTGAATCTTGTCTGGGATTTGAGTTTCCGTTTGTGAAAGGAATGAACTCCGTTGGGGATGATGTTTCAGTTGCGACTTCACTGGGGATAACCTTTTAGACTCTACTGGGGAAATTCTTCCAGAGTCTACTGGGGATGATTCTCCGAACTCCACTGGGGAAGATTTTCCAGACTCCGCTGGGGATAATTGTCTAGTGCTGATGATGGATAAACTCTGCTTGGGGAGAATATTGTCGACTCATTTGCGGTTGCGAGCCTCAGCTAGGGAGAGTTAACTCTACGGTATTTTTCTTACTCTGTGGGGAGTGAATGTACCTCAGCAATATTCTTCAGCTAAATCTACCTTTGTACCTGGGGGATAGAGCAACTGTAAGGTCTGGACAACTCTTATTTGCCCCTGTTTCTGATATTACGAGTAATCGTCTTTTGTTTCACATGTAAATATTCATGAGCAGCAATTATTGTCAAATTCATATATCAAAAATGAACATTGGACGTTCTTTGCAAAACAAAACAGAAAAAGGAAAAACAGTTTGAAATTTCTTTGAAAATGAATTGTATTGACTTTGAAGTTTGGCCTATAAATAGGCGTTTTTGTACAAGAGGCTGACGTCCTAGTAAGAGAATGCCGCCGAACAATTAGAATTTATACAATTTGGGAAGAAATAAAGAAAAATAGCTATGTGAACAATCCCACTGGGTTCCAACTCAGCTATTGCTTTTATGTCCTCGGGCATCTCATCACTTTGCTACTTGGTTGAAGGCAGATCAGATTTATTAGTGTCGTCCGAGTTTGATAGTTGATATCGAAGTCTGGTTGCAAGGTGATCCAATGAGACATAGTGTTATGCTTTGATCCCTAATTTTTTCCTGGACCGCCCTTTCGGGTTTTCAGTCCACCGGGATACCCTTTTTTGCCCAAGCCTCCTTTTCAGGTTTTCGACTTGCCGGGTGTACAATTTTTTTCATTTTCATCCCTTATTTTTGCCCGAACCCTTTTGGTTCGCCGGGAAGCCCTTATTTTTGCCTAGGCCAGTCGACCTAGCGGGTCTTTGATTATGCATAGTATCTTTTCACTATGTCTGCATTGACGGGGTGAGGAAGGTCGTCACCGTCCATGGTGGTTAGAATCATAGCTCCTCCTGAGAAAATGTTCTTAACCATAAATGGCCCTTCGTAAGTAGGGGTCCATTTTCCCCTGGGATCACCTTGGGGTAGGATGATGCGCTTGATCACCAGGTCCCCAGCTTGATACTCTTGTCGTCTAACTTTCTTGTTAAATGCCTTGATCATCCACTTTTGATACGTTTGACCATGACAAATAGCAGTAAGTCTCTTTTCGTTGATTAAGTTCAGCCGATCAAGTCGGTCTGAATCTAGTCATCTTTGCTCAAACTTGCATCCTTCATAATCCGAAGAGAGGGTATCTGAACTTCAATGGGCAATACGGCCTCCATACCATATACCAAGGAATAGGGTGTTGCCCCTGTTGACGTCTGCGCTGAGGTACAGTACCCATGAAGAGCAAATGGTAACATCTTATGCCAGTCTTTGTATGTCACCGTCATCTTCTGCACAATCTTCTTAATGTTCTTATTAGCCGCTTCAACAGCCCCATTCATCTTCGGACGGTAGGGAGAAGAGTTGTGATGTTGTATCTTGAACTGCTTGCAGAGTTCGGTGATCATCTTATTGTTGAGATTTGTACCATTGTCCGTAATGATCCTCTCGGGTACACCGTATTGACAAATCAGATTGTTCCGAATAAACCGTGCCACAACGTTCTTGGTCACTGTAGCAAAGGAAGTTGCCTCGACCCACTTCGTAAAGTAATCAATAGCTACCAGGATGAAACGATGCCCGTTAGATGCCGTAGGTCTGATCTCGCCGATCATATCGATGCCCCGCATTGCAAAAGGCCAAGGGGCTATCAAGACGTTCATAGGAACGAGAGGTATGTGCACCTTATCAGCATAGACTTGGCACTTGTGACAAGCCCGAGAATGTTGATAACAGTCGGGCTCCATGGTGGACCAATAATATCCTGCCCGAAGGATTTTCTTTGCCATGGTATGTCCACTGGAATGAGTTCCGAAAGTACCTTCATGTAACTCTGCCATGATCCTTTCCGCCTCACTCTTATCCACACATCACAGTAAGGTTGAATCATGGTTAAGCTTGTAAAGAATGCCATTGCTGATGAAGAACTTCGCCATGAACCACCTCAGAAACCTCTTATCATTAACAGATGCACCCTCAAGATATTCTTGAGTCTCAAGATACCTCTTTACCTCATGAAACCAGGGTTTATCTGTTACCTCTTTAGTCTCAATGTCACAGCAATGTGCAGGTTCGTCCAACCTTTCAATGGTAATATAGGGAGCTTCTTTGTCCCACCTGACTTTGAACATAGAAGACATCGTAGCTAGCACGTCCGCCAACTGATTCTCCTCTCTAGGGAAGTGTTCAAAGGTTATCTCCTCGAAGTGGGGAAGCAACGTCAGTACATACTCCTTGTAAGGAATAAGATTTGGGTGTTTCGTATCCCACTCGCCTTTGATCTGACTGATCACAAGAGCAGAATCTCCGAAGACACTTAAGAACTTAATCCTTAGGTCAATAGTTGCTCGAAGACCCATGATGCACGCTTCATACTCCGCCATGTTGTTGGTGCAGTTGAAACATAGTCGGGCGGTGAACGGAGTATGAGAGCCTTCGGGAGATATGATCACGGCGCCAATTCCATTACCCAAAGCGTTTGAAGCTCCATCAAAGTACATAGACCATCGGGACCCCTCCTCAGGTCCTTCATCCGGTCCAGGTGTCTCACAATCAGTCACTATCATGATATTCTCATTCGGGAATTCGAAGTTCATAGACTGGTAATCATCTACAGCCTGATGTGCCAAATGATCTGCCAACACACTCCCCTTGATTTCTTTTTGGGTCGTGTATTGGATGTCATACTCAGTCAAGATCATCTGCCATCTTGCTATTCTTCCGGATAAGGCATGCTTCTCGAATATATACTTGATCGGATCCATCTTTGATATCAATAGAGTAGTGTAAGTCAGCATATACTGTCTCAGCCGGCGAGCAGCCCATGCCAAAGCGCAACAAGTTTTCTCAAGCAACGAGTATCAGGTCTCGCAGTCGGTAAACTTTTTGCTAAGGTAATAAATAGCATGCTCTTTTCGGCCATACTCGTCATGCTGTCCCAGCACGCACCCCCATTGAATTGTCAAGTATAAGATCAGAGGTCTCCCTTCAACTGGAGGCATCAGGATAGGTGGCTCTTGGAGATATTCCTTGATCATTTCGAAAGCGGCCTGACATTCATCATTCCATCTTATCACTTTATCTTTCTTCAACAGCTTGAAGATTGGCTCACAAGTAGCAGTCAGGTGCGAAATGAATCGGGCAATGCAATTCAACCGTCCCAAAAAGCCTCTGACTTCTTTTTCTGTCCCGGGAGCTGGCATTTCCTGTATAGCCTTCACCTTTGTAGGATCCACTTGAATACCTTTATCGCTCACGATGAAACCCAGCAGTTTACCAGATCTCACCCCGAAGGTGCACTTGTTCGGGTTTAACCTCAGCTTGTACAACTTCAACCTGCCAAATAGCTTTTGAAGGTGGTCAAGATGTTCTTCTTCAGTCTAGGACCTTGCAATCATTTCGTCGACGTATACCTCAATCTCATGATGAATCATGTCGTGGAACAAAGCAACCATGGCGCGCTGATACGTTTCCACAACATTCTTTAACCCGAAAGGCATGACTTTGTAGCAAAAGGTACCCCCATTGAGTAACAAAGGTTGTCTTATCCATGTCTTCGGGAGCCATTTTAATCTGATTGTAACCGGAGAAACCATCCATAAAGGAGAAGACCTTATGTTGTGCAGTGTTGTCAACCAGAACGTCAATATGAGGCAGAGGGAAATCATCCTTGGGGCTCCCCCTGTTCAGATCCATATACTTCAAAATTAATCATTGTATTACTTAAAGATTTTCCCTTACTATCCAGGATTGTTGGAAGTAAGTGTTGTGATTTGAAGAGGATTGTTCTTCATTCACATTAGTGTTTGTTTGGTCTTAAAGGTGTTAAGAACCTTTGATCACCCTATAGGTTAGATAGTAAGCATAGGCTGTACAATCATTCTAACTATAGTGAAATCTCTTTCGTGTTGGAAAGGGGACTGGAGTACTCTCAGATTGTGAGGGGAACCGGGATATATCATCGTGTTCTTTACTTTTCCGCATTTATCGCTTTCATCACCATAATCGAGAAAAGATAAATATATAATCAAAACCTTCAAATACTTAACCAAAAATTACTACCAAGCATTCTCATAAAACCGAGTAAATTTTTATAAGACCTAATTCACCCCCCCCCCCCTCTTAGGCACTCTGAGACTTACAATTGGCATCAGAGCAAGTTATAGGTAACTTGTTCCTAAAGATCCAGAATGGCTTCTGCAAATCATCAACCAGTCTTCAGAGATGGTGGTAGTAACAACAAGCCTCCTCTATTATATGGTGAATATTTTGACTTCTGGAAAATACGCATGAAGGCGCATTTAGAAGCACAAGGAGAGGAAGTATGGGATGCTGTTGAAAATGGTCCATTTATCCCGATATCTGTTATCAATGGCATTGGTTCTGTAAAGCCCAAAACTACATGGGACGACGATGATAAAAAGAAAGTTCTATATGACAAAAAAGCAATAAACCTTCTTCAAGGTGCACTCAGTATGGACGAATTTTTCCGTGTCTCAAACTGCAAGACAGCAAAAGAAATATGGGATACCCTGGTTCAAACTCATGAAGGAACGACTGAAGTAAAAAGATCAAGGCTAAATACCTTGAGTCAAGAATATGAACTATTTCGAATGCAGCCCGGAGAATCCATTCTTGACTTACAAAAGAGATTTGTGCATTTGACAACTCACTTAAATGCTCTTGGTAAAACCTTGACAAATGATGAACTCAACTTGAAAATCCTTAGATCATTGACTAGGGAATAGCAACCAAAGGTAACGACAATCTCGGAAAAGAAGAGTCTCTCCGCAATGACTTCCGCTACATTATTTGGCAAACTTCAGGAATATGAAACGGAACTCGGTAGACTTGAAAAACATGAAAATTTAGAGAAGAAATCCAAAGGCATTGCCTTGAAAGTTGATTCAAAGGAAAGTCAAGATAAAGATGCATCGGAGGAAGATGAAAACTTCTTGCTTCTTGTAAAAAGGTTAGGAAAATATTTTGGTCATAAAAATAATCTTCATAATGCTAACTTTGTCAAGAGGAAGAAATTTTATAATCACAAAGATAAAGAAGCCTCCACATCAACACAAGATGTCACATGTTATGAATGTGGAAAGCAATGTCACATAAAGCCGGATTGTCCAAAACTCTATAAGAAAAATGGATTCAAAGGCAAAAAGGAGTTCAAGAACAAAAAGGCTTATGTTGCATGGGAAGATAATGAGATAAGTTCTTCATCCGATTCGGAAAGCGAGGAATGTGCAAATCTAGCATTAATGGCTTCACATCACTCCGACAATGAAGAAGAGGTTAGTAATGAATTTAATCTTTTTGAGGATGATGTTCAAGATGCTATTGATGAACTCTTGAGAGAATGCAAAAGTTTATACAAAAAGGTGTCAAATCAAGAAAAAGAACTTCTAAGTTGTTTAGAAAAAATTGACACCATGACTAAAGATTTTGAACTTCAAAAACAGAATTTTATTAAAGAAAAAGAAAACTTTGCATGCTCCAAGTGTGAATCAAATGTCTTTCAAATTGTTCAATTGAAAAGAGTCATTGAACGATATGAAAAAGGACAAATAGGATTGGAAGGATTACTAATCCAACAACGCTATCCTAATGATAAAAGGGGTCTTGGTTATATGAATTCTAAGAAACCAAGTAACAATCCCACTGTTTTTGTAAAGGCTAGTAATAGTTCCAATCCCAAGAAAGTAGAAAAGAAGCAAGTTGTTCATAATCATCAAAAGAATAAGGCTAATGTATCGAAAAAGAAAACATTTCCTAAGAAGAAATCTTATCCTTCTAGATATAGAAGTAACTTTGAACCTACTTGTTTTTATTGTGGTATTAAAGGCCATACACCTAATGCTTGCTATGTTAGAAACTTTAGTATAGAAAGTGGGCATTATGTGTGGGTGAAAAAGGGAACTAAGTATGAAGGACCCAAGGCAACTTGGGTACCTAACAAAGAATAATTTGTTTGTGTAGGTATGCTTGAAATCCACATCAAATGTTTGGTATCTTGATAGTGGATGTTCAAAGCATATGACAGGAGATGTACACCAATTTTCATATCTAGTACATAAAGCCAAAGGGTATGTCACCTATGGAGACAACACCAAAAGAAAGATTCTTGGTGTTGGAATAGTTGGCACACTTCCATCCATTCAAATTGAGGATGTTCTCTATGTTGAAGGATTAAAGCACAATCTTCTTAGCATAAGTCAACTTTGTGATAGAGGGTTCAAGATCAAATTCAACAAAGATGAATGTCTCATTATGGATGAGGCAACCAATGAGGTAAAACTCAAAGGTATAAGAACTAACAATATTTTTATGATTACTTTAGATGATTTGTCTCTGAAGGTACAATGTCTTATGGTAAACAACAATGACGCTTGGTTATGGTACAAGAGGATCGCTCACATTCACATGGAGCACTTGAACAAATTGGTTAAGCATGACTTAGTTATTGGTCTACCAAAGATGAAGTTCATCAAGGACAAATTATGTAATGCATGCCAAAAGGGCAAACAGACCAAAACAACTTTCAAATCTAAGAATGTGGTGTCTACTACAAGACCACTACAATTGTTACACATGGATCTCTTTGGTCCATCAAGAACAAAAAGCTTCGGAGGTAATGTATACGCTTTAGTCATTATTGATGATTTTTCTAGATATTCTTGGACTTTGTTTCTTGTGCAGAAAAGTGATGCTTTCAAAGCCTTTAATAAGTATGCTAAGCAAATCCAAAATGAAAAATCACTAAAGATTGTATCCATAAGAAGTGATCATGGTGGAGAATTCCAAAATGCTCAATTTGAAGAATTTTATGAAGAACATGGTATCTCTCATAATTTTTATGCACCAAGAACTCCACAACAAAATGGAGTAGTTGAAAGAAAGAACATGTTTCTATTGGAACTTGCAAGAACAATGCTTAGTGATGCAAATCTTCCTAAATATTTTTGGGCGGATGCGGTTAGTACGGCATGTTATGTTGGAAATCGAGTTATCATTAGACCTATAATAAAGAAGACTCCATATGAACTCTTCAAAGGAAGAAAGCCAAATATTGCTCACTTTCACATTTTTGGATGTAAGTGCTTTGTTCTTAACAATGACAAGGATAATCTCGGTAAGTTTGACGAGAAATCCGACGAAGGTATATTTCTTGGTTATTCGCTTTCTAGTAAAGCATATAGAATTTATAATAAAAGAACTTTAACTATTGAAGAATCTATGCATGTATCTTTTGATGAATCTAACCCCTCTAAGGAGGAAGTAGTTGTTTATGATGATGATGATCCTATATATTTACCCCCGGAAGATCTTTCAATTTATCGAATTAAGAAATCACAGGAAAATTCAGAAAACATTGTTCAACAAGATTCAAACACCAATGATCTACCAAAAGAATGGAGAACTCATAGAGACCATCCTATTGACAAAATTATTGGTGACATTAGCCAAGGAGTATCAACAAGATTGAATCTAAAAGATGCTTGCTTAAACATGGCGTTTGTTTCTCAAATTGAACCTACCAAAGTTGATGAAGCCTTAGGAGATGATCAATGGATTATTGCTATGCAAGAAGAATTAAATCAATTCGAGAGAAATCAAGTTTGGGAACTTGTTCCTAGACCAAGTGGTAAACACATCATAGGTACCCGATGGGTGTTTAAGAACAAACTTGATGAGAATGGTCTAATTGTTCGAAACAAAGCAAGGTTGGTTGCCCAAGGTTACAATCAAGAGGAAGGAATCGACTTTGAAGAAACATTTGCTCCGGTTGCAAGGTTAGAAGCTATACGTCTTTTACTTGCTTATGCTTGTTCATTAAATTTTCAGCTTTTTCAAATGGACGTCAAAAGCGCATTCTTGAATGGATACATCAATGAAGAAGTCTATGTCAAACAACCCCCGGGATTTGAAGACTTCAAACATCCTTCACATGTCTTTAAGTTGAGAAAGGATCTTTATGGCTTAAAGCAAGCATCAAGAGCATGGTATGATAGACTTAGCAATTTTTTGTGTGAAAAAGGTTTCGAAAAGGGTAAGGTTGATAAAACCTTGTTCATTAAGAGAATCCAAAGTAACACTTTATTGGTTCAAGTCTATGTTGATGATATCATTTTTGGATCGACTAATAAAGAAATGTGTGAGGAATTCTCATTGATGATGCAAGGAGAATTCGAGATGTCTATGATGGGAAAGATGAACTACTTTCTTGGACTACAAATCAAGCAACTAGAAGATGGAATCTTCATCAATCAATCTAAGTATTGCAAAGAATTATTGAAAAAGTTTGATATGGACAATTGTAAAGTAATGAATACTCCAATGGGCTCCGGTACATATGTTGATCAAGATGAATCCGGTACTCCAATTGATATTACAAAGTACAGAGGTATGATTGGTTCTCTATTTTACTTGACGGCAAGCCGTCCTGACATCATGTTTAGTGTTTGTCTTTGCGCTCGCTTTCAAGCAAATCCAAAGGAATCACACCTCATGGCAGTTAAAAGGATCATGAAGTATCTTAAAGGAACAATCAATATCGGCCTATGGTATCCAAAAGGTAGTACTTGCACTTTAATTGGTTATTCTGACGCGGATTATGCAGGTTGTAAAACTGATCGTAAAAGCACAAGTGGTACTTGTCACATTATTGGAAATGCATTAGTATCATGGGCTTGTAAAAAGAAAACATGTGTTGCTCTTAGCACGGCCGAAGCAGAATACATAGCAGCAGGTAGTTGTTGTGTACAAATTCTTTGGCTCAAGCAACAACTCCGTGATTACGGACTTGATCTCGGATGCATTCCTCTTCGATGCGACAATATAAGTGCTATCAATATTACAAAGAATCCGGTGATGCATTCAAGAACCAAACATATAGATATTCGACATCATTTTCTCCATGATCATGTACTTAAAGGAGATGTCGAAGTAACTTTTGTGGATACTCATAACCAACTCGCGGATATCTTCACTAAACCGCTTGCTCGAGAACCTTTCTTCAAAATCCAAAGAGAACTTGGTATTTTGGATGAAGGTGATATCTAATGTTTCTCTTAAAGATACTTGTCTTAATGTTTATATGTATCTATTTCACTCTTTTTCCCCATCCTTTTTGATGTTAACAAAGGGGGAGAAGAGTATGCATGTATGTTGTTTTGTTTCAAGAAATTGCAGGCCCAAATAAATATCAAACTCTCTCCAAAATTCAAAGAATCATGGACTTAGGGGGAGCATACAATTTAGGGGGAGCCTTGCATTTGCTCAACATGTTCGCTACACAAAACAACATGAACATTTCAAGAAATCGTTATCAAGACTTGGTTGTCATCATCAAAAAGGGGGAGAATGTAATTGCAAGCTTCTCAAGTCATATTTAAAGCACGTGTTTTGATGAAGACAACATGGACATCAAGTTTCAAAGGATGTGCAAAAAGCTTATCAACATCAAATAAAAGTCTTGAAGATTATTGAAGAATTATTGAAGAAATCATCAAATGTCAATATGGTATAAATAATTCTTAAAATCTTGAATATAGATGTTCACAATATGCATTCATCAACATATACATATTCCATAAATTTAACATCAAGAAAAACTTTGTTTGAAATATCTTTCAAAATGTATTTTTGAAAATAAACCTTTAGGAACTGGTTCCTCCCTAACAGGGAACCGGGTTCCAGCTTTTCTCAAAAAACATGTCCCTGGTTTTTGTACCAGGAACCGGGTTGTACCAATAGGGGAACCGGTTCCTGCGTGATAAATTTGAATTCCAACTTATAACGTTCACTAAGAACCGGGTTCTGTCAGTGTCGGAACCGGTTCCTAGCGAACCAATGCAGCTTTTACTTTGTTTTTTGAACATTTTTCAAGTGGTATCTTTTCATGAATGCATTGCAACTTTTCATATGAATTGGCATGAATGAAGAGGTTCTTACAACTTTATAAAATACATATTTTCTTATTTTCAAACAATGTTCAATACTTCAATTTTCAAATTAACAAATATCCTTCTTCATTAACAATTCTCTCATTTACTCACATTTGAAATTATACTTTCATGTGTTCATAATTTTGTGAAACTTGCCATATACACTTTCATTATCATTTCAAGTTTCATTCATACATTGTGAACATTTATATACATTGTTGAGAATTGTTTTTATCTTGAAGAAGAAGATCAATTGAAGATTGATAAAGCTCTCCATATACTTCAAAATTAATCATTGTATTACTTAAAGATTTTCCCTTACTATCCAGGATTGTTGGAAGTAAGTGTTGTGATTTGAAGAGGATTGTTCTTCATTCACATTAGTGTTTGTTTGGTCTTAAAGGTGTTAAGAACCTTTGATCACCCTATAGGTTAGATAGTAAGCATAGGTTGTACAATCATTCTAACTATAGTGAAATCTCTTTCGTGTTGGAAAGGGGACTGGAGTACTCTCGGATTGTGAGGGGAACCAGGATATATCACCGTGTTCTTTACTTTTCCGCATTTATCGCTTTCATCACCATAATCGAGAAAAGATAAATATATAATCAAAACCTTCAAATACTTAACCAAAAATTACTACCAAGCATTCTCATAAAATCGAGTAAATTTTTATAAGACCTAATTCACCCCCCCCCCCCCCCCTCTTAAGCACTCTGAGACTTACAATTGGCATCAGAGCAAGTTATAGGTAACTTGTTCCTAAAGATCCAGAATGGCTTCTGCAAATCATCAACCAGTCTTCAGAGATGGTGGTAGTAACAACAAGCCTCCTCTATTATATGGTGAATATTTTGACTTCTGGAAAATACGCATGAAGGCGCATTTAGAAGCACAAGGAGAGGAAGTATGGGATGCTGTTGAAAATGGTCCATTTATCCCGATATCTGTTATCAATGGCATTGGTTCTGTAAAGCCCAAAACTGCATGGGACGACGATGATAAAAAGAAAGTTCTATATGACAAAAAAGCAATAAACCTTCTTCAAGGTGCACTCAGTATGGACGAATTTTTCCGTGTCTCAAACTGCAAGACAGCAAAAGAAATATGGGATACCCTGGTTCAAACTCATGAAGGAACGACTGAAGTAAAAAGATCAAGGCTAAATACCTTGAGTCAAGAATATGAACTATTTCGAATGCAGCCCGGAGAATCCATTCTTGACTTACAAAAGAGATTTGTGCATTTGACAACTCACTTAAATGCTCTTGGTAAAACCTTGACAAATGATGAACTCAACTTGAAAATCCTTAGATCATTGACTAGGGAATAGCAACCAAAGGTAACGACAATCTCGGAAAAGAAGAGTCTCTCCGCAATGACTTCCGCTACATTATTTGGCAAACTTCAGGAATATGAAACGGAACTCAGTAGACTTGAAAAACATGAAAATTTAGAGAAGAAATCCAAAGGCATTGCCTTGAAAGTTGATTCAAAGGAAAGTCAAGATAAATATGCATCGGAGGAAGATGAAAACTTCTTGCTTCTTGTAAAAAGGTTAGGAAAATATTTTGGTCATAAAAATAATCTTCATAATGCTAACTTTGTCAAGAGGAAGAAATTTTATAATCACAAAGATAAAGAAGCCTCCACATCAACACAAGATGTCACATGTTATGAATGTGGAAAGCATGGTCACATAAAGCTGGATTGTCCAAAACTCTCTAAGAAAAATGGATTCAAAGGCAAAAAGGAGTTCAAGAACAAAAAGGCTTATGTTGCATGGGAAGATAATGAGATAAGTTCTTCATCCGATTCGGAAAGCGAGGAATGTGAAAATCTAGCATTAATGGCTTCACATCACTCCGACAATGAAGAAGAGGTTAGTAATGAATTTAATCTTTTTGAGGATGATGTTCAAGATGCTATTGATGAACTCTTGAGAGAATGCAAAAGTTTATACAAAAAGGTGTCAAATCAAGAAAAAGAACTTCTAAGTTGTTTAGAAAAAATTGACACCATGACTAAAGATTTTGAACTTCAAAAACAGAATTTTATTAAAGAAAAAGAAAACTTTGCATGCTCCAAGTGTGAATCAAATGTCTTTCAAATTGTTCAATTGAAAAGAGTCATTGAACGATATGAAAAAGGACAAATAGGATTGGAAGGATTACTAAGCCAACAACGCTATCCTAATGATAAAAGGGGTCTTGGTTATGTGAATTCTAAGAAACCAAGTAACAATCCCACTGTTTTTGTAAAGGCTAGTAATAGTTCCAATCCCAAGAAAGTAGAAAAGAAGCAAGTTGTTCATAATCATCAAAAGAAAAAGGCTAAAGTATCGAAAAAGAAAATATTTCCTAAGAAGAAATCTTATCCTTCTAGATATAGAAGTAACTTTGAACCTACTTGTTTTTATTGTGGTATTAAAGGCCATACACCTAATGCTTGCTATGTTAGAAACTTTAGTATAGAAAGTGGGCATTATGTGTGGGTGAAAAAGGGAACTAACTATGAAGGACCCAAGGCAACTTGGGTACCTAACAAAGAATAATTTGTTTGTGTAGGTATGCTTGAAATCCACATGAAATGTTTGGTATCTTGATAGTGGATGTTCAAAGCATATGACAGGAGTACACCAATTTTCATATCTAGTACATAAAGCCAAAGGGTATGTCACCTATGGAGACAACACCAAAGGAAAGATTCTTGGCGTTGGAATAGTTGGCACACTTCCATCCATTCAAATTGAGGATGTTCTCTATGTTGAAGGATTAAAGCACAATCTTCTTAGGATAAGTCAACTTTGTGATAGAGGGTTCAAGATCAAATTCAACAAAGATGAATGTCTCATTATGGATGAGGCAACCAATGAGGTAAAACTCAAAGGTATAAGAACTAACAATATTTTTATGATTACTTTATATGATTTGTCTCTGAAGGTACAATGTCTTATGGTAAACAACAATGACGCTTGGTTATGGCACAAGAGGATCACTCACATTCACATGGAGCACTTGAACAAATTGGTTAAGCATGACTTAGTTATTGGTCTACCAAAGATGAAGTTCATCAAGGACAAATTATGTAATGCATGCCAAAAGGGCAAACAGACCAAAACAACTTTCAAATCTAAGAATGTGGTGTCTACTACAAGACCACTACAATTGTTACACATGGATCTCTTTGGTCCATCAAGAACAAAAAGCTTCGGAGGTAATGTATACGCTTTAGTCATTATTGATGATTTTTCTAGATATTCTTGGACTTTGTTTCTTGTGCAGAAAAGTGATGCTTTCAAAGCCTTTAAGAAGTATGCTAAGCAAATCCAAAATGAAAAATCACTAAAGATTGTATCCATAAGAAGTGATCATGGTGGAGAATTCCAAAATACTCAATTTGAAGAATTTTGTGAAGAACATGGTATCTCTCATAATTTTTCTGCACCAAGAACTCCACAACAAAATGGAGTAGTTGAAAGAAAGAACAGGTTTCTAGTGGAACTTGCAAGAACAATGCTTAGTGATGCAAATCTTCCTAAATATTTTTGGGCGGATGCGGTTAGTACGGCATGTTATGTTGGAAATCGAGTTATCATTAGACCTATAATAAAGAAGACTCCATATGAACTCTTCAAAGGAAGAAAGCAAAATATTGCTCACTTTCACATTTTTGGATGTAAGTGCTTTGTTCTTAACAATGACAAGGATAATCTCGGTAAGTTTGACGAGAAATCCGACGAAGGTATATTTCTTGGTTATTCGCTTTCTAGTAAAGCATATAGAATTTATAATAAAAGAACTTTAACTATTGAAGAATCTATGCATGTATCTTTTGATGAATCTAACCCCTCTAAGGAGGAAGTAGTTGTTTATGATGATGATGATCATATAGATTTACCCCCGGAAGATCTTTCAATTGATCGAATTAAGAAATCACCGGAAAATTCAGAAAACATTGTTCAACAAGATTCAAACACCAATGATCTACCAAAAGAATGGAGAACTCATAGAGACCATCCTATTGACAAAATTATTGGTGACATTAGCCAAGGAGTATCAACAAGATTGAATCTAAAAGATGCTTGCTTAAACATGGCGTTTGTTTCTCAAATTGAACCTACCAAAGTTGATGAAGCCTTAGGAGATGATCAATGGATTATTGCTATGCAAGAAGAATTAAATCAATTCGAGAGAAATCAAGTTTGGGAACTTGTTCCTAGACCAAGTGGTAAACACATCATAGGTACCCGATGGGTGTTTAAGAACAAACTTGATGAGAATGGTCTAATTGTTCGAAACAAAGCAAGGTTGGTTGCCCAAGGTTACAATCAAGAGGAAGGAATCGACTTTGAAGAAACATTTGCTCCAGTTGCAAGGTTAGAAGCTATACGTCTTTTACTTGCTTATGCTTGTTCATTAAATTTTCAGCTTTTTCAAATGGACGTCAAAAGCGCATTCTTGAATGGATACATCAATGAAGAAGTCTATGTCAAACAACCCCTGGGATTTGAAGACTTCAAACATCCTTCACATGTCTTTAAGTTGAGAAAGGCTCTTTATGGCTTAAAGCAAGCACCAAGAGCATGGTATGATAGACTTAGCAATTTTTTGTGTGAAAAAGGTTTCGAAAAGGGTAAGGTTGATAAAACCTTGTTCATTAAGAGAATCCAAAGTAACACTTTATTGGTTCAAGTCTATGTTGATGATATCATTTTTGGATCGACTAATAAAGAAATGTGTGAGGAATTCTCATTGATGATGCAAGGAGAATTCGAGATGTCTATGATGGGAAAGATGAACTACTTTCTTGGACTACAAATCAAGCAACTAGAAGATGGAATCTTCATCAATCAATCTAAGTATTGCAAAGAATTATTGAAAAAGTTTGATATGGACAATTGTAAAGCAATGAATACTCCAATGGGCTCCGGTACATATGTTGATCAAGATGAATCCAGTACTCCAATTGATATTACAAAGTACAGAGGTATGATTGGTTCTCTATTGTACTTGACGGCAAGCCGTCCTGACATCATGTTTAGTGTTTGTCTTTGCGCTC
Source organism: Vicia faba (assembly GCA_948472305.1). Lineage (NCBI taxonomy): Eukaryota > Viridiplantae > Streptophyta > Magnoliopsida > Fabales > Fabaceae > Vicia > Vicia faba. The sequence continues at coordinate 523,169,510 of OX451740.1, read as the reverse complement.
GCTTTCAAGAAAATCCAAAGGAATCACACCTCATGGCAGTTAAAAGGATCATGAAGTATCTTAAAGGAACAATCAATGTCGGCCTATGGTATCCAAAAGGTAGTACTTGCACTTTAATTGGTTATTCTGACGCGGATTATGCAGGTTGTAAAACTGATCGTAAAAGCACAAGTGGTACTTGTCACATTATTGGAAATGCATTAGTATCATGGGCTTGTAAAAAGCAAACATGTGTTGCTCTTAGCACGGCCGAAGCAGAATACATAGCAGCAGGTAGTTGTTGTGCACAAATTCTTTGGCTCAAGCAACAACTCCGTGATTACGGACTTGATCTCGGATGCATTCCTCTTCGATGCGACAATACAAGTGCTATCAATATTACAAAGAATCCGGTGATGCATTCAAGAACCAAACATATAGATATTCGACATCATTTTCTCCATGATCATGTACTTAAAGGAGATGTCGAAGTCACTTTTGTGGATACTCATAACCAACTCGCGGATATCTTCACTAAACCGCTTGCTCGAGAACCTTTCTTCAAAATCCAAAGAGAACTTGGTATTTTGGATGAAGGTGATATCTAATGTTTCTCTTAAAGATACTTGTCTTAATGTTTATATGTATCTATTTCACTCTTTTTCCCCATCCTTTTTTATGTTAACAAAGGGGGAGAAGAGTATGCATGTATGTTGTTTTGTTTCAAGAAATTGCAGGCCCAAATAAATATCAAACTCTCTCCAAAATTCAAAGAATCATGGACTTAGGGGGAGCATACAATTTAGGGGGAGCCTTGCATTTGCTCAACATGTTCGCTACACAAAACAACATGAACATTTCAAGAAATCGTTTTCAAGACTTTGTTGTTGTGATCGGTGGATCTGGAACTGACTGTTTAACGCTGGTTCGCGAAATGTCGCGGAAGCAAGAGTCGCCACCGTCTTTTATTTTCTCCAAATGGAAAGGACAAAAGCACAGAAAAATTCCTTATAGAGATTGCTCTCGGTTCGGGAGGTAGGTTATAGAAAGGGAAGGTGTTAGCACCCTTTCTATCCATGGTTATCCATGGGCTCTTAGATACTTGCTCATTGTGTTTTCAAAAATGGTTTGTTTGCTTTTCAACTGTGGGTTTTAAAAAGTTTCTTTGAAAATTCCAGTTCGACTCTTGTATCGGTCCTCAAGAGTGTTTGAAAAGTTGCTTTCGAAAGCTTTTTGAAAAGGTGTCGGTGTGAAAAGTATTTTTGATTTGTTTTGAAATTTAGAGCAAGTATCTTAGAGTTGTCTACCTACCCTAAGGAATTCGTCTGTGTAAATGTCCTTTAAAGTAGTGCCATCCCACCATTGAGAGGTAGGTAGCACCACCGTTGGAGGTGTTCGGGTCAATTCGATTAAGGGACAATGTGGCCACCAAGCAAAGGTAAGATACCTTAGGAGCTACCCTTATGCCATTGATCTTTTATTCTGAGGCAACTATTCCGAGGCAACTATTCCGAGGCAACCGTTTTGAGGCAACTAGATCAATGGAACATAAGGACTCACTAAGAAGTCCTATAGTCGGCGACCACGTTTCGAGGGACAAGGCAACAGTGTGATCACCGGAGTAATAGGAAGACACCTTAGAAGCTACCCTCATGCCAGGTTCCCGGATCATGAGGACTTACTAAGACATCCTCTACTCGACGATCACCTTTCGAGGCAAGGCAACAGTGAGGCGTACCCTAGGGGTGGTGTGTGATTTGTGTGTCGTTTTCAGATATTTTGTCTTGTCATGTTAAAGTGATCTACGCTTGATTTTATTATGTCCATTCATTCTTTCATGCTTTTTTTTTTGTTAACAGTTAAAAATATTTGCGGAAAAGTAAATTCTAAGCTATTACAAATGGCGCGGGTCCACATCGCCAAAATTAAACCGGACCCGATTTGACAGAAAATAAAGAAAGCAAAATAAAGTGCGAAAAGTAAATGTTACAACGCTTTGGGAGAGGTACATAATCATTTAAACGACATAAAATAAATGTGCGAAATAAAACAATTAAGTCGAAAGGAGGGCGTTGGACCCTTTTGCAAGATATTAAAGTTAATGAGGAATTAAAATTAAAAATTAAAAAAAGAATGTTTTTGGTATTTTTATGTTTTTTAGATTTAATAGAAAAAGAGAATTAATTAAAATTAAAACTAAAAGGCAAACCCTAATTCTAATGGCTTTTAAATTTATTGTGAAAATATTAAGTTTTAACCTAATTTAAATCTAAGTTAATTTACATGCAAATTTAATTATAGAAATAAAATAAATGTATTATTATTGTAAAAAAGGAAAAAAGATTAAAAGGAAAAATTATCAATTACCTAATTCTATGTTTTTTTTTAGATTTATTAAAAAGAATTAAAATTGCAAAAAACCCTAATTATACTAAATATTTACATGTGAATTTATTTATAAAAATATTAAAATAAATAAATATTATATTTTGCTCTTTTTCTGATTTTTTGTGTATTTTATAATTTGTAAAATATAATTAATTAAATTAAAACAATTGAATAAAATAAAATAACAATTAACAATAAAAATAAAAATAAGTAAAAAAGGAAAGAAATTGCAAACCAGGGGGGGTTCAGGCCCTAATTGTGAGGTGTTTTGAATAATCTGGCCCAAAATATCCTGAGTCCGTTTGACTTTTTGAATCGTATGCTGAAGCGTGGACTAGGGTACAGCGTGCTCCTTAGATCTGTGCCTTTGGTTTGGTCATCAGGGACGCGTGGACGTTGGATGATGAAGATGCATGGTGTGTCTTATCATAAGCGCTGCACATGAATGGTTAATGAAAAATAACATGAGAAATATACAGACCTGGGACTCGAACCCAGGTCTTGGACGTTATTGCAATCACCAACTGCCAGCTGAGCCATGAAACGTATGTTATACATGTTAGACAAACAAATAATAAAAAAGGAAACAACGCATTAGTGACTGAAGCGCGCGAAATTTCAAATTGGCGTATCGTTTGTTGACAACGCATCATCCTCTTCATCACCCCTGTAACACAAAACACAAAGGCAACAGTTTTTGGACGTTCTTTTAGGCATGCTAACAAAAAATAGCGATTAAGCCTATGCAACTCATAAATTAATCGCGACTATGGGTTCTTCTCCGTCCAAACTTGCTAAATGGAATGGTGGTGGTCTGGAGTCCTGATTTTACTTCGTTTTGAAAGCCCCAAATCCAACCTCTGAAAACCCTAGATTTCAAGCATGGTACAATCGCGTATACGGCATAAAAATCAAATTGAATGCAATGGTTAGCTTCACAATCAAATGAGGAATAAGAATCAACAATTAAATTTCATAAAAAATGCCTAGAACATGATATGCGTTTATGAGTTTTTTGCTGTACAGTCGAAGGTCTCGTTACCAATTCTTTGCGTTTGAGTTGATGTTAGGGATTGGAATCGCTTCTGGGAACCTTGAGGAAGCTATTGGAAAAGGAATTAAGCTTTGAATCGCCCTCTATCAATGATTTCAGTTTTGTGTTTTCAAGGAGTTTTTCCAAGTTTTCAATGGCTCTTTTTGCGCAGCTTTCAGTCTCCCACGATTAGGTTTGTGTTCCTGGCTTTGTAGTGAAGCAATTAGGTTAAGAAATTTCAATCAAATCCATGGCAATAATGGTTTTCAATATTTGATTTCTTAAGGATCTTCCATATCTTTTTTTTTTCATGTGTTCTTTGTTCAATCATGCTCAAATTAAACCAAATCTTTCCATGTTGGGATGTGCACGAAATATTGAAGCTGAAATGTGTACAAAAAGATTTGTTTGGTTCATTTAGATATTTTTCACATATTTAATTGATTTAATTGAATTAATATAAATAAAAATTCAAATAAATAAATAAAAAATGAGAAAATACTTCCCTTTGGGCCAAGTGGTCGTGCATATGCTTAGAATGATGAATCATGGAAGAAAAATGGGCCCATTAGCATTTTTAGGTCATTTGAAGTAATGTTGACTTTTCAAAATATCCAAAAATTTCCCAACTTCTACAAGGCATAACTTGCTCAATTTTTAAGCTTTTCACATGTTCTTGGACATTTTGGAAATGTCTTTGAGTCCTCTAACCAATGTCTTTGGTCCCATGTCATTTTGATTTACCAATCTCAAGTTATGGCCTTTGACTTAAAGTCCCTTTTTGTTGACTTTTGAAAATGACCTATAATGTTGAAATTGATAAATTTTTGTGAGAGAATTTCTTGGACTTGAAGTATGAAGATGAGTTGTAGGAAATGTCTTTATCTTCAAAATGAGCTTTGGATGGAATTTTTCTGATAATCCATGTGAAAGTTATGCCCTGGTCAATTTCAGTTGACTTTTTCAACTGTCCAAATATAGTAACTTTTGCATCTTGATGATTTTCTGAGCCAAATTTTGAGAATCATGACCAAGCATTGATCAAATGATGTTTGTGGCTTCAAAATGATATGTTGACCAAAAATTTGAACTTTTGACTGTCAAATGACCATTTTGCCCCTACAGTTGACTGTAGTGCAATTTAGGGTTTTGACTGTGCAATTTTGAGCTGAATGCCTTGAAACTTGCTATGAGGATACTTGAACATCTTTGTGAGCATATGAGACTTGATTGGGCCTTTGAAAACTTCATTTTCTTGATCAGAACCCAAACCCTAGTTTTGACTGTATGGGAGTCTTTTGACTGTGCTACCCTTGGGGATTTTTGTGACTTGGCTTGGCAATTTCTTGAAGAATATGGGAGGGCAAATTTTGGGGTACAACAGTTGCCCCTGTTCAATCTTCTTAGACCTGAGGATGTAGATTGGCTGACGTGCCTTTCGTAATCCGAGGGTAGAAGATGATTGGACACTAGAGTGCCCAGAAATTTGCGCTCACATAGTAGCAGTGATGATGGAATGGGCTTATAGATGCCATTGGGAGGTTGCTGGATAGGATGATGGGCTTATAGATGCCATCTGGACGTTGATCGCGTAGGAGATTCCTTAGCTAGAACCTGCATACCTGCAAAAGAAACAAATGAGTACCTGACACGTTGCAGGACCTGATTTTTAGATGCTTGGTATAGATGTATCCTGACTGGTTACAGGAGCTGAGTTTGGAGCTTCAAACAGCGATGAATGAACCAGGGATGGTTACTGCCTTAGCATGAATGATAAGGGAACCTTGGGTGATTTTAACTTCAACAACGCTCGTTGAGAAAATCTTGATGGGGATTATTATCTTCGCAGTATTGGGAAGAGAACCATAGGCAGTTATAATCTGAAAGGAATGATCACCTCACTCAACATCGGAGAGGGAAACATCTGAAAAGGACTTACCACCTCACACACCGTCGGAGAGGGAACCATAAGAGACTATCACCTCACACTCATCGTCGGAGAGGGAAACATCTGAAAAGGACTTACCACCTCACACACCGTCGGAGAGGGAACCATAGGAGACTATCACCTCACACTCATCGTCGGAGAGGGAAACATCTGAAAAGCTTCTACTGAGTCTTCATCAGGAAAATCTGTTGGGAGTCGATTTGGCTGGACTAGAGGAGGTCTTGAAATATCTTCAACTGGAATAAGTGTCAGAATGTTGCCATATCTGGTTTACATCTGGACTATATCTGGAAGGAGATCTGGAAGCAGCATCAGAACGTCACCATATCTGGATCATATCTGAAACTATATCTGGAAGGAAATCTGGAAGCAGCGTCAGAACGTCACCATCTCTGGATCATATCTGAAACTATATCTAGAAGGATATCTGGAAGCAGCATCAGAACGTCACCATATCTGGATCATATCTGAAACTATATCTAGAAGGAAATCTGGAAGCAGCATCAGAACGTCATCATATCTGGGTCATATCTGAAACTATATCTAGAAGGATATCTGGAAGCAGCATCAGAACGTCACCATCTCTGGTTTACATCTGAAACTATATCTAGAAGGAAATCTGGAAGCAGCATCAGAACGTCACCATATCTGGGTCATATCTGAAACTATATCTAGAAGGAAATCTGGAAGCAGCATCAGAACGTCACCATATCTGGGTCATATCTGAAACTATATCTAGAAGGAAATCTGGAAGCAGTATCAGAACGTCACCATCTCTGGGTCATATCTGAAACTATATCTAGAAGGAATTCTGGAAGCAGCATCAGAACGTCACCATATCTGGATCATATCCGAAACTATATCTAGAAAAAATTGCGATAGTTGATAGTAGTCATTTTTGTATCGATCTTTTTCCTGAAAAGGAAAAACATAATTGTATGCAATATCGTGATGCATGAACTGTATGTCTTCAATATCAATGAGATGCGTGTAGTATGATGCATATGCATGCTATGATGTATGAAGATATGATGTTTATGAATGTATTTTTGTCTAAGAAAATGAATTCTTGACAGGTGCCGGGAAGTCACTCCTGGGCTGATGTTGAAGAATAGCTTTTGCTTCCGCTGGGGATGATAGTTGCAAGTATACCGGTAGGAGAAGATAACTCCGTTGGGGAATAAACTTGGCAAATGGAGGATTCTGCCGGGAGAAAAGATACTCTAGCGATCATGCTGGGGAACATTACTCTGTGGGGGAGAGAGATGCTTTTGCTGATTTGTTAGTAATAACTTGCTGAGGATAGGGAGGCTGTGTCGACGACGATCTTTCCGTGGCTTTTGGCTGAGGATAACCCTGTTATATCCTGTTAAGGAAATAACTCTTTAAATCAAGCCGGACGACGCGTTCGTGCTCTGTGAGGAGGGTAAGCTTCCAGAATCTACTGGGGATAAGCTTACTGCTTGGGGAGATAATTCCAACTTTTCCTGGGGAAACTGGATTGGATTCTCCTGGGGAAGTATGGAACTGTATTGGTTATGTTCTTCAATGGAACCTGCCCTGATACCTTGGAGGATAGAACAATCAGATTGCTTAGACCATTCATTATTGCCCCTGTTTCTGTGGGGGAGGCACTTGTGGGGTGCTGATAGCTGTTGAGGACAAACCTTCTTCTGGTAGACAGGTGACAAGATGACAGGACATAGTCGTACGCTTTGATCCCTAACTTTTGCCTGGACCGCCCTTTCGGGTTTTCAGTCCACCGGGATACCCATTTTTGCCCAAGCCGCCTTTTCAGGTTTTCGACTTGCCGGGTGTACAGATTTTTTCATTTCATCCCTTATTTTTGCCCGAACCCTTTTGGTTCGCCGGGAAGCCCTTATTTTTGCCTAGGTGTGTCAACCTAGCGGGTCTTTAATTTTTCGTAATATTTTTTCGACTATGTCCACGCTCTCAGAATGCATGTAGGTGCCCCTGGCTGCTTGTGTTGTCATATTACCAGAAGGTGTCTGATCATGCAAGATTCGTTGCTGGAGTGCCCCAAGTGACTCAGGCAGAGACTTGCCCCAGGCTATTTGGCCTTTGAGAGATTCTCCGAATCTTGATTGGATTGCCCCAGATAATGGACCATGATCATGTCATCCCCTTGATTGGAAGTACTTTTGTTCATTAGACTTCCATTGTGCGAATTTCCCTGCTGTTCAAACAAAAAGTCATACGCAAACAAAGTTATGTTAAAAATGCAAAGCCTATGTCTGTCTTGAAGATTTTAAAAATGCATTCTTTCTTCATAAAACAAATGAATGTTTGTAAAACGTGATGTCAACTCATTATTTTACCGTAAGCCTTAAGGAGTCAGGATACCTTTCGTAACAGTATGCTTTCGAACTAACCCATGCTTCAGCTAGGACTTTTAAGGGTTATAACGTGGCCTGGTTCACGGTTTAAGAAACAAAGGATAAAGGCTCAAATTATTTGTACCCACCCGCTCTTCGTGATGTTCTCCAAACCTAAACTCAGTTGATCGTGCGTTAGACCTTGCTTTGAGTCTTTGCTTTGATGTTCCAATAATGGTTCAGATGTTGATGATTTCTTTTGAATAGGCAATCATTTTTTGCTTTGGTTGAGGGTTTGTGAGACCTCTTCCTTGACTTTTGTTATCCCTTTCTTTTTTTGCCTGAACTGTTTCCTTTTTTTTTGGAATTACAGTCAACGGGATGCCCCAGTTTCATAAGTCCCTTTTATAGGTTTAGACTTCTTGGGCTTAAAAATTTTTTGATAATGACTGCCTGTCCTTTTGATTGTTCTGAACCATCACTGTCTTTCTTCGTTTTGTAAGGATCTCTTTGGTGCCATTCGTTATGCACTTGGATCAACTGAGAGAACTACCCTGCCCCAGGTTATGATAAAGGGTTTCAATTTTCGAAAATAAAACTCCTACTTCTTTGGCTCAGATGGGTTGACGAGGGATTATCTTCCTTATAACTCCAGTGTTTAGGATTTGAAACAATGCCTGTACCTCATCAGCGGGGTCTTTTCAAAAGCATACTGTAAAAGATAGCGGTATCGTTTTCGTCATCCTCCCTCAAGAGGCTCAGAATTATTAACCAAGAGTTGATCATCAGAAAAAATATGAAAAGAATTTTGAATATAATGAAAACAATTGTATTAATTCCCAAAACAGACGTATGCGATGCATTAATAGAATAAAAGAGTTTGCTATGACAGTAATTGTTTGTATAAGCAAAGAAAAATACAACTCAAAAATTCAAATAAACAAAAGGCTTCAATGATTGGGTAACGGAGCAGTGATTATGTTCGGAGTCTCAGGCACTTCAAACTGAATCTCCCCGGCGTCGATCATGTCTTGAATTTTGTTTTTGAGAGGCCAGCAGTTGTCCGTAGTATGCCCCGGGCTATCAGAATGATATGCGCACCTATCATTGGGATGATAGTTGGGAGCATAAGTGTTCGGATTCCGAAGAGGAGCCCTTAAGGTGATCAGCCCTGCCTTCAACATTTGTTGCAGTGCTTGATCCAGCGACATGTTGAGTTTGGTATACTGTCGTTTCTCCTTGCGCTGCTGCCTCTGTCCTTGTTGAGCAGGTCCAGGATTGGAGATCTGGATTGCCCCTACCTCATGACGGCTCTTTTTACCGTGCACAGCATTGGATTCTTTCTTTCCCTGAGGAGGCTTTTTATCAGAAGGTGCAGCCTCTTGAATTTTCCCAGACCGGATGCCAGCTTCTATTCGCTCTCCAGTCAAGATAAGATCCGTGAATCCAGCCGACGAATTCCCAATTAGGTGGTTGTAGAACGGACCAGACAGGGTCCCCAAGAACATATCAACAAGTTCCCAATCAGTCAGAGGTGGTTGTACCCTTCCAGCAAGATCCCTCCATTTCTGCGCATATTCTTTAAAACCTTCACTTGATCCTAACGACATACCCTGGAGTTGGGTACGCGTAGGAGCAAGGTCGGCATTATATTGATACTGCTTGTAGAAAGCAGTAGCTAACTCCTCCCAGTTACGAACTTTGGTCCCATCTAGCTGATAGAACCATTCGAGATGAGTCCCTGAAAGACTCTCCTGGAAGAAGTGGATCCACAAGTTCTTGTCCACTGTATATGGCTGCATCTTCCGAACATAGGACCTGAGATGTAACTTGGGACAAGATGCCCCGTCATACTTGGTAAAGGATGGTGCTTTGAACTTCCGAGGAATAATCACACCCGTTGACAAACCCAGATCTCCAAAATCCAGCCCAGGTACCTGTTGGATCTCCATAGCATTCAGCCTATCCTCCAACTGTTTGTACTTGTCTTCGGCAGGAGGGTATTGCTCTTCATCAAAATCTGTCTCGTTGTCGGAGACCACTGGACTGGGAACCCTTTCCCCCTGATGACTACCTTCCCTCACAGATGGAGTTGTCCTCTCAGTTTCAATCTGCGGTGCATTCCCAGATCTGCGTCTAGGGCTGAACAAAACAGTCCTCCTCTTTTTCTTTTCTTTCTTCAAGAGCAGAGCCTTCAGATCTTGTTGCCCCTGGGTCAAGTTCATGATCAACTCTTGGAACTGGGCGTTCTGAGCCTGGAGGGCCTTGATGGACTGCTCAGCTGATGATTCAGGATTCATTACGGTCGGCTGAAATAAACAGCGAGGAAGGGTAAGCAACCTGTCAAAGGGATACCTGCAATGCAATGAGATGTATGACATGCATGCAATGATTTCAAGGACCTCGCGGGGTAAATAGAGAAACTTGTTAGAGTTGGAAACTGGCAACTTGATTGAAGGAACTTCCTGTTGTAGAGAGCCCTTCTTCAAGGGTCAAAGGCTCACCATATCCAGTGGGTCATAGCCCCTGACAACCTTGGCTAGAGGAAAATAAATCCTCTTTGCCCCTTGCTAGATGTTTGATTCATCATGACCTGCATCACAAGCCCTTGAGATCCTTGAAATGGGTTAGGATGTATGCAATGGTATGATGTCATGCTATGCATGAGGTGATGTAGGTAAACCCTGTTATGAGTCCCAATTAAGGACTATAAACAGACCCTGCAAGAAATTCAGTATACTTTGTTATGAGTCCCAATTAAGGGCTATAAACAAAACCTGCAAGAGATCTAGTAAACCCTGTTATGAGTCCTAGTTAAGGACTATAAACAAAACCTGCAAGAAATTTGGTAAACCTTGTCATGAGTCCTAGTTAAGGACTATAAACAAAACCTGCAAGAAATTTGGTAAACCTTGTCATGAGTCCTAGTTAAGGACTATAAACAAAACCTGCAAGTAGTTCATGTGTCAGCTAACAAGCATGCAAGTAGGCAAGTACAAAGGCACACAAGTCACACAAGAGAAACCCTTAGGGTTTAGGCCAGCATGGGGTCTGGGTATTACCCTCTTGAAGTTGGTGGGCTCAACCTGTCCTAATCAAAAGTAACCGGGTTCTAAGGTTCCCAATATCACGGGATTGCTTTCATTGTTCATCGTTTCGATTTAGCCACTGAACTGGCGACCGAAATATTCCAGGAAAGCAACCCTCAATTGAGTGTAGTATCGAGTATCAACCAACCTCGGACTGCACCAAAGTCAGTTATCTCACTACCCTAAAGAGGCCAAGATAGTTCAATTAAGGTTCCTAAGGTCTGTTGATGCTTCACGACACCACGCGGAGGCCCCGTACTCTCCTTGACTGAACTCAAGGGTTACCGGTACACACCAAAGTGCCACATCAACGTAGCAGACTGTTTCAACCATGTCGGTATACCCCGCACAGTTCCCTCACAGCCTTGTTGCTACTTTCTAAGAAAGGTATCCCCCAGATCCGGGTTAGGATCTATAGAACTCCCAAGCAACCCACAATAATAAAGCAAGCAAAGAAGACAATTGAAAACATAGTTATGACCTAGCCCTAAGGTACACCTCACTTTAAGTTTAAGTATCCCCAGCAGAGTCGCCAGTTCTGTGATCGGTGGATCTGGAACTGACTGTTTAACGCTGGTTCGCGAAATGTCGCGGAAGCAAGAGTCGCCACCGTCTTTTATTTTCTCCAAATGGAAAGGACAAAAGCACAGAAAAATTCCTTATAGAGATTGCTCTCGGTTCGGGAGGTAGGTTATAGAAAGGGAAGGTGTTAGCACCCTTTCTATCCATGGTTATCCATGGGCTCTTAGATACTTGCTCATTGTGTTTTCAAAAATGGTTTGTTTGCTTTTCAACTGTGGGTTTTAAAAAGTTTCTTTGAAAATTCCAGTTCGACTCTTGTATCGGTCCTCAAGAGTGTTTGAAAAGTTGCTTTCGAAAGCTTTTTGAAAAGGTGTCGGTGTGAAAAGTATTTTTGATTTGTTTTGAAATTTAGAGCAAGTATCTTAGAGTTGTCTACCTACCCTAAGGAATTCGTCTGTGTAAATGTCCTTTAAAGTAGTGCCATCCCACCATTGAGAGGTAGGTAGCACCACCGTTGGAGGTGTTCGGGTCAATTCGATTAAGGGACAGTGTGGCCACCAAGCAAAGGTAAGATACCTTAGGAGCTACCCTTATGCCATTGATCTTTTATTCTGAGGAAACTATTCCGAGGCAACTATTCCGAGGCAACCGTTTTGAGGCAACTAGATCAATGGAACATAAGGACTCACTAAGAAGTCCTATAGTCGGCAACCACGTTTCGAGGGACAAGGCAACAGTGTGATCACCGGAGTAATAGGAAGACACCTTAGAAGCTACCCTCATGCCAGGTTCCCGGATCATGAGGACTTACTAAGACATCCTCTACTCGACGATCACCTTTCGAGGCAAGGCAACAGTGAGGCGTACCCTAGGGGTGGTGTGTGATTTGTGTGTCGTTTTCAGATATTTTGTCTTGTCATGTTAAAGTGATCTACGCTTGATTTTATTATGTCCATTCATTCTTTCATGCTTTTTTTTTTGTTAACAGTTAAAAATATTTGCGGAAAAGTAAATTCTAAGCTATTACAAATGGCGCGGGTCCACATCGCCAAAATTAAACCGGACCCGATTTGACAGAAAATAAAGAAAGCAAAATAAAGTGCGAAAAGTAAATGTTACAACGCTTTGGGAGAGGTACATAATCATTTAAACGACATAAAATAAATGTGCGAAATAAAACAATTAAGTCGAAAGGAGGGCGTTGGACCCTTTTGCAAGATATTAAAGTTAATGAGGAATTAAAATTAAAAATTAAAAAAAGAATGTTTTTGGTATTTTTATGTTTTTTAGATTTAATAGAAAAAGAGAATTAATTAAAATTAAAACTAAAAGGCAAACCCTAATTCTAATGGCTTTTAAATTTATTGTGAAAATATTAAGTTTTAACCTAATTTAAATCTAAGTTAATTTACATGCAAATTTAATTATAGAAATAAAATAAATGTATTATTATTGTAAAAAAGGAAAAAAGATTAAAAGGAAAAATTATCAATTACCTAATTCTATGTTTTTTTTTAGATTTATTAAAAAGAATTAAAATTGCAAAAAACCCTAATTATACTAAATATTTACATGTGAATTTATTTATAAAAATATTAAAATAAATAAATATTATATTTTGCTCTTTTTCTGATTTTTTGTGTATTTTATAATTTGTAAAATATAATTAATTAAATTAAAACAATTGAATAAAATAAAATAACAATTAACAATAAAAATAAAAATAAGTAAAAAAGGAAAGAAATTGCAAACCAGGGGGGGTTCAGGCCCTAATTGTGAGGTGTTTTGAATAATCTGGCCCAAAATATCCTGAGTCCGTTTGACTTTTTGAATCGTATGCTGAAGCGTGGACTAGGGTACAGCGTGCTCCTTAGATCTGTGCCTTTGGTTTGGTCATCAGGGACGCGTGGACGTTGGATGATGAAGATGCATGGTGTGTCTTATCATAAGCGCTGCACATGAATGGTTAATGAAAAATAACATGAGAAATATACAGACCTGGGACTCGAACCCAGGTCTTGGACGTTATTGCAATCACCAACTGCCAGCTGAGCCATGAAACGTATGTTATACATGTTAGACAAACAAATAATAAAAAAGGAAACAACGCATTAGTGACTGAAGCGCGCGAAATTTCAAATTGGCGTATCGTTTGTTGACAACGCATCATCCTCTTCATCACCCCTGTAACACAAAACACAAAGGCAACAGTTTTTGGACGTTCTTTTAGGCATGCTAACAAAAAATAGCGATTAAGCCTATGCAACTCATAAATTAATCGCGACTATGGGTTCTTCTCCGTCCAAACTTGCTAAATGGAATGGTGGTGGTCTGGAGTCCTGATTTTACTTCGTTTTGAAAGCCCCAAATCCAACCTCTGAAAACCCTAGATTTCAAGCATGGTACAATCGCGTATACGGCATAAAAATCAAATTGAATGCAATGGTTAGCTTCACAATCAAATGAGGAATAAGAATCAACAATTAAATTTCATAAAAAATGCCTAGAACATGATATGCGTTTATGAGTTTTTTGCTGTACAGTCGAAGGTCTCGTTACCAATTCTTTGCGTTTGAGTTGATGTTAGGGATTGGAATCGCTTCTGGGAACCTTGAGGAAGCTATTGGAAAAGGAATTAAGCTTTGAATCGCCCTCTATCAATGATTTCAGTTTTGTGTTTTCAAGGAGTTTTTCCAAGTTTTCAATGGCTCTTTTTGCGCAGCTTTCAGTCTCCCACGATTAGGTTTGTGTTCCTGGCTTTGTAGTGAAGCAATTAGGTTAAGAAATTTCAATCAAATCCATGGCAATAATGGTTTTCAATATTTGATTTCTTAAGGATCTTCCATATCTTTTTTTTTTCATGTGTTCTTTGTTCAATCATGCTCAAATTAAACCAAATCTTTCCATGTTGGGATGTGCACGAAATATTGAAGCTGAAATGTGTACAAAAAGATTTGTTTGGTTCATTTAGATATTTTTCACATATTTAATTGATTTAATTGAATTAATATAAATAAAAATTCAAATAAATAAATAAAAAATGAGAAAATACTTCCCTTTGGGCCAAGTGGTCGTGCATATGCTTAGAATGATGAATCATGGAAGAAAAATGGGCCCATTAGCATTTTTAGGTCATTTGAAGTAATGTTGACTTTTCAAAATATCCAAAAATTTCCCAACTTCTACAAGGCATAACTTGCTCAATTTTTAAGCTTTTCACATGTTCTTGGACATTTTGGAAATGTCTTTGAGTCCTCTAACCAATGTCTTTGGTCCCATGTCATTTTGATTTACCAATCTCAAGTTATGGCCTTTGACTTAAAGTCCCTTTTTGTTGACTTTTGAAAATGACCTATAATGTTGAAATTGATAAATTTTTGTGAGAGAATTTCTTGGACTTGAAGTATGAAGATGAGTTGTAGGAAATGTCTTTCTCTTCAAAATGAGCTTTGGATGGAATTTTTCTGATAATCCATGTGAAAGTTATGCCCTGGTCAATTTCAGTTGACTTTTTCAACTGTCCAAATATAGTAACTTTTGCATCTTGATGATTTTCTGAGCCAAATTTTGAGAATCATGACCAAGCATTGATCAAATGATGTTTGTGGCTTCAAAATGATATGTTGACCAAAAATTTGAACTTTTGACTGTCAAATGACCATTTTGCCCCTACAGTTGACTGTAGTGCAATTTAGGGTTTTGACTGTGCAATTTTGAGCTGAATGCCTTGAAACTTGCTATGAGGATACTTGAACATCTTTGTGAGCATATGAGACTTGATTGGGCCTTTGAAAACTTCATTTTCTTGATCAGAACCCAAACCCTAGTTTTGACTGTATGGGAGTCTTTTGACTGTGCTACCCTTGGGGATTTTTGTGACTTGGCTTGGCAATTTCTTGAAGAATATGGGAGGGCAAATTTTGGGGTACAACAGTTGCCCCTGTTCAATCTTCTTAGACCTGAGGATGTAGATTGGCTGACGTGCCTTTCGTAATCCGAGGGTAGAAGATGATTGGACACTAGAGTGCCCAGAAATTTGCGCTCACATAGTAGCAGTGATGATGGAATGGGCTTATAGATGCCATTGGGAGGTTGCTGGATAGGATGATGGGCTTATAGATGCCATCTGGACGTTGATCGCGTAGGAGATTCCTTAGCTAGAACCTGCATACCTGCAAAAGAAACAAATGAGTACCTGACACGTTGCAGGACCTGATTTTTAGATGCTTGGTATAGATGTATCCTGACTGGTTACAGGAGCTGAGTTTGGAGCTTCAAACAGCGATGAATGAACCAGGGATGGTTACTGCCTTAGCATGAATGATAAGGGAACCTTGGGTGATTTTAACTTCAACAACGCTCGTTGAGAAAATCTTGATGGGGATTATTATCTTCGCAGTATTGGGAAGAGAACCATAGGCAGTTATAATCTGAAAGGAATGATCACCTCACTCAACATCGGAGAGGGAAACATCTGAAAAGGACTTACCACCTCACACACCGTCGGAGAGGGAACCATAAGAGACTATCACCTCACACTCATCGTCGGAGAGGGAAACATCTGAAAAGGACTTACCACCTCACACACCGTCGGAGAGGGAACCATAGGAGACTATCACCTCACACTCATCGTCGGAGAGGGAAACATCTGAAAAGCTTCTACTGAGTCTTCATCAGGAAAATCTGTTGGGAGTCTATTTGGCTGGACTAGAGGAGGTCTTGAAATATCTTCAACTGGAATAAGTGTCAGAACGTTGCCATATCTGGTTTACATCTGGACTATATCTGGAAGGAGATCTGGAAGCAGCATCAGAACGTCACCATATCTGGATCATATCTGAAACTATATCTGGAAGGAAATCTGGAAGCAGCGTCAGAACGTCACCATCTCTGGATCATATCTGAAACTATATCTAGAAGGATATCTGGAAGCAGCATCAGAACGTCACCATATCTGGATCATATCTGAAACTATATCTAGAAGGAAATCTGGAAGCAGCATCAGAACGTCACCATATCTGGGTCATATCTGAAACTATATCTAGAAGGATATCTGGAAGCAGCATCAGAACATCACCATCTCTGGTTTACATCTGAAACTATATCTAGAAGGAAATCTGGAAGCAGCATCAGAACGTCACCATATCTGGGTCATATCTGAAACTATATCTAGAAGGAAATCTGGAAGCAGCATCAGAACGTCACCATATCTGGGTCATATCTGAAACTATATCTAGAAGGAAATCTGGAAGCAGTATCAGAACGTCACCATCTCTGGGTCATATCTGAAACTATATCTAGAAGGAATTCTGGAAGCAGCATCGGAACGTCACCATATCTGGATCATATCCGAAACTATATCTAGAAAAAATTGCGATAGTTGATAGTAGTCATTTTTGTATCGATCTTTTTCCTGAAAAGGCAAAACATAATTGTATGCAATATCGTGATGCATGAACTGTATGTCTTCAATATCAATGAGATGCGTGTAGTATGATGCATATGCATGCTATGATGTATGAAGATATGATGTTTATGAATGTATTTTTGTCTAAGAAAATGAATTCTTGACAGGTGCCGGGAAGTCACTCCTGGGCTGATGTTGAAGAATAGCTTTTGCTTCCGCTGGGGATGATAGTTGCAAGTATACCGGTAGGAGAAGATAACTCCGTTGGGGAATAAACTTGGCAAATGGAGGATTCTGCCGGGAGAAAAGATACTCTAGCGATCATGCTGGGGAACATTACTCTGTGGGGGAGAGAGATGCTTTTGCTGATTTGTTAGTAATAACTTGCTGAGGATAGGGAGGCTGTGTCGACGACGATCTTTCCGTGGCTTTTGGCTGAGGATAACCCTGTTATATCCTGTTAAGGAAATAACTCTTTAAATCAAGCCGGACGACGCGTTCGTGCTCTGTGAGGAGGGTAAGCTTCCAGAATCTACTGGGGATAAGCTTACTGCTTGGGGAGATAATTCCAACTTTTCCTGGGGAAACTGGATTGGATTCTCCTGGGGAAGTATGGAACTGTATTGGTTATGTTCTTCAATGGAACCTGCCCTGATACCTTGGAGGATAGAACAATCAGATTGCTTAGACCATTCATTATTGCCCCTGTTTCTGTGGGGGAGGCACTTGTGGGGTGCTGATAGCTGTTGAGGACAAACCTTCTTCTGGTAGACAGGTGACAAGATGACAGGACATAGTCGTACGCTTTGATCCCTAACTTTTGCCTGGACCGCCCTTTCGGGTTTTCAGTCCACCGGGATACCCATTTTTGCCCAAGCCGCCTTTTCAGGTTTTCGACTTGCCGGGTGTACAGATTTTTTCATTTCATCCCTTATTTTTGCCCGAACCCTTTTGGTTCGCCGGGAAGCCCTTATTTTTGCCTAGGTGTGTCAACCTAGCGGGTCTTTAATTTTTCGTAATATTTTTTCGACTATGTCCACGCTCTCAGAATGCAGGTAGGTGCCCCTGGCTGCTTGTGTTGTCATATTACCAGAAGGTGTCTGATCATGCAAGATTCGTTGCTGGAGTGCCCCAAGTGACTCAGGCAGAGACTTGCCCCAGGCTATTTGGCCTTTGAGAGATTCTCCGAATCTTGATTGGATTGCCCCAGATAATGGACCATG
Organism: Vicia faba; assembly: GCA_948472305.1. Taxonomy (NCBI): domain Eukaryota; kingdom Viridiplantae; phylum Streptophyta; class Magnoliopsida; order Fabales; family Fabaceae; genus Vicia; species Vicia faba. The sequence goes on along the minus strand of OX451740.1, from coordinate 523,151,585 downwards.
ATCATGTCATCCCCTTGATTGGAAGTACTTTTGTTCATTAGACTTCCATTGTGCGAATTTCCCTGCTGTTCAAACAAAAAGTCATACGCAAACAAAGTTATGTTAAAAATGCAAAGCCTATGTCTGTCTTGAAGATTTTAAAAATGCATTCTTTCTTCATAAAACAAATGAATGTTTGTAAAACGTGATGTCAACTCATTATTTTACCGTAAGCCTTAAGGAGTCAGGATACCTTTCGTAACAGTATGCTTTCGAACTAACCCATGCTTCAGCTAGGACTTTTAAGGGTTATAACGTGGCCTGGTTCACGGTTTAAGAAACAAAGGATAAAGGCTCAAATTATTTGTACCCACCCGCTCTTCGTGATGTTCTCCAAACCTAAACTCAGTTGATCGTGCGTTAGACCTTGCTTTGAGTCTTTGCTTTGATGTTCCAATAATGGTTCAGATGTTGATGATTTCTTTTGAATAGGCAGTCATTTTTTGCTTTGGTTGAGGGTTTGTGAGACCTCTTCCTTGACTTTTGTTATCCCTTTCTTTTTTTGCCTGAACTGTTTCCTTTTTTTTTGGAATTACAGTCAACGGGATGCCCCAGTTTCATAAGTCCCTTTTATAGGTTTAGACTTCTTGGGCTTAAATTTTTTTTGATAATGACTGCCTGTCCTTTTGATTGTTCTGAACCATCACTGTCTTTCTTCGTTTTGTAAGGATCTCTTTGGTGCCATTCGTTATGCACTTGGATCAACTGAGAGAACTACCCTGCCCCAGGTTATGATAAAGGGTTTCAATTTTCGAAAATAAAACTCCTACTTCTTTGGCTCAGATGGGTTGACGAGGGATTATCTTCCTTATAACTCCAGTGTTTAGGATTTGAAACAATGCCTGTACCTCATCAGCGGGGTCTTTTCAAAAGCATACTGTAAAAGATAGCGGTATCGTTTTCGTCATCCTCCCTCAAGAGGCTCAGAATTATTAACCAAGAGTTGATCATCAGAAAAAATATGAAAAGAATTTTGAATATAATGAAAACAATTGTATTAATTCCCAAAACAGACGTATGCGATGCATTAATAGAATAAAAGAGTTTGCTATGACAGTAATTGTTTGTATAAGCAAAGAAAAATACAACTCAAAAATTCAAATAAACAAAAGGCTTCAATGATTGGGTAACGGAGCAGTGATTATGTTCGGAGTCTCAGGCACTTCAAACTGAATCTCCCCGGCGTCGATCATGTCTTGAATTTTGTTTTTGAGAGGCCAGCAGTTGTCCGTAGTATGCCCCGGGCTATCAGAATGATATGCGCACCTATCATTGGGATGATAGTTGGGAGCAGAAGTGTTCGGATTCCGAAGAGGAGCCCTTAAGGTGATCAGCCCTGCCTTCAACATTTGTTGCAGTGCTTGATCCAGCGACATGTTGAGTTTGGTATACTGTCGTTTCTCCTTGCGCTGCTGCCTCTGTCCTTGTTGAGCAGGTCCAGGATTGGAGATCTGGATTGCCCCTACCTCATGACGGCTCTTTTTACCGTGCACAGCATTGGATTCTTTCTTTCCCTGAGGAGGCTTTTTATCAGAAGGTGCAGCCTCTTGAATTTTCCCAGACCGGATGCCAGCTTCTATTCGCTCTCCAGTCAAGATAAGATCCGTGAATCCAGCCGACGAATTCCCAATTAGGTGGTTGTAGAACGGACCAGACAGGGTCCCCAAGAACATATCAACAAGTTCCCGATCAGTCAGAGGTGGTTGTACCCTTCCAGCAAGATCCCTCCATTTCTGCGCATATTCTTTAAAACCTTCACTTGATCCTAACGACATACCCTGGAGTTGGGTACGCGTAGGAGCAAGGTCGGCATTATATTGATACTGCTTGTAGAAAGCAGTAGCTAACTCCTCCCAGTTACGAACTTTGGTCCCATCTAGCTGATAGAACCATTCGAGATGAGTCCCTGAAAGACTCTCTTGGAAGAAGTGGATCCACAAGTTCTTGTCCACTGTATATGGCTGCATCTTCCGAACATAGGACCTGAGATGTAACTTGGGACAAGATGCCCCGTCATACTTGGTAAAGGATGGTGCTTTGAACTTCCGAGGAATAATCACACCCGTTGACAAACCCAGATCTCCAAAATCCAGCCCAGGTACCTGTTGGATCTCCATAGCATTCATCCTATCCTCCAACTGTTTGTACTTGTCTTCGGCAGGAGGGTATTGCTCTTCATCAAAATCTGTCTCATTGTCGGAGACCACTGGACTGGGAACCCTTTCCCCCTGATGACTACCTTCCCTCACAGATGGAGTTGTCCTCTCAGTTTCAATCTGCGGTGCATTCCCAGATCTGCGTCTAGGGCTGAACAAAACAGTCCTCCTCTTTTTCTTTTCTTTCTTCAAGAGCAGAGCCTTCAGATCTTGTTGCCCCTGGGTCAAGTTCATGATCAACTCTTGGAACTGGGCGTTCTGAGCCTGGAGGGCCTTGATGGACTGCTCAGCTGATGATTCAGGATTCATTACGGTCGGCTGAAATAAACAGCGAGGAAGGGTAAGCAACCTGTCAAAGGGATACCTGCAATGCAATGAGATGTATGACATGCATGCAATGATTTCAAGGACCTCGCGGGGTAAACAGAGAAACTTGTTAGAGTTGGAAACTGGCAACTTGATTGAAGGAACTTCCTGTTGTAGAGAGCCCTTCTTCAAGGGTCAAAGGCTCACCATATCCAGTGGGTCATAGCCCCTGACAACCTTGGCTAGAGGAAAATAAATCCTCTTTGCCCCTTGCTAGATGTTTGATTCATCATGACCTGCATCACAAGCCCTTGAGATCCTTGAAATGGGTTAGGATGTATGCAATGGTATGATGTCATGCTATGCATAGGGTGATGTAGGTAAACCCTGTTATGAGTCCCAATTAAGGACTATAAACAGACCCTGCAAGAAATTCAGTATACTTTGTTATGAGTCCCAATTAAGGGCTATAAACAAAACCTGCAAGAGATCTAGTAAACCCTGTTATAAGTCCTAGTTAAGGACTATAAACAAAACCTGCAAGAAATTTGGTAAACCTTGTCATGAGTCCTAGTTAAGGACTATAAACAAAACCTGCAAGAAATTTGGTAAACCTTGTCATGAGTCCTAGTTAAGGACTATAAACAAAACCTGCAAGTAGTTCATGTGTCAGCTAACAAGCATGCAAGTAGGCAAGTACAAAGGCACACAAGTCACACAAGAGAAACCCTTAGGGTTTAGGCCAGCATGGGGTCTGGGTATTACCCTCTTGAAGTTGGTGGGCTCAACCTGTCCTAATCAAAAGTAACCGGGTTCTAAGGTTCCCAATATCACGGGATTGCTTTCATTGTTCATCGTTTCGATTTAGCCACTGAACTGGCGACCGAAATATTCCAGGAAAGCAACCCTCAATTGAGTGTAGTATCGAGTATCAACCAACCTCGGACTGCACCAAAGTCAGTTATCTCACTACCCTAAAGAGGCCAAGATAGTTCAATTAAGGTTCCTAAGGTCTGTTGATGCTTCACGACACCACGCGGAGGCCCCGTACTCTCCTTGACTGAACTCAAGGGTTACCGGTACACACCAAAGTGCCACATCAACGTAGCAGACTGTTTCAACCATGTCGGTATACCCCGCACAGTTCCCTCACAGCCTTGTTGCTACTTTCTAAGAAAGGTATCCCCCAGATCCGGGTTAGGATCTATAGAACTCCCAAGCAACCCACAATAATAAAGCAAGCAAAGAAGACAATTGAAAACATAGTTATGACCTAGCCCTAAGGTACACCTCACTTTAAGTTTAAGTATCCCCAGCAGAGTCGCCAGTTCTGTGATCGGTGGATCTGGAACTGACTGTTTAACGCTGGTTCGCGAAATGTCGCGGAAGCAAGAGTCGCCACCGTCTTTTATTTTCTCCAAATGGAAAGGACAAAAGCACAGAAAAATTCCTTATAGAGATTGCTCTCGGTTCGGGAGGTAGGTTATAGAAAGGGAAGGTGTTAGCACCCTTTCTATCCATGGTTATCCATGGGCTCTTAGATACTTGCTCATTGTGTTTTCAAAAATGGTTTGTTTGCTTTTCAACTGTGGGTTTTAAAAAGTTTCTTTGAAAATTCCAGTTCGACTCTTGTATCGGTCCTCAAGAGTGTTTGAAAAGTTGCTTTCGAAAGCTTTTTGAAAAGGTGTCGGTGTGAAAAGTATTTTTGATTTGTTTTGAAATTTAGAGCAAGTATCTTAGAGTTGTCTACCTACCCTAAGGAATTCGTCTGTGTAAATGTCCTTTAAAGTAGTGCCATCCCACCATTGAGAGGTAGGTAGCACCACCGTTGGAGGTGTTCGGGTCAATTCGATTAAGGGACAGTGTGGCCACCAAGCAAAGGTAAGATACCTTAGGAGCTACCCTTATGCCATTGATCTTTTATTCTGAGGAAACTATTCCGAGGCAACTATTCCGAGGCAACCGTTTTGAGGCAACTAGATCAATGGAACATAAGGACTCACTAAGAAGTCCTATAGTCGGCGACCACGTTTCGAGGGACAAGGCAACAGTGTGATCACCGGAGTAATAGGAAGACACCTTAGAAGCTACCCTCATGCCAGGTTCCCGGATCATGAGGACTTACTAAGACATCCTCTACTCGACGATCACCTTTCGAGGCAAGGCAACAGTGAGGCGTACCCTAGGGGTGGTGTGTGATTTGTGTGTCGTTTTCAGATATTTTGTCTTGTCATGTTAAAGTGATCTACGCTTGATTTTATTATGTCCATTCATTCTTTCATGCTTTTTTTTTTGTTAACAGTTAAAAATATTTGCGGAAAAGTAAATTCTAAGCTATTACAAATGGCGCGGGTCCACATCGCCAAAATTAAACCGGACCCGATTTGACAGAAAATAAAGAAAGCAAAATAAAGTGCGAAAAGTAAATGTTACAACGCTTTGGGAGAGGTACATAATCATTTAAACGACATAAAATAAATGTGCGAAATAAAACAATTAAGTCGAAAGGAGGGCGTTGGACCCTTTTGCAAGATATTAAAGTTAATGAGGAATTAAAATTAAAAATTAAAAAAAGAATGTTTTTGGTATTTTTATGTTTTTTAGATTTAATAGAAAAAGAGAATTAATTAAAATTAAAACTAAAAGGCAAACCCTAATTCTAATGGCTTTTAAATTTATTGTGAAAATATTAAGTTTTAACCTAATTTAAATCTAAGTTAATTTACATGCAAATTTAATTATAGAAATAAAATAAATGTATTATTATTGTAAAAAAGGAAAAAAGATTAAAAGGAAAAATTATCAATTACCTAATTCTATGTTTTTTTTTAGATTTATTAAAAAGAATTAAAATTGCAAAAAACCCTAATTATACTAAATATTTACATGTGAATTTATTTATAAAAATATTAAAATAAATAAATATTATATTTTGCTCTTTTTCTGATTTTTTTTGTATTTTATAATTTGTAAAATATAATTAATTAAATTAAAACAATTGAATAAAATAAAATAACAATTAACAATAAAAATAAAAATAAGTAAAAAAGGAAAGAAATTGCAAACCAGGGGGGGTTCAGGCCCTAATTGTGAGGTGTTTTGAATAATCTGGCCCAAAATATCCTGAGTCCGTTTGACTTTTTGAATCGTATGCTGAAGCGTGGACTAGGGTACAGCGTGCTCCTTAGATCTGTGCCTTTGGTTTGGTCATCAGGGACGCGTGGACGTTGGATGATGAAGATGCATGGTGTGTCTTATCATAAGCGCTGCACATGAATGGTTAATGAAAAATAACATGAGAAATATACAGACCTGGGACTCGAACCCAGGTCTTGGACGTTATTGCAATCACCAACTGCCAGCTGAGCCATGAAACGTATGTTATACATGTTAGACAAACAAATAATAAAAAAGGAAACAACGCATTAGTGACTGAAGCGCGCGAAATTTCAAATTGGTGTATCGTTTGTTGACAACGCATCATCCTCTTCATCACCCCTGTAACACAAAACACAAAGGCAACAGTTTTTGGACGTTCTTTTAGGCATGCTAACAAAAAATAGCGATTAAGCCTATGCAACTCATAAATTAATCGCGACTATGGGTTCTTCTCCGTCCAAACTTGCTAAATGGAATGGTGGTGGTCTGGAGTCCTGATTTTACTTCGTTTTGAAAGCCCCAAATCCAACCTCTGAAAACCCTAGATTTCAAGCATGGTACAATCACGTATACGGCATAAAAATCAAATTGAATGCAATGGTTAGCTTCACAATCAAATGAGGAATAAGAATCAACAATTAAATTTCATAAAAAATGCCTAGAACATGATATGCGTTTATGAGTTTTTTGCTGTACAGTCGAAGGTCTCGTTACCAATTCTTTGCGTTTGAGTTGATGTTAGGGATTGGAATCGCTTCTGGGAACCTTGAGGAAGCTATTGGAAAAGGAATTAAGCTTTGAATCGCCCTCTATCAATGATTTCAGTTTTGTGTTTTCAAGGAGTTTTTCCAAGTTTTCAATGGCTCTTTTTGCGCAGCTTTCAGTCTCCCACGATTAGGTTTGTGTTCCTGGCTTTGTAGTGAAGCAATTAGGTTAAGAAATTTCAATCAAATCCATGGCAATAATGGTTTTCAATATTTGATTTCTTAAGGATCTTCCATATCTTTTTTTTTCATGTGTTCTTTGTTCAATCATGCTCAAATTAAACCAAATCTTTCCATGTTGGGATGTGCACGAAATATTGAAGCTGAAATGTGTACAAAAAGATTTGTTTGGTTCATTTAGATATTTTTCACATATTTAATTGATTTAATTGAATTAATATAAATAAAAATTCAAATAAATAAATAAAAAATGAGAAAATACTTCCCTTTGGGCCAAGTGGTCGTGCATATGCTTAGAATGATGAATCATGGAAGAAAAATGGGCCCATTAGCATTTTTAGGTCATTTGAAGTAATGTTGACTTTTCAAAATATCCAAAAACTTCCCAACTTCTACAAGGCATAACTTGCTCAATTTTTAAGTTTTTCACATGTTCTTGGACATTTTGGAAAGGTCTTTGAGTCCTCTAACCAATGTCTTTTGTCCCATGTCATTTTGATTTACCAATCTCAAGTTATGGCCTTTGACTTAAAGTCCCTTTTTGTTGACTTTTGAAAATGACCTATAATGTTGAAATTGATAAATTTTTGTGAGAGCATTTCTTGGACTTGAAGTATGAAGATGAGTTGTAGGAAATGTCTTTCTCTTCAAAATGAGCTTTGGATGGAATTTTTATGATAATCCATGTGAAAGTTATGCCCTGGTCAATTTCAGTTGACTTTTTCAGCTGTCCAAATATAGTAACTTTTGCATCTTGATGATTTTCTGAGCCAAATTTTGAGAATCATGACCAAGCATTGATCAAATGATGTTTGTGGCTTCAAAATGATATGTTGACCAAAAATTTGAACTTTTGACTGTCAAATGACCATTTTGCCCCTACAGTTGACTGTAGTGCAATTTAGGGTTTTGACTGTGCAATTTTGAGCTGAATGCCTTGAAACTTGCTATGAGGATACTTGACCATCTTTGTGAGCATATGAGACTTGATTGGGCCTTTGAAAACTTCATTTTCTTGATCAGAACCCAAACCCTAGTTTTGACTGTATGGGAGTCTTTTGACTGTGCTACCCTTGGGGATTTTTGTGACTTGGCTTGGCAATTTCTTGAAGAATATGGGAGGGCAAATTTTGGGGTACAACAGTTGCCCCTGTTCAATCTTCTTAGACCTGAGGATGTAGATTGGCTGACGTGCCTTTCGTAATCCGAGGGTAGAAGATGATTGGACACTAGAGTGCCCAGAAATTTGCGCTCACATAGTAGCAGTGATGATGGAATGGGCTTATAGATGCCATTGGGAGGTTGCTGGATAGGATGATGGGCTTATAGATGCCATCTGGACGTTGATCGCGTAGGAGATTCCTTAGCTAGAACCTGCATACCTGCAAAAGAAACAAATGAGTACCTGACACGTTGCAGGACCTGATTTTTAGATGCTTGGTATAGATGTATCCTGACTGGTTACAGGAGCTGAGTTTGGAGCTTCAAACAGCGATGAATGAACCAGGGATGGTTACTGCCTTAGCATGAATGATAAGGGAACCTTGGGTGATTTTAACTTCAACAACGCTCGTTGAGAAAATCTTGATGGGGATTATTATCTTCGCAGTATTGGGAAGAGAACCATAGGCAGTTATAATCTGAAAGGAATGATCACCTCACTCAACATCGGAGAGGGAAACATCTGAAAAGGACTTACCACCTCACACACCGTCGGAGAGGGAACCATAAGAGACTATCACCTCACACTCATCGTCGGAGAGGGAAACTGTAAGATTAAGATTGCGCCTAAGAGGGGGGGTGAATTAGGTGATGGTCGATTTTTGACTTATCTTATACTTTCTGGTTTTGATTTAGTGCTATGAAAATTGTAAAGTGCAGAAAGTAAAGAGACACGGAGAATTATCCTGGTTCCTTCCACAACCCGGAAGTACGTCCAGTCCCCTTGCAAACACGCAAGAGATTTTACTATATTGTTAGAACTTTTACAAGACTCTTCCTAGTCTTATCCACTAAAGAACCTAACAAATAACCAAGAACACCCTCTTGGATTTCCAATAAGTCTAATGAGAACAATCCTCTCAAAAGATACCTCTTGTTTCCAATAATGGACAACAAGGAACAAAAGTAATCTAACACTTAATTCCAACAATCCTGGAAATAAGTTACACTTTGTATGTTTTTATGAAGTATGATTTCTTGAAAGATGTTGATCACTTAGAGTGACTTCTTTGAAGTTTCTTCTTTCTTCTCTTGTAAGCAATTCAAACTGTAACACAATGGTTAGATAATGCTCAAAGATTTCTGTTCTTTATATGTGTGAAAGTGCAGAAAATCTTTGTTCTTAAAAGTTAAGAAATATGAAGTTTGAATATCTTACAAAGTTCAGATTTTATTGCAAGAGAAGAGTTTTTTATGATTTGAAAATATTTTGTAATATATAGTAATCAAGATACCTTTCCAAAAGGACACTTTTCTGTTTGTGAAACTTGACAAGATGCAATGTTTGATCATGCAACTATTGGAGAAAAGGTATGAAGGATATCTTGAAACCAGTTCAGATTTTTCAAAATTTTCAATGTGCAAATCGATTAACATAACATGCAAATCGATTGCACGTGTTTGTAACGTTCAGAATTTCAAAAAGTTTGAAGTGTAAATCGATTAGCATGTAGTGTCAATCGATTTACAAGTGTTAAAAAATCAGTTTGTTCTGTGATCAATCGATTTACACAACCTGTAAATCGATTGCTGGCAGGAGCAAACAGTTTTTTGAAAAAGCATGTGTAAATCGATTTACACAAGATGTTAATCGATTTACAGCAGAGAAAAACTTAAAAATTGTTTTGAAATATAATTGAAGTGATGTGGCAAGTGTGTATATCATTTTTGAGCATTTCTAATCAATGTATTTTAATTGAGAATTGATATACTTGATTGCTTGCCAAGTTCCTTGAAGCTTTGAGTGAATGATGCTTTAAGATGATTTCCACTTCTTTTCCTTCTTTCCATAATGCTTGTTTGTCTTTCATCAAACTAGCTTGTTTGTCTTTCATCAAAACTAAAGTTGAGTTGAGGCTTGAGATTACATTCTCCCCCTTTTTGATGATGACAAACCATTTTCCTTTATGTGTTGATCAGAATTTGAGCAAAAGGTGTTTTCTCCCCCTGAGAAGATTTCTCCCCCTATGGAGAAAAAGTTGAAAGTTTGCTCTGTAAAGACAATGAAAACAAACAACCATAAAGTGCTATTACATCCTTCTCCCCCTTTGACATTATCAAAAAAGAAGGGAAAGATGCAACAAGAAAGTATACCAGAAAGAAATGTATAGGAACATGAATGAAAAACACAAAACTTTCAAAATTATCGAACAAAGTTTTAAGAACACAATACATAAAATGAACAAAATAAAACAAGACAAAATCCATAATGATACTTATATTAAGAATTTAATAACATTGATCAAGAACATTTTTTAGAAAGGTCCTTGATAAGGAAATTGTTGTTGAAGAGGTGGTTCGGTGTATTGAGGAGGCGGAGGTGCAGGATTGGTTGGGTCGTATGTAGGGATATGAAGATGTGAATAAAGATATGAAAATTGTTGGTTCACATCATTCTGAAAAGCATCTATTCGAGATGAGGTAGAGTCATTTATCTCCGTCCATCGAGCATTGATGTTAGAATTGAGAGAAGCAAACTGTTGCGTCATGAACTCCATAACATCTTGATTTGTGGGACCAGAAGCAGCAGCAGGAGGAGGAACTTCATGGTCTTCTTCATCTGCATTTTGACCTTCATCGCCGACCACATCTTCTCCAATGTAAGTTATGGTTTTTGCTTCAGCATTGAAATGAACACCCATTCTTGAATCAACATTTTTGATGGAGATCCTAGTGGTGATTGGATCCATTTCAATCCGCTCAAATCCAGTGAAATCTATATCAAAAGCTGCCATAATCCTTGTAATGAAATATGCATATGGTAGAAAGGTGGCCCTTGCGGCAACTTTTAGCATATGCATCACAATCAATTTTGCCCAATTAACCGGGATTCCATTTTTCCTTGCATAGATGATTTGCAATTCTAGGTCGGTCACTGTACAATGATTCCCTGCTCTAGGAAACAAAATATACACCAGAAAATAGTGAAACAACCTATCATCAATATGGAAATTTCCAGCACTCCATGTGTCCCTAGCTGGAGTAACCCCGCCAAGACTGCGAATCCGCTTGGCACGGTATTCAGATTCTGATAACCTTCCAATGCTATAGAAAAATTCTCGCTTCTGATAGTTTTCCCAAGCAGCATCTTCTGGATCATAGAGGGTACTTCCAGAATATGGAATGTTCAAGATTCTGCCAAGAGTTTTGGAATACAGAGGGATTCTTTTTCCAAGGACATATGTATAACATTTGTTGTTGTCATAGCACATGTTGCTGTAGAAAATTTTAACCAGATCCGGGTAATAGAAACCATGTGAAGATATTAATGGTTCTAACCCATAAGCAATGAAATCTCTTTGAAATGAGAAGCATTCATCTGGAAAAGTAGATAACATACCAAACTTTGGAGTAGAGATGATTTTCTTTTGAAAATGCTTGAGGAATCTGTCCCGCTGTGGATCCGTGAGGTACTCGAGCACAGAGTTTTCAGATGATGACGAAGCTGGCTTCTTTCCTTTCTCTGAGGCAGAGGCTTTTCTCTTGGGAGCCATGGATCTTGTTAGGGTTTTGAAAAGAGAGATATAGAGTTCTTTTGTGTTGTTATGTGAGAGAGTGTGTTGGTGTTATGAGATAGGTTTGGTGAGTTTAAATAATATAGAGAGTAAGTGAGGTCTTTATGAGGTTTTAATTTGGTAATTTTGGTCAAGGTTTCATTGATTGGGCAATAATAAGGTGGGAGGTTGAGAGACAATGAATGTTTGACCAATATATTAAAAGCTCATATAGGTATCACATGTTAAAACAAAATAAATTGCATAGAGAAAATACATAAAAAATGCTTCAGATTCTGTGGTAAATCGATTTACCCCTTGGTTAAATCGATTTACACAGAACATTTTTCATAAAAAGTAATTTTCGTTCAGTGGTAAATCGATTTACATATTGTGTAAATCGATTTACACACAAGATTTTATTAAAAAAATGATTTGCTTCAGTAGTAAATCGATTGACATATTGTGTAAATCGATTTACACAGTAGATTTTAATAAAAGAAATGATTTGCTTCAGTAGTAAATCGATTGACATATGGTGTAAATCGATTTACTTAAAGAGAAAATTTAAAACATCATTATTTTTAACATTTGAAACAATGTCTATCCACATATATATGTACATTAAGGTATAGTTAAGGATTGAGTGCACCTTAAATATCTTGTTCATCGAGGATTCCAAGTTCACGACGAATTTTGAAAAATGCATCCTTTGCAAGTGGTTTTGTGAAGATGTCCGCGAGTTGATTTTGAGTGTCCACAAATGTGATCTCGACATCTCCTTTGAGTACATGGTCTCGGATGAAATGATGTCTGATGTCAATGTGTTTCGGAACTCTCCACTATGATCACTTCGGATTGATGTTATCTTTGATGACTTCTCATTTTGAACTTGTTTTGCATATCTCTTGAATGCCTTGAATGCTTCATTCTTGTGTACTAAAAGCAAAGTCCAAGTGAAACGGGAAAAATCATCTACAATAACTAATGCATAAATGTTACCTCCGAAGCTTCTTGTTCTAGATGGACCAAAAAGATCCATGTGCAACAATTGAAGTGGTCTTGATGTTGAAACCACATTCTTTAGTTTGAAAGTTGATTTGGTCTGTTTGCCCTTTTGGCATGCACTACATAATTTGTCTTTGATGAACTTCATCTTTGGTAGACCAATAACTAAGTCATGCTTAACCAATTTGTTCAAGTGCTCCATGTGAATGTGAGCAATCCTCTTATGCCATAACCAAGCGTCATTGTTGTTTACCATAAGACATTGTACCTTCATAGACAAATCATCTAGAGTAATCACAAAAATATTGTTAGATCTTATACCTTTGAGTTTTACCTCATTGGTTGCCTCATCCATAATAAGGCATTCTTCTTTGTTGAATTTGATCTTGAACCCTCTATCGCAAAGTTGACTTATGCTAAGAAGGTTGTGCTTTAATCCTTCAACATAGAGAACATCCTCAATTTGAATGGATGGAGGTGTGCCAACTATTCCAACGCCAAGAATCTTTCCTTTGGTGTTGTCTCCATAGGTGACATACCCTTTGGCTTTATGTACTAGATATGAAAATTGGTGTACATCTCCTGTCATATGCTTTGAACATCCACTGTCAAGATACCAAACATTTGAAGTGGATTTCAAGCATACCTACAAAAACAAATTATTTCTTGTTAGGTACCCAAGTTGCCTTGGGTCCTTCATAGTTAGTTCCCTTTTTCACCCATGCATAATGTCCACTAGCCATACTGAAATTTCTAATATAGCATGCATTTGGTGTGTGTCCAATAATACCACAGTAAAAACAGTTTGGAACAAATTTGCTCTTGTATCTAGGAATTTGTTTTCTTTTAGATACATTAGCCTTTTTCTTTTGATGATTATGAACAACTTGCTTCTTTTCTACTTTCTTGGGATTGGAACTATTACTAGCCTTTACAAAAACAGTGGGATTGTTACTTGGTTTCTTAGTATTCACATAACCAAGACCTCTTTTATCATTAGGATAACGTTGTTGGCTTAGTAATCCTTCCAATCCTATTTGTCCTTTTTCATATCGTTCAATGACTCTTTTCAATTGAACAATTTGAAAGACATTTGATTCACACTTGGAGCATGCAAAGTTTTCCTTTTCTTTTATAAAATTCTGTTTTTGAAGATCAAAATCTTTAGTCATGGTGTCAATTTTTTCTAAACAACTTAGAAGTTCTTTTTCTTGTTTTGACACCTTTTTGTATAAACTTTTGCATTCTTTCAAGAGTTCATCAATTGCACCTTGAACATCATCATCAAAAAGATTAAATTCATTACTAACCTCTTCTTCATTGTCGGAGTGATGCGATGCCATTAAGGCTAAGTTTGCACATTCGTCGCTTTCCGATTCCGATGAACTGCTCATATCATTATCTTCCCATGCTATGTAGGCTTTCTTTTGTTTTGAGTCCTTTCCTTTGAATCCATTTTTCTTTGGGAGATTTGGACAGTTTGGCTTGATGTGTCCTTGCTTTCCACATTCATAACATGAGACATCTTGAGTTGATGTGGAGGCTTCTCTTTTCTTGAAGTGCTTTCTCTTATGTGCATGAGATCCGCCTTTGTCATTTCTGCCAAAAAACTTCCCAAGTCTTTTCACTAGAAGCATGAAATTTTCATCTTCTTCCGGATTGTCTTCTTTTACCACTTCTTTTGAATCAATTTTTAAGGCAATGTTTTTGGACTTCTTTTCTAGATTCTCATGTTTTTCAAGTCTACCGAGTTCCGTTTCGTATTCTTGAAGTTTGCCGAATAATGTAGCGGAAGTCATTGCAGAGAGACTCTTCTTTTCCGAGATTGCCGTTACCTTTGGTTGCCATTCCCTAGTCAATGATCTAAGGATTTTCAAGTTGAGTTCATCATTTGACAGGGTTTTACCAAGAGCAATTAAGTGATTTGTCAAATGCACAAATCTCTTTTGTAAGTCAAGAATGGATTCTCCGGGCTGCATTCGAAATAGTTCATATTCTTGACTCAAGGTATTTAGCCTTGATCTTTTTACTTCAGCCGTTCCTTCATGAGTTTGAACCAAGGTATCCCAAATTTCCTTTGCTGTTTTGCAGTTTGAGACACGGAAAAATTCGTCCATACTGAGAGCACCTTGAAGAAGGTTTATTGCCTTTTTGTCATAGAGAACTTTCTTTTTATCATCGTCGTCCCATACAGTTTTGGGCTTTGCAGACCCAACGCCATTGATTACCGTTATTGGGATAAATGGACCATTTTCAACAGCATCCCATACTTCCTCTCCTTATGCTTCTAAATGCGCCTTCATGCGTATTTTCCAAAAGTCAAAATATTCACCACAAAATAGAGGAGGCTTGTTGTTACTACCACCATCTCTGAAAACTGGTTGATGATTTGCGGAAGCCATTCTGGATCTCTAGGAGCAGGTTACCTATAACCTGCTCTGATACCAATTGTAAGATTAAGATTGCGCCTAAGAGGGGGGGTGAATTAGGTGATGGTCGATTTTTTACTTATCTTATACTTTCTGGTTTTGATTTAGTGCTATGAAAACTGTAAAGTGCAGAAAGTAAAGAGACACGGAGAATTATCCTGGTTCCTTCCACAACCCGGAAGTACGTCCAGTCCCCTTGCAAACACGCAAGAGATTTTACTATATTGTTAGAACTTTTACAAGACTCTTCCTAGTCTTATCCACTAAAGAACCTAACAAATAACCAAGAACACCCTCTTGGATTTCCAATAAGTCTAATGAGAACAATCCTCTCAAAAGATACCTCTTGTTTCCAATAATGGACAACAAGGAACAAAAGTAATCTAACACTTAATTCCAACAATCCTGGAAATAAGTTACACTTTGTATGTTTTTATGAAGTATGATTTCTTGAAAGATGTTGATCACTTAGAGTGACTTCTTTGAAGTTTCTTCTTTCTTCTCTTGTAAGCAATTCAAACTGTAACACAATGGTTAGATAATGCTCAAAGATTTCTGTTCTTTATATGTGTGAAAGTGCAGAAAATCTTTGTTCTTAAAAGTTAAGAAATATGAAGTTTGAATATCTTACAAAGTTCAGATTTTATTGCAAGAGAAGAGTTTTTTATGATTTGAAAATATTTTGTAATATATAGTAATCAAGATACCTTTCCAAAAGGACACTTTTCTGTTTGTGAAACTTGACAAGATGCAATGTTTGATCATGCAACTATTGGAGAAAAGGTATGAAGGATATCTTGAAACCAGTTCAGATTTTTCAAAATTTTCAATGTGCAAATCGATTAACATAACATGCAAATCGATTGCACGTGTTTGTAACGTTCAGAATTTCAAAAAGTTTGAAGTGTAAATCGATTAGCATGTAGTGTCAATCGATTTACAAGTGTTAAAAAATCAGTTTGTTCTGTGATCAATCGATTTACACAACCTGTAAATCGATTGCTGGCAGGAGCAAACAGTTTTTTGAAAAAGCATGTGTAAATCGATTTACACAAGATGTTAATCGATTTACAGCAGAGAAAAACTTAAAAATTGTTTTGAAATATAATTGAAGTGATGTGGCAAGTGTGTATATCATTTTTGAGCATTTCTAATCAATGTATTTTAATTGAGAATTGATATACTTGATTGCTTGCCAAGTTCCTTGAAGCTTTGAGTGAATGATGCTTTAAGATGATTTCCACTTCTTTTCCTTCTTTCCATAATGCTTGTTTGTCTTTCATCAAACTAGCTTGTTTGTCTTTCATCAAAACTAAAGTTGAGTTGAGGCTTGAGATTACAGAAACATCTGAAAAGGACTTACCACCTCACACACCGTCGGAGAGGGAACCATAGGAGACTATCACCTCACACTCATCGTCGGAGAGGGAAACATCTGAAAAGCTTCTACTGAGTCTTCATCAGGAAAATCTGTTGGGAGTCGATTTGGCTGGACTAGAGGAGGTCTTGAAATATCTTCAACTGGAATAAGTGTCAGAACGTTGTCATATCTGGTTTACATCTGGACTATATCTGGAAGGAGATCTGGAAGCAGCATCAGAACGTCACCATATCTGGATCATATCTGAAACTATATCTGGAAGGAAATCTGGAAGCAGCGTCAGAACGTCACCATCTCTGGATCATATCTGAAACTATATCTAGAAGGATATCTGGAAGCAGCATCAGAACGTCACCATATCTGGATCATATCTGAAACTATATCTAGAAGGAAATCTGGAAGCAGCATCAGAACGTCACCATATCTGGGTCATATCTGAAACTATATCTAGAAGGATATCTGGAAGCAGCATCAGAACGTCACCATCTCTGGTTTACATCTGAAACTATATCTAGAAGGAAATCTGGAAGCAGCATCAGAACGTCACCATATCTGGGTCATATCTGAAACTATATCTAGAAGGAAATCTGGAAGCAGCATCAGAACGTCACCATATCTGGATCATATCTGAAACTATATCTAGAAGGAAATCTGGAAGCAGTATCAGAACGTCACCATCTCTGGGTCATATCTGAAACTATATCTAGAAGGAATTCTGGAAGCAGCATCGGAACGTCACCATATCTGGATCATATCCGAAACTATATCTAGAAAAAATTGCGATAGTTGATAGTAGTCATTTTTGTATCGATCTTTTTCCTGAAAAGGCAAAACATAATTGTATGCAATATCGTGATGCATGAACTGTATGTCTTCAATATCAATGAGATGCATGTAGTATGATGCATATGCATGCTATGATGTATGAAGATATGATGTTTATGAATGTATTTTTGTCTAAGAAAATGAATTCTTGACAGGTGCCGGGAAGTCACTCCTGGGCTGATGTTGAAGAATAGCTTTTGCTTCCGCTGGGGATGATAGTTGCAAGTATACCGGTAGGAGAAGATAACTCCGTTGGGGAATAAACTTGGCAAATGGAGGATTCTGCCGGGAGAAAAGATACTCTAGCGATCATGCTGGGGAACATTACTCTGTGGGGGAGAGAGATGCTTTTGCTGATTTGTTAGTAATAACTTGCTGAGGATAGGGAGGCTGTGTCGACGACGATCTTTCCGTGGCTTTTGGCTGAGGATAACCCTGTTATATCCTGTTAAGGAAATAACTCTTTAAATCAAGCCGGACGACGCGTTCGTGCTCTGTGAGGAGGGTAAGCTTCCAGAATCTACTGGGGATAAGCTTACTGCTTGGGGAGATAATTCCAACTTTTCCTGGGGAAACTGGATTGGATTCTCCTGGGGAAGTATGGAACTGTATTGGTTATGTTCTTCAATGGAACCTGCCCTGATACCTTGGAGGATAGAACAATCAGATTGCTTAGACCATTCATTATTGCCCCTGTTTCTGTGGGGGAGGCACTTGTGGGGTGCTGATAGCTGTTGAGGACAAACCTTCTTCTGGTAGACAGGTGACAAGATGACAGGACATAGTCGTACGCTTTGATCCCTAACTTTTGCCTGGACCGCCCTTTCGGGTTTTCAGTCCACCGGGATACCCATTTTTGCCCAAGCCGCCTTTTCAGGTTTTCGACTTGCCGGGTGTACAGATTTTTTCATTTCATCCCTTATTTTTGCCCGAACCCTTTTGGTTCGCCGGGAAGCCCTTATTTTTGCCTAGGTGTGTCAACCTAGCGGGTCTTTAATTTTTCGTAATATTTTTTCGACTATGTCCACGCTCTCAGAATGCAGGTAGGTGCCCCTGGCTGCTTGTGTTGTCATATTACCAGAAGGTGTCTGATCATGCAAGATTCGTTGCTGGAGTGCCCCAAGTGACTCAGGCAGAGACTTGCCCCAGGCTATTTGGCCTTTGAGAGATTCTCCGAATCTTGATTGGATTGCCCCAGATAATGGACCATGATCATGTCATCCCCTTGATTGGAAGTACTTTTGTTCATTAGACTTCCATTGTGCGAATTTCCCTGCTGTTCAAACAAAAAGTCATACGCAAACAAAGTTATGTTAAAAATGCAAAGCCTATGTCTGTCTTGAAGATTTTAAAAATGCATTCTTTCTTCATAAAACAAATGAATGTTTGTAAAACGTGATGTCAACTCATTATTTTACCGTAAGCCTTAAGGAGTCAGGATACCTTTCGTAACAGTATGCTTTCGAACTAACCCATGCTTCAGCTAGGACTTTTAAGGGTTATAACGTGGCCTGGTTCACGGTTTAAGAAACAAAGGATAAAGGCTCAAATTATTTGTACCCACCCGCTCTTCGTGATGTTCTCCAAACCTAAACTCAGTTGATCGTGCGTTAGACCTTGCTTTGAGTCTTTGCTTTGATGTTCCAATAATGGTTCAGATGTTGATGATTTCTTTTGAATAGGCAGTCATTTTTTGCTTTGGTTGAGGGTTTGTGAGACCTCTTCCTTGACTTTTGTTATCCCTTTCTTTTTTTGCCTGAACTGTTTCCTTTTTTTTTGGAATTACAGTCAGCGGGATGCCCCAGTTTCATAAGTCCCTTTTATAGGTTTAGACTTCTTGGGCTTAAATTTTTTTTGATAATGACTGCCTGTCCTTTTGATTGTTCTGAACCATCACTGTCTTTCTTCGTTTTGTAAGGATCTCTTTGGTGCCATTCGTTATGCACTTGGATCAACTGAGAGAACTACCCTGCCCCAGGTTATGATAAAGGGTTTCAATTTTCGAAAATAAAACTCCTACTTCTTTGGCTCAGATGGGTTGACGAGGGATTATCTTCCTTATAACTCCAGTGTTTAGGATTTGAAACAATGCTTGTACCTCATGAGCGGGGTCTTTTCAAAAGCATACTGTAAAAGATAGCGGTATCGTTTTCGTCATCCTCCCTCAAGAGGCTCAGAATTATTAACCAAGAGTTGATCATCAGAAAAAATATGAAAAGAATTTTGAATATAATGAAAACAATTGTATTAATTCCAAAAACAGACGTATGCGATGCATTAATAGAATAAAAGATTTTGCTATGACAGTAATTGTTTGTATAAGCAAAGAAAAATACAACTCAAAAATTCAAATAAACAAAAGGCTTCAATGATTGGGTAACGGAGCAGTGATTATGTTCGGAGTCTCAGGCACTTCAAACTGAATCTCCCCGGCGTCGATCATGTCTTGAATTTTGTTTTTGAGAGGCCAGCAGTTGTCCGTAGTATGCCCCGGGCTATCAGAATGATATGCGCACCTATCATTGGGATGATAGTTGGGAGCAGAAGTGTTCGGATTCCGAAGAGGAGCCCTTAAGGTGATCAGCCCTGCCTTCAACATTTGTTGCAGTGCTTGATCCAGCGACATGTTGAGTTTGGTATACTGTCGTTTCTCCTTGCGCTGCTGCCTCTGTCCTTGTTGAGCAGGTCCAGGATTGGAGATCTGGATTGCCCATACCTCATGACGGCTCTTTTTACCGTGCACAGCATTGGATTCTTTCTTTCCCTGAGGAGGCTTTTTATCAGAAGGTGCAGCCTCTTGAATTTTCCCAGACCGGATGCCAGCTTCTATTCGCTCTCCAGTCAAGATAAGATCCGTGAATCCAGCCGACGAATTCCCAATTAGGTGGTTGTAGAACGGACCAGACAGGGTCCCCAAGAACATATCAACAAGTTCCCGATCAGTCAGAGGTGGTTGTACCCTTCCAGCAAGATCCCTCCATTTCTGCGCATATTCTTTAAAACCTTCACTTGATCCTAACGACATACCCTGGAGTTGGGTACGCGTAGGAGCAAGGTCGGCATTATATTGATACTGCTTGTAGAAAGCAGTAGCTAACTCCTCCCAGTTACGAACTTTGGTCCCATCTAGCTGATAGAACCATTCGAGATGAGTCCCTGAAAGACTCTCTTAGAAGAAGTGGATCCACAAGTTCTTGTCCACTGTATATGGCTGCATCTTCCGAACATAGGACCTGAGATGTAACTTGGGACAAGATGCCCCGTCATACTTGGTAAAGGATGGTGCTTTGAACTTCCGAGGAATAATCACACCCGTTGACAAACCCAGATCTCCAAAATCCAGCCCAGGTACCTGTTGGATCTCCATAGCATTCAGCCTATCCTCCAACTGTTTGTACTTGTCTTCGGCAGGAGGGTATTGCTCTTCATCAAAATCTGTCTCATTGTCGGAGACCACTGGACTGGGAACCCTTTCCCCCTGATGACTACCTTCCCTCACAGATGGAGTTGTCCTCTCAGTTTCAATCTGCGGTGCATTCCCAGATCTGCGTCTAGGGCTGAACAAAACAGTCCTCCTCTTTTTCTTTTCTTTCTTCAAGAGCAGAGCCTTCAGATCTTGTTGCCCCTGGGTCAAGTTCATGATCAACTCTTGGAACTGGGCGTTCTGAGCCTGGAGGGCCTTGATGGACTGCTCAGCTGATGATTCAGGATTCATTACGGTCGGCTGAAATAAACAGCGAGGAAGGGTAAGCAACCTGTCAAAGGGATACCTGCAATGCAATGAGATGTATGACATGCATGCAATGATTTCAAGGACCTCGCGGGGTAAACAGAGAAACTTGTTAGAGTTGGAAACTGGCAACTTGATTGAAGGAACTTCCTGTTGTAGAGAGCCCTTCTTCAAGGGTCAAAGGCTCACCATATCCAGTGGGTCATAGCCCCTGACAACCTTGGCTAGAGGAAAATAAATCCTCTTTGCCCCTTGCTAGATGTTTGATTCATCATGACCTGCATCACAAGCCCTTGAGATCCTTGAAATGGGTTAGGATGTATGCAATGGTATGATGTCATGCTATGCATGGGGTGATGTAGGTAAACCCTGTTATGAGTCCCAATTAATGACTATAAACAGACCCTGCAAGAAATTCAGTATACTTTGTTATGAGTCCCAATTAAGGGCTATAAACAAAACCTGCAAGAGATCTAGTAAACCCTGTTATGAGTCCTAGTTAAGGACTATAAACAAAACCTGCAAGAAATTTGGTAAACCTTGTCATGAGTCCTAGTTAAGGACTATAAACAAAACCTGCAAGAAATTTGGTAAACCTTGTCATGAGTCCTAGTTAAGGACTATAAACAAAACCTGCAAGTAGTTCATGTGTCAGCTAACAAGCATGCAAGTAGGCAAGTACAAAGGCACACAAGTCACACAAGAGAAACCCTTAGGGTTTAGGCCAGCATGGGGTCTGGGTATTACCCTCTTGAAGTTGGTGGGCTCAACCTGTCCTAATCAAAAGTAACCGGGTTCTAAGGTTCCCAATATCACGGGATTGCTTTCATTGTTCATCGTTTCGATTTAGCCACTGAACTGGCGACCGAAATATTCCAGGAAAGCAACCCTCAATTGAGTGTAGTATCGAGTATCAACCAACCTCGGACTGCACCAAAGTCAGTTATCTCACTACCCTAAAGAGGCCAAGATAGTTCAATTAAGGTTCCTAGGGTCTGTTGATGCTTCACGACACCACGCGGAGGCCCCGTACTCTCCTTGACTGAACTCAAGGGTTACCGGTACACACCAAAGTGCCACATCAATGTAGCAGCTTGTTTCAACCATGTCGGTATACCCCGCACAGTTCCCTCACAGCCTTGTTGCTACTTTCTAAGAAAGGTATCCCCCAGATCCGGGTTAGGATCTATAGAACTCCCAAGCAACCCACAATAATAAAGCAAGCAAAGAAGACAATTGAAAACATAGTTATGACCTAGCCCTAAGGTACACCTCACTTTAAGTTTAAGTATCCCCAGCAGAGTCGCTAGTTCTGTGATCGGTGGATCTGGAACTGACTGTTTAACGCTGGTTCGCGAAATGTCGCGGAAGCAAGAGTCGCCACCGTCTTTTATTTTCTCCAAATGGAAAGGACAAAAGCACAGAAAAATTCCTTATAGAGATTGCTCTCGGTTCGGGAGGTAGGTTATAGAAAGGGAAGGTGTTAGCACCCTTTCTATCCATGGTTATCCATGGCCTCTTAGATACTTGCTCATTGTGTTTTCAAAAATGGTTTGTTTGCTTTTCAACTGTGGGTTTTAAAAAGTTTCTTTGAAAATTCCAGTTCGACTCTTGTATCGGTCCTCAAGAGTGTTTGAAAAGTTGCTTTCGAAAGCTTTTTGAAAAGGTGTCGGTGTGAAAAGTATTTTTGATTTGTTTTGAAATTTAGAGCAAGTATCTTAGAGTTGTCTACCTACCCTAAGGAATTCGTCTGTGTAAATGTCCTTTAAAGTAGTGCCATCCCACCATTGAGAGGTAGGTAGCACCACCGTTGGAGGTGTTCGGGTCAATTCGATTAAGGGACAGTGTGGCCACCAAGCAAAGGTAAGATACCTTAGGAGCTACCCTTATGCCATTGATCTTTTATTCTGAGGCAACTATTCCGAGGCAACTATTCCGAGGCAACCGTTTTGAGGCAACTAGATCAATGGAACATAAGGACTCACTAAGAAGTCCTATAGTCGGCGACCATGTTTCGAGGGACAAGGCAACAGTGTGATCACCGGAGTAATAGGAAGACACCTTAGAAGCTACCCTCATGCCAGGTTCCCGGATCATGAGGACTTACTAAGACATCCTCTACTCGACGATCACCTTTCGAGGCAAGGCAACAGTGAGGCGTACCCTAGGGGTGGTGTGTGATTTGTGTGTCGTTTTCAGATATTTTGTCTTGTCATGTTAAAGTGATCTACGCTTGATTTTATTATGTCCATTCATTCTTTCATGCTTTTTTTTTGTTAACAGTTAAAAATATTTGCGGAAAAGTAAATTCTAAGCTATTACAAATGGCGCGGGTCCACATCACCAAAATTAAACCGGACCCGATTTGACAGAAAATAAAGAAAGCAAAATAAAGTGCGAAAAGTAAATGTTACAACGCTTTGGGAGAGGTACATAATCATTTAAACGACATAAAATAAATGTGCGAAATAAAACAATTAAGTCGAAAGGAGGGCGTTGGACCCTTTTGCAAGATATTAAAGTTAATGAGGAATTAAAATTAAAAATTAAAAAAAGAATGTTTTTGGTATTTTTATGTTTTTTAGATTTAATATAAAAAGAGAATTAATTAAAATTAAAACTAAAAGGCAAACCCTAATTCTAATGGCTTTTAAATTTATTGTGAAAATATTAAGTTTTAACCTAATTTAAATCTAAGTTAATTTACATGCAAATTTAATTATAGAAATAAAATAAATGTATTATTATTGTAAAAAAGGAAAAAAGATTAAAAGGAAAAATTATCAATTACCTAATTCTATGTTTTTTTTTAGATTTATTAAAAAGAATTAAAATTGCAAAAAACCCTAATTATACTAAATATTTACATGTGAATTTATTTATAAAAATATTAAAATAAATAAATATTATATTTTGCTCTTTTTCTGATTTTTTGTGTATTTTATAATTTGTAAAATATAATTAATTAAATTAAAACAATTGAATAAAATAAAATAACAATTAACAATAAAAATAAAAATAAGTAAAAAAGGAAAGAAATTGCAAACCAGGGGGGGGGTTCAGGCCCTAATTGTGAGGTGTTTTGAATAATCTGGCCCAAAATATCCTGAGTCCGTTTGACTTTTTGAATCGTATGCTGAAGCGTGGACTAGGGTACAGCGTGCTCCTTAGATCTGTGCCTTTGGTTTGGTCATCAGGGACGCGTGGACGTTGGATGATGAAGATGCATGGTGTGTCTTATCATAAGCGCTGCACATGAATGGTTAATGAAAAATAACATGAGAAATATACAGACCTGTGACTCGAACCCAGGTCTTGGACGTTATTGTAATCACCAACTGCCAGCTGAGCCATGAAACGTATGTTATACATGTTAGACAAACAAATAATAAAAAAGGAAACAACGCATTAGTGACTGAAGCGCGCGAAATTTCAAATTGGCGTATCGTTTGTTGACAACGCATCATCCTCTTCATCACCCCTGTAACACAAAACACAAAGGCAACAGTTTTTGGACGTTCTTTTAGGCATGCTAACAAAAAATAGCGATTAAGCCTATGCAACTCATAAATTAATCGCGACTATGGGTTCTTCTCCGTCCAAACTTGCTAAATGGAATGGTGGTGGTCTGGAGTCCTGATTTTACTTCGTTTTGAAAGCCCCAAATCCAACCTCTGAAAACCCTAGATTTCAAGCATGGTACAATCGCGTATACGGCATAAAAATCAAATTGAATGCAATGGTTAGCTTCACAATCAAATGAGGAATAAGAATCAACAATTAAATTTCATAAAAAATGCCTAGAACATGATATGCGTTTATGAGTTTTTTGCTGTACAGTCGAAGGTCTCGTTACCAATTCTTTGCGTTTGAGTTGATGTTAGGGATTGGAATCGCTTCTGGGAACCTTGAGGAAGCTATTGGAAAAGGAATTAAGCTTTGAATCGCCCTCTATCAATGATTTCAGTTTTGTGTTTTCAAGGAGTTTTTCCAAGTTTTCAATGGCTCTTTTTGCGCAGCTTTCAGTCTCCCACGATTAGGTTTGTGTTCCTGGCTTTGTAGTGAAGCAATTAGGTTAAGAAATTTCAATCAAATCCATGGCAATAATGGTTTTCAATATTTGATTTCTTAAGGATCTTCCATATCTTTTTTTTTTCATGTGTTCTTTGTTCAATCATGCTCAAATTAAACCAAATCTTTCCATGTTGGGATGTGCACGAAATATTGAAGCTGAAATGTGTACAAAAAGATTTGTTTGGTTCATTTAGATATTTTTCACATATTTAATTGATTTAATTGAATTAATATAAATAAAAATTCAAATAAATAAATAAAAAATGAGAAAATACTTCCCTTTGGGCCAAGTGGTCGTGCATATGCTTAGAATGATGAATCATGGAAGAAAAATGGGCCCATTAGCATTTTTAGGTCATTTGAAGTAATGTTGACTTTTCAAAATATTCAAAAATTTCCCAACTTCTACAAGGCATAACTTGCTCAATTTTTAAGATTTTCACATGTTCTTGGACATTTTGGAAAGGTCTTTGCGTCCTATAACCAATGTCTTTGGTCCCATGTCATTTTGATTTACAAATATCAAGTTATGGCCTTTGACTTAAAGTCCCTTTTTGTTGACTTTTGAAAATGACCTATAATGTTGAAATTGATAACTTTTTGTGAGAGCATTTCTTGGACTTGAAGTATGAAGATGAGTTGTAGGAAATGTCTTTCTCTTCAAAATGAGCTTTGGATGGAATTTTTCTGATAATCCATGTGAAAGTTATGCCCTGGTCAATTTCAGTTGACTTTTTCAACTGTCCAAATATAGTAACTTTTGCATCTTGATGATTTTCTGAGCCAAATTTTGAGAATCATGACCAAGCATTGATCAAATGATGTTTGTGGCTTCAAAATTATATGTTGACCAAAAATTTGAACTTTTGACTGTCAAATGACCATTTTGCCCCTACAGTTGACTGTAGTGCAATTTAGGGTTTTGACTGTGCAATTTTGAGCTGAATGCCTTGAAACTTGCTATGAGGATACTTGACCATCTTTGTGAGCATATGAGACTTGATTGGGCCTTTGAAAACTTCATTTTCTTGATCAGAACCCAAACCCTAGTTTTGACTGTATGGGAGTCTTTTGACTGTGCTACCCTTGGGGATTTTTGTGACTTGGCTTGGCAATTTCTTGAAGAATATGGGAGGGCAAATTTTGGGGTACAACAGTTGTCATCATCAAAAAGGGGGAGAATGTAATTGCAAGCTTCTCAAGTCATATTTAAAGCATGTGTTTTGATGAAGACAACATGGACATCAAGTTTCAAAGGATGTGCAAAAAGCTTATCAACATCAAATAAAAGTCTTGAAGATTATTGAAGAATTATTGAAGAAATCATCAAATGTCAATATGGTATAAATAATTCTTAAAATCTTGAATATAGATGTTCACAATATGCATTCATCAACATATACATATTCCATAAATTTAACATCAAGAAAAACTTTGTTTGAAATATCTTTCAAAATGTATTTTTGAAAATAAACCTTTAGGAACCGGTTCCTCCCTAACAGGGAACCGGGTTCCAGCTTTTCTCAAAAAACATGTCCCTGGTTTTTGTACCAGGAACCGGGTTGTACCAATAGGGGAACCGGTTCCTGCGTGATAAATTTGAATTCCAACTTATAACGTTCACTAAGAACCGGGTTCTGTCAGTGTCGGAACCGGTTCCTAGCGAACCAATGCAGCTTTTACTTTGTTTTTTGAACATTTTTCAAGTGGTATCTTTTCATGAATGCATTGCAACTTTTCATATGAATTGGCATGAATGAAGAGGTTCTTACAACTTTATAAAATACATATTTTCTTATTTTCAAACAATGTTCAATACTTCAATTTTCAAATTAACAAATATCCTTCTTCATTAACAATTTTCTCATTTACTCACATTTGAAATTATACTTTCATGTGTTCATAATTTTGTGAAACTTGCCATATACACTTTCATTATCATTTCAAGTTTCATTCATACATTGTGAACATTTATATACATTGTTGAGAATTGTTTTTATCTTGAAGAAGAAGATCAATTGAAGATTGATAAAGCTCTCCATATACTTCAAAATTAATCATTGTATTACTTAAAGATTTTCCCTTACTATCCAGGATTGTTGGAAGTAAGTGTTGTGATTTGAAGAGGATTGTTCTTCATTCACATTAGTGTTTGTTTGGTCTTAAAGGTGTTAAGAACCTTTGATAACCCTATAGGTTAGATAGTAAGCATAGGCTGTACAATCATTCTAACTATAGTGAAATATCTTTCGTGTTGGAAAGGGGACTGGAGTACTCTCGAATTGTGAGGGGAACCAGGATATATCACCGTGTTCTTTACTTTTCCGCATTTAGCGCTTTCATCACCATAATCGAGAAAAGATAAAGATATAATCAAAACCTTCAAATACTTAACCAAAAATTACTACCAAGCATTCTCATAAAACCGAGTAAATTTTTATAAGACCTAATTCACCCCCCCCCCCCCCTCTTAGGCACTCTGAGACTTACAAGAGGCGCGCGTTTTTTTGACATTTTCGTCTGGAGGTTGAAGACAACCTCTCTTGGGCTGGGCCTGAGATATTTTTCCTTTTTGCACTTTCATTTTTTCACATGCACCCCCCTGGCCCATTTTGAGTTATATTTGTCATTTTTAATTTTTTCCTTTTGATTTTGTTTCTATATTTTTATTTAAGCATGAAAAAATATTAAAAATATTTTTCTCACTTTTTTTACATTTTATTTGATATTTATTTTGGTTTCATTTAGTTATGTACATAAATAAACATAAATATACTTTTATTTAAAATAACTAAAAATAATACAAAACACTTTTATTTTCTGATTTTTATTTTATTTTACCTTTGAAAACATTTTATAAAAATATAATTTTTTTTTGTAAATATTAAATATTTTATTTTTGTATATATTTAATATATTTAATAAATAATATAGATACTTATATATTTATTAGTCTATTTAGGTTAAAAACATAAAAATAATACATTTTCATTCTTTTGTTAATATTTAACTTAAAAAATCATTTTTTTGACAATATACTTTCTTTTATTTATTTTTTACACATAATTAATAAATATTACATATAATAAATAATTAATACATTTTATTTAGCAAAATTAGGGTTTTGCCCTAAATACCTAAAAATACCAAAAATTAATTCATTTTATTTTTGTTTATTTGACACATGAAAAATACTTTTTTACATACATATGAAAATCATTTTTGCATCTTGCATATTTATTTTATTTTATTTAATTATTGTGCAATTAATTAATTTGTATAATTCAATTTGGATGTAATAGTTTAGGTTTTAATTTCTTGCTAAAATATCCCCATTTAAATATTTGTACCCCCCATCCCATAATTTGTGTTGTAATAACTTAGGACCTTTTATTTTTCGCATTTAAAAGCTTTCTAATTATGCCATGTTAGAATTAGGGTTTTGTATGCAAATCAAAAAACAACAAATAGTTTGACCTAAATTCAAGATAAACAAGCATGAAAATGGACAACACTAATCACACTTGCACCCCTAGGGTATTCCACTTGTTGCCTTCAATAATGGGCCATGTTGCATGTTAGGTATCTTTGGCAAAAACAAAACAATTCAAATGATCATAGTCCCTCGATGACGCTTTCAAAAGTTGCCTAAAAAATGATCAAGTCCCTTAAAGGAAAAATTGCCCAAAGATACTTGGCACCATTGCAATCATGGTCTAAACGATGACCCGCGCCCGTCCTGTTCACATCCTAACACAAGATTGTCCACCAAATACAATGGTGGAACAAAATTGTTAAAAGGGTTAAAAAACATAGCAAAGATCTTTGAGTAAATTTAGGGTAGATAGCTCTTGGTTGCTTGCCAACTTGCAAAACAAAAACACTTGCCTATTTTTCAAAATCACACATCACTACACTTTTAAAATAACTTTCAAAAACATGGAAAACTTTTCAAAAGACGTACATCTTTGTATACATCCCAACATGGATCATTACAAAGGTTGCCACCACATTGGCCTCTTTTCAAAATATTTTCAAAATCCACACACAAAGCACCATTTCAAACAATTGAAAATCAAGGCAAGTGATCTAAAACCAAGTAACTAAGAGCCCATGGATAACCATGGATGAAAAGGGTGTTAATACCTTCCCTTTTCATAATCTACCCCCCGAACCCATGAAACATCTCAAAAGGTTTTTCCTGTGCTTTTTAACCTTTCCTTTAGGATAAAATAAAAAGTCGGTGGCGACTCTTGCTCAACCGAACAAGTGCGAAAACAAACGCAAAACTCAAGTCAGTTCTCCCACCGTATCACAGAACTGGCAACTCTGCTGGGGAATAAACTTAAAAGGGGAGTAACCTTAGGGCTTAGATCACCCTCTTGCATGACTAATTGTTTGTTTTGATTGCTTTATATCTTGGCTCTCTTGTTTGGGTTTGCAATCCTACACCCGGATTTGGGGAAACATTCATAGATAGCAATACGTTGTGGAAACTGTGCGGGGTATACCGACACGGTTGAAGCAATAGCTATATTAGTGCGACATATTTGTGAGTACCGGTAACCCTTGAGTTCAATCAAGGAGAGTACGGGGCCGCTGAGTGATGTCACTAAGCACTAATGACCTAGAACCATACTTGACCATCTTGGCTTTTCATTAGGGGTAGTGAGATGACCGGCTTTGGTGCAGTCCGAAGTTGGTAGATACTCAATACTACACTCATTGAGGGTTGTTTTCTTGGAATATTTTGGTCGCTAGTTAAGTGGCTAAACCGAAACAATGAACAATGAAAACAATCCAGTGATATTGAGCTCCTTAGAACCCGGTTACTATTTATAGGACAGGTTTTTAAGCCAACTACACTCAAGAGGGTACTTACCTATGAAACCCCATGCAAGCCTGAAACTAGGGTTTGGCGTGAATTGCTTGTACATATGTTTTGTGCATACATCATGAACATCATAAAGCATCATATGCATACACTAACCACTTCAAGGGTTTGGATATTCATCTTTGTTCTTGTTTTGTAAGTCATGGAAATTCCTCGCAGGAAAACCATCCAAGTCAACCTTATGAGAATCCCTCCTCAACTCAAGGAGCTCACATCAAGAATTCCGGAAAGCTCTCCCTTCAGTGAAAGACATGGTAGACTGCTCAGCTTAGTCAACACCAACATTGAAGAGGACATGGTAAAGGTGTTGTTCCAGTTCTTTGACCCCCTTCACAACTGTTTCACTTTCCCCGACTACCAGTTGGTGCCCACTTTGGAGGAATTTTCTCAACTCCTGAGAATTCCTATCCTTAATCAACTACCCTACAACGGTACGGAAAAGGAACCAAAGCCTGAAGATGTTGCTCAAGCACTACATCTACATCCATCTGACATCAAGGGGCACTGGAAAACTAGAAGCGGTGTCAAAGGCTTCTTAGCAAAATTCTTGTTTGAGAAGGCACAAGAGTGTTGGAATTCATTGGACCTACAAGCCTTTGAAGAAATTATGTCCCTCCTCATCTATGGTTTGGTCTTGTTCCCAAATCCTGACCAGCTTGTAGATGTCAACGCCGTCAAAATCTTCTTATCCAGAAATCCAATACCAACATTGCTTGGGGACATTCTTCACTCATTTTACACTCGAACAATGAGAAAGAGGGGTGTTCTCATGTGT
Organism: Vicia faba; assembly: GCA_948472305.1. NCBI lineage: Eukaryota > Viridiplantae > Streptophyta > Magnoliopsida > Fabales > Fabaceae > Vicia > Vicia faba. Next base: position 523,121,150 of record OX451740.1, on the reverse strand, counting down.
TGTACTCCTCTCCTTGCAAGGTGGTTTATTTCGCACCTTCCCCAATCTGTCTTGAAGAATGACCAAGGCCTAAGGTGGTCACAACGGTTGATGACCCTTACTCACTCTGATGTACATTGGTGTTCTCGGTCCAGAGAAAATGTCATCATCGTCGATCGTTGTGGAGAGTTCCCTAATGTTCCATTACTTGGCATTAGGGGAGGCATTACCTACAACCCTTGTCTAGCCTTGAGACAATTTGGATACGCACGGAGGGATAGCCCTCACGACATGTTGATTCCTGACCTAGTTTTTGACTTCGATAACGATGCGCAAGGACTTCGCCAAAGATTCATCAGAGCTTGGAGGATGCCTAACAAGGTAGACAGCAAGACACTGGGACACAAGAACTCCATCCCTCTTGAGCCTTATCTCAAGTGGGTACGAACCCGAGCCCAGAGTTTGATGATGCCCTATCCTCATGTTCTCCCTGTGATTAAAGAGCCCGTTACGGAAGGAGAGGTTCCCTACACCATCATATATCCTGACATGCCTACATCGTGGGAGGAGATGCAGAAGAGTTGGATCCAACTCAAGGAGGAACGGAACACTTTTGAAGCCAGCTTCTACGCCAGTGAGAAGAAGGTTTTGGAGCTTACTCGCCGACTACATGAGGAAGAGACCCTCAACACCTACATCGCACCAAAGAGGATGCGCAACGTATTTTTACCTTGAGAAGTTTTTTGTAATATTTGGCCCATGGGGCATTTATGTACTGACAAATTTCTTCTTATTAATATGACGTGCGTTCTTTTTGTTTACAACAATTTTGAACTTTCTGAATCCTTGAATGCATTGCATACATAAGCATACCATTCATCATATGCATAAGCAGGTCTCCACACCAGGTTTCCTTATCTTTCTGCTGTTTATTTCAGTAAGATGGATCTCGAACAGACAGTCAAGGACTTGCAGTCTCAAAACGCACAGTTTCAACAACTCCTGATGACCTTGGCAAAGGGTCAGGAGGATCTGAAAGCCCTGCTGGGGAACAAAGACCAAGTAAAAAAAAAGAAGAAGAGGATCGGGGTGGCTACCCTAGGAAGAAGGTTTGAGGGTGAAGCCAGAAGAGTGCTTGAATTTCCCCCTACATCTGAAGAGGGAACCAATAAAGGGAATGCGGCTGCAGTACCTTCCGAATCCGAGGTTGAAGAAGAGGAGGCTGAAGAGGACAAAGACTACTCTGATCAACAATACCCGCCCGCCGATGATAAGTACAAAGGCTTGGAAGACAGGTTGGCAGCTATGGAGCTGCAGAGAGTTCCCGGTTTGGATTTCGAAGATTTGGGATTAGTTGCTGGAATTGTGATCCCCCCGAAGTTCAAAGTGCCAGTTTTTGTAAGGTATGACGGGTTGTCCTGCCCGAAAATGCATCTCAGATCATATGTGTGATCGGTGGATCTGGAACTGACTGTTTAACGCTGGTTCGCGAAATATCGCGGAAGCAAGAGTCGCCACCGTCTTTTATTTTCTCCAAATGGAAAGGACAAAAGCACAGAAAAATTCCTTAAAGAGATTGCTCTCGGTTCGGGAGGTAGGTTATAGAAAGGGAAGGTGTTAGCACCCTTTCTATCCATGGTTATCCATGGGCTCTTAGATACTTGCTTATTTGTGTTTTCAAAAATGGTTTGTTTGCTTTTCAACTGTGGGTTTTAAAAAGTTTCTTTGAAAATTCCAGTTCGACTCTTGTATCGGTCCTCAAGAGTGTTTGAAAAATTGCTTTCGAAAGCTTTTTGAAAAGGTGTCGGTGTGAAAAGTATTTTTGAATTTGTTTTGAAATTTAGAGCAAGCATCTAGAGTCGTCTACCTACCCTAAGGAATTCGTCTGTGTAGATGTCCTTTAAAGTAATGCCATCCCACCATTGAGAGGTAGGTAGCACCACCGTTGGAGGTGTTCGGGTCAATTCGAGGTTCGGGACATGGTGATCTCCAGAGCAATAGGAAGACACCTTAGAAGCTACCCTCACGCCAGGTTCCCGGATCATGAGGACTTACTAAGACATCCTCTACTCGACGATCACCTTTCGAGGCAAGGCAACAGTGAGGCGTACCCTAGGGGTGGTGTGTGATTTGTGTGTCAGATTCAGATATTTTATCTTGTCATGTTATTGGTGATCTACGCGTTTGTTTTTATTTATTGTCATTCATTCTTGCATGCATTGATTAACAGTTAAAAATTTTGCGAGAAACGTAAAGTTCTAAACTATTATAAAAGGCGCGGGTCCACATCGCCAAAATTTCCAGAACCCGATTTGACAGAAAAGTAAAGAAATAGAGTAAAGTGCGAGAAATATAAATGTTACATAGCTTTGGGAGAGATACATAAATATTAAAAGGAAAAGAAATAAATACGCTAATTGAAATTTTAAATTGAAACGAGGGCGTTGGACCCTTTTTAATGGAATTAAATTAAACGATTAAATTAATGAAAATTAAAAAAGAAAAGGAAGTTATTTTTTGGTATTTTGTATTTATGAGACTTTAATGAAATTAATTGAAATTAAAATGCTAACCCTAATACTAATTGTTTTTTAGTTATTATTAAAAAATATTAAAGTTTAAACCTAAGTTAACCTAATTAATTACATGGTAATTTAATTATAAAATAAATAATATTTAATTATTAGTGAAGAAAAAGAAAAAAGGATAAGAGTTATTATAAACCCTAATTCTACAAGGTTTTAAGTTTTTATTGCAAAAATATTAAGATGAATCCTAGATTAAAAAAACGAAAATCATTTAATGAAATTTATTTACAACAATACTAGTTAAATAAAAATATTTATTATTTTTTTACCTTTTCTGATTTTTTTGTGTTTTTTTTTTATATATTATGAAAATAATAATTATAAAGAATTAAAAGAGATTAATTAAAATAAAGAAAAGAAAAGATATATAAAAAAGTAAAAGAAACAAACTAGAGGGGGGTGTTGTCCCCAAGTGGAGGTTTTGATTAGCATTTTTGGGCCCATTTAGACCTTGGTCTGTTTGACTTTTACGCTGGCATGGGTGTCTGTTGACCGATGTCTACCATATCCTTCAGCTCATAGCCTTCTGATCATTCCTTTGGGCACGTGGATGGCTTGATTTGGTGAACGTACGGTGGTCTTCAATACTGAAACTGCATAGAAATATTAATTGAAAAATAACATGGAAAGGGTGAGGGACCTGGGGCTCGAACCCAGGTCCTGAAGATTACCAACGCACTCGCTTGCCAACTATGCTGCTTTGTCTATTTGTATATAATATAACTAATAAACATGATAAAATAAAACGAATGCTAGTGCTCTTTTCCGCGCGAAAATTTGAATCAACCAATTACTGATGGCCACCTGGTCATCTTCTTCATCGTTGTGTTTTTCCTGAAAATAGAAAAAAGGTTAGCGGGGGTTTTTAACCCCCCCAAAGTATGCCATATCTGAAAATAGCGAACAGGCCGTCCAATCATATAAATTAGGCGCGAGAGCAGTTTCCAAATCGTCCAAGCCTGCTGGTTTCATTCATGGCATTATGGTGTGCTAATTTTACCATATCCAAAAAGCCCTAATTCGAAAGCTGAAGAACCCTAAAAAACAACAATGGCAGATTTGCATATAGTGTATAAAAATGCAATTAATCCATGTGGTTAGCTTCAGAATACATCATTTAGTATGAATACACAAACAAAATGCCATGAAAATGTCTAGAACTCAGAATACGAATATGCATTTTTATGAGAAAAAATTGACTTCTGTATACCGATTCAAGGCGTTAGAGTTGATGTTCTTGATTTGAAAACCTTCCTTGATATCCCAGGAAGGTGATGGAATGGTTCTTTTGGCTTGAATCAAACTAAAACCTAGTTTTCAGTTTTCAAATTTTAGGCAAAAAATTCAAGTGTGGTTCTTGGTCTATGGCGGAGCTTTCTGTCCATGATCACTAGGGTTGCGTTTTGTATTTGTATGTGAGTGATTTAGGTTAAGAATCTGATCAAAAGAATCCAGGAATTGATGAAACAATATTTGATTTTCTATGCCATTATTTTCAAATCTTTTTCATGCTATTTTGGTCCAAATCATGTTCAATCACCAAGATACTTTCCCAAACCTGATTTGCACGAAATATTGGAGATTTTTTATGCACAAAAAGATTTGAAACATTAGGTTTAACATTTTTCATGTATTTTAATTAATTAAATGAATTATTAATAATAAAAATCCAAATAAATAAATAAAAAATGAAGAAAAACTTCCCTTTGGGCCAAATGGTCGTGCACATGCCTTGGATAATGAATTGTGGAAGAAAAAGAGGCCCATTAGCAATTTTAGGTCATTTGAAGCAATGTTGACTTTTCAAAATATCCAAAAATTTCCCAACTTCCACAAGGCATAACTTGCTCAATTTTTAAGCTTTGCTCATGTTCTTGGACATTTTAGAAAGGTCGTTGAGTCCTCTAACCAATGTCTTTGGTCCCATGTCATTTTGATTTACCAATCTCAAGTTATGGCCTTTGACTTAAAGTCCCTTTTTGTTGACTTTTGAAAATGACCTATAATGTTGAAATTGATAACTTTTTGTGAGAGCATTTCTTGGACTTTAAGTATGAAGAGGAGTTGTAGGAAATATCTTTCTCTTCAAAATGAGCTTTGGATGGAATTTTTCTGATAATCCATGTGAAAGTTATGCCCTGGTCAAGTTACAGTTGACTTTTTCAACTGTCCAAATATGGAAACTTTTGCATCTTGATGATTTTTGAGCCAAGCTTTGAGAATCATGATCAAGCATTGATCAAATGATGTTTGTGACTTCAAAATGGGATGTTGACCAAAAATTTGAACTTTTGACTGTCAAATGACCATTTTGCCCCTACAGTTGACTGTAGTGCAATTAGGGTTTTTGACTGTGCAATTTTGTGCTGAAAGTCTTGAAACTTGGTATGAGGATGCTTGACCATATTTATAGGCATGTGGGACTTGATTGGACCCTTGGAAACTTCATTTTCTTGATCAGAACCAAAACCCTAATTTTGACTGTTAAGGAGGCCCTTGAACTGTGCAACCCCTTGAGGAGATCTTGAAGCTTTGACTTGGCAAATTTTGAAGGATATGGGAGGGAAAATTTTGGGGTACAACAGTTGCCCCTGTTCAATCTTCTTAGACCTGAGGATGCAGATTGGCTGACGTGCCTTTCGTAATCCGAAGCTGGAAGATGATTGAACACTAGAGTGCCCAGAAATTTGCGCTCACATAGTAGCAGTGTGATGGTGGAATGGGCTTATAGAGGCCATTTAGAGATTGATGGATAGGATGATGGGCTTATATATGCCATGCTAAGAGATGATGGAAGGTGGATGGGCTTATAGATGCCATCTGGATGTTGATCGCGTAAGAGCTTCCTTAGCGAGAACTTGCATACCTGCAAAAGAAAAATGATTACCTGACCTGTTACGGGAGCTGGTCTTCAAATTCTTTGTGTAGATGTGTCCTGACTGGTTACAGGAGCTGGGTTTGTAGCTTCAAACGGTGATGAATGAACCAGGGATGGTTACTACCTCAACAGGAATGGTGAGAGAACCTTGGGTGACTTTAGCCTCAACAGCAATTGCTGAGAAAATCTTGGGATTACCACCTTCGCAGGATCAGGGAGAGAACCATAGGCGATTACCACCTCAACAGCAAACATTGAGAGAACCTTGGATGGAATTATCATCTCCGCAGTATCGGGGAGAGGACCATAGGCGATTACCACCTCAACAGCAAACATTGAGAGAACCTTGGATAACTTCAACTTCAACAGCAATCGTTGAGAGAAGCCTGGGATTACCAACTCCGCAGGATCGGGGAGAGGACCATAGGCGATTACCACCTCAACAGCAAACATTGAGAGAACCTTGGATAACTTCAACTTCAACAACAATCGTTGAGAGAAGCCTGGGATTACCAACTCCGCAGGATCAGGGAGAGAACCATAGGCGATTACAACCTCAATAGCAATCATTGAGAAAACCTTGGATGGAATTATCATCTCCGCAGGATCGGGGAGAGAACCATAGGCGATTACAACCTCAATAGCAATCATTGAGAAAACCTTGGATGGAATTATCATCTCCGCAGTATTGGGGAGAGAACCATAGGCAATTACAACCTCAACAGCAAACATTGAGAGAACCTTGGATAACTTCAACTTAGTCTTTATCAGGAAAATCTGTTTGGGGTCGATTTAGCTGGACTAGAGAAAGCCTTGGACTGGATAAGAAATCTTTGGAGTCGATTAACTGAACCGGTCTAGGTCTTGAATGTCTTCAACTGGATAAGAGACAGGGAGATCTTTGGAGTCGATCTGACTGAACCAGACAAGGTCTTTGGAGTCTTCAACCGAGTCTTCAAAAGAAAAACCTTTAGGAGTCGGTTTAACTAGACCAGAGAACGCCTTTGACTGGATAATAACCAGGAAAATCTTTGGAGTCGATTTAACTGAACCAGACAAGGTCTTTGGAGTCTTCAACTGAGTCTTCAAAAGAAAAACCTTTAGGAGTCGGTTTAACTAGACCAGAGAACGCCTTTGACTGGATAACAACCAGGAAAATCTTTGGAGTCGATTTAACTGAACCAGACAAGGTCTTTGGAGTCTTCAACTGAGTCTTCAAAAGAAAAACCTTTAGGAGTCGGTTTAACTAGACCAGAGAACGCCTTTGACTGGATAATAACCAGGAAAATCTTTGGAGTCAATTTAACTGAACCAAACAAGGTCTTTGGAGTCTTCAACTGAGTCTTCAAAAAAAAACCTTTAGGAGTCGGTTTAACTAGACCAGAGAACGCCTTTGACTGGATAATAACCAGGAAAATCTTTGGAGTCGACTTAACTGAACCAGACAAGGTCTTTGGAGTCTAGCTTGAGAACTTAACTGAGTCTTTCCTGAAAGGTAAAGGTCAGTCATATGCAATGCATGATATGGATCAAGCAATGATGTTCTCCACATAAATGAGATTTAAGATATGATGCGTATATGCCTACTATAATGTATGAGAATGTGATGTTTTGGAATGTATGTTTTCGTCTTAGGAAAATAAATTCTTGACGGGTGCCAGGAAGTCACTCCTGGGCTGATGTTGAAGAATAGATTTTGCTTCCGCCGGGGATGATAGTTGCAAGAATACCGGTAGGAGAAGATAACTCCGTTGGGGAATAAACTTGGCGAATGATTACTCTGCAGGGAGAAAAGTACTCTAATGATCTTGCTGGGAATCAATACTCTATGGAGAGAGAGGTACTTTGTTGAGTTGTTGATAATAGCTTGCTGGGGATACCCTTGTTGTGTTGGAAGTGTTAATAGACTTCGCTGGGGATAAGAAGACTTCATCGAGGACGCTCTTTCCGTGGCTTTTGGCTGAGGATAACCCAGTTATATCCTGGTAAGGAAATAACTCTTTGAATAAAGCCGGGAGACGCGTTCATGCTCTGCGAGGGTAAGCTTCCAGAATCTACTGGGGATAAGCTTACTGCTTGGGGAGATGGATTCCAACTTTCTTGGGGAAACTGGATTGGACTCTCCTGGGGAAGTCTTGAATTGTATTGGAAGTAACTTCCACTGAATGTCTGGTAAACCGTCGGGGAACAATCTTAGATCAAGATTGCCGGGGATGCTTGTTAAGAATATGTGTACTACTGGGGGATGTTGAGATCTGCTGGAGGATACCCAACTTCTTTAAGATTTGATAACTTTGCTCGCTTGGGGAGAGTGCACTGACTTGCTGGCTCACTCTCTGGGGAATTGGGATATCTGGTTGCGTTCTTCAGCGGAACCTATCTTGATATCTTGGAGGACCGACCAATTAGATCGCTTAGACAACTCTTTATTGCCCCTGTTTCTGAGGTGGGAGAGGAAGACCTGTGAGGTGCTGATAGTTGTTGAGGATCAAACCTTCTTCAGGTAGGAAGATGACAAGATGACAGGATATAGTCGTACGCTTTGATCCCTAATTTTTTCCTGGACCGCCCTTTCGGGTTTTCAGTCCACCGGGATACCCATTTTTTCCCAAGCCGCCTTTTCAGGTTTTCGACTTGCCGGGTGTACATATTCTTTTCATTTCATCCCTTCATTTTGCCCGAAGCCTTTTGGTTCGCCGGGAAGCCCTTATTTTTGCCTAGGTACGTCAACCTAGCGGGTCTTTAATTACGCGTATTTTTTTCGACTATGTCTGTACTTTCAGGATGTAGGGAGTTGCCCCTGTTAGAAGTGTTTTGTCATGCCACCAGAAAGTGTTTGATCAGGCAAGATTCGTTGTTGGAATGCCCCAAGTGACTCAGGTGGAGATTTGCCCCAGGCTATTTGGCCTTTGAGAGATTCTCCGAATCTTGATTGGATTGCCCCAGATGATGGACCATGCTCATGCCATGCCCCTTGATTGGAAGTGCTTCTGTTCATTAAACTTCGTCGTGCGAACTTCTATGTTGTTCAAACAAAAAGTCATATGCAAACAAAGTTATGTTAAAAATGCAAAGCTTATGTCTGTCTTGAAGATTTTGAAAATGCATTCTTTTCATAAAACAAGTGAATGTTTGTAAAACGTGATGTCAACTCCGTATTTACCGTAAGCCTTAAGGAGTCAGGATACCTTTGTAACAGTATGCTTTCGAACCAACCCACGCTTCAGCTAGGACTTTTAAGGGTTATAACGTGGCTTGGTTCACGGTTTAAGAAACAAAGGATAAAGGCTCAAATTTTATTTGTACCCACCCGCTCTTCGTGATGTTCTCCAAACCTAAACTCAGTTGATCATACGTTAGACCTTGTTTGAGTCTTTGCTCTGATTTTCCGGTGATGGTTCGGATATTGATGATTTATTTTGAATGGGCAGTCATTTCCTTTTTGTTGAGGGTTTGTATGACCTCTTTCTTTTTTATTTTTGTTATCCCTTTCTTTTTTTTTTTGCCTGAACTGTTCCCTTTTTTGGAATCACAGTCAGCGGGATGCCCCAGTTTTGTAAGTCTCCTTCATGGGTTTTGACTTAATGGGCTTTTTTATTTTGAGAGATATAATGACTTCCTGTCCTTCTTGATTATTCGGAACCATCACCGTCTTTCTTTGTTTTGTAAGGACCTCCTTGGTGCCATTTGTTGTGCACTTGGATCAACTGAGAGACTACCCTGCCCCAGGTTATGATTAAGGGTTTTAATTTTTAAAAAGAAAAACTCCTACTTCTTTGGCTCGGATGGGTTGACGAGGGATTATCATCCTTATAACTCCAGTGTTTAGGGATTTGAAACAATGCCTGTACCTCATCAGCGGGGTCTGTTCAAAAGCATACTGTAAAGATTGTGGTATCGTTTTCGTCATCCTCCCTCAAGAGGCTTAGAATTATTGAGAGTTGACCATCAGAAAAAATATGAAAATAATTTGCATTTAGTGAATACGAATATATTGCTTCAAAACAGACATATGGGATGCATTAATGAAATAACAACGTTCTAACATGAGTAAATGTTTGAACAAAAGAAAATTACAACTTGAACATTCGAATGAACAAAAGTCTTTTCATCTCAGGGCTTGTTACTTCAAACAGGTGAGCCTTGGAGGGATGGTAGAAAAACTCAGCCTGACCATCCTGGGTGAACTCCAATGCCCCTTCATCAATCAGGTCCTGGATCTTGTTCTTCAGAGCCCAACACTCATTTGTATCATGTCCTGGACTGGCAGAGTGGTAGGCACACCTTTTATTAGGATCATAAGCAGGATGTGCTGTGTTGGGGTTCTGGGGATGAGCCCTTAATGTGATCAGGTTCAATCTCAACAGGCGTTGTAAAGCTTGGAACAGCGACATATTGAGCAGGGTGAACTGCCTCCTGGGCTTGTCTGTCTGAAGTTGGTGAAGTTGCTGCTGAGTTTGTGATACTGGAGCCATTTGAGGAGTCCTCCCCTTATCTCCTTGTCTCAAAGGTGGTTGAACTATGACTGGCTTTTTACTCTTAGACGTTTGCCCCAGCTGGTTATTCTGAAGCAGTTGGTTGATGAGAACCCCGAGCTCGTCCTGTCTTTGAGCTAACCCTTGAATGGCAGTCACCTGCCCCAGCATCTGGGCTTTCAAGGCATCCACCTCAGCTTGCAGGTGTTTCAGCCGTTCATCCTCAGCGCTGTTCCTGACTAAAGTCTCCATGAGAAGTGTCCTTAGCTCCTCCTGCCCCTTTGATAGATTCAGGAGGATTTCCCCGAACTGAGTTTCTTGAGCAAGAAAGTCCTGGTTATCTTGTTGGGAAGCCATTGCTGAAATAAACAGCGAGAAGGTAAGTGACCTGCAACAAGGATACCTGTTATGCAATGATGTGTATGACATGCATGTAATGTTTTCAAGGACCTTGCGGGATAAACAAGAAAATTGTTAGCATTGGAAGCTGGTGACTTGATTGAAGGCACTTCATATTGTTGAGAGTCCTTCTTCAAGAGTCAAAGGCTCACCATATCTAGTGGGTCATAGCCCCTGACAACTTTGGCTAGAGGAAAATAAATCCTCTTTGCCCCTTGCTAGATGTTTGATTTATCATGACCTGCAACACAAGTCCTTGAGATCCTTGAAATGGGTTAGTATGTATGCAATGGTATGATGTTATGGTATGCATGGGGTGATGTAAGTAACCCTGTTTTGAGTCCCCACTAAGGACTATAGGCAAAACCTGCAAGAAACTCAGTACACCCTGTTATAAGTCCCAATTAAGGACCACAAACAAAACCTGCAAGAATTTAGTAACCCTGTTATGAGTCCCAATTAAGGACTATAAACAAAACCTGCAAGGAAACTCAAGTGTCAGATAACAAGCATGCAAGTAGTCAAGTTGGAAGGCACACAAGTCACACAAGAGAAACCCTTAGAGTTTAGGCCAGCATGGGGTCTGGGTATTACCCTCTTGAAGTTGGTGGGTTCAACCTGTCCTACTAGAAGTAACCGGGTTCTAAGGGTCCCAATATCACGGGATTGCTTTCATTGTTCATCGTTTCGATTTAGCCACTGAACTGGCGACCGAAATATTCCAGGAAAGCAACCCTCAATTGAGTGTAGTATCGAGTATCAACCAACCTCAGACTGCACCAAAGTCAGTTATCTCACTACCCTAAAGAGGCCAAGATAGTTCAATTAAGGTTCCTAAGGTCTGTTGATGCTTCACGACACCACGCGGAGGCCCCGTACTCTCCTTGACTGAACTCAAGGGTTACCGGTACACACCAAAGTGCCACATCAACGTAGCAGATTGTTTCAACCATGTCGGTATACCCCGCACAGTTCCCTCACAGCCTTGTTGCTACTTTCTAAGAAGGTATCCCCCAGATCCGGGTTAGGATCTATAGAACTCCCAAGACAGTCCCACAATAATAAAGCAAGCAAGTCGATACAATTGAAAACACAGTTATAAACTACCCTAAGGTACACCTCACTTTAAGTTTGGTCCCCAGCAGAGTCGCCAGTTCTGTGATCGGTGGATCTGGAACTGACTGTTTAACGCTGGTTCGCGAAATGTCGCGGAAGCAAGAGTCGCCACCGTCTTTTATTTTCTCCAAATGGAAAGGACAAAAGCACAGAAAAATTCCTTAAAGAGATTGCTCTCGGTTCGGGAGGTAGGTTATAGAAAGGGAAGGTGTTAGCACCCTTTCTATCCATGGTTATCCATGGGCTCTTAGATACTTGCTCATTTGTGTTTTCAAAAATGGTTTGTTTTCTTTCCAACTGTGGGTTTTAAAAAGTTTCTTTGAAAATTCCAGTTCGACTCTTGTATCGGTCCTCAAGAGTGTTTGAAAAATTGCTTTCGAAAGCTTTTTGAAAAGGTGTCGGTGTGAAAAGTATTTTTGAATTTGTTTTGAAATTTAGAGCAAGCATCTAGAGTCGTCTACCTACCCTAAGGAATTCGTCTGTGTAGATGTCCTTTAAAGTAATGCCATCCCACCATTGAGAGGTAGGTAGCACCACCGTTGGAGGTGTTCGGGTCAATTCGAGGTTCGGGACATGGTGATCACCAGAGCAATAGGAAGACACCTTAGAAGCTACCCTCACGCCAGGTTCCCGGATCATGAGGACTTACTAAGACATCCTCTACTCGACGATCACCTTTCGAGGCAAGGCAACAGTGAGACATACCCTAGGGGTGGTGTGTGATTTGTGTGTCAGATTCAGATATTTTATCTTGTCATGTTATTGGTGATCTACGCGTTTGTTTTTATTTATTGTCATTCATTCTTGCATGCATTGATTAACAGTTAAAAAATTTGCGAGAAACGTAAAGTTCTAAACTATTACAAAAGGCGCGGGTCCACATAGCCAAAATTTCCATAACCCGATTTGACAGAAAAGTAAATAAATAGAGTAAAGTGCGAGAAATATAAATGTTACATAGCTTTGGGAGAGATACATAAATATTAAAAGGAAAAGAAATAAATACGCTAATTGAAATTTTAAATTGAAATGAGGGCGTTGGACCCTTTTTAATGGAATTAAATTAAACGATTAAATTAATGAAAATTAAAAAAGAAAAGGAAGTTATTTTTTGGTATTTTGTATTTATGAGACTTTAATGAGATTAATTGAAATTAAAATGCTAACCCTAATACTAATTGTTTTTTAGTTATTATTAAAAAATATTAAAGTTTAAACCTAAGTTAACCTAATTAATTACATGGTAATTTAATTATAAAATAAATAATATTTAATTATTAGTGAAGAAAAAGAAAAAAGGATAAGAGTTATTATAAACCCTAATTCTACCAAGTTTTAAGTTTTTATTGCAAAAATATTAAGATGAATCCTAGATTATAAAAACGAAAATCATTTAATGAAATTTATTTACAACAATACTAGTTAAATAAAAATATTTATTATTTTTTTACCTTTTCTGATTTTTTTGTGTTTTTTTTTTATATATTATGAAAATAATAATTATAAAGAATTAAAAGAGATTAATTAAAATAAAGAAAAGAAAAGATATATAAAAAAGTAAAAGAAACAAACTAGAGGGGGGTGTTGTCCCCAAGTGGAGGTTTTGATTAGCATTTTTGGGCCCATTTAGACCTTGGCCTGTTTGACTTTTACGCTGGCATGGGTGTCTGTTGACCGATGTCTACCATATCCTTCAGCTCATAGCCTTCTGATCATTCCTTTGGGCACGTGGATGGCTTGATTTGGTGAACGTATGGTGGTCTTCAATACTGAAACTGCATAGAAATATTAATTGAAAAATAACATGGAAAGGGTGAGGGACCTGGGGCTCGAACCCAGGTCCTGAAGATTACCAACGCACTCGCTTGCCAACTATGCTGCTTTGTCTATTTGTATATAATATAACTAATAAACATGATAAAATAAAACGAATGCTAGTGCTCTTTTCCGCGCGAAAATTTGAATCAACCAATTACTGATGGCCACCTAGTCATCTTCTTCATCGTTGTGTTTTTCCTGAAAATAGAAAAAAGGTTAGCGGGGGTTTTTAACCCCCCCCCCCCCCCAAAGTATGTCATATCTGAAAATAGCGAACAGGCCGTCCGATCATATAAATTAGGCGCGAGAGCAGTTTCCAAATCGTCCAAGCCTGCTGGTTTCATTCATGGCATTATGGTGTGCTAATTTTACCATATCCAAAAAGCCCTAATTCGAAAGCTGAAGAACCCTAAAAAACAACAATGGCAGATTTGCATATAGTGTATAAAAACGCAATTAATCCATGTGGTTAGCTTCAGAATACATCATTTAGTATGAATACACAAACAAAATGCCATGAAAATGTCTAGAACTCAGAATACGAATATGCATTTTTATGAGAAAAAATTGACTTCTGTATACCGATTCAAGGCGTTAGAGTTGATGTTCTTGATTTGAAAACCTTCCTTGATATCCCAGGAAGGTGATGGAATGGTTCTTTTGGCTTGAATCAAACTAAAACCTAGTTTTCAGTTTTCAAATTTTAGGCAAAAAATTCAAGTGTGGTTCTTGGTCTATGGCGCAGCTTTCTGTCCATGATTACTAGGGTTGCGTTTTGTATTTGTATGTGAGTGATTTAGGTTAAGAATCTGATCAAAAGAATCCAGGAATTGATGAAACAATATTTGATTTTCTATGCCATTATTTTCAAATCTTTTTCATGCTATTTTGGTCCAAATCATGTTCAATCACCAAGATACTTTCCCAAACCTGATTTGCACGAAATATTGGAGATGTTTTATGCACAAAAAGATTTGAAACATTAGGTTTAACATTTTTCATGTATTTTAATTAATTAAATGAATTATTAATAATAAAAATCCAAATAAATAAATAAAAAATGAAGAAAAACTTCCCTTTGGGTCAAATGGTCGTGCACATGCCTTGGATAATGAATTGTGGAAGAAAAAGAGGCCCATTAGCAATTTTAGGTCATTTGAAGCAATGTTGACTTTTCAAAATATCCAAAAATTTCCCAACTTCCACAAGGCATAACTTGCTCAATTTTTAAGCTTTGCTCATGTTCTTGGAGATTTTAGAAAGGTCTTTGAGTCCTCTAACCAATTTATTTGGTCCCATGTCATTTTGATTTACCAATCTCAAGTTATGGCCTTTGACTTAAAGTCCCTTTTTGTTGACTTTTGAAAATGACCTATAATGTTGAAATTTATAACTTTTTGTGAGAGCATTTATTGGACTTTAAGTATGAAGAGGAGTTGTAGGAAATGTCTTTCTCTTCAAAATGAGCTTTGGATGGAATTTTTCTGATAATCCATGTGAAAGTTATGCCCTGGTCAAGTTACAGTTGACTTTTTCAACTGTCCAAATATGGAAACTTTTGCATCTTGATGATTTTTGAGCCAAGCTTTGAGAATCATGATCAAGCATTGATCAAATGATGTTTGTGACTTCAAAATGGGATGTTGACCAAAAATTTGAACTTTTGACTGTCAAATGACCATTTTGCCCCTACAGTTGACTGTAGTGCAATTAGGGTTTTTGACTGTGCAATTTTATGCTGAAAGTCTTGAAACTTGGTATGAGGATGCTTGACCATATTTATAGGCATGTGGGACTTGATTGGACCCTTGGAAACCTCATTTTCTTGATCAGAACCAAAACCCTAATTTTGACTGTTAAAGAGGCCCTTGAACTGTGCAACCCCTTGAGGAGATCTTGAAGCTTTGACTTGGCAAATTTTGAAGGATATGGGAGGGCAAATTTTGGGGTACAACAATATGTAAGGAAGATCCAACCTTACACTGTAGACAAGAACCTTTGGATCCATTTCTTTCAGGATAGCCTTTCAGGGGCTCAACTCGAGTGGTTTTATCAGCTGGATGAAGCCAGTATCCGAAACTGGGAAGACTTGGCCACCGCATTTTATAAACAGTATCAGTACAATTCTGACCTCGCTCCCACGCGTACCCAACTCCAGGGTATGTCACTGGGGACGGGCGAAGGATTTAAGGAGTATGCACAAAAATGGAGAGATTTGGCTGGCAGGGTGCAGCCACCGCTGACTGACCGTGAACTTGTTGACATGTTCCTAGGGACCCTGTCTGGTCCATTCTTCAATCATCTAATTGGTAATTCTTCTGCTGGATTTACAGATTTGATCTTGACTGGTGAGAGGATAGAAGCTGGTATCAAGTCGGGGAAGATTCAGAAAGGTGCCGCTGCGAGTACTGAAAAGAAGCCTTTCAAAAAGGAAGCTAGTGTTGTTTATGGTCCCAGAAGACAAGTTAAGTCGGAACGCCTCCAAGCTGTCAATGCATTGGTAATATCCAAGCCTGTTGCTGCTCCTCAGCAGTATAATCAACAAAGGGGTGAGAGACCCAAAAGGCAGTACACTTGACTCAGTATGACCCTGTCTCAGATTTTGCTGCAACTACTGTCAACCAATCTGGTAACTGTCAAAGAAGCTCCGAAAGTAGTGAACACAGCTTCTCCGAAGTACAACCCCAACGCCCGTTGCGCTTATCACTCTGATAGCCCCGGGCATACTACGGACGATTGCTGGGCTCTGAGGAATAAGGTTCAAGACCTTATTGATGCTAAGGAAATACAGTTTGAGGCGCCTGAAAGGCCCAATGTTGTGACCGCTCCCATGCCCTAGCATGGAGTGAATGATGTGGAAGAAGACCGATATGTAGCCTCCGTGGAAGAGATTGTTACTCCGTTATCAACTGTTAAAAGGAATCTGTTGCTAGCCGGTTTATTTCCGGGATGTGGTGAAGATTGCCTTCTATGTGCTGTTTCGCCTTTTGGTTGTCTTTTGCTGAAATCAGGTATCCAAAGCCTGATGGATAGCAAGGAAATCTTGTTCGAGAAGATTGTTGTTCCTGTTGTCCCTGCCGAAGAAGTTTCTATTGTCACTATTTTCAACAAACCCCCAAGGCTCCTTCAAAGAAACCTGTCAAAATCATGTCCACTCAGAAGATTGCTCCTATCATCATTACTGTTCCGGGGCCTCTCCCTTATACATCCGACAAAGTTGTCCCATGGCACTATGGGGCAGATGTTTATGTTCTTGGAATAAAACAAGAGTTTGATACAAGTATCGGTGTCAGTAACATCACCGGGCCTGCCAAAATTACTCGCAGTGGTAGGCTGTTCTCGCCAGATATTGCGCCACCAGCTATTCAGAAGCCCCTTATCATCACACCCGCAAGTGTGCATGTTCCACTTCCTAATCAAGTTCCTGTTTCTACCCCTGCTGCCGAGTCATCTGATGCTCGGGGCAAAGGGATTGCTACTGATTTGCCTGCCCTGACGGAGGCGCCGAAGACAACCACTGTTGAAGCCTCCCAGCAAGAGATGGAGGAGATCCTCGAGATTATCAAGAAAAGTGATTTCAATGTTGTTGAGCAGTTGGGGAACACCCCCTCTAAAATTTCTATGTTATCACTGTTATTGTGTTCAGAGGCCCACGCCAAGGCTCTGATCTCCTTCCTGAAGACGGCCCATGTGCCACAAGAAACATCCGCTGATCAATTTACTGATTGTGTGGCCAACTTGACTGCTGATAATGGTCTGGGCTTCTCTGACGCCGATCTGACTGCAAAAGGAAAGAACCATAATGACGCCATGCATGTCTCTATTGAGTGCAGGGGCACTACTCTTGCCCATGTGTTGGTGGACACCGGTTCTTCATTGAATGTATTGCCCAAGAAAGCCTTAGACAGGTTAGATTGTGAGGGTTTGGAGCTCAAGCCTAGTAACATTGTTGTCCGAGCCTTTGACGGTTCGAAAAGGATGGTACATGGTGAAGTTGACATTCCAATCAGGGTTGGTTCTCAAGTATTTGATTCTACCTTCTATGTGATGGACATCCGTCCATCCTACTCTTGTTTGCTGGGTCGTCCATGGATCCACAAGGCTGGAGCTGTGACCTCCACACTACATCAGAAGCTTAAGTACCCCGTCAGAGGAAAGATTGTGACGGTTCAGGGGGAGGAAGAATATATGGTCAGTCACTTAAACTCGTTCCGGTACATAGAAATGGATGGGGAATTCATTGAGACTCCATTCCAGCACTTTGAAGAGGTGCCTCAGACATTGGCGTCAGCTGAAACTGTGATTGAAGACCCTCCTTTGAAGATGGCTTCCTTAAAGGATGCCCGGGCTGTGATTGAGAAGGGTGAGTGCGCAAACTGGGGCCGACTTCCTGACTTCACTCCAAAGACCGACAAGTTTGGTTTGGGCTTCACTGCAGAGGCTCAGAGGGCTGTTCGCAAAGTAAGAATTGGAAGACCTCCTGTGTTCATCACCAACCCGGGAGTAAATGCTATTGAAGACGAAGTGGAGGAATCTGAATTCGACAGCTGGATTTACCCAACAACCGACAGTGGACCGAGCAACTGGACTGCCAAAGACTTCACACCTATTACTTTTGTCACTCAGTAATGAACTCTTTTGTTTTCAATTTGTAACAAGCAATATGTTGAAACTTTTATGGCTCGGTGTCCTACCCGGGGCACCGTGGCTCCATTTGTGAGGGTTTTTGTATAACATTTTCATATATCATTAATCAAAACATTGGACGTTTGTTGCATCTCAAATTTTGCGCTCTTTTTCTTTCTTTATTATATATTGCAAAACAACTATATTTACACACACTCACTTATACAGGTTCCAATCCACTCTGGATCTCACTGGTAACGACTCTGCTACTTCCAGTTATGACTTCGAAAGTCCGATCAACTTAGCCGAAGACGAAGGTGAAGATGATTGTGAAGTGCCTGGTGAACTTGCAAGACTGTTACTCCAGGAAGAGAGGGCCATTCAGCCATATGAAGAGCCAGTGGAAACGGTAAATCTGGGTACTGAGACAGACAGAAAGGAAGTCAAGATTGGTGCCAACCTAGAGTTCAGCGTGAAACAACGGTTGATTCAGATGTTGCATGATTATATGGAAATCTTCGCCTGGTCTTACGAAGACATGCCTGGTTTGGATACCGACATTGTGGTTCATCACCTGCCTACCAAGGAAGATTGCCCTCCGGTAAAACAGAAGGTCCACCGTATGCGTCCAGAGATGTCCGAGAAAATCAAAGTTGAGGTTATGAAACAATTTGATGCCAGGTTTCTAGCAGTGACTTCTTACCCTCAGTGGATTGCCAACGTGGTTCCGGTGCCAAAGAAAGACGGTAAGGTCCGAATGTGTGTTGATTACAGGGATTTGAACAGGGCCAGCCCCAAGGATGATTTCCCTCTGCCTCATATCGACGTTCTGGTTGACAACACTGCTCAGCATAAGGTTTTCTCCTTCATGGATGGTTTCTCCGGTTATAATCAGATCAAGATGGCTCCTGAAGACATGGAGAAGACCACTTTAGTTACTCAGTGGGGCACCTTTTGCTACAAGGTCATGCCTTTTGGGTTGAAAAATGTTGGGGCAACCTACCAACGTGCCATGGTTGCTTTATTTCATGACATGATCCATCACGAAATAGAAGTATATGTCGATGATATGATTGCAAGGTCCCAAACTGAGGAGGAACACCTTGACCATCTACGGAAGCTGTTTGACCGTCTAAAGTTGTACAAGCTAAGGTTGAACCCAAACAAATGCACCTTTGGGGTGAGATCTGGAAAACTACTAGGTTTCATTGTAAGCGACAAAGGTATTCAAGTGGATCCTGCCAAGGTAAAAGCCATACAAGAGATGCCAGCTCCCAAGACATAGAAATAAGTCAGAGGCTTTCTAGGACGGTTGAACTACATTGCCCGATTCATCTCACATCTAACTGCTACCTGTGAACCAATCTTCAAACTGCTGAAGAAAGATCAAGTAGTACGTTGGAACGATGAATGACAGGCTGCTTTCGAAAAGATCAAAGAGTATCTCCAAGAACCACCCATTCTTATGCCACCGGTTGAAGGGAGACCTCTGATACTATACTTGACAGTACTTGACAACTCAATGGGGTGTGTGCTGGGGCAGCATGACGAGTCTGGCCGAAAAGAGCACGCCATTTATTACCTGAGCAAAAAGTTTACCGACTGTGAGACCCGGTACTCACTGCTCGAGAAAACTTGTTGCGCTCTGGTATGGGCTGCTCGCCGGCTGAGACAATATATGTTGACTCACACTACTCTGTTGATTTCAAAAATGGATCCAATCAAGTACATATTCGAAAAGCCTGCCTTGTCCGGAAGAATAGCAAGATGGCAAATGATCTTGACGAAATATGACATCCAGTACACGACTCAAAAAGCAATCAAGGGAAGTGTATTGGCAGACCATTTGGCACACCAACCAGTGGACGATTACCAGTCGTTGAACTTTGAATTTCTAGACGAAGATATCATGGTAGTGACTGATTGTGAAGTACCTAGACCGGATGAAGGACCTGAGGAAGGATCCCGATGGTCTATGCACTTTGATGGAGCCTCGAACGCTTTGGCTAATGGTATCGGCGCTATGATCATATCCCCTAAAGGCACTCATACTCCACTCACCGCTCGGCTATCTTTCAACTGCACCAACAACATGGCGGAGTATGAGGCATGTATCATGGGTCTTCAAGCTGCAATTGACTTAAGGATCAAGTTTCTGAGTGTCTTCGGAGATTCTGCTCTCCTGATCAATCAGATCAAAGGCGAGTGGGATACGAAACACCCAAATCTTATTCCTTACAAGGAGCATGTGCTGACATTGCTTCCCCACTTCGAAGAGATAACTTTTGAACACTTCCCAAGAGAGGAGAATCAGTTGGCGGACGCGTTGGCTACAATGTCTTCTATGTTCAAAGTCAAATGGGACAATAGGCTCCCCGGATCATTATCTGGAAATTGGACGAACCTGCATATTGTTGTGATCTTGAGGCTGAAGAGGTGACTGAAAAACCTTGGTATCATGAAGTGAAGAGGTACTTGGAAGTTCAAGAATACCCCGAAGGAGCATCGGTTAATGACAAGAAATTTCTGAGAAGGTTCGCAGCAAAGTTCTTCCTCAGCAATGGCATTCTGTATAAGCGAAACCATGATTCAACCTTACTGCGTTGTGTGGATAAGATTGAAGCAGAAAAGATCATGGCAGAACTACATGAAGGTACTTTCGGAACACATTCCAATGGACATACCATGGAAAAGAAAATCCTTCGAGCAGGGTATTTCTGGTCCACAATGGAAGCCGATTGTTATCAGCATTCGCGAACTTGTCATAAATTCCAGATCTATGCTGATAAGGTGCACATCCCTCCGGCTCCTCTGAACCTCCTGACGGCGCCTTGGCCTTTTGCAATGTGGGGCATTGATATGATCGGCGAGATCCGACCGACGGCATCCAACGGGCATCGCTTCATCCTGGTAGCGATCGATTACTTCACGAAATGGGTTGAAGCAGCTTCCTATGCTACTGTAACCAAGAGTGTCGTGGCACGGTTCATTCGGCACAACCTGATCTTTCGATACGGTATACCTGAAAGGATCATTATGGATAACGGTACCAATCTTAACAACAAGATGATCACTGAGCTCTGCGAGCAATTCAAGATACAGCACCATAATTCTTCTCCTTACCGGCCGAAGATGAACGGGGCTGTAGAAGCAGCAAATAAGAACATCAAGAAGATTTTGCAGAAGATGACAGTGACCTACAAAGATTGGCACGAGATGTTACCATTTGCTCTTCATGGGTACCATACCTCAGCACGGACGTCAACCGGGGCAACTCCCTTTTCCTTGGTCTATGGCATGGAGGCAGTCTTGCCTATTGAATTCCAGATACCCTCTCTCCGGATAATGAAGGATGCAGACTTGAGCGAAGATGACTGGATCCCGACTCGGCTTGATCAATTAAACCTAATTGACGAAAAGAGACTCACTGCTATTTGTCATGGTCAGACGTACCAAAAACGGATGATCAGGGAATTCAACAAGAAAGTCAGACGACAAGAGTATCAAGTCGGAGACCTGGTAATCAAGCGCATCATTCTCCCTTAAAGTGATCCCAGGGGAAAATGGACCCTTACGTACGAAGGGCCGTTTGTGGTTAAACATATCTTCTCAGGAGGAGCTATGATTCTAACCACCATGGATGGTGACGACCTTCCTCACCCCGCCAATGCAGACATAGTAAAAAGATACTACGCATGTGTTGTACCCCAAAATTTTCCCTCCCACTTCCTCAACATTTTCTCATCACAAGACCCTTGAAGATCAAGATCCAGTTAGGGTTTCCTCTGCTCAAGACTTCTCCTTGCACTGTGGACTCAAATTAGGGTTTGTGTTTGCCCAAGGATGTTTTGACCTAGAATGCCTAAGATGACTTTCATGTTTCATATTGGACTCCCAAGTTTATCCTCACCAAGTTTCCAGTCTTGAGTCCAAGTTTTGCCCAGTCAATTAGACAGATGACCTAGAAATCAGCTGTATTGGGGAAAAAGTCAACTGTGGCCAATTGACAGTCAAACCTCATGCAATTTGACCCACATCAACATAGTGAACTCATATGGACCATTTGATCAAGTTTGGATCACAATTCCATAAGAAATTTGATCAGATCACCAAAAGGGCAAAATGGTCATTTTTAGGGTTTTGACTGCACAAAGGCAATTTTTGACTGTTTGACCTAGCCAATGGCAAATCAAGCTCACATATGGACTCAAGGACTCAATGAAATGGTCTTGACACATTCATCAAGCTCAAAAGATCCCAAGTACACAAGATTGACAGTTGAATTTCCCAGTCAATTGATCAATTTTGACTGTATACTAAAAAGTCAAACTTTGACTTTTTGGTCAAAATCAAGAGTCAAGATTCATTTTTCATCAAAACATGCCAAATCATGAAACTTGTTCACCAAGAAATCACAAAATGCAAATTAGGGTTAGAAAGTGGAATTTTTCATAACTTAGAATTTTTTCTGTTATGAAAAACCCTAATTTTTTCCCAACTTTGCCCCATCTTTTCACCAAGATCCATTTGGATTCAAACAAAAGTCAAAACATGAAAGTTGTAGCTTGTTGCATAATCTACAACTTTGATTCACAAAGTTTTCTCATTTGAAGCTTGTATCCCAAGTTACAATTTTTTGAATAAGGGCACTAAACCATTTTTAACTTAGTGGAATTTTAACCTATTTTGACAAGGTTTTCTACCCCACTTCAAGGCCATTTTTCATACCCTTCCACTTGGAATTTCAATTTGCATTTCAAAGATGGATTGTAGTACACATTCCAAGCTTTCCAAAATGTCCAAGAACTCATCAAACAACCTCATAACTTGAGAGATTCGAATTTCACAAGTTGGCAAAAATTCACTTTTTGTTCTTAACCAAAACATGCTCATAATCTTGCAATTTGAACTCAGCTTGCTTTAGGCTAGATTACAGGTCCTTAAACCAAGTTACACTCAAGAATTAAATGCAAAACCAATGTTCCAAGTTGTTATTCTAAGCATTTGGACATTACATGATGAACTAACCCTAAACTAGATAAAGTGAACTTTCCATTTTTGAAAAGATTAGCTTTATGTCCAATTGCAAATCAAGAAGGTACATAGCAAATCTGCTTGGCACAAGATTATGTGCATAACACACTGATCAAGAGAAGCTTATGCAGCACATTAGGGGGTCCTCTACTGACCTAGAAAGCCAAGTTGCATTTTGTTGCTTAAGTGTGAAGAAAAGTCCATAACTTGTAACAACTCTCATCTCAGCATAGAAACACAAGAACAAAGTTATCAAACACATTCCAAAGAACATATCCAAGTTTTTGCACAAGCCTTTGACCTCCAAAAAACACTCTCCATCTCAGAATCATCCTCAAACTGCAAAAACAAGGTTGCCTCTGCAGTTTGAGTGCCAACTTCATTTTCTCTCGAGCATTCTTGCTAAAATCAGTTCATACACATTCCCTAGCATATATGCAAGCTAACCATGACCTAAAACCTGACCTGTAATCCCTCTAACAGCTTCCACCATTTTCACATTTTTGACTTGCAGGTGAAGTTCTATAGCTTGACTCAGAAGCTCTCAAGACAAAGTAAGCATTGAAACAGCATCCCTGGACCTCAAGGAAGCTTTTCCAATCATCACCTTGCACTGGAAGTTCCTCATTCTCCAGATAGAAGTTCAACTGCACAGGTAAAACTTTGAACTCGTATCTCTCTTATTATGTATCTTTAGTCTTAAGTTTGTGAAGAAACAAGGTTCTACTCATAGCCCTGAACATGTACATATCTTTACATTTCATTTCTTTTGCCTGAGTAGAGAGAATTTGGAGTTTGAAAATGGCAGAAAAACTAGGTTAGGATTTGGGGGAGGAGAAATTCTCCCTCATCTTAGAGAGTTAGATCAAGTTCCATACATGGTTAGAATCGTCTCTTCATGCTGAACATTTGTTGTGTTATGAGTTTTTGTTAAAAAGCCAGGAATCGAGAGTTGGACATTGAAGAACAGGGCGCGCGTTTTTTTTCAAATGTTGTTGCTGGAGGTTGAAGACAGTGGCCTTTGGGCTGGGCTTGTATTTTCTCTTATTCACACCACTTAATTACTCATGAACCCCCTGAGCCCATTTGCTTCATTTTTTAATATTTTTGACTTTTTCTTTTTTTATTTGACTCATTTATTTTTTCTTAACATGCTAAAATTTTGAAAATATTTTTCTCATCATTTTTTGATTTTATTTGGTATTTATTTGATTTTCCTTTAGTTTATACATAAATACATATATATTATTATTATTTAGGATAAATAGAAAAAATATGTAAAAACACTTCTATTTTTATTTTTTTATTTTATATTATCCTCTGAAAATATTTCATATAAAAAATACTATTTTCCAAAAATTAATTATTATTATTATTTATATATATAATACATATTTAGGATAAATATAAATATACATATATATATATATATTAATATACTTAGAGTAAAAATACCAAAAAAAATGTACATATTTTATTTTTTTAACATTTAATACTAAAAAATGCCTTTTTAACAAATATACCATGTTTTATTTTATTTTTGTATAATGAATATTATGTGAATTAATTAATTAATATACATCTTGATTAAGATTAGGGTTTTTGCCCTAAATTCAAAATACTCCAAAAATAATATCTTTTTTTTATTTTTTTTTATTTTTACATAAATAACCCTTTTTTTCATACATATACAAAACATTTTTGCATCTTGCATTTTTATTCCATTTTTTTATCTATTTAATCATTGTGCATTAATTAAATTGTATAAATCCAAATTGATGTAATAGTTTTAGGTTTACATTACCTGTCAATATCCCCATTTGAACATTTGTACCCCCCTTCCCACATTTGGTTTTGTAATAGCTTAGTAAATTTATTTTCGCACTTTATTGCTTTCTAATGATAACATGTTAGAATTAGGGTTTGTATGCGAAAAAACGACAAAAATAGTTATGACCTAATCTCAAGATAAACAAGCATGAAAATGGACACACAAATCACACTTGCACCCCCTAGGATACTCCACTTGTTGCCTTTCAAAATTGGGCCATATTGCATGTTAGGTCTCTTTGGGCAAAACAAACAAATTGAATGATCATAGTCCCTCGATAACATTTTTTTCAAAACAAACAAAAAAACAAATGATCAAGTCCCTTAAAGAAAATGCCCAAAGATACTTGGCACCATTGCAATTATGGTCCATACGACGACCCGCGCCCGTCCCGAATAAACTTCCTAAACGCAAGATCGTCCATCAATTTCAATGGTGAAACGAAATTGTTAAAAAGGGTTGAAAACATAGAGAAAACCTTTGAGTACAATAGGGTAGACAAAACTCTTAGTTACTTGAAATCAATTTGCAAAAACACTTGCCTTCTTTTCAAAAACCACAATCCATAACACTTTCAAACAAACTCTCAAAAACATTTGAAACATCTTTTCGAAAAGATCCACACTTTTGTAAAACACTCAATCACGAGTCAAATACATTAGTTGCCTAAGACAAGGCATCTTTTTTCCAAAACATTTTCAAAAGTACCCACACACACACCATTGTCAAAGCAATCGAAAAACAAGGCAAGTGATCTAAAAAACCAAGTAACTAAGAGCCCATGGATAACCATGGATGGAAAGGGTGCTAATACCTTCCCTTTTCATAATCTACCCCCCGAACCCACGAAATATCTCAAAAGGTTTTTGTTGTGCTTTTTAACCTTTCCTTAGGATAAAATAAAAAGTCGGTGGCGACTCTTGCTCAACCGAAACATTTGCGAATATAAACGCAAAACCTCTAGTCAGTTCTCCCACCGTACCACAGAACTGGCGACTCTGCTGGGGATAATTTTTGAAGTGGGGTTACCTTAGGGTTTAGATCACCTTTACTTTCAATTGATTGCTTTGTTTGCTTTACATTTGTGGGCTTTGCATTGGAGTTTCATAGATCCTAACCCGGATCTGGGAAATACCCTTTTTAGGTAGCATAATTTGTGAGGGACCTGTCCGGCGTAGACCGACATGGGTGAAGCAGTGGCTACGTTGGTGTGGCGTCTTGGTCTGTACCGATATCCCTCGTGTTGAAACGGGGAGAATATGGGTCTTCCAAGGAGTCATTAAGCACCAACCGACCTTAGAACCCTAAATTGACCAACTTGGCTATTAGGACAGTAGCAGTATGCTACACTCATTGAGGCTAAACTCTCGAGATGGTTCCGGCCGCGAGAAAAGGTTGCGATGCTGGAGTTATGACCGATTGAGGGTAGCCAATGATATGAGATCCTCTAGAACCCGGTTACTTTTCAATAGGACATGTTTTAACCAACAAACTGAAAGAGGGTAGTACCTGAACCTCATGCAAGCCTAAACCTAAGGCCTTGTGTGCTTTGTGTGAATATTGTTTGCCTGTATATACACTCACTTGCTTGTGCATACATGTACATAACATCATGACATCATACCATAGCATTTTCAATAACCATTTCAAGGATCTCGAGGGTTCTGTTGATGCAGGGTTACGTTGAACCAGACATCTATCAAGGGGAAAGAGGTTTCTCCTCTAACCAATCCAGTCAAAGATCAAGTGCAACAGCTTGAATCAGTGGTTATGACCCACTCGACATGGTGAGCTTGATTCTCGTGGAAAGACATCCACCGACACAAAGCTCTCCAATCAAAGTTCAAAAACAACAGCTTGAATCAGTGGCTATGACCCACTCGACATGGTGAGCTTGATTCTCGCGGAAAGACATCCACCGATACAAAGCTCTCCAGTCAAATTTCAAGTACAACAACTTGAATCAGTGGCTATGACCCACTCGACATGGTGAGCTTGATTCTCGTGGAAGGACGTCCATCGGTGCAGAGATCTCCAATCCAAGAGCAGGCTCAACCTCTAACATTTTCTTGTGTTTACCCCAAGAGATCCTTGAAAGCATGCATCCACATATCATGCATTGCATTTTGACAATCTTTCCTTTTTCAGGTTTCCTTACTCTCCTGCTGTTTATTTCAGCAAGAGATGGCTCTAGAAAGGTCTGTCAAAGACATCCAAGACCAGACTGCTCAGCTGCAGGAGATGTTCCTGAACTTGTCTCTGGGGCAAGAAGAGATGAAAGCTCTCCTCACCAAGGGCTTGGGGAATTCCAACAATGCCAGGAGTGATCAGATTGTGGAGCTGCAGTTTGATCTGACAACACTGAGGACCCAAATGATGGGACGGTTGGTGGGCCAGATGGCTCTCATCCGAGACCTATCCCAAAGACAAGAGGAACTCAGAGTTCTTGTCCGCCAACTGCTTCCAAACAACCAACTGGGGCAAACATCTGAGGTAGAAGAGCAAGTCACCGCTCAGCCTCCATCAACTCAAGAAGACAAAGGGAAAGCTCCTTTGCTTGCTTCAGGGTCACAATCCCATCAACAACCTCGCCAGCGTCAACGAGGCAATCGGCGTAAACAAGAAAAGTCGGGAAGACAGTTCACGGAGACTGAAATACCATCATTCTTCATACTGAAGCGCCTGTTGGAGGTCAATTTGCTTACCGTAAAGGATCCTCCTCAGAAGCCCAATATCTCCTCTCCTCACTATAATCCCGACGCATTCTGTGTTTACCATTCCTACAGCCCGGGACACGGCACCAACGACTGTTGGGCCTTGAAGAACAAGATTCAAGATCTGATCGACATTGGGGTGCTGGAATTCATGCCAGACGGTGAGATGAAGATCTTCCGTTAAAGGGTTCTCCACTCGAAGTGACGAAGTTCAAGCTGAAAGACTTTTGCTTCTTTTTGAATTTTCAAAGTTGTAATTTCTTTTGCTGTCAAACAATTATCTGTTGATGTTAAACTCTGTTTTCATTAATGCATTGCATATGTTTGTCTTGAATTCATCCATTCGTTTCACTACTCTTATGCTTTTCTTTATGATATTTGACTCTTGATAAAAAGCTGTAAGCCTTTAGAAGGAGGATGACGAAACAATACCATGATCTTATACAGTATGCTTTTGAATAAACCTTGCTGATGATGTACAGGCGTTTCTTTCAATTCCCAAACACTGGAGTTATAAGGAAGTTAATCCCTAGTCAACCCCTTCGAGCCAAAGAAGTAGGAGTTTTCTATTCTAAACGATCAAAACCCTTGATATAAACCTGGGGCAGGGTAGTATCTCAGTTAATTCAAAAGAAAATGCGCATTGAAGTCGCAAACTCTCAGTTCGTAATACAACGAACGACGTCAAAAAAGAAAGCGTTCCGTTGGAATCAAAAGACAAGGGTGGTTCCCTATCACATAGACAGTCAATCTCTCAAAAGAGAAAAGCCCGCCGAGCCAAAACCTATAAAGGAGGCTTAAGAAAGCTGGGGCATCCCGCTGACAGTAATCTCGAAAACGGGAACAGTCAGGCAAAAGTTAGGGATAACAAATCAAAATCAAAATAGTGAGGTCATTACAAAATCCTCAACAACATGAAAAAATGTTGAAAAAGAAAAGGAGATAATGACTGTCTCCCCAAATTCAAACTGGTGAACCATCGCCCAAAAGTCGTTCCAAACTCAAAACAGAGTGTGACGCACAATTAACTGAGCTTAGGTTGAAGAACATCACGAAGAGCGGGTGGGTACAAATATACTTTGAGCCTTTATCCTTTGTTTCTTAAACCGCGAACCAGGCCACGTTACAACCCTTTAAAAGTCCTAATTGAAGCATGGGTTAGTTCTAAAGCATACTGTTACAAAGGTATCCTGACTCCTGTAGGGCTTACTCTAAATCTTGTGTTAACTTGTCTTATGAAAAGTTTTCTGCTAAAAACGCATTTTTCAAAACTTCGAGACAAACATAAACTTTGCATTATTCGAATATCACTGTCGGCATTTGACCTTTTTGTTTGACAGCGAAGAAATTCATACAGTGAATGTTCGGAGGAACGAAAACTCTCTCAGTAAGTCAAAATCACTTCAAGAGGATAACACTTCCATCAAATCTCTTACCAACAAGGGGCATGACATGTCACAATTCAATTAACCTGGGGCAGTCCAGTCAAGGTCCAACAGATCTTTCAAAATTCAATTAACCTGGGGCAGTCCAGTCAAGGTCCAACAGATCTTTCAAAGTTCAGTTAACCTGGGGCAGTCCAGTCAAGATTTCAAGAAATCTCTCAATATACAGAGTAATCTGATTCAAGACTCCTTCTTCACCACTTGGGGCATTCGAATGTCAAAAGTGTTCAACAAATCAACTACAACAATTCCAGATTCGACTCCTGTATCCAGCCAGGGCATATCTGTTGACCATATTTCCAGACTCGATTCCTGTATCTAGCCAGGGCATGTCTGAAGAGTTTGAAGATTCGACTCCTGTATTCAGCCAGGGCATATCTATCAACTATCACATTTCCAGATTCGACTCCTGTATCCAGCCAGGGCATATCTGTTGATCATATTTCCAGACTCGATTCCTGTATCTAGCCAGGGCACGTCTGAAGAGTTCGAAGATTCGATTCCTGTATCCAGCCAAGGCATATCTGTTGACGACTATTTCCAGATTCGACTCATGTATCCAGCCAGGGCATATCTGTTGACCACATTTCCAGACTCGACTCCTGTATCTAGCCAGGGTACGTCTGAAGAGTTCGAAGATTCGATTCCTGTATCCAGCCAGGGCATATCTGTTGACGACTATTTCCAGATTCGATTCCTGTATCCAGCCAGGGCATATCTGTTAACCACATTTCCAGACTCGACTCCTGTATCTAGCCAGGGCACGTCTGAAGAGTTCGAAGATTCGATTCCTGTATCTAGCCAGGGCATATCTGTTGACGACTATTTCCAGACTCGATTCCTGTATCTAGCCAGGGCACGTCTGAAGAGTTTGAAGATTCGACTCTTGTATCTAGCCAGGGCATATCTATCAACTATCACCATTTCCATATTCGATTCCTGTATCCAGCCAGGGCATATCTGTTGACCACATTTCCAGACTCGACTCCTGTATCTAGCCAGGGCACGTCTGAAGAGTTCGAAGATTCGATTCCTGTATCCAGCCAGGGCATATCTGTTGACGACTATTTCCAGACTCGATTCCTGTATCTAGCCAGGGCATGTCTGAAGAGTTTGAAGATTCGACTCCTGTATCCAGCCAGGGCATATCTATCAACTATCACATTTCCGGATTCGATTCCTGTATCCATCCAGGGCATATCTGTTGACGACCATTTCCAGACTCGATTCCTGTATCTAGCCAGGGCACGTCTGAAGAGTTTGAAGATTCGACTCCTGTATCTAGCCAGGGCATATCTATCAACTATCACATTTCCAGACTCGATTCCTGTATCTAGCCAGGGCACGTCTGAAGAGTTTGAAGATTCGATTCCTGTATCCAGCCAGGGCATATCTATCAACTATCACCTTTCCAGACTCGATTCCTGTATCCAGCCAGGGCATGTCTGAAGAATTCCAGATCAACACCTGTAACAACCCAGGAAAACATCTGTGAACGACCGATTGTAGACCGACACCTGTAATAAGCCAGGAATTTATCTACATCACCACTCGGGGCATTCGAATGTCAAAAGTGTTCAAAACCCGATGCAGTTTTACACAAGCTCATCATCAGGAAGCCCTACACCGGTTCCTCTTCAAGACTTCTGAAACAAGTTTACGGATTCTTCCCTATAACGGATGTCAATCTACCAACTTGTTCAGACTCTTCTCAACCTTTGAAATTAGTTTACGGACGCTTCCCAATAACGGATGCGGCTCTATTGCTAATTCAACCTCAAGATTTCTGAAAATAGTTCACGGGTTCTCCAAGTAAACGGATGTTAACCTATCGCTTGTTCAGATTCTTCTCAAGCTAACAACCACGGAAGATCGCGCCCGCCAAAATTCTTCCTATCTCCAGCGGAGTTCATCAAAATACCCCAACAGTAACTTATCTTTGCAAATCCCCAGCCAGGGAATCCTCCGGAATTCAATTCCCCTCAGAGTTTAAGCTTCAGTATCCCCAGCGGAGCCAGACCATTGAACCTTCTCCCCACAGAGTTTTGGAAAGGGCAAATCTTGAGTTCCCCAGTGAAGTCGCCAGAGTTACTTCCCATCAAGCTGAAGATTCTCAATCTGGCCTCCCCAGCATGAGTCTACTCGGCAAGATTAGCTTATCAGCTCACATGCGCATCCATCACATTCATAAACATTAATGTCACAGGCATTGCATCATACATCATAACATTGCATACAACTAACCCTTTGCCTTTTCAGGTAAGATCGGTCGACAGACACAGATCAACTCCCGAGATTCATCCAGAAATAGTTCAGATGTGACCCGGGCACGACGACATTCTGATACTTATTCCAGATCCATCCAGACGCATTATCGAGAAACCCTACACCGGTTCCTCTTCAACTTCAAAATTTCTGAAAACAGTTTACAGATTCTTCCCAACAACGGATGTCAATCTACCAACTGATTCAGACTCTTCTCAATTTTTGAAAATAGTTTACGGACATGTCCCAACAACGGATACTGCTCTATTACTTATTCAATCTCAGATAGTTTACAGATTCTCCAGATATGGACGTCAATTTGTTGCTTGTTCAGACCCCAATTCAGAGATGTTCCAAAACAGGGACGCCTTTCTGATACTTGTCCACTCACCATTGACCTACAGTCCAACATGTCCAGATGGCATCTATAAGCCCATCCTCATACCAACAGTCACCAGATGGCATCTTTAAGCCCATCACCAGATGGCATCTCTGAGTCCATCCCCCGACAAAATTCTACCGCACCAGATGGCATCTTTAAGCCCATCACCAAATGGCATCTTTAAGCCCATTCACCTCCACCATCAGATCGCCGAGTGCAAATTTCCGGGCACTCTAGTGTCCAATCTCCTTTCACCTTCAAGTCACGAAAGGCAAACTCGCCAATCTAACTCTTCAGGTCCAAGAAGATTGAACAGGGGCAACTGTTGTACCCCAAAATTTGCCCTCCCACTTCCTCAACATTTTCTCATCACAAGACCCTTGGAGATCAAGATCCAGTTAGGGTTTTCTCTGCTCAAGACTTCTCCTTGCACTGTGGACTCAAATTAGGGTTTGTGTTTTCCCAAGGATGTTTTGACCTAGAATGCCTAAGATGACTTTCATGTTTCATATTGGACTCCCAAGTTTATCCTCACCAAGTTTCCAGTCTTGAGTCCAAGTTTTGCCCAGTCAATTAGACAGATGACCTAGAAATCAGCTGTATTGGGGAAAAAGTCAACTGTGGCCAATTGACAATCAAACCTCATGAAATTTGACCCACATCAACATAGTGAACTCATATGGACCATTTGATCAAGTTTGGATCACAATTCCATAAGAAATTTGATCGGATCACCAAAAGGGCAAAATGGTCATTTTTAGGGTTTTGACTGCACAAAGGCAATTTTTGACTGTTTGACCTAGCCAATGGCAAATCAAGCTCACATATGGACTCAAGGACTCAATGAAATGGTCTTGACACATTCATCAAGCTCAAAAGATCCCAAGTACACAAGATTGACAGTTGAATTTCCCAGTCAATTGATCAATTTTGACTGTATACTAAAAAGTCAAACTTTGACTTTTTGGTCAAAATCAAGAGTCAAGATTCATTTTTCATCAAAACATGCCAAATCATGAAACTTGTTCACCAAGAAATCACAAAATGCAAATTAGGGTTAGAAAGTGGAATTTTTCATAACTTAGAATTTTTTCTAAGTTATGAAAAACCCTAATTTTTTCCCAACTTTGCCCCATATTTTCACCAAGATCCATTTGGATTCAAACAAAAGTCAAAACATGAAAGTTGTAGCTTGTTGCATAATCTACAACTTTGATTCACAAAGTTTTCTCATTTGAAGCTTGTATCCCAAGTTACAATTTTTTGAATAAGGGCACTAAACCATTTTTAACTTAGTGGAATTTTAACCTATTTTGACAAGGTTTTTTACCCCACTTCAAGGCCATTTTTCATACCCTTCCACTTGGAATTTCAATTTGCATTTCAAAGATGGATTGTATTACACATTCCAAGCTTTCCAAAATGTCCAAGAACTCATCAAACAACCTCATAACTTGAGAGATTCGAATTTCACAAGTTGGCAAAAATTCACTTTTTGTTCTTAACCAAAACATGCTCATAATCTTGCAATTTGAACTCAGCTTGATTTAGGCTAGATTACAGGTCCTTAAACCAAGTTACACTCAAGAATTAAATGCAAAACCAATGTGCCAAGTTGTTATTCTAAGCATTTGGACATTACATGATGAACTAACCCTAAACTAGATAAAGTGAACTTTCCATTTTTGAAAAGATTAGCTTTATGTCCAATTGCAAATCAAGAAGGTACATAGCAAATCTGCTTGGCACAAGATTATGTGCATAACACACTGATCAAGAGAAGCTTATGCAGCACATTAGGGGGTCCTCTACTGACCTAGAAAGCCAAGTTGCATTTTGTTGCTTAAGTGTGAAGAAAAGTCCATAACTTGTAACAACTCTCATCTCAGCATAGAAACACAAGAACAAAGTTATCAAACACATTCCAAAGAACATATCCAAGTTTTTGCACAAGCCTTTGACCTCCAAAAAACACTCTCCATCTCAGAATCATCCTCAAACTGCAAAAACAGGGTTGCCTCTGTAGTTTGAGTGCCAACTTCATTTTCTCTCGAGCATTCTTGCTAAAATCAGTTCATACACATTCCCTAGCATATATGCAAGCTAACCATGACCTAAAACCTGACCTGTAATCCCTCTAACAGCTTCCACCATTTTCACATTTTTGACTTGCAGGTGAAGTTCTATAGCTTGACTCAGAAGCTCTCAAGACAAAGTAAGCATTGAAACAGCATCCCTGGACCTCAAGGAAGCTTTTCCAATCATCACCTTGCACTGGAAGTTCCTCATTCTCCAGATAGAAGTTCAACTGCACAGGTAAAACTTTGAACTCGTATCTCTCTTATTATGTATCTTTAGTCTTAAGTTTGTGAAGAAACAAGGTTCTACTCATAGCCCTGAACATGTACATATCTTTACATTTCATTTCTTTTGCCTGAGTAGAGAGAATTTGGAGTTTGAAAATGGCAGAAAAACTAGGTTAGGATTTGGGGGAGGAGAAATTCTCCCTCATCTTAGAGAGTTAGATCAAGTTCCATACATGGTTAGAATCGTCTCTTCATGCTGAACATTTGTTGTGTTATGAGTTTTTGTTAAAAAGCCAGGAATCGAGAGTTGGACATTGAAGAACAGGGCGCGCATTTTTTTTCAAATGTTGTTGCTGGAGGTTGAAGACAGTGGCCTTTGGGATGGGCTTGTATTTTCTCTTATTCACACCACTTAATTACTCATGAACCCCCTGAGCCCATTTGCTTCATTTTTTAATATTTTTGACTTTTTCTTTTTTTATTTGACTCATTTATTTTTTCTCAACATGCTAAAATTTTGAAAATATTTTTCTCATCATTTTTTGATTTTATTTGGTATTTATTTGATTTTCCTTTAGTTTATACATAAATACATATATATTATTATTATTTAGGATAAATAGAAAAAATATGTAAAAACACTTCTATTTTTATTTTTTTATTTTATATTATCCTCTGAAAATATTTCATATAAAAAATACTATTTTCCAAAAATTAATTATTATTATTATTTATATATATAATACATATTTAGGATAAATATAAATATACATATATATATATATATATTAATATACTTAGAGTAAAAATACCAAAAAAAATGTACATATTTTATTTTTTTAACATTTAATACTAAAAAATGCCTTTTTAACAAATATACCATGTTTTATTTTATTTTTGTATAATGAATATTATGTGAATTAATTAATTAATATACATCTTGATTAAAATTAGGGTTTTTGCCCTAAATTCAAAATACTCCAAAAATAATATCTTTTTTTTATTTTTTTTTATTTTTACATAAATAACCCTTTTTTTTCATACATATACAAAACATTTTTGCATCTTGCATTTTTATTCCATTTTTTTATCTATTTAATCATTGTGCATTAATTAAATTGTATAAATCCAAATTGATGTAATAGTTTTAGGTTTACATTACCTGTCAATATCCCCATTTGAACATTTGTACCCCCCTTCCCACATTTGGTTTTGTAATAGCTTAGTAAATTTATTTTCGCACTTTATTGCTTTCTAATGATAACATGTTAGAATTAGGGTTTGTATGCGAAAAAACGACAAAAATAGTTATGACCTAATCTCAAGATAAACAAGCATGAAAATGGACACACAAATCACACTTGCACCCCCTAGGATACTCCACTTGTTGCCTTTCAAAATTGGGCCATATTGCATGTTAGGTCTCTTTGGGCAAAACAAACAAATTGAATGATCATAGTCCCTCGATAACATTTTTTTCAAAACAAACAAAAAAACAAATGATCAAGTCCCTTAAAGAAAATGCCCAAAGATACTTGGCACCATTGCAATTATGGTCCATACGACGACCCGCGCCCGTCCCGAATAAACTTCCTAAACGCAAGATCGTCCATCAATTTCAATGGTGAAACGAAATTGTTAAAAAGGGTTGAAAACATAGAGAAAACCTTTGAGTACAATAGGGTAGACAAAACTCTTAGTTACTTGAAATCAATTTGCAAAAACACTTGCCTTCTTTTCAAAAACCACAATCCACAACACTTTCAAACAAACTCTCAAAAACATTTGAAACATCTTTTCGAAAAGATCCACACTTTTGTAAAACACTCAATCACGAGTCAAATACATTAGTTGCCTAAGACAAGGCATCTTTTTTCCAAAACATTTTCAAAAGTACCCACACACACACCATTGTCAAAGCAATCGAAAAACAAGGCAAGTGATCTAAAAAACCAAGTAACTAAGAGCCCATGGATAACCATGGATGGAAAGGGTGCTAATACCTTCCCTTTTCATAATCTACCCCCCGAACCCACGAAATATCTCAAAAGGTTTTTGCTGTGCTTTTTAACCTTTCCTTAGGATAAAATAAAAAGTCGGTGGCGACTCTTGCTCAACCGAAACATTTGCGAATATAAACGCAAAACCTCTAGTCAGTTCTCCCACCGTATCACAGCATGAATCAAAGACCCGCTAGGTTGACACACCTAGGCAAAAATAAGGGCTTCCCGGTGAACCAAAAGGGTTCGGGAAAAAATAAGGGATTGAAATAAAAAATCTGTACACCCGGCAAGTCGAAAACCTGAAAAGGCGACTTGGGCAAAAATGGGTATCCCGGTGGACTGAAAACCCGAAAGGGCGGTCCAGGAAAAAGTTAGGGATAAAGCGTAATACTATGTCTCATTGGATCACCTGGCATCCAGAATTCGGTATCAACTATCAGGGTCAGACGGCATCGATCAATCAGCTTCATCTTCAACTAAGCAGCAAAGTGATGAAACGCTTGAAGACATAAAGGCAGTAGCAGAGTTGGAACCCAGTGGAATTTTTCACATAGCTGTTTTGTTTCCTTTCACAAAATTGTATAAAATCTATGTTGCTCGGCGGCGTTCTCTTACTAGGACGTCAGTCTCCTGTACATAAACGCCTATTTACAGGCAAATTTCAAAATCAATACAAGTTCAACTTTTCAAACAAATTATCCATTGTTTTTCCTTTTTCTGTTTTGTTTTGCGAAGAACGTCCAATGTTCATTTTTGATATATGCATTTTCCATTAATTGCTAACCATGAATATTTTCATGCGAAACAAAAGGACTGATTACAGGTGACATCAGAAATAGGGGCAATTTAGAATTGTCTAAGCAAGCTAGTTGCTCTGTCCATCAAGGTACCAAGGTAGGTTCGGTTGAAGAATGTGACCAAGTCACCTCAACTCCCCACAGAGCAAGATAAGATTCAGCAATACTCTCCCCAGGAAGAGTTGGTCTCCCCTCAACCCGGAAAAATCACAATATTCCCCTAGTAAGTCAGCGATACTCTCCTCAAGCAGAGTTAGTCTACGGCCAGCCTGAAGGAAGTTGGGTATCCCCAGAAGATCTCAACATTCCCCAGCGGGGTACAAACATTCCTCAGCAAGCATCCCCGACAGTCTTAATGTGAGATTGTTCCTCGGCGGAATACCAACACCCCAGTACAGTCTGAAAAGTTTCCCCAGCAGGTGTTGGAGCTTTTCCCCAGTAGATTCTGGAAGCTTATCCCCTGCAGAGTACGGGCGTCTCTCCCAAACTTTATTCAAAGTTATTCCTCACAAGAGCTTATAACTGGGTTATCCTCAGCTGATTACCACGGAAAGATCGTCTTCGGCGAAGTTCTTCCTATCCCCAGCGGAGTTCATCAAAGTTCCCCAACATAACTTATCAGCAAAATCCTCAGCGGAGTTTATCGTTGAAATCCCCAGCGGAGCTCTCATCAAAACCTCAGCGAAGTATCTCTTCCCATAGAGTATTTCCCCTCAGAGTAATCTCTCCAACAAGTTTATTCCCCAACGGAGTCATCTTCTCCTACCGGTTTATTCTTGCAACCATCATCCCCAGCGGAAACGAAGAACTCTACTCTTCAACATCAGCCCAGGATTTGATTCCCCGGCCAGTCGTCAAGGATTTATTTTCCTAGACAAAAATACATCCATAAGACATTTCACATTTCATACATCCTGCTTACATACATGACATAGTGCATACAATACTATCTCATTTTGAGCGTCATGACATCATGCATTTCATACATCATGACATTGCATACAACTGATGTTTTGCCTTTTCAGGAAAAAAGGACACTCCAAAGATGATTACTATCAACTATTGCAATTCCAGATTCGATTCCTGTAACTAGCCAGGGCACATCTGTGAGTGATCGATTGTAGATTCGATACCTGTATCTAGCCAGGGCATATCTGCATGAAGAGTTTGAAGATCAACCCCTGCAACAGGCCAGGAAATTATCTTTCATTCTCAGGTCAGAGGCGTACACCTGTATCCAGCCAGGAAAGTTATCTCTACCAACCTTTTGCAATTCCAGATTCGATTCCTGTATCTATCTAGGGCACATCTGTGAGCAACTAATTCCAGATTCGATACCTGTATCCAGCCAGGGCACATCTGTAGACAACAGCTCCAGATTCGATTCCTGTATCTAGCCAGGGCACATTTGTGAGCAACCAATTGTAGATTCGATACCTGTATCTATCCAGGGCATATCTGCATGAAGAGTTTGAAGATCAACACCTGTAACAAGCCAGGAAACATCTTCCTTTCTCAAAGTACGCAAGTTCTCGCTAAGGAATCTCTTACGCGATCAACACTTCCAAATGGCATCTATAAGCCCATTCCCGACAAGGTTCTGTCACGTCTCCAGATGGCATCTATAAGCCCATCCTCTTATCCATCCTATCTCCAAATGGCATCTGTAAGCCTATTCCCGCCATCACATTGCTAATACTCCAGCATGCGAGTGCAAATTTCAGGGCACTCTAGTGTCCAATCTCCTTTTACCCTCGAGTCGCGAAAGGCAAACTTGCCAATCTAACTCTTCAGGTACAAGAAAATTGAACAGGGGCAACTGTTGTACCCCAAAATTTTCCCTCCCATTTCCTCAATATTTTCTCACCACAAGACCCTTGGAGCTCAAGATCCAGTTAGGGTTTCCTCTGCTCAAGACTTCTCCTTGCACTGGTGACTCAAATTAGGGTTTGTGTTTGCACAAAGATGTTTTGACCTAAAATGCCCAAGATGACTTTCATGCTTAATATTGGACTCCCAAGTTTATCCATACCAAGTTTCAAGCCTTGATTCCAATCTTTGCCCAGTCAATTAGACAGTTAACCTAGAAATCAGCTGTATTGGGGAAAAAAGTCAACTATGGTCAATTGACAGTCAAACCTCATGATTTTTGACCCACATCAACATTATGAACTCATATGAACCATTTGGTCAAGTTTGGATCACAATTCCATAAGAAATTTGATCAGATCACCAAAAGGGCAAAATGGTCATTTTTAGGGTTTTGACTACACAAAGGCAATTTTTGACTATTTGACCTAGCCAATGGCAAACCAAGCTCACATTTGGACTCAAGGACCCCATGGAATTGTCTTGACATGCTCAACAAGTTCAAAAGATCCCAAATGCACAAGATTGACAGATGAATTTTCCAGTCAACTGAGCCAAATTTGACTGTATACTGAAAAGTCAAACTTTGACTTTTTGGTCAAAATCAAGTGCCAAGATTCATTTTTCATCAAGACGTGTCAAATTATGAAACTTGTTCATCAAGAAATCAAAAATTACAAATTAGGGTTTAAAATGAAGAATTTTCATAACTTTGAAATTTTCTAAGTTATGAAAATCCCTAATTTTTTCCTAACTTTGTCCCATTTTTTCACCAAGATGCATTTGGATTAAAGGAAAAGTCAAAACATGAAAGTTGTAGTCTATTGCAAAATCTACAACTTTGATTCACAAAGTTTCCTCAAAATAAGCATGTAGCTCAAGTTATGATTTTTGGAACAAGGGTGCAAAACATTCTTAACTTAGAAAAATTTTGACCTATTCTAGGCAGGATTTTTGCCTAACTTCATGGCCACTTTTCACATGCTTCCACTTGGAATTTCAATTTTCATTACAAATATGGATTGTAGTACACATTCCAAGCTTTCCAAAATGTCCAAGAACTCATCAAACAACCTTGTGGTTAGGGAGAATCGAATTTGGCAATATAGGCAAAAGTCACTTTGTTCATGAGCCATTTCCATGTCCATAACTTTGCATTTTTGAACTCAGCATGCTCTAAGCTAGATTACAGGCCTTTTATCTCATCCACACTCAATAATTTAATGCAAAACCTTTGTGTCCTAGCATTATCTTCCCCATTAAGCCATTACACAAGAGATTAACCTTAAATTAGAAAAAGCAATATATCCATTTTTGAAAAGTTGAACTTTATGTCAAATTTGCAATCCAAGTAGTACAAGGCAAATCCTTTTGGCACAAGTTCAGGGACATATCCCACTGATCAAGACAAAGCTTTTCAGCATACTTGAGGGGCCTAGAGAAGCTTGTAAACCAACTTGCCATTTCTTGCTTAAGTTAGAAGAAACCTTGCATAACTCACAACATCTCACATTTCTGCCAACACAAGCTTAAGCAAAGTTGTTAGACACATTCAAAACAACATAACTGAGCTAAGGCACGACCAAAACACCTTCCAAACCTCACCATTCACCAAAACACCATCCTACTGCAGAAAACAGAGTCACCTCTGCAGTTGGACTTCCATAACTCAATCCACTCGTGCATTCTTGCTAAAACCAGTTCATACACACTCCATACCACATATACAAGCTATCCCAAGCATTGGACACGACCTGTAACACCTCTAACCAACTTCACCATTTTCACTTTTTCTGTTTTGCAGGTTGATTGCCATAGCTTGATTCACTTGGTTTCAAAGCAAGCTAAAGGTTGGAATAGCATCCCTGGACTTCAAGCAAGCTATACCAACCCTCACCTTGGCTTGAAAGTGCCTCCATTGCCAGACACGATCCAAGCTGAACAGGTAAGTTCATGGACTTCTATCTCTCAATCTAGGAAGAGTTAGCTTTAAGTTTATGAATGAAAAATGTTCTACTCGTGGCCCTGAAGTTATACATATCCTCACTTTCCATTTATATTGCATATGCTGAGAGAATTTAAGACCTGAACATTGACAAAAACTTAGGTTAAGAATTAGGGATGGAGAAATTTTCTCTCATTTCTGAGAGTTAGATCAAGTTTTTGGTATGTATGGAATCGTGGCTTGA
The DNA here is from genome assembly GCA_948472305.1 of Vicia faba. Taxonomy (NCBI): domain Eukaryota; kingdom Viridiplantae; phylum Streptophyta; class Magnoliopsida; order Fabales; family Fabaceae; genus Vicia; species Vicia faba. The sequence goes on along the minus strand of OX451740.1, from coordinate 523,080,436 downwards.
TGCTTGACATTTTTCATGTTATAAGTTTGTGCTAAAAGTCCAAGAATCAGGATGTTTGAACCAGGAGGGAGAGGCGTGCGTTTTTTTGACATTTTTGTCTGGAGGTTGAAGACAACCTCTCTTGGGCTGGGCCTGAGATATTTTTCCTTTTTGCACTTTCATTTTTTCACATGCACCCCCCTGGCCCATTTTGAGTTATATTTGTCATTTTTAATTTTTTTTCCTTTTGATTTTGTTTCTATATTTTTATTTAAGCATGAAAAAATATTAAAAATATTTTTCTCACTTTTTTTACATTTTATTTGATATTTATTTGGTTTCATTTAGTTATGTACATAAATAAACATAAATATACTTTTATTTAAAATAACTAAAAATAATACAAAACACTTTTATTTTCTGATTTTTATTTTATTTTACCTTTGAAAACATTTTATAAAAAATATACTTTTTTTTTGTAAATATTAAATATTTTATTTTTGTATATATTTAATATATTTAATAAATAATATAGATACTTATATATTTATTAGTCTATTTAGGTTAAAAACATAAAAATAATACATTTTCATTCTTTTATTAATATTTAACTTAAAAAATCATTTTTTGACAATATACTTTCTTTTATTTATTTTTTACACATAATTAATAAATATTACATATAATAAATAATTAATACATTTTATTTAGCAAAATTAGGGTTTTGCCCTAAATACCTAAAAATACCAAAAATTAATTCATTTTATTTTTGTTTATTTGACACATGAAAATTACTTTTTTACATACATATGAAAATCATTTTTGCATCTTGCATATTTATTTTATTTTATTTAATTATTGTGCAATTAATTAATTTGTATAATTCAATTTGGATGTAATAGTTTAGGTTTTAATTTCTTGCTAAAATATCCCCATTTGAATATTTGTACCCCCCATCCCATAATTTGTGTTGTAATAACTTAGGACCTTTTATTTTTCGCATTTAAAAGCTTTCTAATTATGCCATGTTAGAATTAGGGTTTTGTATGCAAATCAAAAAACAACAAATAGTTTGACCTAAATTCAAGATAAACAAGGATGAAAATGGACAACACTAATCACACTTGCACCCCTAGGGTATTCTACTTGTTGCCTTCAATAATGGGCCATGTTGCATGTTAGGTATCTTTGGCAAAAACAAAACAATTCAAACGATCATAGTCCCTCGATGACGCTTTCAAAAGTTGCCTAAAAAATGATCAAGTCCCTTAAAGGAAAAATTGCCCAAAGATACTTGGCACCATTGCAATCATGGTCTAAACGATGACCCGCACCCGTCCCGTTCATATCCTAACACAAGATTGTCCACCAAATACAATGGTGGAACAAAATTGTTAAAAGGGTTAAAAAACATAGCAAAGATCTTTGAGTAAATTTAGGGTAGATAGCTCTTGGTTGCTTGCCAACTTGCAAAACAAAAACACTTGCCTATTTTTCAAAATCACACATCACTACACTTTCAAAATAACTTTCAAAAACATGGAAAACTTTTCAAAATACGTACATCTTTGTATACATCCCAACATGGATCATTACAAAGGTTGACACCACATTGGCCTCTTTTCAAAACATTTTCAAAATCCACACACAAAGCACCATTTCAAATAATTGAAAATCAAGGCAAGTGATCTAAAACCAAGTAACTAAGAGCCCATGGATAACCATGGATGAAAAGGGTACTAATACCTTCCCTTTTCATAATCTACCCCCCGAACCCACGAAACATCTCAAAAGGTTTTTCCTGTGCTTTTTAACCTTTCCTTTAGGATAAAATAAAAAGTCGGTGGAGACTCTTGCTCAACCGAACAAGTGCGAAAACAAACGCAAAACTCAAGTCAGTTCTCCCACCGTATCACAAGATGCAATCTGAGTTTGAAATGATTTTGGTAGGTGAATTAACATACTTTCTTGGACTGCAAATCAAGAAGATGGAAGACTCCATTTTCATTTGTAAAAGAAATATAAAAATAATATTGTGAAGAAATTTGGATTGGAGAATGCCAGCCATAAAAGAACTCTTGCTCCTACACATTTGAAGTTATCTAAAGATGAAAAGGGAGTTAATGTTGATCAGAGTTTGTATAGAAGAATGATTGGTAGCCTTCTATATCTCACAACAAGAAGGCCAGATATAGCTTTTGTTGTTGGAATTTGTGATAGATATCAAGCAGAACCCATAGTGAGTCACATCAATCAAGTCAAAAGAATTCTAAAGTATGTGAATGGTACATGTGAGTATAGAATACTATGTTCTCATGGTTCAAATTTAGTGTTTGTGGGATATTGTGATGCTGATTGGGCTAGTAGTGCTGATGATAGGAAGAGTACCTCTGATGGATGTTTCTTCTTGGGAAACAATTTGATTTTATGGTTCAGCAAGAAACAAAATTGTGTATCCCTATCTACATCTGAAGCCGAGTACATTGATGTAGGTAGTAGTTGTTCTCAACTAGTATGGATGAAACAAATGTTGTCTGAATACAATGTCACATTAGATGTCATGACATTATTCTGTGGCAACTTGAGTGCTATTAATATTTGCAAAAATCCTATTCAGCATAATAGGACTAAGTACATTGATACAAGGCACCATTTCATTTGAGAACTTGTTGAAGACAAAGACATAACTCTTGAGCATGTTAGCACTAAAAATCAGCTTGCTGATATTTTTACTAAGGCATTTGATGTTGTACAATTTGAAAAATTAAGAGGGAAGCTTGGTATTTGTGTTTATGAGGACTTGTAGCAATTACTGCTATTTATGTGGGTCAAGCAAAATCTCAAATTTTTTTCCTACTCCCACGCTTGTCCAAGACCACTAACTCAAAGTGTAATTTGTTGAATGTAAATACACTACTTATACCAAATCCACTATTCCAACATCTCTTTCATCTTCTTTCTTAGAAATTGGTGGTCGAGTTTCTTCACTTGTGTTCCAACATTTCATCTGCTCCAAGTAAGGTCAAAGATGTCTCAACATTCATCATCCGAGTACATACATGCGTCTTCTAGAAACCCTGGATCAGCTGCATCAGGTTCTAGGGCTGATGAACCATTTCGAATGATCAACCTATCTGATATTATGTTGGATATCGCTCAATTATCCACTATACCTCCACCCAATCAAGAGGAAGCCACATCACATGTTTCAAAGTGTTTTACCCCAAAATTTTCCTCTCATTTCTCAAGATTTTTCTCACAAAATTTCTACTGGGTTAAGACTGCACAAGTTTCCATGGATCATATTGGGCTCTCAAGCATCAAATCAAAGAAGAGAAAATTTGCTTTGATTCATAAGCTTCGATTGGGTATTTGGTCCCCTTTGATCAAGATTTGGTCCACAAGCTTCGATTGGGTATTGGGTCCCGTTCAAGCAAGCTTTGGTCCACAAGATTCATTTGGGCATATGGCCTCCTACAAGCTTGTTTCGATTCACAAGCAATGTCCTTTTACAGGCTTGCTTCGATTCACAAGCAATAGCCTTTTACATGCTTGCTTTGATTCACAAAGCAGTGGCCTCATGCATACAAGCTTCGATTAAACAATGGCTATCTTCATGCAAGCTTCGGTTGAGCAATGGCCTCATGTAGTTTTGTTTTGATTCACAAAGCAGTGGCCTCCTGCATTCAAGATTCGATTGAGCAATGGCCTCTTATATTCCTGCTTCGATTCACAAAGCAATGGCCTCCTACAGTGTTTGCTTCGATTCAGAAAGCAAGGGCCTCTTTCCTGCTTGCTTCAATTCACCAGGCAGGGGTTTCCCTCATGATAGCATGCACAAGGCAATGACTTCCTTCATGCTGAGCACCCACAGGGAATTGGTTATCTTCATGTTAGCTTCAACTGGGTAATATCTCCCTTTGAAACAACTTGCTTAGATTCCACCTTTATACCCTTCAAGACACATAGTTTATACACTATGACACACAATTGATGGCCCATTCGAAGGACATGCATTGGTGGATTTGAAGGACATACACGGGTGTCCCATTCGAAGGATATACCTTGGTGGCCCATTCGAAGGACATACCTTGGTGGCCCATTCGAAGGACAAACATTGGTGGCCCATTCGAAGAATTGCAAGTTGTACATTCGAAGAACACACAAGTGGTGCATGTGGTCCCTTCGAAGAATACACATATGGTCCAATCGAATGACACATATTTGGCCCCTTCAAAAGATACACATATGATCCATTTGAAGGATACACTTTGGGTGGAAACAAATATTGTTGTCTGAAGAGGAGTCTGGTTGAAGGTTGGATCTATATGGTCAAAACGAAAGGTTGAAGTATTCAAGATGCTTGCTGACCAAAGTCATATGTGCTGCCAAGCCCAGGCCTGTTGTACTGGCCACAACACTCTAAAATTGCTGCAAAGCAGTCTTGCTATGCTTCTCCCATATTTGCACCAAATTGGAATACAAAAACTACACCTCGAAGGCTATGAAGACATCATACCCAAATTGTTAAAATTATTTTGTTTTCCCTCTCAAATCTTAGCCAAATTCTTCTATAAATAAGATGTTCCATAACACATCTTAGGGGGGATTTTTGGTGGCTAGAGAGAGATTTGCTAACAAGGCAAAGAAAGGAGAAAACACTTCACATGCTCTCAAACCCAGAATCAAAAGACCACACCTTTGTTTCTGTCCAGAACTAAAGAAATACAATAGTTGTTTCTTTTCCTTCAAATACAGAACCAAACAAACAAAACTCTACTTTTTTTGGCTTTCGAATCCAGTCAAAGAAATGCAACACTTGTTTCTCTCCCTTCGAATCTAAGAGCATCCAGGGCAATCACTCAAGGTCCAAAGGCACCAACTTCAAACTCAAGGTAAGTCTTCCTGACTTTAACCCTTTCATTTCAAGCATGTAAATAACCTTTTGCTTATTTTTCATTTCTACCCTTTCGATTGTTTGCTTTTCTTGTCCAAATATATGTTATAGACTAACTTGTACAAGCCATATTAGCATGGTTTCGACCCACACTGCTATCATGTCCCAAACGAAAGAAAACATAAAAAGGTGTGTGAGTCAAAGGGTATGCTTCTATACACACTGATTTGCAGGCCCAAACGAAAGGAAAGGGAGTGTGAATCGAAGGATGCAACACTGGTTGCAGGCCCAATCGAAAGAAGGAAAAATGTGTGAATCGAAAGACACATCCTTCGATCCAATATGTATTTCCTTTCTCTCTTTTACACTATTTTTGTCCTTATATTTTCTATATATTTACATTTTCTTTCTATTCAATATGGTTGTAATAATTAGGACTTTTATTGCTTTTCAACCCCCATTTGTAAACTTGTATACCCCATCCCCTAAAACATGTAATAGCGTAGGACCTTTATTTTCCGCATTTTTATTGCTTTCATAAATGTTAGTAAGTAGATTGTGTATGGAAAGTTAAAATCAACAAATAGACAACCCAAATTCAAGACTACATGCATGCAATCAAACACACTACCCACACATGCACCTCTAGGGTAATCTCACTTGTTGCCTCGGAAAATAGTCATGTCCCTCGAATATGGGCATTTTAGCAAAGACCCTCGATAAAAGATCGTAGTCCCTTAATGTCCCTCGATGTTGCCTTCGGTAAACAATCTAGTCCCTAATGAAAGTTTCTAAAACATCTCATAGGTTGCCTTCTATGACTATACAATTAACCCACACCCGTCCATTCACATCCAACGATGGGGATTCTTATCAATCAATGGTAAGATAGCAATGTCTAAGGGAGGAGGAAAAGAACATAGACCTTTGGAGTAGGTAGGAAGCTTGTAGTTGCTTGCTCACTAAACAAAAACCATTTTCCACACATACACTCACAAAACACCTTCAAAAATAAACATCTCTTTGAACTATTTTCAAAACCAACACTTTGTACACATTCTTATAGAGACGAGAATCATTACAAAGTTCGCTACAACAAATAAATTTTGAAAAATACTTTCAAACTTACACCCACCACAAGCACATTTTAAAACAAAAGCAAGTGATCTAGCAAGCAACTAAGAGCCCGTAGATAACTACGGGTGAAAAGGGTGCTAACACCTTCCCTTTTCATAACCTACCCCCCGAACTCAAGAAAACATATCAAAGGTATTTCCTATTCTTTTCACCTTTTCCTTATTGGATAAAAGAAAAGTCTATGGCGACTCTTGCTATCTACAACAATTGCAATCAAACACAAAACACCCAAGTCATTTCTCCCACCGTATTACAGAACCGGCGACTCTGCTGGGGATTACTTAAAAGTTGGGTTACCTTAGAGCTAGATAACATTTACTTTCTTTCTTTGTTTGATTTGTTTGCTTTTACGTTTATGGTTCTTTGCTTGGGTTTGCTTTGATTCTCTACCCGGATCTGGGGGAACCTCTTTAGGTAAGTAGCAATAGATTGTGGAAACTGTATGGCGTAGACTGATATGGTTGAAGCAATGGCTATGTTAGTGTGGATCATTTTTTGGTACCGGTATCCCTTGTGTTGAATCGAGGAGAATACGGGGCCGCTGAGCGGTGTCATGAAGCACTAACTAACCATAGAACCTTAATTGAACAACTTGGCCATTAGGAAGTAGTGAGATAGCCTACTTTGGTGTAAAGCTGAAGATTGGTTGATACTCAATGTTACACTCATTGAGATCGAACTTTTGGGATATCTCGACCGCAAGAAAAGATTGATTATGCTGAGACAATGCCTAAAAGAAAGGTAAGTGATATTGAGATCCCCTAGAACCCGATTACTTTCAAGGACAGGATAAGCCAACTAAACTTCAAGAGGGTACTTACCTACAAACCCCATGAAAGCCTAAACCTAAGGAATTGTGTGCTTTGTTTGTACATGAAGACTTGTTTGCTTTGTTCACCTATACATAACATCATAACATCATAAGCATTCTCACTAACCATTTCAAGGATTTAGGAATTTATCTTTGTTCTGTTTTTTATGCCATGATTACCATTCGTAGGAATACCATCCGAGTCATCTTCGTGAAAGCACATCCTCAACTCCAAGAATTAGCGTCAAGGGTTCCTGGAGATTCTCCCTTCTCAGCTTGGCTACCTCAAACTTCCAAGAAGAAATGATGTGTGTTCTATTCCAATTCTTTGATCCCATGCATCATTGCTTCACCTTTCTTGACTATCAATTGGTGCCTACATTAGAAGAGTTCTCTCAGATGTTAGGAGTGTCTGTGCTTGATCAAATACCGTTCACCAGTTTAGAGGAGACTCCAAAGCCTGAAGTCATTGCTGAAGCCTTGCATTTGAAGAGATCCGACATTATAACGAATTGGGAGACAAGAAGTGGAGTTAAGGGTTTCCTAGCCAAGTTTCTATTGGAGAATGCTTGTTCATTATGTGAGGATATAGACTTTAAAGCATTATGTGAGGATATAGACTTTAAAGCTTTTGAAGATGTCTTGTCCCTTCTAATCTATGGTTTGGTTCTATTCCCCAACCTGGACCAACTCATAGATGTGAATGCCATCAAGGTCTTTCTCTCTCACAATCTTGTACCTACCCTACTTGGAGACATTCTACATTGTCTCTACACTTGCACCATGAAGAAAAGAGGTACTCTTTTGTATTGAATTCCCTTACTCTCTAGGTGGTTTATTTCTCACCTACCTCGATCGACGTTGAAGAACGAGCAAGGCTTGAAATGGTCTCAAAGGATGATGTCACTCACACTCTGACATTTATTGGTGTTCTTGATTCCTGGAGGACATTACCATCATTGATCGTTGCGGGGAATTCCCTAATGTCCCACTCTTAGGCATTAGGGGAGGTATCACTTATAACCCTTCTCTTACATTACGACAGTTTGGGTATGCATAAAGAGATGGTCCTCACGATGCACTCATCCAAGGTTTGGTATTCGACTATGAGGGCGACGACAAAGGCTATCGTCAAAGGTTCATACGAGCTTATAGAATGGTAAACAAGGTGGATAGCAAGACATTGGGGCATAAGAACTCCATTCATTTGGAGACTTAACTTAAGTGGGTATGAACTCGTGCTCAAAGTCTTGTTATGCCATACCCTGCCATCTTACCCATCATCATGGAGCCTGTTGCCGAAGGAGATGTTCTGTATACTATCCTTTATCCTAACATGCCTACTTCTCTTGAAGATTTGAAAAAAGCTTGGATTCAGCCAAAGGAAGAATGGGACACCTTCGAAGCCCAGTTCTACGCGAGTGAAAAGAAGTTTTTGGAGCTTACGAGACAGCTTCATGATGAGCGAAGTTTAAACGCCTACATTGCGCCAAAAAGGATGTGCTCGACCTTTTTGTCTTAAGAGTTTATTTTCCTCCATTGTAAGCCCAAGAGGCGTGTTTGTAATCAATTTGAACTTATTAATGCAATTGATGTTTGTTCCTTTTGTCTAAACAAATTTAAATCTTCAAAGTCCTTGAAAACATTGCATCTACATATCATGCATCATATCTTGACAGGTTTCCCCCACACGAGTTTCTCATCTGCTTACTGGTTATTTCAGTAGAGATGGATCTAGAACAGACTATCAAGGACATTCGGACTCAAAATGCTCAACTTCAAGAAATGTTCTTGAAGTTATCTAAGGGGGAAGAAGAAGTGAAAGCACTTCCCACTAGGGGCATGACCATGAAGAATCCTGAAGACAATAAGGATGACCAGTTGGAACGGCTACAAACTGAGATAGCCACAATGAAGATCCATATGATGGGACAGATGGTGGTCCAGATGGATCTTATCCAAAACTTGGCTCATGGACAAGAAGAGATGAGAGCCCTCGTTAACAAACTTCATCAAGACGGATGCAACCATATGGGGAAAACAGCTTGAATTGGGGATCAAGTCATTAATCAGCCTCCGATGAGACAAGAAGTTGGCTTGGTGGAGAGTATACCTTTCCAAATTGCTGCTACATCATGAGCCCAACAATAACCTCGCTAACAACAACAGGGTAATCAGTGTAAGCGGGATGCATCCAATAGGCAATATACCAAACTTAACATGCCGATGTCGCAAGTCTTGCTACACATGTTGAATTTGAATTTGGTCACATTGAAGGATCCTCCTCGGAATCCTAATACTTCTACTTCTAGTTACCATCCCAATGAAAGGTGTGCATATCACTCCAACAGTCTGGGTCACGATACTGATAGCTGTTGGACGTTGAAATACAAAATTCAAGACTTGATTGACGAAGGAGTACTGGAATTCACAAAATATGGTCAGCTTGAATTTTTCTGTCATCCCTCAAAAACACACCATCTGAAGTGACCAGTTTAGGCGGAGAAACTTTTGTTTATTCGAATTTTCAATTGTAATTTTGTTTGCTTGTTCGAACACTTATCTATTAATATTAAACTTTGTTTCATTAATACATTGCATAAGTTTGTCTTGAATTAATCCATTCATTTTCACTCTATTTAAACTATGTTTTTTACTCCCTTTATGATATTCAACTCTTGTTTTAAAAGTTGCAAGCCTTTAGAGGGAGGATGACGAAAACAATACCATAATCTCATACAGTATGCTTTTGAACAGACCTTGCTGACGATGTACAGGTGTTGTTTTAATCCCTAAACATTGGAGTTATAAGGAAGTTAATCCCTAGTCAACCCGTTTGAGCCAAAGAAGTAGGAGTTTTCTTTTTCACAAATTGAAACCTTTAATCAAAACCCGGGGCGGGTTAATTTCTCAGTTATTTCAAATGCGCATTCAGTCGCAAATTTTCACTTCGTACACAATGAATGACATCAAAAACGTCCTTCTGAATCAAAAGACGGTGATGGTTCCCTATCAAATAGGCAGTCATTATATCTCAAAAGAAAAGCCCACTAAGTCAAAATCTACGAAGGGGACTTAAGAAAAACTGGGGCATCCTGCTGACTATAATTTCAAAATAGTCACTAAAAAATCAGGGACAATAAATAAAAAAGAGGTCGCTACAGATCCTCGCAAAATATGAAAAATGTTGCAAAAATGAACTTGTCCGAACCATCACTAAAACGCCATTCCAGATTCAATTGGAATCCAAACACGCAATTAACTGAGTATAGGACTGGAGAACATCATGAAGAACGGGCGGGTACAAATACACTTTGAGCCTTATCCTTTGTTTCTTAAAATCGTGAACCAAGCCACGCTACAACCTTTCAAAAGTCCTAATTGAAGTGTGGGTTAGTTCGAAAGCATATTGTTACAAAAGGTATCCTGACTCCTGTAAGGCTTACTGCAAATCCCGAGTTGAATTCATATTCTTACAAAACTCTTTTACTTGTTAAAATTGCATTCTCAAAATTTCAAGACAAGTATAAACTTTACATTGTTTTAATATCGTTGTTTGCATATGGCTAATTGTTTGACATCGGAGAAATTCACACGATGAATATCTAATGAACAAAAACTCTCTCAATAAACAGAATCACTTCAAATGGGAAGACACTTTCAAGGATAAAACTCTCCTATAAATCAAGGGGGAATGACAGGTTGATGTCCAACTCGTCTGGGACAGTCAAGTCGAGATTCTAAGAAATCTCTCAAGAAATTCTGAATAGCCAAGGGTAGGTCTGTATCTGAATCACTTGGGGTATTGAACATGAATTCCAGCAAAGGGTCATGTACGACAAAATAAACATTTTCTAGCAGTACTACAATACTTACTACTATGGACAACAACAAATTCCCACAAAGTCCTTTTCATAGGGTGATCCCCAATCAAATACCCACAAAGTCATCTCTATAAGATTATCCCCACAGAATAATCCTCACGGATAAGGGTATAAACCCCTCAAGACCAAATTCATGGATATCCTCATAAATTTGGATCCATGCAATCCCCAGTCAGAGTTTCAATCTTCGGAAAACCCTTTCCCTAGCTGAGTTGGTCTCAAGAAGAATCCTCAAGGAGTTCTGGAAAAAGAAAACACCTCCCCAGTAGTTCATCAAATATTCTCTTCAATAGGGTTTATTTCCCCAACAAACAGTAAAATTCCCCAGTTGAGTCTGTCATCCCCAGGTTGAGTTTACCTTTCCAACTATTACAAATCAAGGGACTACAACTCCTAATCCTCAGTGAAGTCATCAACAAAGCTCTTCTTCCCCAGTAGTGTTTACCACTTTCACCAGTGAGTTGCTGCAAAACCTGGAAGCTGATCAGATAACAATTAACTTCTTTATCTCTAACAAGTTGTTAACTTTCATTCTCTAAGATCAAGAGTATAACTCCCGAGTAGAGCAACGGACAACTAAAACTCCTGAACTTCTTTCCCTCAAGCAGAAATCAACACTCTCCACAAATATTTCTCAAGCCAAAATCAACGTCCCCCAGCGGATTTCCCCTCAAACAACAAAACGGGAATCCCCAGTGGAAACATTCGAAACAAAGTTTGAAGATGTGCATATTCTTCATTCCCAACAGGATTCTGAGATTTAACTTCCCAAAGTTCCCTAGAACTTGTCAAGGATTTATTTTCCGAAGCAAAGATACATTTCAACAAATATTACACATTCATACATCATATTACATACATGATAAATGCATACAACATAATCTCATTTCTTTTGAGAACATCATCAAGTCATGCATACATCTGCATGCAACTAACCCTCTTCTTTGTAGGGAAAAGCCAATCAATAAAAGTCCTCTTTGGCAAATACCACAACCATTTCTCAATAGGTCACAGATTAATACCTGAAACAACACAGGACAACTATCTATAAACAAATTGATTGTAGATTAATACCTGAAATAAGACAGGACAACTATCTACATGATTTGATTGAAGATTAACTCCCAAAATAAGACGGGGGAAACTATATTTCTTTCTCTTAGGTCAGAGATTAATTCCTGAAACCAGACATGAAAATTATCTCAACGACCAACAAAAAGCAAGTTCCAGATTAATACCTGAAGCAAGACAGGACAACTATCTGAGAGCGACTGATTATAGATTAATACCTGAAACAAGACAGGACAACTATCTATATGAGCTGATTGAAGATTAACTCTCGAAACAAGACGGAGAAACTATCTTTCTTTCTCTTAGGTCAGAGATTAATTCCTGAAACTAGATAGGGAAATTATCTCAATGACCAACAAAAAGAAAGTTCCAGATTAATACCTGAAGCAAGACAGGACAACTATCTGAGAGCGACTGATTATAGATTAATACCTGAAACAAGACAGGACAACTATCTACATGAACTGATTAAATATTAACTCCCGAAACAAGACGGGGAAACTATCTTTCTTTCTCTAAGGTCAGAGATTAATTCCTGAAACAAGACAGGGCAACTATCTCTACAACCAACAAAAAAAAAGTTCTAGATTAATACCTAAAATAAGACAGGACAACTATCTGTGAGCGACTGATTGTAGATTAATATCTAAAATAAGACAGGATAACTATCTACATGAACTAATTGAAGATTAACTCCCGAAACAAGCCAGGGAAACTACCTTTCTTTCTCTAAGGTCAGAGATTAATTCCTGAAACAAGCCAGGGCAACTATCTCTACGACCAACAAAAACAAGTTTCAGATTAATACCTGAAATAAGACAGGACAACTATCTGTGAACAAATTGATTATAGATTGTGATACGGTGGGAGAACTGACTAGAGGTTTTGCGTTTGTGTTTGCAAATGTTCGGTTTAGCAAGAGTCGCCACCAACTTTTTATTTATCCTAAGGAAAGGTTAAAAAGCACAGGAAAAACCTTTGAGATGTTTTCTTGGGTTCGGGGAGTAGATTATAGAAAGGGAAGGTATTAGCACCCTTTCTATCCATGATTATCCATGGGCTCTTAGTTACTTGCTTAGATCACTTGTCTTTGCTTTTTCAATTGTTTGAAATGGTGCTTTGTGTGTGTGGTTTTAAAAATGTTTTGAAAAAGATGCCTTGTCTAGGCAACCATTGTAACAATTCTTGTTTGAATGTTTTACAAAGGTGTTTGTCTTTTTGAAAAGATGTTTCAATGTTTTTTAAAGTTTGTTTTGAAGTTGTGTGGAGATGTGTGTTTGAAAAAATGGCAAGGATGTTTTCTTTGCAAGTTTGATCAAGTAACTAAGAGCTATCTACCCTAATTCACTCAAAGATCTTTCCTTATGTTTTTAACCCTTTTAACAGTGTTGTTTCACCATTGTATATGGTGAACAACCTTGCGTTAGGATGTTAACGGGACGGGCGCGGGTCATCGTATAGACCATGAATGCAATAGTGTCAAGTATTTTGGCAATTTTCTTGAGGGATTATGATCATTTTGTTTAGGCAACAAGATAGCGTCATCGAGGGACTATGATCATTTTATTTGTTTTTGTTTTGTTTTTGTTTTTCCAAAGTACTTGACATGCAAACATGGCCCATTTTTGAAGGCAACAAGTGGAGTAACCCTAAGGGTATAAGTGTGCATTGTGTTTGTTTTTCATGCATGTTTATCTTGAATTAGGTCAAGCTATTTGTTGATTGATTTTGCATACACTAAGTCTATCATGGCATAATTTGGAAAGTTTTAAATGTGCGAGAATTTAAAGTCCTAAATTATTACAACATGATTATGGGGATGGGGTTACAAGTTTGAATTTGGGGGATATTTGACAAGGAAATAAAATCTAAATTATTACAACCATATCGAATATACAAATATTTAACATTTAAATAAATACAATTTAAATAAATATCAAAATGCAATGTATTATGCAAAAAAGGATTTTTTTATGTATGTAAAAAAGGTTTTCATGTTTGAAGTGTAAACAAAAATAATAAGTTCATATTTTTAATTATTTTTGTTGTTTAGGGCAAAACCCTAATTTTTGAACAAATAGTATTTATTTATTAATTATGTACAATATATATTAATTTGTACAAAAAATAATAAAAAAGGAAGTATATTGTAGAAAAAGTATTTTTGATGTCAAATATTAAATAAAAATAGAAATATATTATTTTTGTATTTTTGCCTTAAATATTTAATAAAATATGTATATGTATATATTATATATATTTAATGTGCTAAATATGTACAACAAATAAAATATTAATTATTTACAAAAAATGTATATTTTAGAAAATGTTTTCAAAATGTAAATAAAAAATAATAACTAAAAAATGAATATTTTTGTATTACTTTTTAGGGTTTTAAATATGAAAAGGAAATATATTTATTTACATACATATATTTAACAAAGCAAATAAATGCCAATAAAATGTAAAAAAGGTGGAAAAATATTTTTTAAGTTTTTTATGTTTTAGCAAAAAAATATAAAATCAGAATCAAAAAGAAAAATGCAAAAATGTCAAATATTTCACATAATGGGCCAGGGGGTGCAAATGGAAAAAAGGGGTGCAAAAACTAAGCTGACTCAGGCCCAGCCCAAACCAACTATGTCTTCAACCTCCAGCAACCTTTTGAATCAAAAAACGCGTGTTTCCCTTGCTTCATACAAACTCCTGATTCTTTGATTTTTAGCCAAAACTCATAACACAAACAATGTAGAGCATCAAACCACGATTCCAAACATGTAAAAAACTTATCCTAACTCTAAGAAACCAGGGAGAATTTCTTCACCCCCAATTTCTGACCTAGTTTTTCTTCAACGTTCATGGTTAAAATTCTCACAGCATGCTTAATATTAATGAAAAGTGAACACATGTATGGCTTCAGGGCTATGAGTAGAACATGTTTCATTCACAAACCTAAGCTTAACTCTTCCTAGATTGAGAGATAGAAGTCCATGGATTACCTATTTCAGCTTGGATTGTGTAGAGCAATGTGGCCACCTTCAATGGAGTTTGAGCTTCTGTATAGCTTGCCTGAGGTCCAAGGATGCTTCCCAAGTACCTAGCTTGCTTTGAAACTGCCTGTATCGTGCTGTAGAAGTTCACCTGCACAGCTTGAAAGTGAAAATGGCAAATGTGGTTAGGGGTGTTACAGCTTGAGTTCAAGGCTTGGGATAGTTTCAGTGGATGGTATGGAATGTGTTTGAACAGGTTTTAGCCAAAGCGCACGAGTGGAATTGATTATGGAACTCAAGTTGCAGGGGATGCCCTGTTTCTGCAGCAAGGTGGTGTTTTGATGTATGAGGAGGTATGAGGGATGGTTGAGTCGTGTTTCAGGTCAGTTGGGATGTGTGGAAGATGTATACAAGGTTTGCTTAAGCTCTGGTTTGCAGGAAGTGAAAGTTGCATATGTTTTTCAAAGTTGCTTCTTTTTGAAGTAAGAGAGTTCAAGTTGCAATATAGGCCTGTACAATCCTCTCAAGCATGCTGCAGCATTTGCTCTTGGTAAATGGAATTTGTGTATTAGCTTTGCATCAAAGATCTGGCCTGTACCTTAAGGATTTGGAACTTGACATAAAGTGATATTTTATCAAAATGGCAATTTTGCTTTTTCTATTTAAGGGTTAATTCTATGTGTAATGCCCAAATGGATGAAATAATGCCTTAACACAATGGTTAGGCATTAAATTATGGAGTGTAAACTTGGTCTTGAGGCCTGCAAGCTAGCAATACACAAACTGATTTGAAAATGCAAGTGTTATGAACAAGCCTTGGCCATGAACAAAAGTGTGTTTTGGCCAACTTTGCAAATTCGATTCTCTCTAACCACAAGGGTGTTTGAGAAGTTCTTGGACAATTTGGAAATCTTGGAATGTGTACTATAATCCATCTTTGTAATGCAAATTGAAACTCCAAGTGGAACCATGTGAAAAATGGCCAAGAAGTTGGACAAAAATCCTGCCTAGAATAGGGCAAAAATTCTCTAAGTTAAAAATGTTTTGCACCCTTGTTCCAAAAATCATAACTTGAGATACAAGCTTCCTTTGAGAAAACTTTGTGAATAAAAGTTGTAGATTTTGCAATGGACTACAACTTTCATGTTTCAAGTTTTGTTTGAATCCATTTGCATCTTGGTGAAAAAATGGGACAAAGTTAGGAAAAAATAAGAAAATTTCATAACTTAGAAAATTTCTAAGTTATGAAATTTCTTCATTTTAAACCCTAATTTGCAATTTTGGGTTTCTTGATGAACAAGTTTCATAATTTGACATGTCTTGATGAAAAATGAACCTTGGCACTTGATTTTGACCAAAAAGTCAAAGTTTGACTTTTCAGTATACAGTCAAATTTTGATCAGTTGACTGGAAAATTCATCTGTCAATCCTATGCATTTGAGATCTTTTGAACTTGTTGAGTGGGTCAAGACAATTCCATTTAGTCCTTGAGTCCATATATGAGCTTTGTTTGCCATTGGTTAGGTCAAACAGTCAAAAATTACCCTTGTGCAGTCAAAACCCTAAAAATGACTATTTTTCCCTTTTGGTGATCTGATCAAATTTCTTGTGGAATTGTGATCCAAAATTGACTAAATGGTTCATATGAGTTTATTATGTTGATGTGGGTCAAAAATCATGAAGTTTGACTGTCCATTGGCCATAGTTGATTTTTCCCCAATACAGCTGATTTCTAGGTCAACTGTCCAATTGACTGGGCAAAGATTGGAATCAAGGCTTGAAACTTAGTATGGATAAACTTGTAAGTCCAACATGAATCATGAAAGTAACTTTGGGCATTTTAGGTCAAAATATCCCTGTGCAAACTCAAACCCTAATTTGGGTCAACAGTGCAAGGAGGGGTCTTGAGCAGAGCAAACCCTAACTCGATCTTGAGATCCAAGAGCCTTGTGGTGAGAAATGTTGATGGAATGAGAGGGAAATTTTTGGGGTACAACATAGATCAATTCCCTAAACAAGACAGGGTGAATATCTACATGACGAGCATTCCCTTCAAAGGAGTTTTGAAACACATTTCCCATTTAGCACTTCATTCTGAAAAGCATCTCCTTCAGAAGTTTTATTCTGAAAAGCATCTCCTTTAGTTTGTCATTCTGAAAAGCATTTCTCCTTTATATACGGAATCCTGAAAAGCATTTCCCCCAGAGACTGAGTTCTGGCGAGCATTTCCTTCATAGGAGTTCTGAAACGCATTTCCCCTTCAGTACTTCATTCTGAAAAGCATCTCCTTCAGCGCTTCGTTCTGAAAAGCATTTCCCTTTCAGATACAGAATCCTGAAAAGCATTTTCCTCAGAGACAGAGTTTTGGCGAGTATTTCCTTCAGAGGAATCCTGAAACGCATTTCCCCTTCAGCACTTCATTCTGAAAAGTATCTCCTTCAGCGCTTCGTTCTGAAAAGAATTTCCCCTTCAGATGCAGAATCCTGAAAAGCATTTTCCCCAGAGACCGAGTTCTGGAGAACATTTCCTTCAGAGAAGTTCTGAAACGCATTTCCCCTTCATCACTTCATTCTGAAAAGTATTTCCTTCAGCGCTTCAATCTGAAAATCATTTCCCCTTCATATACGGAATCCCGAAAAGCATTTTCCATAGAGACCGAGTTCTGGTGAGCATTTCCTTCAAAAGGAGTTCTGAAACGCATTTCCCCTTCAGTACTTCATTCTGAAAAGCATCTCCTTCAGTGCTTCACTCTGAAAAGCATTTCCCCTTCAGATACAGAATCCTGAAAAGCATTTTCCCCAGAGACCGAGTTCTGGCGAGCATTTCCTTTAGAGGAGTTATGAAATGCATTTCCCCTTCAGCACTTCTTTATGAAAAGCATCTCCTTTAGCGCTTCATTCTGAAAAGCATTTCCCCTTCAGATACGGAATCCTGAAAAGCATTTTCCCCAGAGACCGAGTTCTGGCGATTATTTCCTTCAGAGGAATTCTGAAACGCATTTCCCCTTCAGCACTTCATTCTGAAAAGCATTCTTCAAGATACATTCAAGCTTAGACTTAGTCTAATTTCTATCAACAATCACCTTTGGATGGCATCTATAAGTCCATCTCATACAACTCTTCATCATCTCTCCAAATGGCATCTTTAAGCCCATTCCCTACACAATCAGCTAACACATCATCGAGTGCAAATTTCTGGGTACTCCAGTGTTCAATCATCTTCTACCTTCAAGCTACAAACGGTAACATGTCATACTCGCTTTTCAGGTTTAAGAAGATTGAACAGTGGCAGCTGTTGTACTCCAAAATTTTCCCTCTCATTTCTCAAGATTTTTCTCACAAAATTGCTACTGGGTCAAGACTGCACAAGTCTCTATAGATCATATTGGGCTCTCAAGCATCAAATCAAAGAAGAGAAAGTTTGCTTTGATTCATAAGCTTTGATTGGATATTTGGTCCCCTTCTATCAAGATTTGGTCCATAAGCTTCGATTGGGTATTGGGTCCCCTTCGAGCAAGCTTTGGTCCACAAGTTTCATTTGGGCATATGGCCTCCTACAGACTTTCTTCGATTCACAAGCAATGGCCTTTTACAGGCTTGCTTCAATTCACAAGCAATGGTCTTTTACATGCTTGCTTTGATTCACAAAGTAGTGACCTCCTGCATACAAGCTTCGATTGAACAATGGTTATCTGCATGCAAGCTTCGATTGAGCAATGGCCTCATGTAGTTTTATTTTTATTCACAAAGTAGTGGCCTCCTGCATACAAGCTTCGATTGAGCAATGACCTCTTATATGCCTGTTTCGATTCACAAAGCAATGGGCTCCCACAATGTTTTCTTCGATTCAGAAAGCAATGGCCTATTTCCTGCTTGCTTCAATTCACCAGGCAGGGGTTTACCTCATGCTAGCATGCACAAGGCAATGACTTCCTTCATGCTGAACACCCACAGGACATTGATTACCTTTATGCTAGCTTCGACTGGGCAATATCTCCCTTTAAAACAACTTGCTTCGATTCCACCTTTAGACCCTTCAACACACATAATTTCTACACTATGACACACAATTGATGGCCCATTCGACGGACATGCATTGGTGGATTTGAAGGACATACATGGTGTCTCATTCGAAGGACATACCTTGGTGGCCCATTCGAAGGACATACCTTGGTGGCCCATTCGAAGGACAAATATTGGCGGCCCATTCAAAAAATTGCAAGTGGTGCATTCGAAGAACATACAAGTGGTACATGTGGTCCCTTCGAAGAATACACATATGATCCAATCGTAGGACACACATTTGGCCCCTTCAAAAGATACACATATGATCCATTCAAAGTACACACTTTGGGTGGAAACAAATATTGTTGTCTGAAGAGGAGTCTGGTCGAAGGTTGGATCTATATAGTCAAAATAAAAGGTTGAAGTATTCAAGATACTTGCTAACTAAAGTCCTATGTGCTACCAAGCTCAGGCCTGTTGTACTGGCCACAACACTCCAAAACTGCTGCAAAGCAATCCTTCTATGCTGCTTCCATATTTGCACCAAATTGGCATACAAAAACTGCACCTCAAAAGCTATAAAGACAACATACCCAATTTGTTCAAATTCTTTTGTTTTCCCTCTCAAATCTCAGCCAAATTCTTCTATAAGATGTTCCACAACACATCTTAGGGGAGCTTTTTGGTGGCTAGAGAGAGATTTACTAACAAAGCAGAGAAAGGAGAAAACACTTCACATACTCTCAAACTCAGAATCAAAAGACCACACCTTTGTTTCTGTCCAGAACTAAAGAAACACAACACTTATTTCTTTTTCTTCAAATCCAGAACCAAACAAGCACAACTTTATTTTTCTTGGCTTTCGAATGCAGTCAAAGAAACACAACACTTGTTTCTCTCCCTTCGAATCTAAGAGCATCCAGGACAATCACTCAAGGTCCAAAGACACCAACTTCAAATTCAAGGTAAGTCTTCCTGACTTTAACCCTTTCGTTTCAAGCATGTAAATAACATTTTACTTATTTTTCATTTCTACCCTTTCGATTGTTTGCTTTTCTTATCCAAATATATATTAGAGACTAACGTGTACAGGCCATATTAGCATGGTTTCGATCCACACTGCTATTATGTCCCAAACGAAAGAAAACATAAAAATGTGTGTGAATCAAAGGGTATGCTTCGATACACTGATTTGCAGGCCCAAACGAAAGGAAATGGAGTGTAAATCGAAGGACACAACATTGATTGTGGTAAGATAGAAATCAACTATTTTCTTAAGGATTTTCCTTGATTATGAGCAATTTTTAAATAATTTTCTAAGATATCTACAATATGTTCGGTATCATCTTTTTATCCATAAATTCTCTTATCTTATGAATCTAACTTCAATAGTACATACTTTTCAGCTTATAGAGATCTCATTATAAACTCTAAAATAATTTATGTTAGCAATTTTTCTTGTAATTTTGATCGATCAACCGCCGTTTCAGCCGAACACTGAGGCATGTTATGTTATTTAAGAATGACGAGTTGTTTGAATTTCACTTATACAGCGAGGCATGTTATGTTATTTGAGAATGACGAGTTGTTTGAATTTCACTTATTTTGCTTGTCAAGATGAATTCCCTTGTTATAGCCAACATGATCATTTCTCGAAAGACTAATAGTCTTCATTTGCTTCCACTTCTTGACACATTATATATCACGGAATACACACATTAAAATTGAAAGATCAAACATATTCATTGAGAAACTAATAGTTGTGTAGACCAACTTGCAAATATCGGTCACAATGAAAATTTTGAATTAATAAAATTTCAATCTCCTCATCCATGTTTAATTTTGTTGTAAGATGATTGTTGAGGGATCTCTTTATTTCGTTTTGTTCCTCTAGTTTTAAATGTTTCTATTCAATAAAAATAAAAACAAGCGTAAATTCCTCCTTCTCTAGACTTTCAAAAACTAAAAATAATGGTAATATGTTCTCGAAGTACAGAGAACTAAAATTTCAAAACAGCAATGGGACTTGAGCTATATGAGATGTAACCAGCAGTGTGCCAAATCTTTACAGCATCACATTTCATGCTAGCGCCAATTTTGTTAATCAATAACCAACCAGCGCCAATTTTGTTAATCAATAACCAACCAACCAAAGGATGAGTCAAAGATGATGATGACAGAGAACCAGAGCAAACTTGATCTCAAATTCCAAAATACTCTCTCTGTTTCTTTTTAAGTCTGTTTCTTTTTAAGTGTTAGATAGTGGATTTTTAGAGTTATTTTTCCTATTTTACCCTCAGAATGTAAGTATCTATCAAAAACTTTTGATTTGACAATACTAATACAAAGACATTAAGCTAAGTATGTTTAGCACAACTCAAATAAAGCTTACATTAATTTTTAACCTCAAAAATATCTTAGGCACTGCATTTTGCAATTTTGCAATTGCATGTTGTAGTTTCAAAGAGCTGTGCCAACAATAGAGGTTGCCAAAATATCTAAATTCCAAAATCTCCATTCAAATTATTATGCTAATTAGTTGATTTGAAGTTTACACCTGAAGCAGTTACAGCAACTACATAACTTTGCCAGTTAAAATCCAGGCACATGATGTCTTTCCACAAAAGTTTGAGAAATAATAACTAGTGAGAAGTTTGATTATAGCTAATTATGTAAGCTAGTACTTGGAAATGAAGGAAACCGGCATGACGTAGTAAGTAGGAAACTACCCTTGGAGAGGCGGGAATTTCACTGTGGCAGGTGAGCTATAGGCCAGCAATAATTCCAAACATGTTACAAATCTAGGAACTCATTCTGCAGTTAAATAACAGGCTCCTCCAACTCCTCATCGGTTTTCTTCCTGTACTTGCGGTTTGACCTCTGAGAGCTTCTTTTAGTATCCTCGATAACTTCCTCTTCATCCTCCTCCATTGCACATACATCACTATTTTCAGTGTCGCCAGCAGCAGCTACAGTAACAGGGAAAGCCTTTTTATTCATACAATCCTTTTCAACATCAAGCTTAAGCTTTGACACTGTCTCATTCTCTCCCATGGTTACATCACCAGATTTCTTCTTTGGTATAAAGGTAACAGATGGAAGATCATCCAACGCTTCATCGGCCTCTGTAGATGCATTTGAACCTTTTATCTGTGCAAGGAAGCTCATGTATGCCTCCTTATTTGCTTTGTCATCAATGTCAGTTGAAGAATCAAAAGTATAATGTGTATATCTTGAAGGATTGCGGATATAATCAGGA
Source organism: Vicia faba (assembly GCA_948472305.1). Taxonomy (NCBI): domain Eukaryota; kingdom Viridiplantae; phylum Streptophyta; class Magnoliopsida; order Fabales; family Fabaceae; genus Vicia; species Vicia faba. Next base: position 523,058,404 of record OX451740.1, on the reverse strand, counting down.
ACTGCAGAAGCAAATTCCTGCAACTTCGATGGCTGATTTAAAGCTGCGTCCTCTTCCATTGAAGAGCTCTTCATGCGAACATCCCTGGTTCCTTCCTTCCCATCATCATCACCGTCACCATCAACACGTTCCGAATCAAACCGAACACGTTTATTAGGCCTAGACTCCGATGTATTATCTTTACTCTTCAAAATTGACTTCGGGTTAACGCTAACAGAATCACCCCCACCGCCACCGCCACCAATGTCAGGTGTAGTAGATTTGGCAGAGACTCGCAAAACATCATCAATTCCGTTTGCTCCTCCATCATCCTGTTCCAGCTTAATCTTAGCAGCCATGTGATTCGCTCGCGGGTCTCTTGAAAAACCTCCAAACGCACGAGAACTTATCCCAATTCCATCTTCATTTATAGCACTCATATACACACGATCCCCCAAGTCATCTTGGCCTAAAGCTTGTTTGTCATAATGATCTTCCTCTTCCTGCGTTTAACAATTCAGTCAAGTTCTTTTTGTTTTAATCTCAATCCAAACTTGAAGAAGGAAAAAAATCAGAAGTTGCAACAAACATTAACACCATAAAAAACGAAACCCTAATTTAAAACAAATAAAAACGATAACTTTATCACTTCAACACTCGTCAATTTCTTTGTCACAGTAATGTCCCTCTTGTAATGAACTTTTAATATACAAAAAATTGAATTTAGGTCATCTACTTGATAGAACAAACTTAAACAAATTCAAATTAAATAATAAAAACAGTAAATTTCTAATAAAAAAGAGGAATCACGAATTGGTACCTCAAAATCGAGGGTGCAATCGAGACCGATACCGGATTTAACCTGCCACTGTTCATCATCGTAATCGGAGGGCTTAGATGGAGCGGCGTTTTCATCTTCGTCGTCGAGGTCGTCGAGGTCGTTCTCCAGCTCAGGTTCGAGAGGGGGAGAAGATGGGTAGGGTTTGGGTTGGGATTCGGGTTTGGGTTTGGGTTTGTTGTTGGTTTCGTCTTCGGAGAGAGACCAAAGAGAAGCGGCAGAAGGAATTGGAAGAGAACCGAAGGCTTTCTCTACACGAACTCTGAAACTATCTTCCATGGTTGATTTTAGGTTTGGAAGGTCGTGGATTTAGCAACGGAATTCAATTTAAATGGGGTTTGGAATTTCAAGTGTAGAGGTAAGGGGAAGGGTGGTTTTGGTATTGCATAAACAAGAAACTTGTTGGACAAGTCCAAATCAAGAGTCTAATGGAAGATTTTAGGAAACTAAGATCCAAACAATCCACTTCACTTCTTTAAATACATCCTACTAAATTTTTTATATTATTTTATCTTTTTCAATTATTTAAATAATTTATCTATATTTTCTAAATATCCATACAATCTATCGAAAATTCTAAAAAGAGTCATATTAAACATTACAACATACCTCAAATTTAATTTTATAAAATATATATTTTTATCCAATTCAAGTTTAAGGACGTTATTGGGTGGAAGCACGTTTGCAAACTAAAGCACAGTAATGTAAGTTGATTATTTATAGTTTTCTGACATGATGGTTTTGAAGTATGTGTATGAACCGTGACATGGCACTAATATCTTTGCTCTCATAGTAATTTTATCTTCCAATCCTAAGCTTTTATTTTTAAGTTGTATTGTATCCATAAATTTTTTTATATGAGAAAAAATCAAATAAAATAGAGAATATGATCTTCTAACTCCCTTTTAAATTAATTATTTTCATATAAAAATTAAATTATAATTTAAATAATTATTACATATTTTAATTTAGTTATTTAATTAAATTAATTTATTATTTAACGTTAATATTTTTCTATGTGCTTACATTCTAGACAATTAACTTTCGAGAAAGATCGAGGAAGTCACGCTCCTTTACAGGATCAGGTAGAGAAGTACTCGACAAAGAATTTGTAGAAAAATTCTCTATGTGATTATATTTTGTACAGTTGAATTTCAAAATCATTGGAGAAACCTCTTAAGCAAGGCGAATACAATAGGAAGGGAGATCCCGACGAGCATGTACAACTCGTCAACGATCGATTGAAATGCTTCCACGTTACCGAAGCGTCCAAGTGTAAATTGTTTGTGTTAACCCTGATTGGATCAGACAGATTATGGTCTAACGCTTTATCAGACAGTAACATCAAGTTCTAGACTGACATGTGCGAGAGCTTCGCCGCTCACTTTACCATCTGGAAGAGGCTGCTAGTGACAATAGATTCCTTAAGTTGGATCATATAAGGAAAGAAGGGAGAGTCTTCGGTCTTATATCGATCGTTTCACTAAAGTAGTCGTGGAAGTTGAAGGAGACGAGGATGGCTTCAAATGTTAAATATTTGAGAATGGCCTATTGCGAGTTAGCCACTTCAGACAAAATCTTGGAAGGAGAGAAGCGTGCACCGTAAAGGAATTACTCGTTAGACTACGGCGACTTATCTATAGGGGGTGAATAGATCCCCAATTAAAAATTACCTTTCAAAAATAGGTATTTAAAAACTTATTTGAAAAACAATGTTGAGCGGAAGGATTTTGACCTAGATCAAAATAGTAGTCTAAACGAACCTAGTTATTGGAAACTCGGATATGCACAAGTCGTATGAAATTAAGATAATGATAAAATCAATCAACATAGAAATATCTCAATTAACAGTTTAATATCAAATACAACGATTTCCTATTTCCAATTAAATCAAGTTAAAAATATAACTTGACAATTTGTCGAACACTTGACGCACAATTGATTTTTCAGAATTTTCTTTGAGCTTTGTTGATATGAAAAATACTTACAATCAAAGTGATTATAAGCTAATTAATAAAGAAATTTAAAATTTAATAATCAAAGAAAAATTCTATAAGAATCTATCAATCAAACAACACATTCAACAAATTACATATAGAAAGTAAATGAGAGTTACTCGTTTATCACAATTTACTAACAACCTATTTCCAATGTAATTAAGCGGAAAATTAGAACAATGCAATTTGTCGAACACTTGGTATGCAAACGAATTTTTATAATTTTCCTTTGAGTTTTATTGATATGAAAAATCACTTATAATCAAAGTTATTATAAGCTAATCAACAAACCAAATTAAACAAAAACAATCACGGAAAAATTCTTACGAGTCGATCGATCAAACAATGAAATTCAACAAATTATGAAATTTTGGCACACTAAATAGATGTTAAGACTGATGTCACAACACTAAAACACAATGTCGAGAATGATGTTAACACATCATCTTACTGACAGAGCAATTTACAAAAACAATAAATCATGCAAAAACTAAATTGCAGAAGATAAATAACACAATCAAATGTTAACCCAGCTCAGTGCAACTTCACCTACTCTAGGGGCATCCAATCCAGAAAGGAAGTCAACTATAATAGTATTAGTTCAAAGTTTAAACAACTCAAATTACAACTTATCACCTAATCATTATCCATGTAATTTCTACCTAGGAACCTCCTACATATGAGAACCCCCTCTCACTTTCGACAATCACCTCAGTGATAATAACAATGATCAAAATAGAAGAACACATTTCCAATTAAACAGATTATAATCTTTGCTTAAAAGCTCATGAGTGAATCACAATGAACAATGAACAATCAGTCAACCTCAATGCATCAAACAAGATACATGGGTGACATACAAAAATAAAGAACAATAGAAAGACTCTCAAACCTTAAATACTCTTGAATAACAACTTTTGTTTTTCACACACTTTGCACTAGGTTTAGGTTTTTCCTTTTAAACTCCTCATTTAGCATAGGCTTCAGATTCTCCACTCAATTTATTGTAGATCCACAAACTGATGGTTGCATAAATTATGCAGAAAAGATCTCCTTGAAATATGGGGAAAAATCACAAGTTTTTTATATTGTCTCAACTCTAATTTTAGAAACTAATGCACATTGGAGATGAAATTACTTGTTCCAAAAATAACCCTTCTTGATCTGCATAAATATGTAAGATAAATCAATTGAGAATCTCACAAAAATCAAATCAGAACTTTCAAGAAGCAACAGTGGCGCCTGCTACATAAAGTGATCAAGAGGTCATGATATTTTGCTCAACATCTGGTTGTGATACATGTTTTACCGAAATTGTTGCCAATCACAAAATCAAAGACCTAACAATCTCCCTCTTTGACAAATGTTGGCTAAAACAACCTTTGCACAATAAATCTAGAGATAAGGAATAAAACCTCAATAAAACATACAAACACAAGATACGTGAATTACATGTATACTTTGTAAATAACTACAAAAGAAAGTAAGAGATATATGCAGCAACAGAGAGACCCAGCCTCACACACAAAACACTAGAGAGAAATCTCCTTCAAACTCCAAAGATCAGACGTTGTGACATGTAGTCTGGCATCATATAACATAGCACAATAACTCATCATGGCACCATGCTCAACAACTTTAGACAGAACCATTATAATCAATACTCCCCCTTAAGTGAACATCCAAATAACTATCCAAGTTCACAAATTAGAGGCATGTGGAAGCAGAAGAATAAGCCTCACAAAAACTAAAAGAAAACTAAGTTTTCCATAAAACTCCAGGCAAGATGTCAGGACATTTGGCATGACATCAAGCACACACATATCACAGTGACAATACACAACACAAGCATGACAGACAATCATGCTCCCCCTAAACCCTTGCATGTATAACAACAACAAAAACTACTCTCCCTAAGCAGTGGTATAGTCTTTTCAAAATGTCAACCAAAATCTCAAGACATTTGAAATGATATCAGGACAAAAACACACAAAGCAAAGCTAACACACTATAATGTCACTACAACAAATAGCACTTTTGGCAGCGCATCTACGAAAGCGCTTTTAAGAGAAAGCGCTTTCGTAGCCTTTAAAAAAAATTCGCTTAAAAAAGCGCTTTTATAGGGTTTCCTACAAAAGCGCTTTTCAGAAAGCGCTTTCATAGGTATTTGAAATATCTAACCTACGAAAGCGCTTTTGAAAAGCGCTCTTATAGGTGGCCCTATAAAAGCGCTTTTGAAAAGCGCTCTGAAAGGGGGACCTACGAAAGCGCTTTCTAAAGCGCTCTTATATGGGGGGCATACGAAAGCGCTTTTTACCTCAGAAGCGCTCTCATATGGGGGCATACGAAAGCGCTTTTAAAAGCGCTTTCGTAGGTTGTTTTTATAATTAAATTAAAAATCACCAAATCTGATATTTGCCCTCAGATTCGTTCGTTCAGTACTCTTCTTCATTTCTTCGTCTTCTTCATTCTGCCGTCTTCGTCGCCGCCGCCGTTCCTTCCGTCTTCTTCAGTCGTCGCCGCCGTTCGTTCCGTCTTCTCCATCTTGGTAAGTTTCTTCTTCTTCCATTATCTTCTTCCATTATCTGCTTCCACGGCCTAGGTTTAGTTCCAATTATTAATGGTTGTTGTAATGTGGTTTTTGGATATGATTTTTATTACATGAACTGGGTTATCCCCTTTGTTTGGATCATAAGCTTGGTGGTTGAATACTTGAATCCATCCATTATCCCCTTTACAAGAAATGTATTTGAATGGTTTAGCCTCACTTATTTCTTTGTGGTTGCATGTTAATGCTTTTGTTGAAACGAAGTCCTAAAAATTGTAATATGAATTTGGGTGCATTACTTTGCAATTTTAATCGTTGTTTTGTGTATTTGATGGTATTGTTTTTTAAATCTTTCTGTGCAGAATAGTCTGTCGATCGATAATGTATGAACAAAAACTAAAATCAGAACATCTAAAATCAGAACATCTAAAATCAGAACATCTAAAATCAGAAACTTTTAACCATCAATAAAAATTAGGAAACAAAATCTAAAATCAGAAACTTTTAACCATCAACAAAAATTAGGAGGGGATTGATCTTAAAAATAAACTTGGACCCTTAATTCTTTAAAGCATATTATCACATATTTTGATAAAATTAATAGTTTGTTGCCAGCAGGCCGACCTAGTCGATATGCTGTGTGGTCTGGCAGTTGTGCTGCAGCGAGTAGGCGACTCTAAAATTCTAACTGAATCTGCTATTTTTTAGCTGTTGTGTATGCTGGTTTGGTGGGTCATGGTCGAGTAGCATTTTTCCTGAACAACTCATAAACTGGTAGTTCCCAGCTGGTCGATCTGGTGGATGCGCTTTGCGAAGCTGCAATATAAATTTGAAAACTAAAGTTCTTAGACTTTCACCTTACATCTATTATTAATTGAAAGTTACTTTTATTTCCTTTTGTACTTAAATTTCTCTTTACCTAGAATGTTTATCTCTCAAAGGGTCTAAACGAGCCCAGTAGTAAGGTGATCATTTTGTGATTAAAGGATGATATGATGCGTTAATCCACTCCCAAGTTCAACCCAGAAAACTTATGTGCTGACACTAATCTTGCTATGCTCACACTCCTAATGTTGAATTATATAGCATATTCAAATTAGATAAGTGTCATTATCTATTCCATTGTCAATAATAATCTAAAAGCCCTGATGAGCTCACACCCAGACTGTTAGTTATATGAAGCATATTAGATAATTGTCATTAACTATTTCATTTTCAAATTATATTATTACAATTGTGTTTATCTATTAACAATCTCAAAGACCACTTTAGTGGAAATAAAAATTGCATGAAGCGCTTATAAGTCCAACTACTATAAATTAAGTCATCACCCCCGGTATGATCACTATTACATGTTTGGATTTAAATGGTGGTTAAAGCTATGAATGTATTTGAATAAATGCTTTGTAGAAAAATCATTCATTATACAATAGCTTACAAATCTGAGAGAATATCATATGTTTGGAGTTTGGCAATGAGATGTATGATAGAGATCAACCACCTAATATTTCTTTTTTCTTTGTAATACTTGTATTTCTGCATAATTAAATCTTATGAAGCTTAACTGTTATAAAATGATAAACCAAGGCCTCATTACAGCTTCAAAATCTAATTAAATATGCACTAAAGACAAGTATTGATAACTGAAATGGTCTTCAAATAGTTTGGTCCCTAGGCTTAAAGTTTATAACTTGAATGCTAAGTAGGAAGCATGCTTCTGTTTTTTACATAATTGCTGGTGCTGCTAAATTCTAGTTGAAATATTTAGTATCTAATTCTATTGTTTTTGGTTTAGTCATGCTTTCATCAATAAAATTGAATGCTTTTGGTTTAGTATTAGCTAGTCCAATACCTTCGTATAAAGAAGCATATCCTTGTAAACTTCCAAAGCAGTTTTCCAGGTTCTGTCAATTTCTGTGTATGCAAGTATAAGAATAGTGTTTTGTGGGAGCACTGTTATATGCAGTTTTTGTCTTTGATGCACAACCAAGTATTTTATAGTCTCTTTTATAGCAAGTCTCATGTTTCATATATTTCAAAGGATTTACATATAACTTATTATTTGCGGATTATATTGCGTAAAAGCTCTTGATGAAAGCATGTAAGAGAAACATGATCACCAATTTAGTTAGTTTGTTTATGCATTTGAAAGACACATATATACCTTTCTTTGGTGTTTACATCATTGATCTCACAATTATCATACTTCAAGTAGTCAATTCCCATAAAGAATCATTGAAAATTGATGTTAATTAAATTCATATAGTATATAATTTATGTAAATGCAAAATGGCTATTTAATTCATTCCGTGTATACTTTGTGTTTTGACAGAAAATGTATCACGATGTTCCACAATGGGATGTTCCACAAGATGATGCAGAAAATGTTCCTCAAGGAGATGTTCCACAAGATAGTGTTCCACAAGACACTTCAGATAAGGACATCACACGAGGCATAACTATCATGCGGGGAATCATCCGTGATAGAGATAGAGGTATTACGTATAATGTAGAGTGGAATAATGATGACCAACTGATTGGGCCTAATTCTGCAAAGCTGACAAGCTACATCGGTACGCTTGTTCGTATGCACATTCCGATCACCACTACTAGCTGGAAAAAAGGAGAGTTGGATGCTAAAGAAAGAATTTGGACCGAGATAAAGGTATCATATATGGTTGTTGTTATTTGCTTTATTTTGACGAAATTATTGTTTTTAAATTACATATACTAACACCCTCTATGCGTATATTTTTTTGTAGAGGTCTTTTAACATTGAAGATGCCCGCAAAAAGTATATAATGGGCTTGGCCGGAAAAAGACATAGAGGGTGGAGAAATTTTTTGACAAATAAGTTTCTTAAAGACAATGAAGGAAATTTTGTTGAAGAGGAACCTGAACGACCAAAAAAATATGAGAGCTTCATTACACCCGAAGAATGGGTTGCTTTTGTGGGCCAAAGAAAAGACGATAATTTCAAGAAAGTGAGTGCTGTAAATCGGGATAGAGCGTCAAAACCCGCATATCCATATAAAAAAGGTCGTTTGGGATATGCACGCTTACAGGAAAAAATTGTAAGTAAATCTCAATTCTACGATCTTATTAATTATCTCAATGTGTATTATTAATTTGTAACAATGTGTATTGATGATTTTATTATTTGTAACAATGCGTAGTTGGAGGAGACGCAGAGTGACGAAACATCACTACCTGCACATGTGCTGTGGAAGGAAGCTCGTGTTGGCAGAGATAAAGTTGTTAACCCCGATCTGCAACATATTTATGATGAGTGTGTAAGTATACCATTATGTCTTTAATTAATATATAATTAACGTTGTGTCTTTAATTATCGATATTTAAATGAATTACAGGAGACTATATCGCAATCGGTATCCTCGGGTGATGACTCGAATATCAGGAGCGTACTCAGTCGAGCACTATGTGTTGCTGAGTATCCGGGACGAGTGAGGGGTAAAGGCCATGGTGTGACTCCTACCTCTCTTTATAACAATCCAAGAAGAAGAAATCCTAGCAATGCGGAAGTGATGCAAACATTGCAGGATTTACAAGCACAAGTCCGTGAACTGCAGAGGGACAAAGAGAGGTATATGGCCGAAAGGAGCAGTTCACAGTTCAAAGAAACTAGTGACAAGGCTAGTATCAACCGTCAACAAAATTTTCCCGAGGTAATTAAGATGATAATCCATTATATTTAGAGAAAGTATAATTATAACGGTTATTATTGTCAACATTAAAGGAAGTCTAACGGTTATTATTGGTTTAGGGCATTTCATGTTGTCAGCTGTATCTAGCTTCTCCGACTTATCGGGTAGTTGGCAAGGGAAAAGTGCACAACACCTCGGGAGATTTAATTCACCATAGACCGCTCCCGGATGGCCACATGAAGGTATCGGTTGATGTTGTTTTAGATATGAATGCATTGCTACCGGTACCTGACATTGTTGCGGAGACCACATTGCTGCGAGATGCAGTAGGATCTTTTGTGGCATGGCCATCAGACCTCATCTGCATAGATGATCAGGTATGTTGAAAACCATTATGAATCTTTAAGTATTCAACTGACAGTTCTGACCTGAATTTTATACATGGTAATTTTAGACTCCTGCAAAACCCGCATCTAAGGATAAAGGGATTTTGCAGCACGGCGAGTGTATTGCATCGCAAAGACAGGTACTTTTATAGTGAATTTCATTTATGATCGGAATAAAAAACTGCATAACTTTGTATCTTACATAATTCTATATGATTTTTAAGGTACCTTCTCAAGATCAGTCACAGCAGGTGAGCCATAAAGCTAGTAGGGTTCCACCTAAGAAGAAGGTTCCTGTCCGTAAATTTGTGCCTAGGTATCGACAGTGTCTGGAGACACTAGTTGGCACATCAGATTTGATGAATGATGGAATTCGTCAAATCGATGTGGATGAAATTGTCTTTGGTTTTCCATGTACCGAAACCATTGGATTAGAGGACATGGAACAAATCTTTCATCATCGAGAGTTAGGCATCAGTGTGATGCACTCGTACATCCGGTAACCCGATCAATATATTATTTGATTGGTTGAACATTTTTTTTAAACATTTAATTGAAATAGTCTAATATTAATTATGTTTTTATTTAAGGATGTTATTTGACAAATTGATGCGCGAGAATCAATTGTCAAATAGATTCCGTTTCGTGTCAACCTCCCGTGTTAGCGGAGCAACAATTTCTAGGGAACCTGATTCAGTAAGAGAACACTTGGTCGAAAGATTCAGGACAACTGCCAGTACAGAGAGCTTGTATCTTTTGCCTTATAATACAGGGTTAGATTTTCATTCTAAGCTCCTTTTAATATTTGTATTTTTTACATTAAAATTCGCTTCTAAATTGTTGCTTTAATTTATAGATGTCACTGGTTGTTGCTTGCAATCAATCCCATAAAAGAAGTGGTCTATTACCTGAATTCGGTTGACGGTGATTGGACAAATTATCCGGAAATGAAGCTAGTGATTGATACGTAAGTGACATTATTCTAATTATTCGTTTGTGTTTATATATTTAATTATTTCAATGTCATTGTTCTAAATAAATATTTTAATTTTGTCATCAGTTCAATACAAGTATTCCGATGTGAAAGGGGAGCACGAGTACCACGGTCTAGATCAAACAACATTAATTGGATCAAAGTACAGGTATATAAATTTCAACAATTTTGCTTATAATATTTATGCTACTTGATAAATCAATAGATGTGTATAATCTTATTTGTTTTTCTATGTAGTGCCCTCAACAACAAAACGGCATAGATTGCGGATACTTTGTTTTGATGTTTATCAAAGAAATCATTCAAATGAATGAAATCGAGATTCCAATCACGGTATGGATTTATACTTTGTTTTATTACTTATCGGATTTTGCATATAATTTATTACATTAAACTAAATCATGCATATATTTTGTTTTGTAATGTAGTATTTTGATCAATACAATTGTCCATATTACTCGCCACGTCAATTGGAAGAACTCAAAGAGGAGTTGTGCCAATATTTTATTGAGCTAAGAATCATATAATAAGGTACGATTACATTGTTGTGTGAAAATTGGTTAATTATGAATATATTATTTTGTGTATACAACACTGACCGTGTTATTATGTTCATATTGCAGGATCAGGACCTTGGATATATATGTAGATTAGGATTGATTTACTTAGTGTTATATAGCTGATTTCTTCGGGTGTATTTTGTTACGTTTAAAAACATGTAAATATTGAATTACAATGGTGTATATATATTTTGGATATGAATTGATTATAATGGTATTTGTGTATATATATATAATATTTTGTATTTGAATTACATTTGGTATTTGGATTAAAACTAATATATATTGGTATTTCTAGATTAGATTGTAAAATACCGGTTTAAGAATTACAGGTTTGCTGCAAAAAAAATGCAGGTTTAGAAATTTTTTAAATTTTAGATTTTTCAGTAGAAAACCTATGAAAGCGCTTTTAAGAAAAAGCGCTCTCTTAGGCCTACCTATGAAAGCGCTTTTAAGTAAAAAGCGCTTTCATAGGTAGGCCTAAGAGAGCGCTTTTTTCTGAACAAAAAGCGCTCTTATAGGCCTACTTTATATGCATTCTGAATACACCTATGAAAGCGCTTTTTGTTCAGAAAAAAGCGCTCTCTTAGGCCTACCTATGAAAGCGCTTTTAAGACAAAAGCGCTTTCATAGGTAGGCCTAAGAGAGCGCTTTTTTCTGAACAAAAAGCGCTTTCATAGGCCTACTTTATATGCATTCTGAATACACCTATGAAAGCGCTTTTTCAGGAAAAAGCGCTCTCTTAGGCCTACCTATGAAAGCGCTTTTTACTTAAAAGCGCTTTCATAGGTAGGCCTACGAGAGCGCTTTTTTCTGAACAAAAAGCGCTGCTAAAACCTTTAGCAGCGCCACCTACAAGAGCGCTTTTAAGCGCTTTTAAAGCCCAAAAAAAGCGCTTTCGTAGGTTATTTCTGGCATAGTGTGTACTCCCCCTTTTTAGCTAAAAATTGACAAAAATAGAGTAAATACACAACAAAAATGGAAGCACATGCTAGCAGATGGAAACATAAATACTTGATGGAAACACACAGTCATTGGAAACACAAATTTCATATGGAAGCACACATAGTAGATGGAACCTATTGTTCCTCAAAAATGTAGATGCCCAGTTCAACCCTAAGCTTTTCAAATTAATTTCCATCCAAAACTTTGGTGAAAATAACAGCCAGTTGTTTCTCAGTAGTCACATGCTCCAGAGTAATCACCGTGTCTTCATCAAGATCTTTGATAAAATGATGGCAAATGTCAATGTGCTTGGTCCTGCTATGTTGAATAGGATTCTTTGAAATGTTGATAGCACTCAGATGGTCACAGTATAATGTCATGACATCCTGCTTGACATTATATTCTTTTAACATTTGTTTCATCCATATTAGTTGTGAATATCTACTTCCAGCTGCAATATACTCAGCTTCAACATAGATAAGAAAGCATAGTTATGTTTCTTACTAAACTTGGAGATCAGATTATTTCCTAAAAAGAAACATCCACCAGAAATGCTTTTTCTGTCATCAGTATTACCTGTCCAATCTACATCACAATACCCCACCAACATGGAATTTGATCCATGAGAGTATAACATTCCATAGTCACTAGTACCATTGATGTACATCAAAATCCTCTTTACTTGATTGATGTGACTTGTCTTTAGCTCAACTTGATAACTTGCACAAACACCTACAACAAATGCAATATCAAATATGCTAGTTGTAAGATACAATAAGCTACCAATCATACTTCTGTATAAACTTTCATCCACATCAACACCTTTATCATTTTTATATAATTTCAAATGAGTAGGTGCACGTGTCCTCTTGTGACTTGCATTTTCATTACTATAGCGGTGAAAAATTGAGAGTAAGTTATTAATTAACTTAACTCACAAAGTGAAAGTCGCCACTGCACTTTATTGTTTCCAAGGGAATGTGAAAAGAGCGAATAAAACCCCAAGAAGTTTTTAAAGCAAAACTAATAAAACAAAAATCTAGGTACGAGGGTTAGTTGTAAAAAGGGAAGATATTAGCATCCTAAACATTTACGGTACTCCACATGAACCTCTTTGAAAATATATCTATTTGGCTAAAAAGAGATGTTTACAAAAGAGTGTGGAGATGAAAAAAGAAAATGTCTTTTTTATTATTTTTTGATTCGGCAAAACTTCAATGAGTTTCGTGCCTACGTACCACCAATGTGCACTGGTTAAATCAGAACCACGTAGTTCTTCTAAAAAAAGTTGAAACTTTGTTTGTTGATTGATTTTAGAAGAGGGGACAAGTCATCATCTTAAGGAAAATACTCAACTAATCCACCACACACATAGGAAAGATAAATCTTTGCATCACAATGAAAGAAGAGCTCCAACTTGGATATAGAATCAATAAGTATTCCCTAGCTCTCTCGAGTGGAAAATAATCAACATTATTTCAATCAATGCAATGGGGATAGGGGAATTACATCTCAACTATGGAGATGACTCATGTCTAATTTTAAGAAAAGTTTTTAAAGATAAAAGCCAAAGTGGCAAAAAGTTTGAATGAGTTTTTTTTGTGTTTTTTAATCTTATTAAAAAAGGTTTGAGATGTTTAAGGTGTCTTAGCATTTATTAAAAAAGAAAGTTTGAAAATGTAATGATCTAAGTCAAGGATTTTTATTGAAAGGGGTACAAATTTGAAAATTAGGGTTTAGGGGTCAAATATGAAAACAAATAAAATATGGGCAAAAGAAACAACAAACACACAAGAGGCAAGCACTTGACAAGAAGTCAACATACACAATCCATTTCTCTTGGATTTAATCACAAACAACATCAAACTAGCATTCACCAACACATGGCAAGGTTTTCATCAACAACTAAACATGCCAAAACTCAACAAAGAAAACCTCAAGATTAAATCATGAAGTGCATAAATCAAAGCATGAAGATAATCCTCAAAATTTAATCAAGAGATTGAAAGAAAAGAATCAAGAAATTATTAAGGACATGGCATTATTTTTAGATAAAAAATAAACATGAAGAAAAACAAAGATCAAAAATAGTAAAATAGAAGTCCTAAAAAAATCCTAAAATATAAACATGCATTTTTATTTATTTTTATCAATTTTCAAATATTAAAAAAATAAAAGAAAATTAAAACAAAAAATAATTAAAAAAGAAAAAATGAAATGAAATAGAAATTGGAGGTGCATGTTGAATTGAGAAGGATTGCAAATATGAATATGAGTGAGGCCCAAAGCCCATATAATAACCCTAATTTCATCTTCTAAAAAAACATTAAAGAAAAACAAATAATAGTGAATTAATAATAAAAAATAAAATAAAAGAATAATAAAATAAAATAAAAATGGGGAGAAAACCAAGTTGGTTCGTCCCTTCTCCGTCATTCTTTCACAATTTGTTTTTTTAATTATTTTCATTTAATTTAAACAAAAAAAAAAAACCCAACTAAAGCCCATTTGTCAAATTTAAAAAGAAATAAAAGAAATGAAATTAAAATTAGAGAAAATAAAGCATGTGAGGGAAGACATACACATAATCTTCCTTTTTCTCTTGTACATCGTTTATCTCTCTCTTGTTCATGTTACCGCACAAGAAAACACCATGGCTAAAAACTCCACTAAATCAAAGCTCACCCAAAAATGAAAACTTGTGGTGCATTTACATGCACTTTTTCATCCTTAACTCGAAACACTCACTCAAATCTTATAGGCTCAACCAGCAACGTTTAATTTCAGTTTACACAACAAAAACTTAGAGTTTCAAAGCTAAACTAAACGATCATGGTAAATAAATTCAAGCCAAAGATAAGGGATTATTGATCATCAAAGCAAAAGCTACACAATAGTATAAATAAACTGTGAAAATGATGAAGAAACTCACATGGTCGGAGTTACTCCGACGGTTTAGACTCTGATGAGGTAAGCTTGAATTTTGATTTTCTCTCTTTTCCTGTTTTGACTCTCCTCTTCTTAGATTCTTCTTTTCAAATCCTTGTTGAGATTGTGTGGTTGATCTGGAAATGATGCAGAGTAGATGGAAGTTGTTATGTTGATGCTACTTCCATGAGAGATGTAAATTACTGTCGCGGATCTTGTAACTCTTGCAAGTTTGATGAGGTGATGTTGAATTGTGTTTGGAGGAAGATGCAGTAGCAATTTTGGCAAAGTTTTCTTATCTTTTTCTTCATATATTCCTCTTTCTGATGTTGAATCTTCTTGTGGATCATTATTGTGTATTGTGTATGTTGCTTGTCATGTTATAGAAATTGGTGGATGGTGTTGATTTTTGCAGAGTCATTTTGGTTGAAGGTTGAGGTCGAAAGGAGTATAGTTGAAAGGAATATGGTAGTGAGTTGTGGGAAGGAAATCGAGCAAAGTTTTATTAATGTTTATTTCCTCTTTTCTTCCCCTCTTTCTGTGTTGATGAAGTGTTTAAATAGATGAAGATTGAAATTTTGAGGGGGAAACAAGTGAAAAATTAAGGGGGGAAAGTTGTGAATCAAATTTAGAGTTGGATGTAGATCTGTGTGCTTGAGCTTTGGAGCATTTAAATCATTCATAACTTTGATTTCGATGGCTGAGATTGGATGTTGTGAGTGTGTAACAAAAATTTGGTTTTGGTTTGAATTTTGGTGAATGAATATGTGGCAGCTTTGTTGGTGGATTGATGGTCATTGATAAAAATGAATGAAAGGTTGAGATGTAATGTGAAATTTGAGAATTTTGGTTTTGTGAAATTGTGTTAGTGTAAATCGTGCATAGATTGTGTAAAGCATGAAGTGGTCCCTCAAACTTGCTTTTTCTCCTTCTTTTCCTATTTTGGACATAAGAAAAAACAATAACACAAATAATAATAATAATAACAATAATAGTGATAATAATAATAATAATAATAACAATAATAACAATAATAATAATAATAATAATAATAATAATAATAATAATAATAATAATAATAATAATAATAATAATAATAATAATAATAATAATAATAATAATAATAATAATAATAATAATAATAATAATAATAATAATAAAGGAAGAAGAAACAAATGATAGTAATAGAAAAAGGATTAAATTAAAAATGCAAAAAGAAAATAGAAAAGACTTTAAAATGTTGATTTTAATTTTAATAATAATTCAACTTAAAAATTGAATTAAAATTAAAATCTAAATCAAAATTAATATTGAATTAAAAGAAATAAAATCACTTTGACCCTAAACTTTGACTTGTCATGTTGAATTTTTCTTCTTGCATTCCAAGGCATCATGATGAGCATATAAACTTTAAATGATGATATATTGATGGACTTCTTGATTTAATTGATCATTGCTTGAGGAAACTTGATGAAGAAGGCTTGGAAATGTACACATGAACATATCTTGAATCCACTTGCAGAATGACAATTTATCTTGATCTTTTGATGTTAAATGATGGAATGGAGATTGAGAGTAGTATGCCTAAGTTATAGGTCATATCTCAATGAATGAGCCTTTCATAATCAATTTACTGATCAAACTTTAAGCTTGTACCATAAAACCCTTTCTGAGGAGACCTTGCTTGATTCACTCGATCTAATCCATACCTTGCACAAAAACAAAAAGCAAACAAAACATATATTTTTTGATATTTTGATTAGTGATTAGTGAAATGTAAAGCATATAAACACAAAGGTAATAGATACAAAGAAAGGTGTTTGGTGATCTCTGGAAAGACAAACCCAAGGTGAGAGGGTAAGGAGGCAACTAATGCTTGTGATCTTGATGCCATGAAATGATATGAATGAGGTGGAATCTTAGGGGTAAAAATTAGGGTATGACATATACCAAACTTCTTCATTATGTTCTTGGAATTCTTATTCTGAGAGATGAAGATAGAGTCGTCCATTTGTTTCACTTGAAGTCCAAGAAAATAAGTCAATTCACCAATAAGACTCGTCTCAAATTCTGATTGCATATGTTTGACAAAATGTTGAATCATATGGTCTGACATCCCTCAAAACACAATGTCATCTAGACACATTTGAGCAATCGTGAGTTTGCTATCCTTTTCCTTAACAAATAAAGTCTTATTTATTCCTCATTTCATGTAGCCATTGCTGACAAGAAATTCCGTCAATATTTCATACCAAGCCCTAGGAGCTTGTTTCAATCCATAAAGAGCCTTCTTCAGTTTGAACACATGATCTGGATAAGTAAAATCAATGGACTCCTTGGGTTGTTCAACATAAAAATTTTCATGTAAGTATCCATTCAGGAAGACACTTTTCACATCCATTTGAAACATTTTAAACTTCATCAAACATGCCACTCCTAATAGTAGTCTAATGGATTCAAGGCTAGCAACTGGAGCAAAAGTCTCATCAAAATCTATCCCTTCAATCTGAGTGTAGCCTTGTTACACAAGTCTGGCCTTATTTCAGGTGACAACTCCACTTTCATCAGACTTGTTCATATACACCCATCTTGTACCAATGGAATTTTTTCCACTAGGCCTAGGAACTAAGTCCCAAACTTCATTCCTCTTGAACTGACTAAGTTCTTCTTGCATGGCATTGATTTAGAATTCATCAATTATGGCTTCCTTTACATTTGTGGGTTCAATATTAGAAAAAAAACAAGAGTTAGAAATAAGCTCCCTTGATCTAGTAGTAATCCCTTAATTAAGATTTCTTACAATGAGTTCTTTCGGATGATATTTTTGAAGTCTAATTGAAGGACTTTTATTAACTTGATTGTTATCAGGTTCAACATCAGTAGTCTCAATATTGGTGTCAGTTGCTACCACACTTTCTGACTCATCACTCATATCGAATGATGTTACAACATCATCTTCAACATCATGTTTATTGTCTATGCTTGAATTATCAGCCACAACATTTATAGACTCTATCATGACCTGGGTTCTGGTGTTATAAACTCTGTAGGCTTTGATATTTGTAGAGTAGCCCAAAAACATCCCTTCATCACTCTTGGGATATATTTTTCTTCTTTGCTGACGATCAACCAAGATGTAGCATTTACTTCCAAAAACATGAAAGTATTTGACTGTAGGCTTCCTTCCTTTCCATAACTCATATAGAGTATTTGAAGTACCAATCCTTAAGGTGACTCTATTATGAATATAACATGCAATATTCATAGCTTCTGTCCAAAAATGATAAGGTAATTTCTGAGCATGAAGCATGACTCTTGCTGATTCTTGCAGAGTCCTATTCCTTATCTCAACAACTCCATTTTACTGAGGAGTGATGGGTTTTCAAAATTCATGACTAATACCTTCAGAGGCACAAATTTTAGAAAACTTGTTGTTTTCAAACTCCATACCACAATCACTTTTGATCCTTACCATACCATTTTCCTTATCTCTTTGAAGGTTTTGACATAACTCCTTGAAAACATCAAAGACCTCTAATTTTTCTTTCATGAAATTCACCCAAGTGAATATTGAAAAAACAACAATAACCACATGGACATACCTTTTATCGCCAAGAATTTTAACTTGCATAGGTCCCATCAAGTCCATATGAAGAAGTTCCATAACTCTTGAAGTAGTATGATGTTGAATATTTTTGTGAGACATCTTGGTTTTCTTTCCAATTTGACACTCTCCATAGATTCTTCCTTTCTCAATTTTGAGTTTAGGAATTCCTCTGATAACTTCTTTAGACACAATCTTCTCTATACTCTTCAGATGCAAATGACCAAATTTTTTATGCCACAATTTGACTTCATCTTCCTTGGACATCATACATGTGGAGGTATAAGTGATTTCTTAAGGTGTCCAAAGGTAGAAATCATTCTTAAACATGTCTTCTCTCATCAACACTTCATTCTCCTTATTAGTGACCAAACATTTAGACTTAGTGAAATTAACATTAAGGCCTTGATCACGTAACTGACTAATACTTATCAGATTGACAATCAGACCTTTTACAAAAAATACCTTTTCAAGATTAGGAGATCTTACACAAGCTAGTCTTCTAACACCTTTAATTTATCCTTTGACACCATCTCTAAAGGTGACATAACTAGTTGTGTGAGTTTTAACATCTTCCAATAAATTATCTACATCTGTCATATGCCTGGAACATCCACTGTCAAAATACCAGTCTTCACTAGATAAGACCCTAATGGAGGTATGTGCAATGAGATTATTGGCAGTATCTCTCACTTTCCCTTCCTTTCTAGTTATAATCATTTAGGAGTTAGCTCTAGGTTGAGATGAATGTTTTGGATAACCATGAAGCCTATGGGATAATTGCTCTGTGTGACCATATCTTCTATAAAAATGACATTTCCAAGGTTGGAGCATAGCTCTGGTATGAGTTTCATGCGACTTTGGGATGTCAATAGAGCAGGGTGGGGGCGGGGGATACATTCATATCTCAATCCCCACCCTCGAATTTACTCCTCATCCCCGTCTCAGATCCCCTCCATGGGGGGATTTTATCCCCCATCCCCGTCCCGACGTATCCCCCCGGATCGCTACAGTTTCCGCGGAGATTTACAAACATAAATTTTTATTTATTATTTTTAACTAAATTAATAAAAAAAATTCAAAAACTAACCACGGGAAATTAATAAACTAATCATCTACGATAAGTATATATTTTTTAACAATATTTAATCTTGAGATTCATTAACACCAAATTTTTGAACTTAAAAAAATTTAAATTAATATTTTAGATCTCTCCCCTTTACTAACATTACACATGTGTTTTACATTTTTTTTTATAAAACAAGTTATTTGAAATGACAAATAAACCTACATAAAAATGTTAAATTATATATTAATTAACGATATTATGGTATTCTAGTGTGGGGTGGGGGATATGTTCGCCATCCCCGTCCCAAAGTGCATTCAGGGGAACTTTATTCCCCATCCTTGTCCCCCCGCGTGAGAAATATTCCCCATATTTGGGGCCCCAAACGGGGAATCCTCGCAAAGATCCCCGTTAATGGGTGCAAGTTGACATCCCTACTGTAACCTAGCAGAATGTTGTAACATTTGGTCATACATTTTTCTCTAATCCTTCATTTTAGTAGGAACAAATTTTATCCCATAAGTTTTCTTTTTATTTTCAAAGATTGACAATTAAACCATATGTCAGCATGTCTTCTACCTACTTCTACATCTTGAAGAGTATCATCCTACACATTAGATCCACTGTTCAACTTCCTAACAATTTTGATCAAATTATCAAGTTTTGATGTTAATAGAGTCACTTTATTTTGAAGCTCAAAAATGTCAGCTAAGTATTCCTCATTCTCAGCCTGGAGTTTAGCTATGATCATTCTCTACTTCACTCACATTTGGTAGACTTCCTCACTTTTGTTGTATCATTCTTTGTGAGAAGCAGACAATTCATCCAAAGATATTTCTTCACTTCTGAAGTCTACATTAGAATCCTATCTTCCTATTAAAGCAGTCACAAGTTTAGCGGACTCTCCCTCGGTTTCACCTTTAGAGGAATCATCATGTGACAAAGAAATGGACAACCCCCTAAGTTGTTTCTTGAGATAAGTAGGACGTTCTGCTTTAATGTGCTCAAATCCTACAAATCCATGACATTTAATCCCTTTACTTTGATTAGACATCTCTTCAATTTTGGGTTTATTTTGAGAATCATAGTTATTGCTGATGTTAGATGAGATGTTTATGACATTTAGTCTTCTCTTCCTGTCCATTCTCTTCAGTATTATATGGAATTGCTTCTCAAGTAATACAATGGTATTTGAAAATCCTTACCCAGTATCCAAATCAGCTTGACCCTCTTTATCTTAAGCATTAGATACAAAAGCTATGCTCTTGTTCTTCTTCTCAAACTTGTCACTTATAACCAGTTCAAATGGTTGAAGTGACCCAACAAGTTCATCAACTCCCATGCTGCTGATGTCTTGAGCTTCTTCAATAGTTGTTACCTTCATGTCAAATCTTTTAGGTAGAGACATGAGAATATTTCTAACAAGCTTTTCTTTTGACATCTTCTCGCCCAATGCACTATATGCATTTTCTATTTCAAGACCATTCATGTGAAAGTTCTGAATGTTTTCATTATCATTCATCTTTAGATTCTCAAATATGGTAGTGAAAAGCTGAAGTTTGGATATTTTCACTTTAGATGTGCCTTCACGAGTTATCCTGAGGATTTCTAAAGCATCTTTAGCTACAGTACAAGTATTTATTAACCTAAAAACATTACTTTCCACTCCATTTAATAGAACATTTAAAGCTTTGGAATTTCCAAGAGCTAATTCATCTTCCTCTTTAGACCGGTCTTCTTCTGGCTTCAAAGACGCATTCTCATCTTTTTCCTTCACAATAGGATGGTTCTAACCTTTCAAAACAACCTTCCAATATCTTTTATCCATGGATTCTATAAAATCTACCATATGAGCCTTCCAATAGTCATAGTTTGCACCATCAAACAAAGGCGGTATGTTATTGTATCCTCCTTCCTTGTCCATAGTACCAAAAAGTATCTTCCATGGAGCTCACTCAAAACCAGAACAAGGTGCCTACTCTAATGCCAATTGAAATTCTAGCACACTAAATAGATGTTAAGACTGATGTCACAACACTAAAACACAATGTCAAGAAATATGTTAAGACATCATCTTACTGATAGAGCAATTTATAAAAACAATAAACCATGCAGAATGTAAATTGTAGAAGATAAATAACATAGTCAAATGTTAATCTAGTTCGGTGCAACTTCACCTACTCTGAGGGCATTCAAGCAAGGAAGGAAATCCACTATAATAATACTAGTTCAAATCTTAAACAACCCAATTAACAACTTATCATCTAATCACTACCCATGCAATTTCTACCTAGGAACCTCCTAGATATAAGAACCCTCTCCCACTTCCCACAATCACCTCAATGATAATAACAATGACCAAAACAAAAGAAAACACTTCCAATTAAACAGATTACACTCTTTGCTTAAAAGCTCATGAGTGAATCACAATGAACAGTGAACAATCAGTCAACCTTAATGCATAAAACAAGATACATGAGTGACATACAAAAAATAAAAACAATAGAAAAACACTCAAACCCTAAAGACTCTTGAATAACAACTTCCTTTTTTTTACACACTTTGCATTAGATTTAGGTTTTTCCTTTTAAAATCCTTAGATAGCATGAGCTTCAGACTCTTCACTCAATTTGTTGTAGACCCATAAACTGATGGCTGTACAAATTATGCAGAAAAGATCTCCTTGAAATATGGAACAAAAACATCACAAGTTTCATAGATTGTCTCGACATCCAATTTTAGAAACTAATGCACAGTTGGAGATAAAATTACTTGTTCCAAAAATAACCCTTCTTGATCTGCGCAAATACGTGAGATAAATCAATTGAGAATCTCACAAAAATCAAATCAGAACCTTCAAGAAGCAACAATAGTGCCTGCTACATAAAGTGATCAAGTTGTCATGACATCTTGCTCAACATCTGGCTGTGATACATGTTTTACCAAAATTGTTGTCAATCAAAAAATCACAGCCCTAACAAACTACATAATGAAAAATAAAAGCGAGTAAAGAGATGAGAGAGAGAGAGAGAGAGAGAGAGAGAGAGAGAGAGAGAGAGAAGTATTTGTTGTTTGTGTAAGCCCTAGAGGCCAATACTTTTGGTACTTGTATCGAATTATTTATTAATAATAAAAGGCATTTCTTTATTATGTTTGCTTTCCAAAATAATAAAGTCCCTAGAATGGTTTATTGGTTTAATGAAATGTTAAGTGTGACTTAATCATGAGATCCCATTAAACATAAGACACTATTCTTAAAGTATCCGTAGTCAAGCTTTAATGTGAAGTGGGATAACATTAAAACATTAAGATTATTATGAAGATAGATTGATGATCACATCTCATGGATCATAGATAAAGAGTTATCAAGTCTTGACATAGGTATGAATATTAGGAGTAATATTTATACTGGATTAACCCGCTATGAGAATACTACATAGAATATTCTGCAAAGTGTCATAAGTTATTCTCATGATGATAATGGTGTATACCACCCTTCGACCTGAAACCACTATGGACCCTAGATGTAGATTCAAGTACTTTATTGTTGATCAAACGTCATCCGTAACTGGATGACTATAAAGACGGTTGATGGGTACTTCACAAAGCATGCTAAGGGACATGAGTGACCTAGATGGAATTTGCTCATCCTGCATAACAGGATAAATGTCTAAGGGCCCAATATTGAACTGGACAAGGGTGACACAGTGTATGCCTTGTGTTCAATATAGACATGAGGGCAAAAGGGTAATTGTACAACACAAATATTATCACGGAAAAGGTTTGGTCAGATCACATGACATTTTCGTGACTTGGGTAACAGTGATGTGTTGCTAGATACCACTCACTGTTTATTATATTAAATGTGTGATTTAATATAATTGTCAACGTCGCAAAAACCTACAGGATCACACACATAAGGACAGGTTGATGAGAGATAGAATAAATAAGGAACACCGTAAGGTACGGTGCACTTAAGTGTAATACGGAAAGTGGTAAGGTACCACGTGGATAAGTGATATATGGTACATCATAAGGTATGATGTCCATAAGCTTAATTGGGCTTTTAGCTTATAGCCTTAATTGGGCTTTTAGCTTGTAGCCCACACGAGTGATTCTATAAATAGATCCCTTGTGATGAAGCAATTTCACTTGATGCAATTTCGTTTTTGATTCTCTCTCTCACTCAAGGTTTCCGTTCGTGATCAGCTAGCACTGTGACCGAAAGCGATCTGTTCATGTGGACTGAGTAGAGGTGTTGTTCTTCATCAACGCTCGTGATCACGACATCAAAGGTCTGAATCGCCACAAGAGGTAAATATTTCTATCACTGACCATGCTCATTCGTAAGGATCGCTAAAGGAAAATTTTGAATTCCGTTGCGTTTTTTATCGCAATTTTCCTTCATTTGTTTAGGCAGTTCACCGTTCGTACTCACTATGTCTATATCCGCCCTCAATTTCAAATGAAATTGAGACATCAATCTTACTTTGCAAAAAGTCGATTACAAGAGAATTGTTCCAAGATGTTACATCTCAAAATTTCCCCTCTTATCTTGCTTTTATCTGGTGTAGGCTTTTCGATTCAAAAAGATCATCAATATTAAAGTTTTACAGCAGTTGAGGTGTACATGTTCGATAAAGTCTGATTTCTCAGATTTCTTCTGCAAGCAGTGAACTGTGTAAATTAGATTTTCTGTGGACTCTGAGGATCTCATCCTCTTCAAGGGTTATTCTCCATCCTATTTCATCAATGTCAAAGGCTATTAGGGTTTATTTTCCTACGTGCGACCAAAGTTAGGGTTTCTCGTCTATTATGCTTCAACTCAGAGTATTGGTTATGATTTCTTCACAGTACTTCAACAGAGAATTTTGTGAGTACTGAACAACAATTTTATCTCTGAATCTCAAGATGTATATTCTTCAAGGTTTTTCTCAAGATATAACCTATAATTTTAGGCATGATTCTCTCAAGCCTCATTTGATCATCAAGAGCTTAAGTACGTCAACCAATTACAAGAGATGTTCATCAGGATGCTTGAATGTGCGAAAAATGTATAAGTTATAAAAAGTCAAAGTTTCTTGGATTACGATCAACTTCACTTATAATCCATGTTTTTAATTTTTTTGGATTATTTAGTCGTTTTGATTTAATCGGCCGACCAACTTTGACATTTTGTCTTTAAAATCGATTCAAGTTTTAATTGATGGCCAAATTCGATTTTAATTGAATTTCTAACAAAAAATTGATTTAAAAATTCAATTTCATCCTTTTAAAAAAAAGACTTTTTATTTAAGCATTTCACTTGATTTAATTATTAATTTTAATTCAATTTTTAAGTTGAGTTATAATTATAATTAAAATCTTTTTAACCTTTTCTTTTTATTTCTATTTGGCATTTTTATTAAATTGTTACTAACATTGGCTTCTTTTCCTTTATTATTATTAGTATTATTTTTGTTTTTTTTATTTGTGTCTAAAAAATAGAAAAAGAAGAAAAGTTTGCATTTGGAAGACCAACTCATGCATGCAATTCACGATTCCAGTACATGACCATTTCAAATTTCAAAACTTCATACAACTCAACCAAATCTTCCTGCGTTTTTTTCTTCAATTTCACAAATTTCCCAAAACAAATTCAATCCAAACTTTATCAAACTCTCAATCTCAACCCTCCATTCCGAATTGTTGTTTTTGATTCGTGTGAAGAGCGGATGAAACAGAGGAAGTATGCGTAAGAGACGGAGGACGGATTGAGCAAAAGGACGGAGGAAGTGTGGTGTGCCGCCGCGGAAGGATTGAGAGGACGGAGGGAGTATTTCCGAAAAAAAGGAGTAATATTGTTGGTTGTTTGTTAGATCGGTGGAGGCAGGGAAGAAAAAATATGGATTCATTTTTTTTTTTATCGGTCGAAAGGCTTTAGCGTGGAAGATGAAGAACAGATACAGAGGAAGTAGATTGTTTTTTTTTAGCGTGAAATAAACTTGAGAGGGCGGCTGCTCAATCCTCTAGGGTTTTTGTTGTTTTGATTCACTTCCATTTTGGGCCTTTGACCCGATCCCCCTTTACCTAAGCCCAGTCCATGTTTCTTTATTTTATTTCAGCAAACAAAATTATTTGGACAGCATGCATAAACAAAATTATTTATATTGTTTAGTTAAATAATTGTTCAGTTTCTTCTTTTTGATTTTTTGATCCCATCTTTGCACTTGGTTGTTTTTTAATCAATTAATTAAATGTTGATTTAGTTAGTTGATTTTGTTATTAAAAATTAATCAATTTTGCTAATTAATTTTTCTTAACCTGATTAATTAAGTCTAATCAACTTTTAATTAATTGATTAAACCTCTACTTCTTGCTTCTTTGTTACCCACTCATCTAAGTAGATATATTTGTTTAGGTATCTTATCTAAGTGCCTAATGCTTGAGTAAGTCTTTACTTCACTCTGTGATGTGTGATTGTCTAATTTCCATCTATTCTCTCACCTTACCTTTATGACATGATATATTGATAATTGCTTAATTGTGTTGTTTGTTTGCTTTCACTATCTTGTCTAAATATTTGATTGCTTGCTTGCTTCTCCTTCTTCTTCTCTCCTTGAGAGATTGCATGCTCCCCCATAGAACCTTTAGTTCATTCTTCTCTAATATTGAATTAAATAGACCTTAGGTTTGTTATCCATGCATGACAACATTAGGTAGATCTCCCACTTATCTCAATTTTAGGTCCACAAGCATGAAAACTTCTAGGAGTGAGATCCCATTTGTTAGTCTTTTCTCTTTGCATCCTTGTTAAAACTAAAACTTCTTTTTCTTTCAAACTTTAAAACACTTAATAAATAAATGATGAGAATCACACTTCCGTTAAGAAATGGAAATGATAAGCATGTTTCTTCTTGATCTTATCATTCTTTCATTCTTAGTCTTTTGTATGGTTCAAATCTCAAAGCCTCTTTTCATTGATAAGTGGAGAAATGACTAATATCTCTCTCTTTAGGTCAATTAGCTATTATTCACAGTAAAAATACTAACCAATACAAACCTTTTTGTCTTCAGACTTTTTTTTAAAAACCTTTTCAAAAAGGACATGTTTAGCTAGCATTGTTCATAAAAAACACACAACAAACCAAAACACCTTTTAAGGTGAACTACGAGTGCATTGATCCCCATTGCACAGTCGGTGGTACGTAGGCACAAAGGTTCGCAACCGCGGCAGACACAACTAATAAAAACTTTCTTTTTGTATATAATTTTCATTCATGCATTCCTTTTTAGCATTAAGCTTTAGACATAGACTAGATACACCATTAGATTAGAACAAACTCAAGTGGATTCTATGGAGTACCACAGACGTGAGAGGTGCTAACACCTCCCCCTTACGTAACCAACTTCCTTACCCTTTTTCTCTTGGTCGCGATGACCATGCTCCTTTCCTTCCCTCAAGTTTACTTAGTGTTTTATTTCCTTCTCTTGGGATAAATAACATTGATGACGACTCTTCTATCTTTCGCCTCCGTTCGCGCTTTGATGAAAATTTCAGACACGACACAAGACCAACCATACAAACCCTAATTATTTGTTATTGATACAACCCGTTCTCTTCTTTTAATATTCAACAAGACCAAGACACAATAACTCTCAATTGATTTATCAAATCTTGCTACTCCTTTGGGTTACCCTAACTTCAAAGCTCTTTCGTGCATGATCAATTGTATATGTTAAACACAAGAACTTCCAATTTGATTCATTGTACTCTCACTACTCCTTTGGGGTTACCCTAACTCCAAAGCTTTCACTTGGCCACAATCCTATTTTGAAAGTCTTGTACACCCCCCCCCCCAAATCTACCAAAGATATTGGGGGATAAACCTTAGGTTTTTCCGGAAGAAACCACCCATAATTCTCAATCCAATATTCTCGGTTACACAAAAATCTAATTAGACGTCATCAAACCTCGCCTAGATGGCACCCCGACAAAAGATGATTATGTGTGAGTTATCAGTGTGTATGCATAGGTTGAAGGTTGAATGTGAAAAGCAATGATGGTAAGTGTTTATAGTTTCATCAAGTTAGAAGGATGCGTAAATGATGTATTTATAGTTGTGGAACTTTGTATGCAAAAGAGGGAAGTTTCGAAATGAAAAAATAATGAAAAATTGACCCATAATACAGTATATGCTGACCCGAAAGTCGTATAGGCCGACACATGCAAAATAGTAGCTACAAGATTTAATAATGTAGTACATGTGTCAGCGCATAGATCATATAGGCTGGCGCATAAGATTGTTTTTTAAAGCACAAATATTGTATGTGTTGCATGCTTTAATATTGAAGCACGTGTGTCGGTGCATAGATCGTATAGGCCGACGCATAAACCTTATTTTTGTCCAGAAACTGATTTTTCATGATTGTGACCAATTTCAAAGTAGTTTTGAGTGATTCCTAAGACCTCTAATGCAAGGGTGCACCATGTGACATAGAGATACAGTCCAATATACATAAATGCTTAATTTTTCAAGTTTTGACATCATGCAAAACATCTAGTGACAAAGTTGCACTTACATACTTCCCCTTTTTAATGAGGGAAAAACTTGCGATGAGGCATTTCATGTTGTTGTCGAATGAATCCCTTGATTTTATGCTTCCAAACTTCATCTCACATGTGTTTCTCCCCCTTTGACAACATAAAAAAAGAGGATAGCAAACAGTGAAAAAGTATCATAATCCAACGTAAATACTAATATATCACTCAAAGGCATTTTTGCAAAGAAGAGCAACAATCACATATCCCCATATATATGTAATGATTCAAAATTGATAAATAACCACCACAAAAAATTGCCAAACATGCAATGCAATGCATCAATAATAATGAATGTGATACAAGAGCAAACTTTTCAAGTTGCTTATTTAGCGTCACAATTACGTAACACAACATAATGGAACTCTTGATGCCGCGCATGCATGGGCCTAGCTTGGCAACAAAAAAAATATTACCAATCAATCCAAAATGAAAATATTGTCATAGCATGTGACATAACTACAATAAGAACTGTATTTGCAAATAATATACATACATTCAACTCATGACGAATGCAGGAAATGATAACATCAATGTGTGCTTGTGCAAAGAAGAGCAAACATATACAAATGAGAAATAATTAATACATAAAGTAATTATAAACATATACATTGAAAACACACAATGGTTGTCAATTAATTTTTTTTGGAAATGAACATTCATGGTTTTCATCATTTGAGAGCATAACAAGCATTTTTAACCAACCAAAAATATGCATTAAGAAAAATCTTACTTTCAAAGAGAAATTTAGAACAATGTTACATCACTCTTGATGGAATATAAGCTGCACTCACATGATGTAAAATACTCAAACAAAGTGTTAGAGTAAGAGTATAAAAGTGAAAGCAACATAATAAAGATTGATCAACATTGGAGATATCAATAATCCCCAGTTTCCCGCGTATGTTGAAAAATTGTTCGATTGCAAGAGGTTTAGTGAAAATATCGGCAAGTTGATATTTACTATCAACATGCTAGAATGCAACATCCCCTTTTTCAACATGATCACGAAGGAAATGGCGGCGTATCTCAATATGTTTAGTCCGAGAATATAGTATCGGATTCTTGGTAAGGTTAATGGCACTAGTGTTATCACACATGATAGGAATACGTGATATTTTTATATCAAAATCAAGCAATTGTTACATAAGCCACAAAATTTAAGCAAAACAAATATCACCGACTATATATTCTGCCTCGGTCATTGACAAAACTATGAAAACTTGCTTTTTATTATGCCAACTAACCAAGAAATTTGAAAACATGTGACAAGTTCCACTAGTATTCTTTCTATCTGATTTGCATATGGAAAAATCAGAATCGGAGTAACCAATCAAACTACAATCGTTTCCCTTGGAATACCAAAGCCCATATTTAGAAGTACCAATGAGGTATTTAAGAATGCACTTAACAAATTTAAAATGTGATTCTTTGGGAGTCAATTGATATTAGGCACACATGGAAACAATAAACATAATATCAGACCTAAATGTCGTTATATATAGAAGAGATATTATAATATCTCTATACTTATTTGCATCTACTTCCTTACCATTTTCATCTTTATCCAAATTTCCATTTGTTGTCATAGGAGTGTCAATTTCCTTTGCATCGTCCATGCTGAATTGTTTTTAGTAATTCGAGACAATACTTAGTTTGACATACAAATGTTCTTTCCTTGAGTTGCTTTATTTAAAGTCCGAGAAAGTAATTTAACTCTCCCATGAGACTCATTTCAAACTCTCCCTGCATAAGCTTAGAGACTCCTTTACAAGTTGCATGTTGGTAGAACCAAATAAACAGAGAACTTACTAACAAAGCAAAAATTGAATCGATACTGCCTCACCATACAATATGACGGAGGATGCACTTGTATTTCATGATGAACTCTTAAAAGAAAGTTGAACCAAATACAAAGTATGTCACAAAGACTTTAGAAAACCACGACCTCACCACTTTTAACTTTGACAAAGTATCCAAGAATATAATTTGTGATGAATCCAAGAAAGTCATTGATTTGATGATCATTCATTTTGATTGAAATTTCATCTTTATCCTTTTCATGATAGTTATCTTTCTCCTCCTCTTGTTTCACTGATTCGGGTTGATAAATTCCTTCTTCGGTGTCATTGAGCATGTCTCTTGGATACACCTACATCATGAAATGAAATACTTTTCCGAGTATTCTCATATACAACATTAAAAGTAATTTATGCATATTTTACCAATTAAAGAATACTTATTGTTGCTTTCTAGGTCACATAATTCATCTTCTTGCCACATATACAATAGGATTATAATATGTTACCCATTATATTCCTTGAGCCACCATAAATGAGAATCCATATTCTCTTCATAGAGTCAAGACAGTTTTCCTACAAAATCATTAAGACAAGCTAGGCACCCAATCTTCATTGGGTCCTTGGGGGTTGTGAAAAATTGTTTGCATTTGGACAACCATTGAAAAACACCTTTAGGAACCAAAAAAACTCCTAAATTTAATTTATTTTTTTCAATAGTGTGGTCTTTCTTACAACTATAGTCACAATTTAAATCTTCATCATTATTAGAATCACTATCAATGTGCTCACTTTTTGAGAACCTTGAACAAGAAGGCCTAAGAGCTTGAGACTTTGTTCCTTCCTCCTTATTCATGACTTTCTCCTTTTTCTTCTTATTCTCAAGCTTTTTCCCATACTTATCTAAGCAAGTAAATTCTTTCTCATGTTCTTCAAGCTTACCAAACAATGTAGTAAGATCAAGTGTTATAATATCATTAGCTTCATTGACCGCGGTGAATTTCTGTTGCAAGTTCCTAGTAAGACATCTAAAGACTTTGTTAGTAGCAATCACATTGAAAATATAATAACCAAGTGCGTTCAAACAATTAATTATATTTAATGTATTTTTCTTATCATCATTATTCCATAGTGCTTCCAGCTTTGGTGTGACAACACCATTAGAATTGGTTTGAGTAATTGGTGTTGGACCATTTAAAGTAGCATCTCATACACATATATCACAAGAGTTTACATGAATGCTCATACAATATTTCCAATAACTATAGTTTTCTCTCGTAAATATTGGCGCTTTATCGTACACCCCTTTAGGTTCATTAGCCATTTTCTAAGAAGAGTTCTGAAGCACAGAATTAACCGGAACGCTAATACCACTTGTTAAAGTACAACGACTTATCTAGAAGGGGGGGGGGGGGGGTGAATAGATTCCCAATTAAAAAATACTTTCAAAAATAGGTATTTAAAAACTTATTTGAAAAATAATGTTGAACAGAAGGATTTTAGCCTAGATCAAAATAGTAGTCTAAACGAACCTAGTTATTGGAAACTCGGATATGCACAAACCGTATGTAACTAAGATAATGATAAAATCGATCAACATAGTAATATCTCAATTAATAGTTTAATATCAAATAGAACGGTTTCCTATTTCCAATGAAATCAAGTTAAAAAAATAACTTGACAATTTATTGAACACTTGGCGTGCAATTGATTTTTCAGAATTTTCTTTGAGCTTTGTTGATATGAAAAAGCACTTACAATCAAAGTGATTATAAGATAATCAATAAAGCAATTTAAACTTTAATAATCAAATAAAATTCTATACGAATCGATGGATAAAATAACACATTAAACAAATTGCATATAGAAAGTAAATGAGAGTTACTCTTTTATCATAATTTACTAGCAACATATTTCCAAAGTAATTAAGCAAAAATATATAACAGTGCAATTTGTCGAACACTTAGTATGCGAATGAGTTTTCAATATTTTCCTTTTAATTTTGTTGATATGAAAGAACACTTATAATCAAAGTGATTATAAGCTAATCAAGAAACCAATTTAAACAAAAACAATCACAGAAAAATTCTTACGAGTCGATCGATCAAACAATGAAATTCAACAAATTACATAATGAACAATAAAAGCGAGTAAAGAGATAAGAGAGAGAGAGAGAGAGAGAGAGAGAGAGAGAGAGAGAGAGAGAGAGAGAGAGAGAGAGAGAGAGAGAGAGAGGCATGATGATTTGTTTAGACAATTCACCATTAGTCCTTGTTATGGCTATATATTCCACCAATTTCACATGAAATTGAGATATCAATCTTACGTTGCAAAAAGTCGATTACAAGAGAAGTGTTCCAAGAGCAACCCTATAAACCCTAACCATTTGTTGTTGATTCAACCTCTTATCTTTTTTTTATCTTCAACAAGACCAAGACACAATAACTCCCAATTGATTTATCGAATCTTGCTACTCTTTTGGGTTACCCTAACTCCAAAACTCTTTCGCGCATGATCAATTATATCTATTGATCACAAGAACTTCCAATTTGATTTATTATTCTCTCGCTACTCCTTTGGGTTACCCTAACTCCAAGGCTTTCACTTGGACGTTGTGATATGGTGGGAGAACTGACTTGGGTGTTTTGCATTTGTGTTCGCAAATGTTGCGGTTTAGAAAGAGTCTCCACCGACTTTTCTTTTATCCAATAAGGAAAGGTGAAAAAGCACAGGAAAGACCTTTAGAGGTGTTTTCTTGAGTTCGGGGGGTAGATTATGAAAAGGGAAGGTGTTAGCACCCTTTTCATCCATGGTTTTCCATGGGATCTTAGTTACTTGCTAGATCACTTGCTTTTGTTTGAATGTGTGCTTTGTGGGTTTTGAAAGTATTTTGAAAATGTAACTTTGTAATGATTCTCGTTTCTATAATAACGCATACAAAGTGTTTGTTTCGAAAATAGTTCAAAGATGTGTTTATGAGATGTGTTTTTTAAAGTGATTTTGAAAAGGTTTTTTTTTTTGTAATGGCTCTCGTTTCTATAAGAATGCGTACAAAGTGTTTGTCTTTTGAAAATGTTTCAAGATGAAAGTGTTGGTGTAAAAAGTGTTTTTTTGTTGTGAGCAAGCGAGCAACTAGGAGAGAATCTACCTACTCAAAAGTTCTTTGATGTTCTTTTCCTCCTCCTTTAGATGTTGCTATCTTACCATTGATTTGGTAAGAAGCCCTATCGTTGGATGTGAAGGGACGGGCGTTGGGTCATCGTATGACCATGATAGCAATGTTGTGAGATGACTTGGCACTTTTCTTTAGGGACTAAGATCATTTTGAAAGACAACTTTGATAGCGTCATTGAGGGACTATGATCTTACATTTTTGTTTGTGCTAAGACATCCCACATGCATAACATGGCCATTTTTGTAAGGCAACAAGTAGAATCAACCTTAAGGGTGCTAGTGTGCAAGTGTGTTTGATTATATGCATTTTAGTCTTGATTAGGGTGATCTATTTATCAATTTCATGTCTTGTCATACACACCCTAATTACTAGCATTTACATTTGAAAGCGGTAAGTTGCGGAAATGTAAAGTCCTACGCTATTATAATATTTAGGGGATGGGGATACATATTTATGAATGGGGGTTGCAAGTAAAATTAAGTCCTAAGTTACTATTACAACCATATTGAAATAGATAAGAATGTACAGGAAATGTAAAATGCTTATTTATTTAATAAAAGAAATAAGTTTTGTTTAAGAAAATATTTTTTTGTCTTTTATGTTAATATTAAAAAATGATGAAAAGAAAAATATATAAAAGATAGAAGCAGTGTTGCTGCAAGCAAAACAACAAGGATCAGAAGTTCTGAAGCCAGGCGCGTGATGACTCAGAAGGAAGCGTCAGTGGGTATCAGAAGTTCTGAGTTGGTAAACTCTGAGGTCCTGCAAAATACGTTAGAGGGAAAACACAAAAGTTTTGGGTTGCTATGTGCTAAACTTATGAATGTTAGAACAATGAGAAAATCATAGAAGTTCTGTATATTAAAACAGTGAAGATAACATCAGAAGTTTAGTGTGTTAAAACAGTGAAGAGAACTCAGAAGTTATGTGTGCTTAAACAGTGAGAAAATCCTAGAAGTTCGGTGTGTGAACATGATGAGTGAAAAACAGAAGTTCTGTGTTACATTTTGACTTTTAATCAGCACACCAGCAATTCATTCAGTTTTCAACAAACATCAAATCAGAAAGATAAAAAAACACAACAGCTTACAGAAGTTCTAATCATGATCCTGAGTCTAGCCTTAATCAAGAAGTTCTGACCCATAATTTTTCTACTTAAGCAATGATATGTACAATATTAATACTATGATATTCACATGTTTAACGATGTTCTGAATGAAAAGATGCAAAGTCAGAGAGACTTACCTTGAACCTGGAGCGTGCTTGGAGCTTTGAGTGGCTGCCTTTGGATGTTCTGGAATCAACAAGAGTAACGAAAGAGAAAATGCCAAGTTCTTTGATTCAAAGGAAAGAACAAAGGTTTGGTTTTCTGTTTGGGAAATCTGGATTTTTATGAAGGGTTTCACAAGTTTCTTTTTCTCTTTTGATAGTTCTCTCTTTCCAAAATCCAGCCCCTTGAACATTTGATGGAGCAAAGTATTTATAGGTGAATTTGTTGTGATTTTGGGGGGAAAGACAAATGGGGTTTTAAATCAATTTGGCATCCTGCTCCCTTGCTTTTTCATCACTGTTTTCGTATGCTAGTTTGGTGCAATTATGGGATGCAGGCGTAGGATGAATTAGTTGTTGGTTATAGGTCTGCAGCAGGTTGTATAAACAAGGTTTTGGGATTTGGTCAAGTTCTGACCAAAGCGTTGAATATAACCTTCATAGGCTAAAGCGCTGCCTTATTCTTGAAGCAAGCATGGTGGTTGTCAGCGGGAATTAAGGAAAAGCAAAAAGCAAAGTATGAGCTTAGTACCAAAGTTGTTATCCCAAGACAGTAGAGGTACATGTGGTGAAAATCCTTTGGATAAAGACTCAGAAAGTGGTTGTGATTATTAATGACGATGAGACTTATCACAACCAGAAATCCTGCAACGTGATATTCTACACCAAGGCTTAGTTCTGGATCAGAAGTTCTGCTTCAACGTAGCATCCAACCTCTAATCTTTGTATCTTCTGGCTCCAGCATGTTCTGAAGGAGTTCTCAGACTTTGTAGCACGCTTCATAACTGTTGTACCCCAAAATTTGCCCTCCCATTTCCTCAACATTTTCTCATCACAAGACATTTAAAGATCAAGATACAATTAGGGTTTCCTCTGCTCAAGACTTCTCCTTGCACTGTGGACTCAAATTAGGGTTTGTGTTTGCCTAAAGATGTTTTGACCTAAAATGCCTAAGATGACTTTCATGCTTCATATTGGACTCCCAAGTTTACCCATACCAAGTTTCAAGCCTTGATTCCAAGTTTTTCCCAGTCAATTGGACAGTTGACCTAGAAATCAGCTGTATTGGGGAAAAAGTCAACTGTGGCCAATTGACAGTCAAACCTCATGAAATTTGATCCACATCAACATTATGAACTCATATGAACCATTTGATCAAGTTTGGATCACAATTCCATAAGAAATTTGATCAGATCACCAAAAGGGCAAAATGGTCATTTTTAGGGTTTTGACTGCACAAAGGCAATTTTTGACTGTTTGACCTAGCCAATGGCAAACCAAGCTCACATGTGGACTC
This sequence comes from Vicia faba, assembly GCA_948472305.1. Taxonomy (NCBI): domain Eukaryota; kingdom Viridiplantae; phylum Streptophyta; class Magnoliopsida; order Fabales; family Fabaceae; genus Vicia; species Vicia faba. The sequence goes on along the minus strand of OX451740.1, from coordinate 523,022,773 downwards.
AAGGACCCCATGGAATTATCTTGACATGTTCATCAAGCTCAAAAGATCCCAAGTACACAAGATTGACAGTTGAATTTCCCAGTCAATTGATCAATTTTGACTGTATACTGAAAAGTCAAACTTTGACTTTTTGGTCAAAATCAAGAGTCAAGATTCATTTTTCATCAAAACATGCCAAATCATGAAACTTGTTCACCAAGAAATCACAAAATGCAAATTAGGGTTTGAAAATGGAATTTTTCATAACTTAGAATTTTTCTAAGTTATGAAAAAACCCTAATTTTTTCCCAACTTTGCCCCATCTTTTCACCATGATCCATTTGGATTCAAACAAAAGTCAAAACATGAAAGTTGTAGCTTGTTGCATAATCTACAACTTTGATTCACAAAGTTTTCTCATTTGAAGCTTGTATCTCAAGTTATGATTTTTTGAATAAGGGCACTAAACCATCTTTTAACTTAGTGAAATTTGACCTATTTTGACAAGGTTTTCTACCCTACTTCAAGGCCACTTTTCATACCCTTCCACTTGGAATTTCAAAGATGGATTGTAGTACACATTCCAAGCTTTCCAAAATGTCCAAGAACTCATCAAACAACCTCATAACTTGAGAGATTCGAATTTCACAAGTTGGCAAAAATTCACTTTTGTTCTTCATCAAAGCATGTTCATAAACTTGGCAAATTTGAATTCAGCATGCTTAAGCTACATTGCAGGCCTCTAATCCCATTTTCACTCAATAATTCAATGCATATCCTTTGTGCTCTAGCATTATCTTGCTCATTTGGACAATACACACAAAATCAAGCCTAAACTAGAAAAAGCATATTATCCATTCTTGTAAAGTGTTACTTTATGGCAACTTTGCAAATCTATGAGGTACAATGCAGATCTTTGAAGCAAAAAGGCATGGGCATATCCCACTGATCAAGACTCAAATGTGCAGCATAGATTGAGGCATTGTACTGGCCTAGAAACCAAGTTGACATTTGCTTGCTTCACATAGAAGTAACATCCATAACTTATGCCATCTCTCATACCAGCATACAAACACAAGAACAAAGTTGTCAAACACATTACACATAACATATCCAAGCTAAGACACGAGCTCTTGACCTCCAAAACACCCTCCATCTCAGAATCATCCTCAAACTGCACAAACAGGGGTGCCCCTGCAGTTTGAGTTCAAACTCCCAATCCCTTCAAGCATTTTGATTCAAACCTTTTCCTCTACCTTCCCTACAATATATACAAGCTATCCATATCCTAAAATCAGACCTGTAACACCTCCAAGCCACTTCACCATTTTTAATTTTCTGTTTTGCAGTTGGAGTTCATTAGCTCGATTCAGGAAGTTTCAAGGCAAAGTAGGAATTGGAAAAGCTTCCTTACACTTCAAGGAAGCTGTACAAGTCCTCATTTCACTCTGAAACATCTTCCATTGCCCAGCTCGATTCCAACTGAACAGGTATATTCATGGAGTTCTATCTCTCTTGTTAGGCATTGTTAGCTTTAGGTTTCTGAAGAAAACATGTCACAATCATAGCCCTGAACATGCTCATATGATTAGATTTCATTTATGTTTCGTGTGCTTAGAGAATTTCATGTCTGAACATTGATGAAAAGTTAGGTCAGAAAAGAGGGGGAGAGAAATTCTCCCTCATCTTAGAGAGATAGGTCATGTTCTTTATATGGTTGAAACCGTCTCTTAATGCTCTACACTTTTCATGTTATGAGTTTTGCTTGAAAGTCCAGGAATCCAGAGATAAAAAACGCGTGTTTTGTGTGAAGAAAGCTGTACAGAGGTTGAAGAAGAAGTGATCTGGGCTGGGCCTGGATTTGTTTCCTTTTCACACCCCATTTTTTGGTTTACACCCCCCTGAGCCCATTTGCTCATTTTTTGACATTTTTGACTTTTTCTTTTTGGGTTGACTTTGTTTATTTTTTCTCATACCATTAAAATTTTTAAAATATTTTTTCCATCACTTTTTGTATTTATGGCATATTTATTTGTTTATTTCTTTTGTTATATACAAATATATATATATATACTATTATTGAAATAAATAGAAAATAGTGTAGATACATTTTTATTTTTTATTTACTTTATGAAAATATTTTACACAAAAAGATACTTTTTATTTTTAAAATATTTAAATATTTATTTTAGAATAATACATATTTAGGGTTATATATATATATATATATATATATATATATATATTTGATTATTAATGTATTTAAGAAAAAGGTATAAAAATACTTGATTTTTTTATTTTATTAACATTTGATACAAAAAATATTTTTTTTACAATATACTTCATTTTAGGTTATTTTTATAGATAATAAATAAATAGTTGTATTAAAATTAAATAATACCTTTTATTTAAAAATTAGGGTTTTTTTACCCTAAGTCCAAAATACTAAAAAATAAATACATTTTTATTTTCTTTTTCCTTTTACATAAATAATATTTTCTCATACACATAGAAACTTTCTTTTTACATTTCACATATTTATTTAATTTACATTTAATTATGCATTGCAAAAATATCCAATTGTTGTAATAATTTAGATCTAAATTCTTGTCAATATCCCCATTTGAACATTTGTACCCCCCTTCCCATATTTGGTTGTGTAATAGCTTAGTAATTTTAATTTCGCACTTTATTGCTTTCTAAATAATAACATGCTAGAATTAGGGTTTGTATGCGAAAAAACGAAAAAATAGTTTGACCTAATACAAGATAAACAAGCATGAAAATGAATACACAAATCACACTTGCATCCCCTAGGGTATTTCACTTGTTGCCTTCAAATAAATGGGCCATATTGTATGTTGAACATCTTTGGGCAAAGCAAACAGTTTGAATGATCATAGTCCCTCGACAAAACTTTTCAAAACAAACAAAACAAATGATCAAGTCCCTTAGAGAAATTGCCCAAAGACATTTAACGTCGTTACAATTATGGTCTATACGATGACCCGCGCCTGTCCCTTTCACATCCTAACACAAGGTTGCCCACCAACACAATGGTGGTGCAAACTTGTTAAAAGGGTTAGAATATAGCAATAATCTTTTGAGAAAATTAGGAGTAGATAACCTCTTAGTTACTTGAAACAACTTGCAAAACAAAACACTTGCCTAATTTCAAAACCACACAACACTACACTTTCAAAAACAACTTTCAAAAACAAATGAAACCCTTTTCAAAAGACATACATCTTTGTATACATCCCCACATGGATCATTACAAAGGTTGCCACCACATTGGCCTCTTTTCAAAAACATTTTCAAAACCAACACACTCAAGCACCATTTAAAACCATTGAAAACAAAAGGCAAGTGATCTAAAGCAAGTAACTAAGAGCCCATGGATAACCATGGATAGAAAGGGTGCTAATACCTTCCCTTTCTATAATCTACTCCCCGAACCCAAGAAAACGTCTCAAAAGGTTTTTGCTGTGCTTTTTAACCTTTCCTTAGGATAAAATAAAAAGTCGGTGGCGACTCTTGCTAACCGCAACATTTGCGAATACGAACGCAAAACACTAGTCAGTTCTCCCACCGTATCACAGAACTGGCGACTCTGCTGGGGAAAACTTTTAAAGTGGAGTAACCTTAGGGTTTAGATCACCTTTGTTTTTAATTGCTTGCTTTGTTTGCTTTTACATATTGTGGGCTTTGTATCGGAGTTTTATAGATCCTAACCCGGATCTGGGGAAACCCTTTTAGGTAGCAACAAGGCTGTGAGGGAACTGTGCGGGGTATACCGACATGGTTGAAGCAGTCTGCTACGTTGATGTGGCACTTTGGTATGTACCGGTAACCCTTGAGTTCAGTCAAGGAGAGTACGGGGCCGCCGCGTGGTGTCATGAAGCATCAACTAACCTTAGGAACCTTAATTGAACCATCTTGGCCTTTTTAGGGTAGTGAGATAACTGACTTTGGTGCAGTCCGAGGTTGGTTGATACTCGATACTACACTCAATGGAGGGTTGCTTTCCTGGAATATTTCGGTCGCCAGTTCAGTGGCTAAATCGAAACGATGAACAATGAAAGCAATCCAGTGATATTGGGACCTTTAGAACCCGGTTACTTTTGATAGGACAGGTTGAGCCCACAAAACTTCAAGAGGGTAATACCCAGACCCCATGCAGGCCTAAACTCTAAGGGTTTGTGTGACTTGTATGCCTTACCATGTTTGCCTTTGTGAATGTTTATAGTGCATTTAATCATCACATCATTACATCATACAAACATCATGAGCATTGACTAACCGTTTCAAGGGTTTCGAATCTTCATCTTTGTTCTTGTTTTATAGGACATGGAAACTGCTCGCAGAAAGACAATTCAGATTAGCCTCGTAAAGATCCCTCCTCAGCTTAAGGAGCTTCTGTCCAGAATTCCCGAGAGTTCTTCATTCAGTGAGAGACATGGGAGACTCATCAACTTGGTTAACACCAACATTGAGGAGGACTTGATAAAGGTCCTGTTCCAATTCTTTGACCCTCTGCATCACTGTTTCACCTTCCCGGATTATCAGTTGGTGCCTACATTGGAAGAATTCTCCCGACTTCTGAAGGTCCCTATCCTCGATCAACTACCCTACAACGGTACGGAAGAGGAACCCAAGCTTGAAGAGATTGCTAAAGCCTTGCACCTACAGACATCTGACCTCAAGGGACATTGGGAAGTTAGAAGTGGTATCAAAGGTTTCTTAGCTAGATTTCTGTTTGAAAAGGCTCAGGAATGTTGGAACTCTCTTGACCTACGAGCTTTTGAAGAAGTCATGGCCCTCCTTGTCTATGGTTTGGTGTTGTTCCCTAACCCAGATCAGCTTATTGATATCAGTGCTCTCCAGATCTTTATGACCAGGAATCCTATACCTACACTGTTGGGGGACATCCTTCACTCATGTTACACTCGAACCATGAGGAGAAGGGGTGTCCTTATGTGTTGCACTCCTCTCTTGGGAAGGTGGTTTATTTCGCATCTTCCACAATCAGTTTTGAAGAACGAGCGGGGTTTGAGATGGTCACAACGGTTAATGACTCTCACGCATGCAGATATACATTGGTGTCCTAGGTCCCGGGAAGACGTCACTATCATTGATCGTTGTGGGGAGTACCCTAATGTTCCTTTATTTGGAATCAAAGGAGGTATAACCTACAACCCATGCCTGGCTTGGAGACAGTTTGGTTATGCTCGTAAGGAGGGCCCTCATGACATGTTAATTCCTGACATAGTCTTTGACTTCGACAACGATACTCAAGGACTTCGTCGGAGATTTATCAGAGCTTGGGGGATGCCGAGTAGGATAGACAGCAAAACACTGGGGCACCGGAACTCCATCCCGTTGGAGCCTTACCTCAAGTGGGTACGAGCCCGCTCTCAGAAGTTAGTAATGCCTTACCCTCACATGCTACCTGTAATCAAAGAGCCAGTCTTGGAAGGAGAAGCATCCTACACCATTCAACATCCAGACATGCCCACCTCCTGGGAAGAGATGCAGAAGAGCTGGATCCAACTTAAGGAAGAGCGGAATTCTCTTGAGACCAGTCTACATGCTAGTGAAAAGAAGGTCCTGGAACTCACCCGCCTGCTGCACGAGGAAAGGAATCTCAACACCTACATCGCGCCAAAAAGGATGCGCAATGTCTTTTTACCTTAAGGGGTTATTTTGTAATATTTGGCCCATGAGGCATTTATGTACTAACGAATTTCTCCTTATTAATATGATGTGCGTTCCTTTTTGTCTACAACAAAGTTTGAATGTTCCAAATCCTTGAATGCATTGCATACATACGCATTCCATTGCACCATATGCATAGCAGGTACCCTATTTCACAGGTTGCTTAATTTTCTTCGCTGTTTATGTGAACAGTCATCATGAATCCGGAATCATCCAGTGAGCAAGCAATCAAGGCCCTTCAGGCCCAAAGTGCACAGTTTCAAGAGATGGTCTTAAGCCTAGCCCAGGGTCAGCAAGAGTTGAAGACTCTACTCCTGAAGAAGAAGAAGAAAAAGAGAACGGCGATGTTCAACACCGGACGCAGATTTGGGAACACACTCCACAATGAAGCTGATCCAACCACTTCTTCTGCTGAGAAAAATAGTCCCCAAGGGGGAGGAGCTCCTAGTCCCGCAGTCTCCGACAACGAGACGGACTATAACGAGGAACAATACCCACCTGCTGCTGACAGATATAAACAATTGGAGGACCGCTTGAGCGCTATGGAAATTCAGAACGTGCCAGGACTGGATTTCGGAGATTTGGGATTATCTTCCGGAGTAGTAATTCCACACAAGTTTAAGGCGCCTGCCTTCGCCAAGTATGATGGGGTCTCCTGCCCAAAGCTGCATCTGAGGTCGTATGTAAGGAAAATCCAACCTTACACGGCGGATAAGAACCTCTGGATTCACTTCTTCCAGGACAGCCTCTCGGGGTCTCAGCTTGAATGGTTCTACCAATTAGACGGAGCTAGCATCCGGCACTGGGAGGATTTGGCGACTGCTTTCTACAAACAATACCAATATAATTCTGATCTCGCTCCTACGCGTACCCAACTTCAGGGTATGTCTCTAGGGACGGGTGAAGGATTCAAAGAGTACGCTCAAAAATGGAGAGATTTGGCTGGCAGGGTGCAGCCTCCATTAACTGATCGAGAGCTGGTTGATATGTTTCTGGGAACGTTGTCTGGTCCGTTTTTCAATCATTTGGTTGGAAACTCCTCCGCTGGGTTCACAGATTTGATATTAACGGGAGAGAGAATTGAAGCTGGCATCAGGTCAGGCAAGATACAGAAGGCTGCCTCTACAAGTGCTGAGAAGAGGCCATTTAAGAAGGAAGCAAGCGCCGTCTATGGCCCTAGAAGGCAAGTCAAGCCCGAAAGTCGCCAAGCCGTCAACGCTTTGGTCATCTCCAAACCTGTTGCTGCTCCTCAGCAGTACAATCAACAAAGAAATGAAAGGCCCAAGAGGCAGTATACCCGATTGAGTATGACATTATCTCAAATTTTACCCCAACTGTTATCCACCAACCTAGTGACCCTCAAAGAAGCTCCTAAAGTCGTCAACACTGCGTCTCCTAAATACAACCCGAATGCCCGGTGTGCTTATCATTCCGATAGTCCCGGGCACACTACTGATGATTGCTGGGCCTTGAGAAACAAAGTGCAAGATCTAATTGACGCAAAAGAAATTCAGTTTGAAGCGCCGGAAAGACCGAATGTTGTAACGGCCCCTATGCCCCAGCATAGGGTAAATGCCATTGAGGAAGAAGTGTACGCTGTTTCGGTAGATGAAGTTGTTACCCCTTTGAAGACTGTTAAGAAGAACCTACTGCGGGCCGGTTTATTTCCGGGTTGCGGCGAAGGTTGCCCATTCTGTGCTATTTCCCTATCTGATTGTCCCTTGCTAAGGTTAGGCATCCAAGGCCTAATGGATAGCAAGGAGATTCTATTCAAAAAGACTGCTGTTCAATTGGTTCCAATGAAAGAAGTTTCCGTGATCACCATCTTCAAAAATCCAATCAAGGCTCCCCCAAAGAAGCCTATTCAAATCTTGACAGTTGCGCCTGTGATCATTACTGTTCCAGGACCCCTCTCCTACGTGTCTGATAAAGCTGTCCCCTGGCATTATGGGGCAGACGTATATGTAAATGGAATCAAGCAAGAATTCGATGCTAGTGCCAGTATCTGCGATATCACCGGTCCAGCTAAAGTCACCCGCAGTGGCAGGCTCTTCTCGCCTGACATTGCGCCGCCCGCTATTCGAAAACCCCTCCTCATAAAACCTGCAAGTGTACCAAGTCCTGTTGCTGATCAAATTGTGTCCCCTGCTGCCGAGTCATCAAATGCTCGGGGAAAAGGGATTGAAGAAGAGCCTGCCCGGATGGAGGCACCAATACCCGTGAATGCTGAGGCCTCCCGACAAGAAATGGAGGAGATTCTGAAAATAATAAAGAAAAGTGATTTTAATGTTGTCGAACAATTGGGGCATACACCCTCCAAGATCTCCCTGCTTTCCTTATTACTATGTTCCGAGGCCCATGCAAAGGCCTTAATCTCATTTCTCAAGACGGCCCATGTGCCGCAGGAGACGTCTGCAGTTCAGTTCACTGACTGCATAGCGAATCTGACAGCGGACAACGGCTTGGGCTTTTCAGATGCTGACCTAACCGCAAAAGGGAGAGACCACAATGATGCCCTGCATGTCTCTATTGAATGCAGGGGCACTACTCTGGCACATGTATTGGTGGACACTGGTTCTTCCTTGAATGTTCTTCCGAAAAAGGCTTTAGATCGTCTGGATTATGAAGGCCTGGAATTGAAACCCAGCAATATCATCGTCAGAGCCTTTGACGGTTCCAAGAGGATGGTTCATGGAGAGGTTAACATCCCTATTCGTGTGGGCTCTCAAGTGTTTGACTCTACCTTTTACGTGATGGATATACGTCCATCATACTCTTGTTTGTTGGGTCGACCTTGGATCCATAAAGCTGGGGCAGTAACCTCCACCTTGCACCAAAAGCTGAAGTATCCTGTCAGGGGGAAAATCGTCACTGTGCAAGGAGAAGAGGAGTATATGGTGAGCCATTTGAATTCCTTCAGGTACATCGAGATGGACGGAGAATTTATTGAAACTCCCTTCCAACATTTCGAGGAGGTACATCCAATTTCAGCAGCTGCAAAGACAATGGCCGAAGAAAATGATTCCTTGAAGATGGTTTCCCTAAGGGATGCCCGGGCTGTGGTTCAGAAAGGCAATGGTGCACACTGGGGTCAGCTTCCTGACTTCGCTCAGAAGAACGATAAGTTTGGGCTAGGCTTTACTGCAGAGGCTCAGAAGGCAGTCCGCAAAGAGAAGATTGGAAAGGCTCCGGTGTTTATTTCCAGCTCAAGGGTGAATGCTATCGAGGAGGATGTGGAGGAAGCTGAGTTTGATAATTGGATCTACCCGACTGCCAGCGACGGACCAAGCAACTGGACAGCAAAGGATTTTACCCCTATCACATTTGTCACGCAGTAATTGATTTCTTTTGATTTCCAAATTTGTAACAAACAATATGTTAAAACTCTGTTGGCTCGGTGTCCTGCCCGGGGCATCGTAGCTCCATTTGTGAGGGCTTTTTGTATGACATTTTCATATATCATCAATCAAAACATTGGACGTTTGTTGCATTTCAAATCTTGTGTTCCTTTTCTTTCTGTGTTATACATATTGCAAAACAGCTATATTTACACACACTCACTTATACAGGTTTCAATCCACTCTGGATCTCACTGGCAACAGCTCTGCTACCGCCAGTTATGACTTCGAAAATCCGATCAACTTGGCCGAAGACGAAGGTGAAGATGATTGCGAAGTGCCTGGTGAACTCGCAAGACTGCTACTACAGGAAGAGAGGGCTATTCAACCACATGAAGAGCCTGTGGAGACAATTAACTTGGGTACCGAGACAGATAGGAAAGAGGTCAAGATTGGTGCCAACCTAGAGCTCAGCGTGAAGCAACGATTGATCCAGATGCTACAAGACTACATGGAGATTTTTGCTTGGTCCTATGAAGATATGCCCGGTTTGGATGCTGACATTGTAGTTCACCATTTGCCGACCAAGGAAGATTGCCCTCCAGTAAAGCAAAAAGTTCGGCGAATGCATCCAGAGATGTCTGAGAAGATTAAAGCTGAGGTGATAAAACAGTTTGATGCGGGTTTCCTTGCAGTAACTTCTTACCCTCAGTGGGTTGCCAATGTTGTGCCAGTGCCGAAGAAGGACGGTAAAGTCAGAATGTGTGTTGACTACAGGGATCTGAACAGGGCCAGCCCCAAGGATGATTTCCCCCTACCTCACATCGATGTCCTTGTTGATAATACAGCTCAACACAAGGTGTTCTCCTTCATGGATGGCTTCTCAGGGTATAATCAGATCAAGATGGCTCCAGAAGATATGGAGAAGACTACCTTTGTGACTCAGTGGGGCACCTTCTGTTATAAGGTCATGCCATTCGGATTGAAAAATGCTGGGGCAACCTATCAGCGTGCCATGGTTGCTTTATTTCATGATATGATCCATCATGAGATTGAAGTATACGTTGATGACATGATTGCAAGGTCTCAAACTGAGGAGGAACACCTTGATCATCTGAGGAAGTTGTTTGACCGACTCAAGTTGTACAAGCTGAGATTGAATCCCAACAAATGCACCTTCGGGGTGAGGTCCGGAAAATTGCTAGGTTTCATTGTAAGTGATAAAGGTATCCAGGTGGACCCTGCCAAGGTTAAAGCTATTCAAGAGATGCCGACCCCAAAGACAGAGAAAGAAGTCAGAGGGTTCCTAGGACGACTGAATTACATTGCCCGATTCATCTCACATCTGACTGCTACTTGTGAGCCAATCTTCAAATTACTGAAGAAAGATCAAGTGGTACGCTGGAATGATGAATGTCAGGCCACCTTTGAAAGAATAAAGGAATATCTCCAAGAGCCACCCATTCTTATGCCACCGGTGGAAGGAAGACCTCTGATACTTTACTTGACAGTGCTTGATAATTCAATGGGGTGTGTGCTGGGGCAGCATGACGAGTCTGGCCGAAAAGAGCACGCTATTTATTACTTGAGCAAAAAGTTTACCGACTGTGAGTCTCGTTACTCACTGCTTGAGAAAACTTGCTGCGCTCTTGTATGGGCTGCTCGCCGGCTGAGACAGTATATGCTGACTCACACTACCTTATTGATTTCAAAGATGGATCCCATAAAATACATATTTGAAAAGCCTGCTTTGTCTGGAAGAATAGCGAGATGGCAAATGATCTTAACAGAATATGATATCCAGTATACAACTCAGAAAGCAATTAAGGGAAGTGTACTGGCTGATCATTTGGCACACCAACCCGTGGACGATTACCAATCATTGAACTTTGATTTTCCGGACGAAGACATCATGGTGGTAACTGACTGTGAAGTACCTGGACCGGATGAAGGACCTGAGGAAGGATCCCGGTGGTCTATGCATTTTGATGGAGCCTCCAATGCTTTGGGTAACGGCGTCGGCGCTGTAATCATATCTCCCAAGGGGACTCATACTCCACTCACCGCCCGATTATGTTTCAGCTGCACCAACAACATGGCAGAATATGAGGCATGTATCATGGGTTTACAAGCTGCGATCGATTTGAGGATCAAGTTTCTAAGTGTCTTCGGAGATTCCGCTCTCGTGATCAATCAGGTCAAAGGCGAGTGGGATACGAAACACCCGAATCTTATTCCTTACAAGGAGTATGTGTCGACCTTGCTCCCTCACTTTGAAGAGATAACTTTTGAGCATTTCCCCAGAGAAGAGAATCAGCTAGCGGACGCACTAGCCACGATGTCTTCAATGTTCAAAGTTAAATGGGATAATGAGGCTCCTCAAATCATAATCTGGAAGTTGGATGAACCGGCATACTGCTGTGAGCTCGAGACTGAGAAGGTAACTGAAAAACCCTGGTATCACGAGGTGAAGAGGTACTTGGAAGCCCAGGAGTACCCTGAAGGTGCATCTGTCAACGATAAGAAGTTCATGAGGAGATTTGCTGCAAAATTCTTTCTCAGCAACGGCATTCTCTACAAACGGAATCATGATTCAACTCTGTTACGTTGTGTGGATAAGGCTGAAGCAGAGAAAATTATGATAGAACTGCACGAAGGTACATTTGGGACCCATTCCAGTGGACACACCATGGCTAAGAAAATCCTTCGGGCAGGATATTTCTGGTCCACGATGGAAGCCGATTGTTACCAACACTCCCGAACTTGTCATAAATGCCAAATCTATGCTGACAAGGTGCATATCCCTCCAGTTCCTTTGAATGTCCTAACGGCACCTTGGCCTTTCGCAATGTGGGGCATCGATATGATCGGTGAGATCCGACCAACGGCATCCAATGGGCATCGTTTCATCTTGGTGGCGATCGATTACTTCACGAAATGGGTCGAGGCAGCTTCCTATGCCACAGTAACCAAGAGCGTCGTGGCACGTTTCATCCGGCATAATCTGATCTGTCGGTACGGAGTCCCAGAAAGAATCATAACGGACAATGGTACCAATCTCAATAACAAAATGATCACTGAACTCTGTGAACAATTCAAGATACATCACCACAATTCTTCCCCCTATCGGCCGAAGATGAATGGGGCTGTAGAGGCAGCCAATAAAAATATCAAGAAAATTGTGCAGAAGATGACAGTGACCTATAAAGATTGGCACGAGATGTTACCGTTCGCTCTTCATGGGTACCGCACCTCAGCAAGGACGTCAACCGGGGCAACTCCTTTCTCCTTGGTCTACGGCATGGAGGCAGTCTTGCCGATTGAAATCCAGATACCCTCTCTTCGGATAATGAAGGATGCAGACTTGAATGAAGATGATTGGATCCAAACTCGACTTGATCAACTAAATCTGATTGACGAAAAGAGGCTCACTGCTATCTGTCACGGTCAAACGTATCAGAAACGGATGATCAGGGCATTTAACAAGAAAGTCAGACCGCAAGAGTATCAAGTTGGGGACCTGGTAATCAAACGCATCATCCTTCCTCAAAGTGATCCCCGGGGCAAATGGACCCCTACTTACGAAGGGCCATTTGTGGTTAAGCGTGTGTTCTCAGGAGGAGCCATGATCCTAACCACCATGGACGGTGACGACCTTCCTCACCCCGCCAATGCAGACATAGTGAAAAAATACTACGCATAAATAAAAGACCCGCTAGGTTGACATACCTGGGCAAAAATAAGGGCTTCCCGGCGAACCAAAAAAGGTTCGGGCAAAAATAAGGGATGAAATGAAAAATCTGTACACCCGGCAAGTCGAAAACCTGAAAGGGCGGCTTGGGCAAAAATGGGTATCCCGGTGGACTGAAAACCCGAAAGGGCGGTCCAGGCAAAAGTTAGGGATAAAAGCGTAACACTATGTTTCATTGGATCACTTCGCATCCGGAATTCGGCATCAACTATCTGGCCCCAGATTTCGGCATTGACCAATCAGCTTCATCTTCAACTAAGCGGCAAAGCGATGAGACATCCGAAGACATAAAGGCAATAGCAGAGTTGGAACCCAGTGGGATTGTTCACATAGCTGTTTTGTTTTCTTTTTCAAATTGTAACTTCTATACTTTTGGCGATGTCCTCTTACTAGGATGTCAGCCTCTTGTACAAAAAAAAAAACGCCTATTCACAGGCAAAGTTTAAATCAATACAAATTCACTTGTCCATACAAATTGCCATTGTTTGTTTCTTTTTCTGTTTTGTCTTGCGAAGAACGTCCAATGTTCATTTTTGGTATATGCATTTGACATTAAATTGCTGATTCATAAATGTTTGCATATGAAAAAAGAGATTAATTACAAGTGATATCAAAGACAGGGGCAATGTGGAGTTGTCTAATGCGGTCTAGTTGTTTTGTCCACCAAAGCGCCAAGATAGGTTCAACTGAAAATGTGGCCAAATCATCTTAACTCCCCGCGGAGTAAAACAAGGTTCAGCAGCACTTTCCCCAAGCAGGAGTCAATTCCCCGTCAATCCTGAAAAAGGCGCAACATTCCCCGGCGGGTCTTAAAAGCTCATCCCCAGTAGATTCTGCGAGCTTATCCCCGGCGAAGTACGAACGTCTCGCCCAAGTTTTATTTAGAGTTATTTCCTCACAAGGACTTATAACTGGGTTATCCTCAGCTAAAAGCCACGGAAGACCATTCTCGGCAAAAGTTCCTTCAATCCCCAGCGAAGTCTATCTTTTGTATTCCCAAGCAGAGTTTATCCTTGAGGTTTCCCCAGCGGAGTTTATCATCATTGTTCTCAGCGGAGTCCATTGTTAAAGTCCTCAGCGGGCCTCTCATCAAAACTTCGGTCAAGCATCTCTTCCGCAAAGCAGCTTCCCAGTCATTCGTCAAGGATTCATTTTCCTAAGATGAAATTACACTCATAAACATTTCACATTTTCATACATACACGATGAAACACATACAACATCAAATGTTGAACATCATGGCATCATGCATATCATACATCATGACATTGCATACAGCTTACGTCTTTGCCTTTCAGGAAAAAGACAATCTCAAAAACGACTACCTTCAACTGTCACAATTCCAGATTCGATACCTGTATCTAGCCAGGGCACATCTGAGAGTGATCAGTTTCCAGACTCGATTCCTGTATCTAGCCAGGGCACGTCTGAAGAGTTCAAAGATTCGATACCTGTATCTAGCCAGGGCACATCTGAGAGTGATCAGTTTCCAGACTCGATTCCTGTATCTAGCCAGGGCACGTCTGAAGAGTTCAAAGATTCGATACCTGTATCCAGCCAGGGCACATCTATCAACTACAACAGCTCCAGATTCGATTCCTGTATCCAGCCAGGGCATATCTGTTGACCACATTTCCAGACTCGACTCCTGTATCTAGCCAGGGCACGTCTGAAGAGTTCAAAGATTCGATACCTGTATCCAGCCAGGGCACATCTATTTGACGACTATTCCCGGATTCGACTCCTGTATCCAGCCAGGGCACATCTATCAACTACAACAGCTCCAGATTCGATTCCTGTATCCAGCCAGGGCATATCTGTTGACCACATTTCCAGACTCGACTCCTGTATCTAGCCAGGGCACGTCTGAAGAGTTCAAAGATTCGATACCTGTATCCAGCCAGGGCACATCTATTTGACGACTATTCCCGGATTCGACTCCTGTATCCAGCCAGGGCACATCTATCAACTACAACAGCTCCAGATTCGATTCCTGTATCCAGCCAGGGCATATCTGTTGACCACATTTCCAGACTCGACTCCTGTATCTAGCCAGGGCACGTCTGAAGAGTTCAAAGATTCGATACCTGTATCCAGCCAGGGCACATCTATTTGACGACTATTCCCGGATTCGACTCCTGTATCCAGCCAGGGCACATCTGAGCAACCAATTGTAGATTCAAATACCTGTATCTAGCCAGGACATATCTGCATAAGGAGACTAAAGATCAAACACCTGTAACAAGCCAGGAAAACATCTGTCTTTCTTAAATACACAAGTTCTCGCTAAGGAATCTCTTATGCGATCAATACTTCCAAATGGCATCTATAAGCCCATTCCCGACAAAGTTCTGTCACTTTTCCAGATGGCATCTACAAAGCCCATCTCCCTATCCACCATCTCTCCCAAATGGCATCTATAAGCCCATTCCCGACACCACGTTGTTGATACTTCAACATGCGAGTGCAAATTTCCGGGCACTCTAGTGTCCAATCTCCTTTTACCCTCGAGTCACGAAAGGCAAACTTGCCAATCTAACTCTTCAGGTCCAAGAAGATTGAACAGGGGCAACTGTTGTACCCCAAAATTTGCCCTCCCATTTCCTCAACATTTTCTCATCACAAGACATTTAAAGATCAAGATACAATTAGGGTTTCCTCTGCTCAAGACTTCTCCTTGCACTGTGGACTCAAATTAGGGTTTGTGTTTGCCTAAAGATGTTTTGACCTAAAATGCCTAAGATGACTTTCATGCTTCATATTGGACTCCCAAGTTTACCCATACCAAGTTTCAAGCCTTGATTCCAAGTTTTTCCCAGTCAATTGGACAGTTGACCTAGAAATCAGTTGTATTGGGGAAAAAGTCAACTGTGGCCAATTGACAGTCAAACCTCATGAAATTTGATCCACATCAACATTATGAACTCATATGAACCATTTGATCAAGTTTGGATCACAATTCCATAAGAAATTTGATCAGATCACCAAAAGGGCAAAATGGTCATTTTTAGGGTTTTGACTGCACAAAGGCAATTTTTGACTGTTTGACCTAGCCAATGGCAAACCAAGCTCACATGTGGACTCAAGGACCCCATGGAATTATCTTGACATGTTCATCAAGCTCAAAAGATCCCAAGTACACAAGATTGACAGTTGAATTTCCCAGTCAATTGATCAATTTTGACTGTATACTGAAAAGTCAAACTTTGACTTTTTGGTCAAAATCAAGAGTCAAGATTCATTTTTCATCAAAACATGCCAAATCATGAAACTTGTTCACCAAGAAATCACAAAATGCAAATTAGGGTTTGAAAATGGAATTTTTCATAACTTAGAATTTTTCTAAGTTATGAAAAAACCCTAATTTTTTCCCAACTTTGCCCCATCTTTTCACCATGATCCATTTGGATTCAAACAAAAGTCAAAACATGAAAGTTGTAGCTTGTTGCATAATCTACAACTTTGATTCACAAAGTTTTCTCATTTGAAGCTTGTATCTCAAGTTATGATTTTTTGAATAAGGGCACTAAACCATCTTTTAACTTAGTGAAATTTGACCTATTTTGACAAGGTTTTCTACCCTACTTCAAGGCCACTTTTCATACCCTTCCACTTGGAATTTCAAAGATGGATTGTAGTACACATTCCAAGCTTTCCAAAATGTCCAAGAACTCATCAAACAACCTCATAACTTGAGAGATTCGAATTTCACAAGTTGGCAAAAATTCACTTTTGTTCTTCATCAAAGCATGTTCATAAACTTGGCAAATTTGAATTCAGCATGCTTAAGCTACATTGCAGGCCTCTAATCCCATTTTCACTCAATAATTCAATGCATATCCTTTGTGCTCTAGCATTATCTTGCTCATTTGGACAATACACACAAAATCAAGCCTAAACTAGAAAAAGCATATTATCCATTCTTGTAAAGTGTTACTTTATGGCAACTTTGCAAATCTATGAGGTACAATGCAGATCTTTGAAGCAAAAAGGCATGGGCATATCCCACTGATCAAGACTCAAATGTGCAGCATAGATTGAGGCATTGTACTGGCCTAGAAACCAAGTTGACATTTGCTTGCTTCACATAGAAGTAACATCCATAACTTATGCCATCTCTCATACCAGCATACAAACACAAGAACAAAGTTGTCAAACACATTACACATAACATATCCAAGCTAAGACACGAGCTCTTGACCTCCAAAACACCCTCCATCTCAGAATCATCCTCAAACTGCACAAACAGGGGTGCCCCTGCAGTTTGAGTTCAAACTCCCAATCCCTTCAAGCATTTTGATTCAAACCTTTTCCTCTACCTTCCCTACAATATATACAAGCTATCCATATCCTAAAATCAGACCTGTAACACCTCCAAGCCACTTCACCATTTTTAATTTTCTGTTTTGCAGTTGGAGTTCATTAGCTCGATTCAGGAAGTTTCAAGGCAAAGTAGGAATTGGAAAAGCTTCCTTACACTTCAAGGAAGCTGTACAAGTCCTCATTTCACTCTGAAACATCTTCCATTGCCCAGCTCGATTCCAACTGAACAGGTATATTCATGGAGTTCTATCTCTCTTGTTAGGCATTGTTAGCTTTAGGTTTCTGAAGAAAACATGTCACAATCATAGCCCTGAACATGCTCATATGATTAGATTTCATTTATGTTTCGTGTGCTTAGAGAATTTCATGTCTGAACATTGATGAAAAGTTAGGTCAGAAAAGAGGGGGAGAGAAATTCTCCCTCATCTTAGAGAGATAGGTCATGTTCTTTATATGGTTGAAACCGTCTCTTAATGCTCTACACTTTTCATGTTATGAGTTTTGCTTGAAAGTCCAGGAATCCAGAGATAAAAAACGCGTGTTTTGTGTGAAGAAAGCTGTACAGAGGTTGAAGAAGAAGTGATCTGGGCTGGGCCTGGATTTGTTTCCTTTTCACACCCCATTTTTTGGTTTACACCCCCCTGAGCCCATTTGCTCATTTTTTGACATTTTTGACTTTTTCTTTTTGGGTTGACTTTGTTTATTTTTTCTCATACCATTAAAATTTTTAAAATATTTTTTCCATCACTTTTTGTATTTATGGCATATTTATTTGTTTATTTCTTTTGTTATATACAAATATATATATATATACTATTATTGAAATAAATAGAAAATAGTGTAGATACATTTTTATTTTTTATTTACTTTATGAAAATATTTTACACAAAAAGATACTTTTTATTTTTAAAATATTTAAATATTTATTTTAGAATAATACATATTTAGGGTTATATATATATATATATATATATATATATATATATATATATATATATTTGATTATTAATGTATTTAAGAAAAAGGTATAAAAATACTTGATTTTTTTATTTTATTAACATTTGATACAAAAAATATTTTTTTTACAATATACTTCATTTTAGGTTATTTTTATAGATAATAAATAAATAGTTGTATTAAAATTAAATAATACCTTTTATTTAAAAATTAGGGTTTTTTTACCCTAAGTCCAAAATACTAAAAAATAAATACATTTTTATTTTCTTTTTCCTTTTACATAAATAATATTTTCTCATACACATAGAAACTTTCTTTTTACATTTCACATATTTATTTAATTTACATTTAATTATGCATTGCAAAAATATCCAATTGTTGTAATAATTTAGATCTAAATTCTTGTCAATATCCCCATTTGAACATTTGTACCCCCCTTCCCATATTTGGTTGTGCAATAGCTTAGTAATTTTAATTTCGCACTTTATTGCTTTCTAAATAATAACATGCTAGAATTAGGGTTTGTATGCGAAAAAACGAAAAAATAGTTTGACCTAATACAAGATAAACAAGCATGAAAATGAATACACAAATCACACTTGCATCCCCTAGGGTATTTCACTTGTTGCCTTCAAATAAATGGGCCATATTGTATGTTGAACATCTTTGGGCAAAGCAAACAGTTTGAATGATCATAGTCCCTCGACAAAACTTTTCAAAACAAACAAAACAAATGATCAAGTCCCTTAGAGAAATTGCCCAAAGACATTTAACGTCGTTACAATTATGGTCTATACGATGACCCGCGCCTGTCCCTTTCACATCCTAACACAAGGTTGCCCACCAACACAATGGTGGTGCAAACTTGTTAAAAGGGTTAGAATATAGCAATAATCTTTTGAGAAAATTAGGAGTAGATAACCTCTTAGTTACTTGAAACAACTTGCAAAACAAAACACTTGCCTAATTTCAAAACCACACAACACTACACTTTCAAAAACAACTTTCAAAAACAAATGAAACCCTTTTCAAAAGACATACATCTTTGTATACATCCCCACATGGATCATTACAAAGGTTGCCACCACATTGGCCTCTTTTCAAAAACATTTTCAAAACCAACACACTCAAGCACCATTTAAAACCATTGAAAACAAAAGGCAAGTGATCTAAAGCAAGTAACTAAGAGCCCATGGATAACCATGGATAGAAAGGGTGCTAATACCTTCCCTTTCTATAATCTACTCCCCGAACCCAAGAAAACGTCTCAAAAGGTTTTTGCTGTGCTTTTTAACCTTTCCTTAGGATAAAATAAAAAGTCGGTGGCGACTCTTGCTAACCGCAACATTTGCGAATACGAACGCAAAACACTAGTCAGTTCTCCCACCGTATCACAATAACCTTCTTTGAATTTCCCCTTGCAAACTCTAACTGAACTTTTATGAAAACTGGCCCAGAAGTTCTGACCCAATTCTATCTTGAAAATGTCTAGAATTTGCTGAGTGCTATGGTGATAATCTGGTCAGAAGTTCTGAGTTTTGTCATGCTTCTTAAACACTTAGAAAAAATTCGAAGTATTTAGAATTTTGGCTTTTTGGATTCCTTGATGACACAAACTTCATATTTCGACGTGTCTTGATGAAATATGATTCTTGAAGCTTGATTTTGATCCAAAAGTCAAAGTTTTCCTTTTCAGTGTGCAAATGACCATTTTGCCCTTATGAATGACTTTCTTGAAAAATTGCAGTTCAAGGCTTGGAATTGGATGGAAGCAAACTTGAGGATCCAGGGTGATTCCTTGAGAAATGAGAGGGCAAATTTTAGGGTACAACTGCTGCCTCTATTCAATCTTCTTACACCTGAAGAGTTAGATTGGTAAATCTGTCATTCGTGACTTGAAGGTGGAAAATGATTGAACGCTAGAGAGTGCCCAGAAAATTTGCACTCGAAGATGTGTTAGTTGGTTATGTAGGGAATGGCTTAAAGAAGCCATTTGGAGAGGTAATGGATAGTTGTTGGAGATGCTGAAGGTGATTGTATCTGGACTCAGCAGGATGATGAAGGAATCTTGGACGATTACTACCTCAGCAGGATGATAAAGGAATCTTTGATGATTACTACCTCAGCAGGATGATGAAGGAATCTTTGGGCGATTTCTACCTCAGCAAGATGATGAAGGAATCTTTGGGAAATTTCTACCTCAGCAGGATGATTAAGGAATCTTGGATGACTACAACCTCAGCAGGATGATGAAGGAATCTTGGGTGACTACAACCTCAGCAGGATGATGAAGGAATCTTGGATGACTAAAACCTCAGCAGGATGATAAAGGAATCTTGGATGACTACAACCTCAGTAGGATGATGAAGGAATCTTGGATGACTACAACCTCAGCGGGATGATGAAGGAATCTTGGATGACTACAACCTCAATAGCATGATGAAGGAATCTTAGATGACTACAACCTTAACAGGATGATGAAGGAATCTTAGATGACTACAACCTCAGCAGGATGATGAAGGAATCTTAGATGACTACAACCTCAACATGATGATGAAGGAATCTTGGATGACTACAACCTCAGTAGAATGATAAAGGAATCTTGGATGACTACAACCTCAGCAGGATGATGAAGGAATCTTGAATGACTACAACCTCAGTAGGATGATGAAGGAATCTTGGATGACTACAACCTCAGCAGGATGATGAAGGAATCTTGGATGACTACTACCTCAGAGGATGATAAAGGAATCTTGGATGACTACAACCTCAACAGGATGATGAAGGAATCTTGGATGACTACAACCTCAACAAGATAATGGAGGAATCTTGGATGACTACAACCTCAGCAGGATGATGAAGGGATCTTGGATGACTACAACCTCAGCAGGATGATGAAGGAATCTTGGATGACTACAACCTCAACAGGATGATGAAGGAATCTTGGATGACTACAACCTCAACAGGATGATGAAGGAATCTTGGATGACTACAACCTCAATTGGATGACTAAAACCTCAGCAGGATGATGAAGGAATCTTGGATGACTACAACCTCAGCAGGATGATGAAGGAATCTTGGATGACTACAGCCTCAGCAGGATGATGAAGGAATCTTGGATGACTACAACCTCAGCAGGATGATGAAGGAATCTTGGATGACTACAACCTCAACAGGATGATGAAGGAATCTTGGATGACTACAACCTCAACAGGATGATGAAGGATTCTTGGATGACTACAACCTCAACAGGATGATGAAGGAATCTTGGATGACTACAGCCTCAACAGGATGATGAAGGAATCTTGGATAACTACAACCTCAGCAGGATGATGAAGGAATCTTGGATGACTACAACCTCAGCAGGATGATGAAGGAATCTTGGATGACTACAACCTCAACAGGATGATGAATGAATCTTGGATGACTACAACCTCAATAGGAAGATGAAGGAATCTTGGATGACTACTACCTCAAAAGATGATGACCTTTATCCGTTGATTGATCTTTCCTGAAAAGGTAAAGATTTAATTGTATGCAATGTCATGATGTATGCATTGTGTAATAATGTTCTCAAAATAAATGAGATTTATGTTATATGTATTTGGTATGCATATGCTATGAATGTTGTCGAAATGTAAGTGTGTCTTCAAACTTTGCTCATAATGTTTCCATCGGGGATTCCTGTTTTATTGTTTGAGGAGAACTCCGCTGGGGAATGTTGAAAGCTCTGTATAGAGTGTTGATTCCTGCTTGGGGAAAAGAGTTCAGGAGTCTTAGTCGTTTGTTGCTCTATTGGGGAGTCAAAGTTGAATTAATATCTAGTCGGGTCCAGGTTTCATAGCAACTTGCTGGGGATTGTAGAGTAGTCTACTGGGGAAGAGGAGTTGTGGTCCTTTGATTTGTAGTGGTCGGAGAGGCCAACTCAAGCTGGGGAATCCTGTAGTTTGTTGGGGAAATAAATCTTGTTACCGGTCTGATAGAGAAGTGACGACGTCGTTGGGGAAAGTCCTCGAGGACTCTTGAGGTTGTCTCAGCTGGGGAAAGGTTTTCAGAGGTTAAACTCTTGCTGAGAAATTATCCTATGAGAAGGACTTTGGGGAGACTTGTCATTGCCCCTAGCAGCAAATGTTTGTGGTATTGCCAGAAAATGTTTGATTGTGCGTAACCCTTTGTTGAGATTGACGTTCAATGCTCCAAGTGACAGAGATGAAGACTTGCCCTTGATTACTCTACAATTCTTGAGATATTTCTTAGAATCTTGACTGGACTGCCCCAGGTGTGCTGGATAGTGACATGTCATGTCCTCTTGTTGATAGGAGATTTGTCAATGGGAGTGTCATCCTATTAATTTTGTTCACTGAGAGAGATTTCGTTCACTGGATATTTGTTGCGCGAATTTCTCCGCTGTCAAACAAATAGCCATATGCAAAAAGTGATATTCAAGTAATGCAAAGTTTATGTTTGTCTTGAAATTTTCGAAAATGCATTTTGGCAAGTAAATAAATTTTGTAAGAAAAATTCAACTCAGGATTTTGAGTAAAGCCTTACAGGAGTCAGGATACCTTTTGTAACAATATGCTTTCGAACTAACCCATGCTTCAATTAGGACTTTTAAAGGATTGTAACGTGGTTTGGTTCATGGTTTAAGAAACAAAAGATAAAGGCTCAAAGTGTATTTGTACCCACTCATTCTTCATGATGTTCTTCGGTCCTAAGCTCAGTTAATTGTACGTTTGAACTCCAATTGAGTCTGGAATAACGTTTTGGTGATGGTTCAGACAAATTAAGTTTATCGGAAGGCAGTCATTTTTGCAATATATTTTTTTCCGTGTTGTTCAGGATTTGTAGTAACCTCTTTATTTTGATTTGTTATCCCTGATTTTTGCCTGACTGTTCTTGTTTTGAGATTACGATCAGCGGGATGCCCCAGTTTTCTTAAGTCTCCTTTGTAGGTTTTGACTTAGTGGGCTTTTCTTTTTGAGAGATATTGACTGCCTATGTGGTAGGGAACCATCACCGTCTCTTGATCCCAGGGGAATTTTTTTGATGTCATTCGTTGCATTACGAAATGAGAGTTTGCGACTTAACACGCGTTTGAATTAATTGAGAGACTACCCTGCCCCAGGTTTTGTTTAAAGGTTTCAATTTGTGTAAGAAAGAAATCTTCTGCTTCTTTGGCTCAAAGGGGTTGACTAGGGATTATCTTCCTTATAACTCCGGTGTTTAGGATTTAAAAGAATGCATTTACATCGTCAGCAAGGTCTGCCCAAAAGCATACTGTATGAGATTATGGCATTGTTTTCGTCATCCTCCCTCTAAAGGCTTGTAACTGAAGGGGTGAAAAACACAAGAAGGGGGGGTTGAATTGTAAAACTGGAATCTTAAAGCAAATGACAAGGTATTTTTATCCTGGTTCGTTTGATCTCAAACTACTCCAGTCCACCCGTCAAGGTGATTTTGCCTCTCTCCAACGAGGTCTTAATTCACTATATTCAACTGAATACAAATCTGCTTTAGCAACTGCTAAAACCTTCTTGATTCAAACCACAATCCGGTTTGTCAAGGCAACACTTTCTTACAAAGGTATAAGCAAATGTGTGAATGTTTTCTACAAAAACTATATCACAACTGTGATGTTTACACAAATGAAGCTTAGAAACTTAGAATGCTAAACGCTAATGGAGTATCAGAGTTTGTTGGTTTAGCAAACTGGTAGATGAAGATTATGTTCAGCTTTGTGCGTGTAGAGAGTTTGGAAGCATTAGCCATGATAATCTTCGAAGCTTGGTTTATATAGCACTTGAGAAGATGAACGTTGATGCAAATATTCTTGATTCAATGCTATTAACAAGCTTTCCTTTTTGAGCAGATCTTGTCTGGAATGAGGCCGTTGGAATTGATTAGCGTTCAATGCACAGTACCGTTGCTTCTTCAATGCACGATCTGGCTTGGCTCATTCTGATTCTGCTTCGCTGCTGATGAACTATTTGATTCTGTATCAGAGTGTTTTACGCGCAGTTCTGTTCATCAAGCTTCAGCATGTGCAAGCGTTGATCATCTGATCTTGACGTTCTGATTCAGCAACTTCTGATGCTGGTGCATGAAAACATATTCTGATGCTGAGAACGTGATCTTGCTTATTTTAATCAGCATATCTGCAAATTAGAGCATAGTAATTTTAGGCAGCATATAATTCAATCATGAAATATTTAACTACTATATCTTTTCACTTTGTTATCATCAAAACTTAAATATAGGGTACTAGATTCAAACATTGTTCTAACAATCTCCCCCTTTTTGATGATGACAAAAACTGGATATTTTAAATGAAAAATAACGTGAAAAGTTATCAGAGCTATGTATCAGAATAAGAAGTACGGAGAATTCAGAGTTTAAGAGATACTCCCCCTGAGTTTGTTACTTCCCTTTGATATGCGTGTTCTTCAGAGTCAGATCTTTTTCTATCTTTGAGCATCAGATTATAGGTCTTTGACTTATCAGAAAGCAGAGCTTCAGAGCTTTTCCTGTCAGAGCTTTGCTTAGGATCAGAGTGTTAGGACAATCAGAGCTTCATATATCAGAACTTCATATTTGATCAGAGCAACATGAGCTTCTAGTTCTTAGTCTTCTTAGTGTTCGGAGCTTCCTTGTGCCTGTAGACTTAACAACAAAACAGAAAAACATTTCAAGTAATAGAGTTAGAATGTTTGAGAGTTTCTGTCTAGTTAGCCGTTATTGATTTTAAATATCATTCTTGTTCTCCCCCTTTTTGTCAGCAATCAAAAAGTGTTAGTGATGTGCTAAAACAATTTAGATCAGAAAAACAAGTTATATTAAAATAGTTCAGAGCAAAAGAACATTACACACACATAGTCAAAACATAGTCAAAACATAGTCAAAAGTACATCAGAATATGAAGAAAATATAGAGAATGTCATGCATGAAAAAAATTTCAAGGTTGTGGGGGCATGCGTGAGAACAGGCTTTCCAGCATTGCTTGAATCTTTTCAGAAGTTTCATTCTGCTTCTGAACCATGGTGACAACAGTATCAATCTTGCTGTCCTGAGCATTCATTCTTGCTTCCATCTTCTGATCATTCTCTTCCATCCGCTGCTGTAGACGCAAGTCATTCAGCCTTAGTTCTGGTAGGCACCTGATACTGCTCAGAGGTTTCTTTCTTCTGATTACCTGCAGGAATGCTGGAGGATGCCATTGTTCTCACACAAAAAGGCTTGAGGATGATTTGAGAAAAAGTTTTAAGAAGATAACTCAGAAATATGCAGAGAATACTTAAGAGATTATGAGAAAGCGTAAAGAATAAGATTAAAGAATAATGTGCTTAAATAAAGATTTCAAAAATTATTTTGAAAAATTAAACGTTTTTAAGAGAGAGAAAAAAATAATGATTGCCATTAACAAGCGTGATTACTTTTGCATTAAATGCTTGCTGATTTTGGGGGATTTGAGAAAGATACTTAAAAACGGTTACCAGACATGTGTCTCAATGCACCCAATCAGCGCTTTCCTTTCTCAGAGGCGTGCACGCGTTCTGCTTCAGGGATTTGCTGATGATTGGATGACACTTGTTTGATGTAGTGATCAGCACGTCTGTATTTGAGATTAGACTCTCAGATCTTTAGACTTGCATCTGATACAATCTGCATGTTCTATCTTTCTGAAAGAAGATTGATCAGAAGTTCACAGTGATATAATTACATTCTGAAGATAAATACATGGAATTAAAACATTTTCATTCTGGGCATACTTTCATGCTGAGATGTTTCAGAATGAAATTAAACCTATCTTCTGAAAGGGGTTTAGTAAAGATATCAGCCCATTGATGGTCTGTATCTATATATTTCAAGTTTAAAATACCTTTCTGAATATAGTCCCTAATGAAATGATGTTTTATTTCTATATGCTTAGCTCTAGAATGTAAAATAGGATTCTTACTTAAGCAAATAGCAGAAGTATTATCACAAAGAATAGGAATGTTACTCTCAAAAATCTGGAAGTCTTCAAGCTGACTTTTCATCCAGAGCATCTGTGTGCTGCATCCAGCTGCTGCTATGTACTCAGCTTCTGCTGTTGACAGAGCAATAGTTGATTGCCTTTTGCTGGACCACGAGATCAGATTTTCTCCCAGAAACTGGCAGCTTCCAGAAGTACTTTTGCGTTCCACTCTGTCTCCAGCAAAATCAGCATCACAGTAGCCTACTAAGCTGTAATCACTAGATTTTCTATAAAACAAACCCAGATTAGTAGTACCTTTCAGATACTTGAAAATTCGCTTAACAGTTGTTAAGTGAGATTCTCTAGGATCTGATTGGAATCTAGCACAAATACATACGCTGAATAAAATATCAGGTCTTGAAGCAGTCAGATAAAGGAGAGAACCAATCATACCTCTGTAGACTTTCTGTTCTACGCTTTTGCTTACCTCTTCTCTTTCCAGAATGCACGTGGGATGCATTGGAATCTTTGATGGCTTACATTCTGAGAGGTCAAATTTCTTCAGAAGATCTCTGATGTATTTGCTCTGATGAATGTAAGTTCCCTCTGGAGTTTGATTAATCTGAATTCCTAGAAAGAATTTCAGTTCCCCCATGAGGCTCATCTCAAATTCTGCCTGCATACACTTAGCAAATTTTCTTCCAAGAGAAGGATTAGTAGAACCAAAGATTATATCATCAACATAAATTTGACAGACTAAAATGTCACTCTTAACTGTTTTACAGAATAGAGTAGTGTCCACTTTCCCTCTGGTGAATTCATTTTCAAGCAGAAAGTTACTTAGCCTTTCATACCAAGCTCTGGGAGCTTGTTTCAGACCATACAGTGACCTTTTTAGTTTGAAAACATGTTCTGGATGTTTTGTATTTTCAAAACCTGGGGGTTGGTGAACATAAACTTCTTCTTCTATATAACCATTTAAGAATGCACTTTTGACATCCATCTGATACAGAGTGATGCCTCTATTAACAGCAAATGAGATTAAGAGTCTGATAGATTCTAACCTGGCGACTGGGGAAAGGTTTCTGTATAGTCTATCCCCTCTTGCTGACTATAACCTTGTGCAACCAGTCGTGCCTTGTTTCTGACGACTTCACCTTGTTCATTGAGCTTGTTTCTGAACACCCATCTTGTTCCAATGACGTTGAATCCTTTTGGTCTTGGAACGAGATCCCATACGTCGTTTCTGGTGAATTGATTCAGCTCTTCTTGCATTGCCAGAATCCAGTCATTGTCCAGAAGTGCTTCATCAATAGAAGAAGGTTCAATCAGAGACACAAGTCCCATAAGGGTTTCTTTAGAGTTTCTGAAGCTTGCTCTTGTTCTGATTGGATCTTCCTTTCTTCCTAGAATAGTCTCTTCTGGGTGATCCAAACTGCTTCTGGGTACTCTCTTCTGAGGTTGATCAGCAGCAGATGAAGGATTTCTAGCATTGCTTCTTTCAGACGTTGAAGGAATGTCTGTGTTGAGAGCTTCTGATGACTTGTCTTCAGAACCTGCAAATTCAATTTCTATACCTGCAAGATTTTCATTCTGCTTTGACTTTTCAGAGTCAAGCTTGTCATCAAAACGAACACTGATTGATTCTTCCACAATCTGTGTTTCTGTATTGTATACTCTGTACCCTCTTGAGCGTTCAGAGTATCCTAACATAATACACTTCTGTGCCTTAGAATCAAACTTGTTCAAATAATTCTTAGTGTTTAACATATAGCAAGTACATCCAAATGGATGAAAATACGAAATGTTGGGCTTTCTGTTCTTCCACAATTCATATGGAGTCTTTTCCAGAATAGGTCTTATTGAGATTCTATTCTGAATGTAGCACGCTGTGTTTATTGCCTCTGCCCAGAAAGTCTTAGCAACGTTTGTCTCGTTGATCATGGTTCTGGCCATTTCTTGCAATGTTCTGTTCTTTCGTTCTACAACTCCATTTTGTTGGGGAGTTCTAGGACAAGAGAAATCATGCAGAATGCCTTTGTCATTAAAGAATGACTCAAAATCTTTATTTTCAAATTCTCCACCATGATCACTTCTGACTTTAACGATTCTAAGATCTTTTTCATTCTGAACTTGGTTACAGAAGGTAACAAACACATAGTGTGACTCGTCCTTGTGTCTTAAGAACTTTACCCATGTCCATCTGCTATAGTCATCTACGATTACTAACCCATACTTCTTGCCACTGACAGAAGCAGTCTTAACTGGTCCAAATAAGTCAATGTGCAGAAGTTCTAATGGCTTAGAGGTAGAAACAACATTTTTGGATTTAAAAGAAGGTTTTGCAAATTTGCCTTTCTGACATGCTTCACACAGAGCATCTGAATTGAACTTCAAATTTGGAAGTCCTCTGACCAGATTGAGTTTGTTAATCTGAGATATTCTTCTCATACTAACATGCCCCAATCTTCTGTGCCAGATCCACTGCTCGTTGTTAACAGACAGAAGACATTTTACGTTCTGACTCTTTAGTTCAGAAAGTTTGATTTTGTAAATGTTGTTTTTCCTCTTACCATTAAATAGGATAGTCCCATCTTTCTGACTAACAGCTTTACATGATTTTTTATTAAAGATTATATCATAACCGTTATCACTTAATTGACTTATGGATAACAGGTTATGCATCAATCCATCTACAAGCAGAACATTATTAATAGAGGGAAGATTTCCGTTACCTACAGTTCCAGAGCCAATAATCTTTCCCTTCTGATTGCCTCCAAAGCCAACGTGGCCTCCAGGCTTAAGTTCCAGGCTTTGGAACATATGCCTTCTTCCCGTCATGTGTCGTGAGCAGCCAGAGTCCAGGTACCATGATTGGTGTTTCTGACTTGCTGCTAAAGATATCTGCAACATGTATTATTTTGTCCTTAGGTACCCAGATCTTCTTGGGTCCTGATTTGTTAGTTTTACCAAAACTCTGGTTGAATTTTGGTTTCACAGAGTGCTTACTACTAGTATATTTGATGTCATGTGTGTGACCATACACAAAGTGTGAATTTAGAGGAGTGTGTTTAATAACTAAATCCATGACATTCTTAGGTGTAGGAACCTTACCTTGGTATCCTATTCCTTTCCTGCCGTTTCCGCTAACTCCATAGATCATTGAAGCCATTCTGCTTCTATCTATGCTTTTAGCAAGGAACTTCTGGAAACTATGATCATACTCCTTGATAATCTCATCAGCGTTGCTGGGAGTTTCAGAAATTGGTACCTTCTGAGAGTTTTGTAAAGAGTTTTCTAATTTTAAAATTTTATCTCTCAGCTCAGAGTTTTCCAATTTGAGACTCTCAGACTTATTAGAGTCAGATTCAAGAGTCCTTTTCAGGTCTCTGAATTTAGCTCTAATCTGCTGATAACGTTCCAGAATTTCATTGAGGCTTTCAGCAAGTTCAGCCTTTGTAAAATTAACAGCGAAGTTAGGAAATACCTCTTCTGTGTCTGATTCTGAGTCTGAGTCAGAAGCTTCACTGTCATCTGGAATGCTAGCCATGAGCGCTATGTTTGCCCTTTCATCATCTGATTCTGAGTCAGCTTCAGACGAGTCAGAGTCATCCCATGTGGCCATGAGACTTTTCTTCTTCTCTCTTCCAAACTTCTTTTTGGGCTTTTCCCTCTGAAGCTTTGGACAGTCACTCTTGTAGTGTCCTTGCTCATTGCACTCGTAGCAGATGATGTCTTTTGTATTTGGCTTCTTGCTACCAGAGGAACCTTCAGATCTTCTGTATCCAGAGGAAGAATCTGTCCTTCTGTATCTTGAAGAAGACTCGTTCTGATCAGATCTTCTGGGATTCCTGAACTTCCTTTGTCTTTGCTTCCACAGTTGATTTACTCTTCTGGAGAGAAGGGAAAGCTCGTCTTCTTCTGATGAGGATCCATCAGATGTTTCTTCAACTGCCTGCAAAACTTTAGATTCAGATTTTCTGTTAGATTTTAAAGCTATAGGCTTACCTTGCTTCTGAGGCTCATCAGCTTCTAGCTCTATCTCATGACTTCTGAGGGAGCTTATAAGTTCCTCCAGAGTGATTTTGTTGAGATCTTTCGCCAGCTTCAGAGCAGTAACCATAGGCCTCCACTGCTTGGGTAAACTTCTGATTATCTTCTTGACATGGTCAGCAGTAGAGTATCCCTTGTCCAGAACTTTGAGACCAGCTACCAGAATCTGGAATCTAGAGAACATAGTTTCAATGGATTCAGATTCTTCCATTTTAAACGCCTCATACTTCTGAATGAGCGCCAGAGCTTTTGTTTCTTTGACTTGAACGTTGCCCTCATGCGTCATTCTGAGAGAATCAAAGATGTTCTTAGCTGTGTCTCTGTTGGAGATCTTCTCATACTCAGTATATGAGATGGCACTGAGGAGGATGGTTCTGGCCTTATGGTGATTCTTGAAATCACGCTTTTGTTGATCAGTCATTGATTTTCTTTCAATCTTCTGACCAGTTGCATTCACAGGGTGCGTGTATCCATCTGTCACCATATCCCACAGATCAGCATCATGTGCTAGAAAGAAGCTTTCAATTCTGTCTTTCCAGTAGTCAAAGTTTTCTCCATCAAAGACTGGAGGTTTGCCACTGAATCTGTCTCTATCCTCATTGTTGTCATTGCTGAAATGAGAGTTGTTTCCTGCCATTGTGTTTTTCTGACGCTGGATCTTGTACTGACACGGTTAAGTGTTTTAGCTCAGAACCAGGCGCTCTGATACCAATTGAAGGGGTGAAAAACACAAGAAGGGGGGGGGTTGAATTGTAAAACTGGAATCTTAAAGCAAATGACAAGGTATTTTTATCCTGGTTCGTTTGATCTCAAACTACTCCAGTCCACCCGTCAAGGTGATTTTGCCTCTCTCCAACGAGGTCTTAATTCACTATATTCAACTGAATACAAATCTGCTTTAGCAACTGCTAAAACCTTCTTGATTCAAACCACAATCCGGTTTGTCAAGGCAACACTTTCTTACAAAGGTATAAGCAAATGTGTGAATGTTTTCTACAAAAACTATATCACAACTGTGATGTTTACACAAATGAAGCTTAGAAACTTAGAATGTTAAACGCTAATGGAGTATCAGAGTTTGTTGGTTTAGCAAACTGGTAGATGAAGATTATGTTCAGCTTTGTGCGTGTAGAGAGTTTGGAAGCATTAGCCATGATAATCTTCGAAGCTTGGTTTATATAGCACTTGAGAAGATGAACGTTGATGCAAATATTCTTGATTCAATGCTATTAACAAGCTTTCCTTTTTGAGCAGATCTTGTCTGGAATGAGGCCGTTGGAATTGATTAGCGTTCAATGCACAGTACCGTTGCTTCTTCAATGCACGATCTGGCTTGGCTCATTCTGATTCTGCTTCGCTGCTGATGAACTATTTGATTCTGTATCAGAGTGTTTTACGCGCAGTTCTGTTCATCAAGCTTCAGCATGTGCAAGCGTTGATCATCTGATCTTGACGTTCTGATTCAGCAACTTCTGATGCTGGTGCATGAAAACATATTCTGATGCTGAGAACGTGATCTTGCTTATTTTAATCAGCATATCTGCAAATTAGAGCATAGTAATTTTAGGCAGCATATAATTCAATCATGAAATATTTAACTACTATATCTTTTCACTTTGTTATCATCAAAACTTAAATATAGGGTACTAGATTCAAACATTGTTCTAACAATAACTTTTAGCCAGAGTTAAATGTCATAAAGAGAGTTAAAAGCATAGTTTAAATGAAATGAAAATGAGTGGATCAAATCAAGACAAACATATGCAATGCATTAATGAAAAAAAGTTTGACATTAATAGATAAGTGTTTGAACAAGCAAAAGAAATTATAACTGAAAATTCAAATGAACAGAAGCCTCTTTGTCTGAACTTGTCACTTTAGGTGGTGAGCCTTTGAGGGATAGCAGAAGAATTCAGTCTGGCCATCTTGTGTGAACTCCAACATTCCTCCATCAATCAAGTCTTGGATCTTACTTTTCAAAGCCCAACAATTATTCGTATCATGCCCGAGATTATTGGAGTGGTATGTGTGATCGGTGGAAATAGAACTGACTGTTTTTTTTAGCTGGTTCGCGAAATGTCGCGGTAAGCAAGAGTCGCCACCGTCTTTTATGTTCTCCAACATGGAAAGGACAAAAGCACAGCAAAATTCCTTTTTTGAGATGTCTCTCGGTTCGGGAGGTAGATTTATAGAAAGGGAAGGTGTTAGCACCCTTTCTATCCGTGGTTATCCACGGGCTCTTAGGTACTTGCTCTTATGTTTTCAAAAATGGTTTGCTTTTCAAGTGTATGTGGGTTTTGAAAAAGTTTCGTTTGAAAAATTTCTAAGTAACTCTTGTATCTGTCCTCAAGAGTGTATGAAAAATTTGTTTGAAAACTTTTGAAAGTGTGGGTGCGAAAAGTTGTTTTTGTTTGTTTTGAAAAGAGCAAGTACCCATGAGAATCTACCTACTCTAAGGAATTAAGCTGTGTAAGAGTCCTTTAGATAGTGCTATCCCACCATTGAGAGGTAGGTAGCACCATCGTTGGAGTTATTCGGGTCAATTCGATTAAGGGACAGTGTGGTCACCGAAGAAATGGTAGGATACCTTAGGAGTAGCCCTAATGTCCTAGATCCTTTTATCCGAGGCGACCGTTTCGAGGCAACTGGATCTTTAGACAAAGGGCGACCTCTAAGACACCTTATACTTGATGACCACGTTCGAGGCAACCAGTGAGGCGTACCCTAAGAAGTGGCATGTGCTTTGTGTGTTGTTTTTCAGTTAAGGTTATCTTGTATGTTATTTGTGAGCTTACGGATTGGTTTTATTTTTCATACATTCTTTCATGCATTTTTTAACAGTTAGGAGTGCGGAAAGTAAATTGCGGAAAGATAAATCTAACTATTACAAGGCGCGAGTCTATACATCACCAAAAACAAAAACCCGTTTTGAAAAATAAAGTGCGAGAATTTAAATAAAGCAATAAAGGAGGTCCTAATTAATTATTACATATCCGGAGACAGTTACATCAAAATAATGAATTAAAGAAAATAAATGCGCGCGAGAGAATGAATCGGGACGTCTTAAGGGTTTTGACCCTTTTTTAAGAAAGAATTGAATTTTTTGTCCTTTTTTATAATTAATGAAATTAAAATTAATAACTAATTAATTAGTTAATTAAGAAAATGATATTTTTGTATTTTTATGTTTTTAATGAAAATAAAACAAAAGGAATTAAAATTAAAAGAAGAAAAAAAACCTAGTTCTAAATTTATTTTAGTTGTTAAAAAAAGATTAAAGTTGCCTATTTAAACTAATTAATTAATTATAATTTATTTACAAGAAAAAATATGAAATTAATAATAATATTAGTTTTTTTTATTTTTAATTTTTATTGGTAAAAATGTTAATTATGCTAATTAATTAAATAATACTAAGAATAATTACTAAAGAAAATGAAAAGGAAAAAAATGAAAAATGAAAAAGAAAGTAAACCAAGGGTGCTGAACAAAAATGGAGGTGGATCTGGAATTTGGCCCAATAGCATCAAAGCCTGTTTGACTTTGGAATTGCCTGCAGTATGGGTTGACCAGGAGCATGGTGCTCCTCATCTTTTAGCCTTTGGATCTGTGGGACTGGCCACTTGGCGCCTGGGATCTGGTCATGCATGGTGGTCCTGCTTTTGAGAATCTGCACGTGAACATGTAAAGCAAAATAACATGGAAATTATGGGGGACCTGGGATAACTTACAGCGCGGTATGATGGACTTTAGGACGTGGCAAGGGTTGCTTTAGCTTCAGAGTATGGCAAAGAAGAGAGTCACGTTCTCCTTTTGGCCTGAAAATGCTTGCAACACTCCTTTTGATCTCACACTTTTTTTTGACACTTTTTAGATTTTGCTCTGGCCGTTTGTGCACACTCTAGGTTGTGAATGAGGCTTGAAAGGCTTGCATATATAGTAATGAGTGAGAATAAGTCACATTTAGGAGCCTTTAACCATTGCAATTAAGCTTTGGATTTTGTCTTAACCACCATTAAAGGCCTTTCAAAGCTTGTTCAAAATTTGAATTTTCATGCCTAAATGAGCTTAGCACGAAATTGGTAGGTTGCAAATGCTTCATGAAGGCTATTCAAACCATAAGATACCATTTAATTATTTTTTTTAGATTTACTTGAATTATTATGGATTAAAATGAATTAAATCCATAAAAATTAAATAAAAATAGAAAAATAATTATTTGGTCTTGAAATTGATCATGGGACACGTTGGTGGCATGACAAGGCTGAATCAAGTGGAAAAAAGTGGGCCCTTTTGTCAAAAATTGAAGTTTCAAGGATAGTTGACTTTTGCCATTTCACAAAAATTTCCCAACTTCTCCAATGCATATGTTGCTCAATTTTGATCATATGAACATGTTCTTGGACATTTTGGAAAGGTCTTGAAGTCCTCTAACCAACGCCTTTGGTCCCATGTCATTTTGAGTTACCAATCTCAAGTTATGGTCTTTGACTTAAAATGCCTTTTTGTTGACTTTTGAAAATGACCTATAATGTTGAAATTGATAACTTTTTGTGAGAGCATTTCTTGGACTTGGAATGTGAAGATGAGTTGTAGGAAATGTCATCCACTTCAAAATGAGCATTGGATGGGATTTTTCTGATGAACCATGAAAAAGTTATGCCTTGGTCAAGTTACAGTTGACTTTTCAGCTGTCCAAAAATGGAAACTTTTGCATCTTGATGATTTTTGAGCCATTCTTGTAGAATCATGATCAATACTTGATCAAATGATTATTGTGGCTTCAAAATAAGATGTTGACCAAATTTTTTGACTTTTGACTGCCAAATGACCATTTTGCCCCTACAGTTGATTGTGAAACAATTAAGGCTTTTGACTGTGCAACTTGATGGTGTGAGCCTTGAAACTTGACATATGGATGCTTGACAATGTGTATAGGCCTATGGGACTTGATTGAGCCCTTGAAAACCTCAACTTCCTTGCAAGAACCAAAACCCTAATTTTGACTGGCTTAGGAGGGTGTTTGAATTGTGCAACCCTTGAGTAGACTTGAGCAAATTGAGATGATGCTTGTCAAAACTTTGAAGAATATGGGAGGGCAAATTTTGGGGTACAATAGTTGCCCCTGTTCAATCTTCTTAGACCTGAGGATGTAGATTGGCTTGTGTGCCTTTCGTGATCCGAGGGTGAAAGATGATTGAACACTAGAGTGCCTAGAAATTTGCACTCACATAGTGAGGTATCAGCAATGTGATGTCGGGAATGGGCTTACAGATGCCATCTGGAGGTGTAATTTTTGTAAGTTGAAAGAGGTAACCTGTGTAGGGTTGCCTGATGTTGAGCTCGTGTAAAGCTGCATCTTGGAAAGAAGGACACCTGTGTAGGGTTGACTGATGATGAGCTCGTGTAAAACTGCATCTGAAAGGGAGAAGGAAACCGTATGGGGTTACTTTGATGACGAGTCCGTGTAAAACCGCATCTAGAGCTGAGAAGGAAACCTGTGTAGGGTTTACTGATAACGAGTCAGTGTAAAACTACGTCTGGAGTTTGAGAAGGGAACCTGTGTGGGGTTACTTTGATGATGAGCCCGTGTAAAACTGCATCCTGGAAGAAGTAAAACCTGGGTAGGGTTTCTGATGACGAGTCCGTGTAAAACTGCATCCTTGGGAAGAGAGAACCTGTGTAGGGTTTCTTTGACGACGAGCCCGTGTAAAACTACGTCTGGAGAGAGAGAACCTGTGTAGGGTTTCTTCGGGATAAGTTCGTGTAAAACTTCTGGAGGAACCGGGGTAAGGTTACTTCGGGATAAGTCCATGTAAGACTTCTGGAGGAACCGGGGTAAGGTTACTGCAGGATAAGTTCGTGTAAAACTTTTGGATGAACCGGGGTAAGGTCATCTTGAGATAAGTCCGTGTAAGACTTCTGGAGGAACCGGGGTAAGGTTATTGCAGGATAAGTTCGTGTAAAACTTTTGGATGAACCGGGGTAAGGTCATCTTGAGATAAGTCCGTGTAAGACTTCTGGAGGAACCGGGGTAAGGTTACTGCAGGATAAGTTCGTGTAAAACTTCTGGATGAACCGGGGTAAGGTCATCTTGAGATAAGTCCGTGTAAGACTTCTGGAGGAACCGGGGTAAGGTTACTGCAGGATAAGTTCGTGTAAAACTTCTTGATGAACCGGGGTAAGGTCATCTTGAGATAAGTCCGTGTAAGACTTCTGGAGGAACCGGGGTAAGGTTACTGCAGGATAAGTTCGTGTAAAACTTCTGGATGAACCGGGGTAAGGTCATCTTGAGATAAGTCCGTGTAAGACTTCTGGAGGAACCGGTGTAAGGTTACTGCAGGATAAGTTAGTGTAAAACTTCTGGATGAACCGGGGTGAGGTCATCTTGAGATAAGTCCGTGCAAGACTTCTGGAGGAACCGGGGTAAGGTTACTGCAGGGTAAGTTCGTGTAAAACTTCTTGATGAACCGGGGTAAGGTCATCTTGAGATAAGTCCGTGTAAGACTTCTGGAGGAAAGAAAAGGAACCGGTGTAGGGTTACTTTGATGATAAGTCCGTGTAAGACTTCGTCTGAAAATTGAGAAGGAACCGGTGTAGGGTCGCCTGAGGACGAGTCCGTGTAAAAATTCTGGATAAACCGGGGTAAGGTCATCTTGAGATAAGTCCGTGTAAGACTTCTTCTGAAAGAAAAGGAACCGGCGTAGGGTTACTTTGATGATAAGTCCGTGTAAGACTTCGTCTGAAAATTGAGAAGGAACCGGTGTAGGGTTGCCTGATGATGAGTTCGTGTAAAACTACATCTGAGGTTGAGAAGGAACCGGTGTAGGTTGCCTGATGATGAGTTCGTGTAAAACTACATCTGAAAGAAAAGGAACCGGTGTAGGGTTGCCTGAGGATGATCAAGTAGATAATTGTCCTGTTTGGTTTCGGATATTAACCCACGATCAGTCATCCACAGAATTTTCCTGGCTTGTTACCGGTGTTGATCTGGAACTGTAAAAGGTAGATGGTAATCATCTTTTGATTGACTTTTTTCTGAAAAGGCAAAGTATTAGTCGTATGCAATGTCATGATGCATGAACTGCATGATTTTAAGATGTTCTAAAAAATAAATGAGATTTGTGTTGTATGATGTGTATGCATGCTATAATGTATGAAGATGTGATGTTTTATGAATGTATTCTCGTCTGGGAAAATAAATCCTTGACGAATGCCGGGAGTTTGTTGAATCCTGGGTTGATGTGGAAGAGTAGAGTTCTTCGTTTCCGCTGGGGGTGATGATTGCAAGAACAAACCGGTAGGAGAAGATGACTCCGTTGGAGGATAAACTTGTTAGAGAGATTACTCTGCGGGGAGTTACTCTGTGGAGAAGAGATACTTCGCTGAGGTTTTGACGATAACTCCGCTGGGGATACCGTTGATGAGTTATGTTGGAAGATTTGATGAACGTCGCTGGGGGATAGGAAGAACTTTGCCGAGGACGATCTTTCCGTGGTAATTAGCTGAGGATAACCCCAGTTATAAGCTCGGGTGGGGAATAACCCTCTGAAATAAAGCCGGGGAGAAGCGTTCGTACTCCGCAGGGGATAAGCTTCCAGAATCTACTGGGGATAAGCTTCCAAAAATCTACTGGGGAGATTGATTCGACTCTCTTGGGGAACTTTGGACTGCACTGGGAAGTGGCTCCACTGGATGTCTGTATTCCGCCGGGGAATAATCTTATATTAAGACGGTCGGGGATGCTTGCTTAGGAACATCTGCATACTGCTGGAGAATATTGAGATTTTCTGGGGATACCCAACTTCCTTAAGGTTGATAGTAGACTAACTCTGCTTGGGGAGAGCGTTGTTGACTTGCTGGAGATACTGTACCTTGTCAGGGCTGACGGGAGACCAACTCTGCTCGGGGGAGAGTATTATTGAACCTTGTCTTACTCCCGGGGAGTGAAGGCCTCTTGGTTATGTTCTTCAGCCGAACCTACCTTGGTACCTTGGTTGACAGAGCAACTAGATCGCTTGGACAACTCATTATTGCCCCTGTTTCTGATGTGGGAGAAGAAGATACCTTGTGGAGGTGCTTGATAACTGCCGATTGACAAATCTTCTTCTGGTAGGCAAGTGACGAGATGACGGGACATAGTCGTACGCTTTAATCCCTAACTTTTGCCTGGACTGCCCTTTCGGGTTTTCAGTCCACCGGGATACCCATTTTTACCCAAGCCGCCTTTTCAGGTTTTCGACTTGTCGGGTGTACAGATTTTTCATTTCATCCCTTATTTTTGGCCGAACCCTTTTGGTTCGCCGTGAAGCCCTTATTTTTGCCTAAGTGTGTCAACCTAGCGGGTCTTTGATTGTGCGTAGTATTTTTTCGACTATGTCCGTGCTCTCAGGATGCAGGGGGTTGTCACTGTCGGTAATGCTATGTCGCCATGCTACCAGAAGATGTTTGATCGTGCAAGATTCGTTGCTAGAATTCCTGTCCAATTCCCCAAGTGATCCAGATGGAGATTTGCCCCAAGCTGGTTGGCCTTTTGAGAGATTCTCTGAATCTTGACTTAACTGCCCCAGATGATGGACAATGACCATGCCATGCCCCTTGATTGGAGGTGCTTTTATTCATTAGACATTCGTCGTGCGAACTTCTATGTTGTTCAAACAAATAGTCATATGCAAGCAATGTTATATTAAAATGCAAAGCTCATGTCTGTCTTGAAGTTTTTGAAAATGTGTTTTTTTCCGTAAAACCAGTGAATTTTGTAAAACGTGATGTCAACTCAGTGTTTTATAGCAAACCTTAAGGAGTCAGGATACCTTTTGTAACAGTATGCTTTCGAACCAACCCATGCTTCAGCTAGGACTTTTAAGGGTCGTAACGTGGCCTGGTTCACGGTTTAAGAAACAAAGGATAAGGCTCAAAATGTAATTGTACCCACCCGCTCTTCGTGATGTTCTTCAAACCTAAACTCAACTAATCGTGCATTAGACCTTGTTTGAGTCTTTGCTCTGATATTCCGGTGATGGTTCAGATATTGACAATTTATTTTGAATAGGCAGTCATTTCTTTTTTTTTGTTGAGGGTTTGTAGGACCTTTTTCTTTTTTTGATTTTGTTATCCCTATTTTTGCCTGAACTGTTTCTTTTGTGATTACAGCCAGCGGGATGCCCCAGTTTTGTAAGTCTCCTTCATAGGTTTTGACTTATTGGGCTTTAGTTTTTTTTTGGTAATGACTGCCTGTCTTTATGATTATTCAGAACCATCACTGTCTTTTGCTTTGTAAGGACTCCTTTGATGCCATTCACTGTGCACCTGGATCAACTGAGAGAACTACCCTGCCCCAGGTTATGATTAAGGGTTTTAATTTTCGAAAAGAAAAACTCCTACTTCTTTGGCTCGAAGGGGTTGACGAGGGATTATCTTCCTTATAACTCTGGTGTTTAGGAATTGAAACAATGCATGTACCTCATCAGCGGGGGTCTGTTCAAAAGCATACTGTAAAGATCGTGGTATCGTTTTCGTCATCCTCCCTCAAGAGGCTTAGAATTATTAATTGAGAGTTGACATCAAAAAATGAAAGCAGTTTGAATATAGCGAATGCGAATATATTGATTCAAAATAGACATATGCGATGCATTGATAAAGTAAAAGAGTTCGACATGAACAAATGTTTGGACAATCAAAGAAAAATACAACTTGAACATTCAAATGAACAAAAGCTTCTCAGTTTGCACTAGTCATCTCAGATGGAAGATTCTCAGCAGAAGATTTTCATTTTGCCATCCGGCATGAACTCCAGCACCCTTCCGTCGATCAAGTCCTGGATCTTGTTCCTCAAGCTCCAACAGTCGTCAGTGTCATGTCCAGGACTGTCAGAATGGTAGGCACACCTTTCATCAGGATTGTACTTCGGGGAGGTTATGTTGAGATTCTTAGGAGGATCTGTTAAAGCAATCAGCTTAACCTCCAACAAGTGTCTCAGTATCAGTGATGATGGTATACCAGTCTCCGAGAAATGTCTTCCAGACGTATTTCGCTTACGCCGATTACCCTGTTGACGCTGGTGAGGTTGATGCTGGGCTTGTGACCCTGAAGCAAACTGAGGAGCTTTTCCTTTGTCTTCTTACACCACAGGTGGTTGAATGATGGCTTGCTCTTTGACCTTAGATGTTTGCCCCAATTGGTTATCCCGAAGCAGTTGGTTGATGAGAACCCTGAGCTCTCCTTGTTTTTGAGATAAGTCTTGGATAAGAGCCATTTTCCCCAGCATCTGGGTTCTCATTGTATCCACCTCAGCTTGTAGACGTTTCAGCCGTTCGTCCCTATCGTCTTCAGGACTGTTCCTGACCAAAGTCCCCATGAGGAGTGTTCTCAGCTCTTCCTGCCCCTTGGATAGGTTTAGGAGGATTGTCTTGAACTGAGTCTCTTGAGCATAAAGATCCTGATTGTCTTGTTGGGAAGCCATTGCTGAAATAAACAGCGAAGAAGGTAAGCAACCTGTAGAAAAGAGTACCTGTAATGCAATGATATGTGTGTATGCATGCGATGTTTTCAAGGATCTCGCGGGGTAAACAGAGAAACTTGTTAGAATTTGAATTTGGGTAGCTTGATTGAAGGAACTTCATGTTGCTGAGAGTCCTTCTTCAAGAGTCAAGGCTCACCATATCGAGTGGATCATAGCCCTGACAACCTCGGCTAGAGGAAAATAAATCCCCTTTGCCCCTTGCTAGACACTTTGATTCATCATGACCTGCATCACAAACCCTTGAGATCCTTGAAATGGATTAGTCTTTATGTAGGATGCATGCAATGGTATGATGTTATGTTATGCATGGAGTGATGTAAGTAGGCCCTGTTATGAGCCCATATTTAGGACTGTAAGCAAACCCTGCAAGAAACTCAAGTGTCAAATAACAAGCATGCAAGTAGTCAAGTTTGAAGGCACACAAGTCACACCAGACAACCTTTAGAGTTTAGGCCAGCATGAAGTTCAGGTACTACCCTCTTTCAGTTTTGTTGGTTAAGACCTGTCCTATCAAAAGTAATCGGGTTCTAGAGGATCCCAATATCACTGACTACCCCCAATCGGTCATAACTCCAGCGTCGCAATCTTTTCTTGCGGCCAGAACCATCGCGAGAGTTTAGCCTCAATGGGTGTAGCATACTGCTACTGTTCTATGGCCAAGTTGGGTCACATTAGGGTTCTAAGGTCGGTTGGTGCTTAATGACTCCTCAGAATACCCATATTCTCCTCGTTGCAACACAAGGGATATCGGTACAGACCAAGGTGCCACACCAACGTAGCCACTGCTTCACCCGTGTTGGTCTACGCCGGACAAGTCCCTCACAGCTTATGCTACCTAAAAGGGTATCCCCAGATCCGGGTTAGGATCTATGAAACTCCGATGCAAAACCCACAAATATAAAGCAATCAAAGGAAAGCAATTGAAAACATAAGTATGATCTAATCCTAAGGTACACCTCACTTTTATATTCCCCAGCAGAGTCGCCAGTTCTGTGATCGGTGGAAATAGAACTGACTGTTTTTTTTAGCTGGTTTGCAAAATGTCGCGGTAAACAAGAGTCGTCACCGTCTTTTATGTTCTCCAACATGGAAAGGACAAAAGCACAGCAAAATTCCTTTTTTGAGATGTCTCTCGGTTCGGGAGGTAGATTTATAGAAAGGGAAGGTGTTAGCACCCTTTCTATCCGTGGTTATCCACGGGCTCTTAGGTACTTGCTCTTATGTTTTCAAAAATGGTTTGCTTTTCAAGTGTATGTGGGTTTTGAAAAAGTTTCGTTTGAAAAATTTCTAAGTACCTCTTGTATCTGTCCTCAAGAGTGTATGAAAAATTTGTTTGAAAACTTTTGAAAGTGTGGGTGCGAAAAGTTGTTTTTGTTTGTTTTGAAAAGAGCAAGTACCCATGAGAATCTACCTACTCTAAGGAATTAAGTTGTGTAAGAGTCCTTTAGATAGTGCTATCCCACCATTGAGAGGTAGGTAGCACCATCGTTGGAGTTATTCGGGTCAATTCGATTAAGGGACAGTGTGGTCACCGAAGCAATGGTAGGTGTGATACGGTGGGAGAATTGACTTGAGGTTTTGCGTTCGTATTCGCACTTGTGCGGTTGAGCAAGAGTCGCCACCGACTTTTTATTTTATCCTAAGGAAAGGTTAAAAAGCACAGCAAAAACCTTTTGAGATGTTTTCTTGGGTTCGGGGGGTAGATTATGAAAAGGGAAGGTATTAGCACCCTTTTCATCCATGGTTATCCATGGGCTCTTAGTTACTTGGTTTTTTAGATCACTTGCCTTGTTTTTCGATTGCTTTGAAAATGGTGTGTGTGTGTGGGTGCTTTTTGAAAATGTTTTGGAAAAAGATGCCTTGTCTTAGGCAACTAATGTATTTGACTCGTGATTGAGTGTTTTACAAAAGTGTGGATCTTTTCGAAAAGATGTTTCAAATGTTTTTGAGAGTTTGTTTTGAAAGTGTTGTGGATTGTGGTTTTTGAAAAGAAGGCAAGTGTTTTTGTAAATTGATCTCAAGTAACTAAGAGTTTCGTCTACCCTATTGTACTCAAAGGTTTTTGTCATGTTTTAACCCTTTTTAACAATTTTGTTCTACCATTGAAATTGGTAGACAATCTTGCGTTTAGGAAGTTTATTCGGGACGGGCGCGGGTCATCGTATGGACCATAAATGCAATGATGCCAAGTGTCTTCGGCAATTTGCTTTGAAGGGACTATGATCATTCCGTTTAGGCAACACTTTGAGACTTATGATCATTTGATTTTGTTTTGCCAAAGATACTCGACGTGCAAACATGGCCCATTTTGGAAGGCAACATGTGGGATTACCCTAGAGGGTGCAAGTGTGATTGTGTATTGATTACATGTATTTGTCTTGTATTAGGTTATCTAGCGTTTGATTTTATGTACATACAAACCCTAGGTCTAACCATGGTATAATTGGAAAACTGTAAATTGCGAAAATGTAAAATCTACGCTATTACAAAGTAGTATCCGGGAGTGGGGGTACAAGTGTATGAATGGGGATGAGACTTATAGTATCCAATAAGTTACAACCAAATCGAATGTGCGATCAAATGTAAATATCGAATATACAAATATAAGATAAACAAGTGTATAGGAGCAATGTATTGTGTAAGTGTAAGTGTGAGATGTATATGTATTAGGTGATTATTTACAGGCGCGAAATGTGAGATTGAAGCGTATTAGGGTTTTTGACCAACTGGCTCAAGAATCGGACAAACGGACTTTTCTTGACAGTCAAGCAAAATTAGGGTTTTTACTGATTTTCAGAGCTCTGGATTGTTTCATACAGTGGGCTTAGGGTTTGGATGATTTTTGGTTCAATTTTGATCAGGCGAACGCTATTTGGCATTTAATCAGGAATTAAGGGTTTTATGGGCATGTTCTCAGAAGGATTTAAATTCCACAGCACTTTGTAGTTTATTCCGAGATTCGGGTTAAAATTCGCGTTATTTTGATTTAATCAGTGAAAGAGACAGTGGTTGGAATTCATGTTGTTTTCTTTGAGCCGGTCAAATACAGTATGCAGTATTGGATTCACAGTGTTTATGGCAAATCAGTGAAGAAGGAATGCGCTTGATCAGTTTATTT
This sequence comes from Vicia faba, assembly GCA_948472305.1. Classification (NCBI taxonomy): domain Eukaryota; kingdom Viridiplantae; phylum Streptophyta; class Magnoliopsida; order Fabales; family Fabaceae; genus Vicia; species Vicia faba. Next base: position 522,979,057 of record OX451740.1, on the reverse strand, counting down.
TGGTTGACTACTGCTTTGCTTTGGATATTGGAAGAGACAGGTTTAATTGATCAATATTGTTTTTATTTAAGTTATTTATTATTCTAAAATTGAATGATTGAAATTTATTTTTCAATTGTTTTAATTCAAAGAGTTTTAAATAAATAAATAAACAATAAAGAAAATTAGAATTAATTGGATAATTTAGATTTTATTGATATTTGAATTATTTGTACAAATTGTTGTTTATAATTTAAATTACAAACAATAATATACATTAATTTAAATATTAAATAAAATAAAAAAAACTATCCTATTTCTAATATTCTTCATTCTTCACTTCGCTCCGGTGCTCCATTATTTTATCTGCAAAAAAAAAAAAAGAAAGAAGAAAAGTCAAAAAGCAGTTGAATTAATAAAAGACAGTTAAAATTTGCTCATCATTAGAGGCCACTGACTGGGATCAGTTGACCCTCTCTGCAAATCACGGGATTTCTCCCGGTTCACAAAGAGGGAAGAATTTCATTTTTTATTCATAAATGCAAAATGTCAAATGCATAAGATCCAAAGTTCAAACTGCATAGTTCAAATCCAATTCCACTTTCTATCCAAAGCAAAAAGGCAATTTACTGTCAAAATGCCAAAATCTACTCAAAAGATATCAAAGAAAAAGCAAGAAGTACAATTGCTGTCAAAAGTGCACAAGCTGTCAAAGAAGGATTTGAAAAAGATATCAATGCAAAGTCAGCACACAAACTGTCAAAAAAGAGATGAAGAGGATGCAGTCAAGAAATGTGTTATGCAAGCTAAATCCTTAATCATCACTTCTCATCTCTTCCGTTAAAGGGTTCTCCGCTTGAAGTGACGAAGTTCAAGCTGAAAGACTTTTGCTTCTTTTTGAATTTTCGAAGTTGTAATTTCTTTTGCTGTCAAACAATTATTTGTTGATGTTAAAACTCTGTTTTCATTAATGCATTTCATATGTTTGTCTTGAATTCATCCATTCGTTTCACTACTCTTATGCTTTTCTTTATGATATTTGACTCTTGATAAAAAGCTGTAAGCCTTTAGAGGGAGGATGACGAAACAATACCATAATCTTATACAGTATGCTTTTGAACAGACCTTGTTGATGATGTACAGGCATTTCTTTCAATTCCCAAACACTGGAGTTATAAGGAAGTTAATCCCTAGTCAACCCTTTCGAGCCAAAGAAGTAGGAGTTTCCTGTTCTGATACAATCAAAACCCTTGATATAAACCCGGGGCAGGGTAGTATCTCAGTTAATTCAAAAGAAAATGCGCATTGAAGTCGCAAACTCTCCGTTCTTAATACAACGAACGATGTCAAAAAAGAAAGCATTCCTTTGGAATCAAAAGACAAGGGTGGTTCCCTATCATATAGACAGTCAATCTCTCAAAAGAGAAAAGCCCGCCGAGCCAAAACCTATAAAGGAGGCTTAAGAAAGCTGGGGCATCCCGCTGACAGTAATCCCGAAAAACGGTAACAGTCAGGCAAAAGTTAGGGATAACAAATCAAAATCAAAATAGTGAGGTCATTACAAGACCCTCAACAACATGAAAAGTGTTGAAAAAGAAAAAGGAGATGATGACTGTCTCCCAAAAATTCAAACTGATGAACCATCGCCCAAAAGTCGTTCCAAACTCAAAACAGAGTATGACGCAATTAACTGAGCTTAGGTTGAAGAACATCACGAAGAGCGGGTGGGTACAAATATACTTTGAGCCTTTATCCTTTGTTTCTTAAACCGTGAACCAGGCCACGTTACAACCCTTCAAAAGTCCTAATTGAAGCATGGGTTAGTTCGAAAGCATACTGTTACAAAAGGTATCCTGACTCCTGTAGGGCTTTGCTCTAAATCTTGTGTTAACTTATCTTATGAAAAGTTTTCTGCTAAAAATGCATTTTTCAAAACTTCGAGACAAACATAAACTTTGCATTATTTGAATATCACTGTCTGCGTTTGACTTTTTGTTTGACAGCGAAGAATTTCATACAGCGAATGTTCGGAGGAACGAAAACTCTCTCAGTGAACAAAAATCACTTCAAAAGGATGACACTTCCATTAGAAATCTCCTATCAACAAGGGGCATGACATGTCACAATTCAATTAACCTGGGGCAGTCCAGTCAAGGTCCAACATATCTTTCAAAGTTCAATTAACCTGGGGCAGTCCAGTCAAGGTCCAACAGATCTTTCAAAGTTCAGTTAACCTGGGGCAGTCCAGTTAAGATTTCAAGAAATCTCTCAATATGCAGGGTAATCTGATTCAAGACTCCTTCACAACCACTTGGGGCATTCGAATGTCAAAAGTGTTCAACAAATCAATTACAACATTTCCAGACTCGATTCCTGTATCTAGCCAGGGCACGTCTGAAGAGTTTGAAGATTCGATTCCTGTATCCAGCCAGGGCATATCTGTTAACTATCACATTTCCAGATTCGACTCCTGTATCTAGCCAGGGCACGTCTGAAGAGTTCGAAGATTCGACTCCTGTATCCAGCCAGGGCATATCTGTTGATCACATTTCCAGACTCGACTCCTGTATCTAGCCAGGGCACGTCTGAAGAGTTCGAAGATTCGATTCCTGTATCCAGCCAGGGCATATCTGTTGACGACTATTTCCAGATTCGATTCCTGTATCCAGCCAGGGCATATCTGTTGACCACATTTCCAGACTCGATTCCTGTATCTAGCCAGGGCACGTCTGAAGAGTTTGAAGATTTGATTCTTGTATCCAGCCAGGGCATATCTATCAACTATCACCTTCCCAGATTCGATTCCTGTATCCAGCCAGGGCATGTCTGAAGAATTCCAGATCAACACCTGTAACAACCCAGGAAACATCTGTGAACGACCGATTGTAGACCAACACCTGTAATAAGCCAGGAATTTATCTACATCACCACTTGGGGCATTCGAATGTCAAAAGTGTTCAAAACCGATGCAGTTTTTACACAAGCTCATCTTCAGGGAGCCCTACACCGGTTCCTCTTCAAGACTTCTGAAACAAGTTTACGGATTCTTCCCAACAACGGATGTCAATCTACCGACTTGTTCAGACTCTTCTCAACCGTTGAAAACAGTTTACGGACGCTTCCCAACAACGGATGCGGCTCTATTGCTGATTCAACTTCAAGATTTCTGAAAATAGTTCACGGTTCTCCAAGTAACGGATGTTAACTTATCGCTTGTTCAGATTCTTTTCAAGCTAACCACCACGGAAGATCGCGCTCGCCAAAATTCTCCTTATCCCCAGCGGAGTTCATCAAAATTCCCCAGCAGTAACTTATCTTTGCAAATCCCCAGCAAAGCTAAAACTTCAGTTTATCAATCCCCAGCGGAGCCAGACCATTGAACCTTCTCCCCACAAAGTTTTGGGAAGGCAAACCTTGAGTTCCCCAGTGAAGTCTCCAGGGTTACTTCCCATCAAGCCGAAGATTCTCAAATTTGACCTCCCTAGCATGAGTCTACTAGTTTGGAATCCCCCAGTAGAGGTCATCAGGAATTCCTATCCCCAGGGACAGCCAAGGATTTATTTTCCCCGGCAGCAGTCAAGAGGCTTTTATCTTCAGCCATCTCGGATTCATGTATCCTCGGCAAGATAGCTCACCAGCTTACATGCGCATTCATCACATTCATTCATAAATAGTGATGTCACGTACATTGCATCATGCATCATAACATTGCATACAACTAACCCTTTGCCTTTTCAGGTAAGATCAGTCGACAAACACAGATCAACTCCCAAGATTCATCCAGAAATAGTTCAGATGTGACCCAGACACGGTGACTTTCTGATACTTATTCCAGATTCATTCAGACGCATCATCAAGAAACCCTACACCGGTTCCTCTTCAACTTCAAGACTTCTGAAACAGTTTACAGATTCTTCCCAACAACGGATGTCAATCTACCAACTGACTCAGACCCTTCTCAACTTTTGAAGACAGTTTACAGATTCTTCCCTACAACGAATGTCAATCTACCAACTGATCCAGACTCTTCTCAGCTTCTGAAAACAGTTTACAGATTCTTCCCTACAACGGATGTCAATCTACCAACTGATTCAGACTCTGCTCAATTTCTGAAAATAGTTTACGGATTCTTCCCAACAACGGATGTCAATCTGCCAACTGATTCAGACTCTTCTCAATTTCTGAAAACAGTTTACAGATTCTTCCCCTACAACGGATGTCAATCTACCAACTGATTCAGACTCTGCTCAATTTCTGAAAATAGTTTACGGATTCTTCCCAACAACGGATGTCAATCTACCAGCTGATTCAGACTCTTCTCAATTTTTGAAAACAGTTTACGGACATGTCCCAACAGCGAATACTGCTCTATTGCTTATTCAATCTCAGATAGTTTACAGATTCTCCAGATATGGACGTCAATCTGTTGCTTGTTCGGACCCCGATTCAGAGATGTTCCAAAACATGGAGGCCTTTCTGACACTTATCCACTCACTTCTGACACACAGTTCAACATGTCCAGATGGCATCTGTAAGCCCATTCTCAGATGGCATCTATAAGCCCATCCTCCTACCAGCAGTCACCGAATGGCATCTGTAAGCCCATTCTCAGATGGCATCTCTAAGCCCATCCCCCGACAAAAATTATATCGCACCAGATGGCATCTTTAAGCCCATCACCAAATGGCATCTTTAAGCCCATCACCAAATGGCATCTTTAAGCCCATTCACATCTACCATCACACCGCCGAGTGCAAATTTTCTGGGCACTTTAGTGTCCAATCTTCTTTTACCTTCAAGTCGCGAAAGGCAAACTTGCCAATCTAACTCTTCAGGTCCAAGAAGATTGAACAGGGGCAACTGTTGTACCCCAAAATTTTCCCTCGCATTTTTCCCCAAGAAATCTCAGCTTCAGACATTTCCTGATTTTTTAAACTGGCTCAAGAATCGGACAAACGGACTTTTCTTGACAGTCAAGCAAAATTAGGGTTTTTACTGATTTTCAGAGCTCTGGATTGTTTCATACAGTGGGCTTAGGGTTTGGATGATTTTTGGTTCAATTTTGATCAGGCGAACGCTATTTGGCATTTAATCAGGAATTAAGGGTTTTATGGGCATGTTCTCAGAAGGATTTAAATTCCACAGCACTTTGCAGTTTATTCCGAGATTCGGGTTAAAATTCGCGTTGTTTTGATTTAATCAGTGAAAGAGACAGTGGTTGGAATTCATGTTGTTTTCTTTGAGCCGGTCAAATACAGTATGCAGTATTGGATTCACAGTGTTTATGGCAAATCAGTGAAGAAGGAATGCGCTTGATCAGTTTATTTTGGTTGACTACTGCTTTGCTTTGGATATTGGAAGAGACAGGTTTAATTGATCAATATTGTTTTTATTTAAGTTATTTATTATTCTAAAATTGAATGATTGAAATTTATTTTTCAATTGTTTTAATTCAAAGAGTTTTAAATAAATAAATAAACAATAAAGAAAATTAGAATTAATTGGATAATTTAGATTTTATTGATATTTGAATTATTTGTACAAATTGTTGTTTATAATTTAAATTACAAACAATAATATACATTAATTTAAATATTAAATAAAATAAAAAAACTATCCTATTTCTAATATTCTTCATTCTTCACTTCGCTCCGGTGCTCCATTATTTTATCTGCAAAAAAAAAAGAAAGAAGAAAAGTCAAAAAGCAGTTGAATTAATAAAAGACAGTTAAAATTTGCTCATCATTAGAGGCCACTGACTGGGATCAGTTGACCCTCTCTGCAAATCACGGGATTTCTCCCGGTTCACAAAGAGGGAAGAATTTCATTTTTTATTCATAAATGCAAAATGTCAAATGCATAAGATCCAAAGTTCAAACTGCATAGTTCAAATCCAATTCCACTTTCTATCCAAAGCAAAAAGGCAATTTACTGTCAAAATGCCAAAATCTACTCAAAAGATATCAAAGAAAAAGCAAGAAGTACAATTGCTGTCAAAAGTGCACAAGCTGTCAAAGAAGGATTTGAAAAAGATATCAATGCAAAGTCAGCACACAAACTGTCAAAAAAGAGATGAAGAGGATGCATTCAAGAAATGTGTTATGCAAGCTAAATCCTTAATCATCACTTCCCATCAAAGGCCCCTTCAGAAAAGTACAGTAATAAACATTTAAAAATTCTTAAAGCTGTACTATGGAAGCAAGAGAAAGGAAAAAGAAAAATATACAAACCCACAGGCCTCACAACAAAACAAGGATATAACTTGCAACCTGAGAGACCACCAAGCCTGAAGCCAAACTTACTGTCATAGCCTCACAATTTATCAAACACATCAACATACAAACTCAAAAGAGCCTGAAGCCTCGACATACAAAATCTGCATCAGATATCATCCAAAACAAATACATACCACATGCTGAAGCAAAAAACCTGCTAAGCATTTTGAAGCCTAAGTGAACTTGCCTAAGCTTTATCAGAAAACCCACCATACTGTCAAAGCTTGAACCAAACCATAAAAGCCTAAACTACCAAAATCCCTGTCAAAAACCTCAAGCCAAGTATCAGTCACAAACATAGCCCATTCTAAAACCAACCATAACCAGAATCACCCTACCTATTGCCAAGTCTCAAGCCTGAACATCAAAAACCTGATAAACAACTAAAAGCTAAGAAACCATATCAGTATACCAGCACCAAAACCTGCTGATGCCCTAACCTGCCTGTCATAAAACTGCACATCTCAAACCTTATACCAGCACCAAAGACAACCATTAACCTGTCAAAAAAGCATTCAAAAAACCAACTCCTAAGCCCTCAGTATACACATCATGGGGCAAGCTCAATAATCCAAAAGCAAAAGTTCTAGGCCAGCAAACTCAACAGAAGTTCAAGGCAAGCAAACATCTCAGAAAGGCATATTTCAAGCATTTAGGCAAGGAAGTAACAAGAGATACAAGCGTCCAAGGCAAAAGAGACAGAAGGAGAGCAAAAGTATCAAAGGCAACGTGTACACAGTGGCAGTAGAAAAGATAAAGAAGTGAATTAGAAAGAAGGTTTTCAGGCAAATACAAATCATCATAAAACCCTCATACAGCAAGAGGTGAGAACGAAATACCAGGGACATCAAGTTCATCAGTGTCACGTTTCTTTTCCTCTTCGCCATCAAAGCCTCCTAGGCACCGTCCTCACCTTCCTTCCTCCTCCTCCAGGTAGTATTCACCCTCATTTTTCTTTCATCATGCTTCAGCAAATCATTGTAATAAGAATCAAGATCAGAAACGAACATAAAATCACGACATGCAAACAAACCCTAACAAATTGAGATTGAGATTCGTTACCTAATTTCCGTCACCTTAACATTGCCAATGGAGGGAAGAAGGAGGCATGGGCGCTGATGGCTTAGGCGAAGAGGACCACCCTCTGCATCTATGGAAACGAAGAAGACGAAACCCAGCAAACGGCGCGCTCGAACCCTAAAGCATTTCCAACTGAACGACCCAACGCCTAACCCTAAATCGTTTGCTTGAACCATGGGCCAGACCCGCTTCTAATCTCCTCAAAAGCCCATTAAAATACTTCTTATCTTTTCCTTTTTTAACAAAATATCAATTACTTCTTTTTTATACAAATAATATATTTATTTTCTAACTTAAATTAGTTTTGATAAAAATATATTCTTAATTAGTATATATTACTTAGCAAAGAAAAATAATACATCTCTTCTTTAAGCACATAATTAAAATACATTTTGTCATATATTAAAAATTGAAAATACTTTCTTTTTATTTACTCTTTAAATAAAATACATTTGTACATACTAAAATAAATATACAGTTTCTTGCATAATTTAAATTTCTTAAAACATTTTATACATAATTTAATTAAGACTTGAACATACCATTCAATTAAAACATTTGCATATTTGTACATAATAATAGAAATACATTTTTTCTCTAATATTAAAATTCACAAACATTTGATTAAAATACTTTTTGTATATAAACAAATAAAGATACATTTCTTAATTAAAACTAGAACATTCGATTAAAACAGTTTCTTTTCTGTACATAATTAAATATACAAATCAAAGTCTAAAAACACATATCTAGGTCAAAAACCCTAATACGCTTCAATCTCACATTTCACGCCTGTAAATAATCACCTAATACATATACATCTCACACTTACACTTACACAATACATTGCTCCTATACACTTGTTTATCTTATATTTGTATATTCGATATTTACATTTGATCGCACATTCGATTTGGTTGTAACTTATTGGATACTATAAGTCTCATCCCCATTCATACACTTGTACCCCCACTCCCGGATACTACTTTGTAATAGCGTAGATTTTACATTTTCGCAATTTACAGTTTTCCAATTATACCATGGTTAGACCTAGGGTTTGTATGTACATAAAATCAAACGCTAGATAACCTAATACAAGACAAATACATGTAATCAATACACAATCACACTTGCGCCCTCTAGGGTAATCCCACATGTTGCCTTCCAAAATGGGCCATGCTTGCACGTCGAGTATCTTTGGCAAAACAAAATCAAATGATCATAAGTCTCAAAGTGTTGCCTAAATGGAATGATCATAGTCCCTTCAAAGCAAATTGCCGAAGACACTTGGCATCATTGCATTTATGGTCCATACGATGACCCGCGCCCGTCCCGAATAAACTTCCTAAACGCAAGATTGTCTACCAATTTCAATGGTAGAACAAAATTGTTAAAAAGGGTTAAAACATGACAAAAACCTTTGAGTACAATAGGGTAGACGAAACTCTTAGTTACTTGAGATCAATTTACAAAAACACTTACCTTCTTTTCAAAAACCACAATCCACAACACTTTCAAAACAAACTCTCAAAAACATTTGAAACATCTTTTCGAAAAGATCCACACTTTTGTAAAACACTCAATCACGAGTCAAATACATTAGTTGCCTAAGACAAGGCATCTTTTTCCAAAACATTTTCAAAAAGCACCCACACACACACACCATTTTCAAAGCAATCGAAAAACAAGGCAAGTGATCTAAAAAACCAAGTAACTAAGAGCCCATGGATAACCATGGATGAAAAGGGTGCTAATACCTTCCCTTTTCATAATCTACCCCCCGAACCCAAGAAAACATCTCAAAAGGTTTTTGCTGTGCTTTTTAACCTTTCCTTAGGATAAAATAAAAGGGTTCTCCGCTTGACTGTCAAGAAAAGTCCGTTTGTCCGATTCTTGAGCCAGTTTAAAAAATCAGGAAATGTCTGAAGCTGAGATTTCTTGGGGAAAAATGCGAGGGCAAATTTTGGGGTACAACAGTAGGATACCTTAGGAGTAGCCCTAATGTCCTAGATCCTTTTATCTGAGGCGATCGTTTCGAGGCAACTGGATCTTTAGACAAAGGGCGACCTCTAAGACACCCTATACTTGATGACCACGTTCGAGGCAACCAGTGAGGCGTACCCTAAGAAGTGGCATGTGCTTTGTGTGTTGTTTTTCAGTTAAGGTTATCTTGTATGTTATTTGTGAGCTTACAGATTGGTTTTATTTTTCATACATTCTTTCATGCATTTTATAACAGTTAGGAGTGCGGAAAGTAAATTGCAGAAAGATAAATCTAACTATTACAAGGCGCGGGTCTATACATCGCCAAAAACAAAAGCCCGTTTTGAAAAATAAAGTGCGAGAATTTAAATAAAGCAATAAAGGAGGTCCTAATTAATTATTACATATCTGGAGACAGTTACATCAAAATAATGAATTAAAGCAAATAAATGTGCGCGAGAGAATGAATCGGGACGTCTTAAGGGTTTTGACCCTTTTTTAAGAAAGAATTGAATTTTTGTCCTTTTTTATAATTAATGAAATTAAAATTAATAACTAATTAATTATTTAATTAAGAAAATGATATTTTTGTATTTTTATGTTTTTAATGAAAATAAAACAAAAGGAATTAAAATTAAAAGAAGAAAAAAAACCTAGTTCTAAATTTATTTTAGTTGTTAAAAAAAGATTAAAGTTGCCTATTTAAACTAATTAATTAATTATAATTTATTTACAAGAAAAAATATGAAATTAATAATAATATTAGTTTTTTTGATTTTTAATTTTTATTGGTAAAAATGTTAATTATGCTAATTAATTAAATAATACTAAGAATAATTACTAAAGAAAAAAAAAAGGAAAAAAAAAAGAAAAATGAAAAAGAAAGTAAACCAAGGGTGCTGAACAAAAATGGAGGTGGATCTGGAATTTGGCCCAATAGCATCAAAGCCTGTTTGACTTTGGAATTGCCTGCAGTATGGGTTGACCAGGAGCATGGTGCTCCTCATCTTTTAGCCTTTGGATCTGTGGGACTGGCCACTTGGCGCCTGGGATCTGGTCATGCATGGTGGTCCTGCTTTTGAGAATCTGCACGTGAACATGTAAAGCAAAATAACATGGAAATTATGGGGGACCTGGGATAACTTACAGCACGGTATGATGGACCTTAGGACGTGGCAAGGGTTGCTTTAGCTTCAGAGTATGGCAAAGAAGAGAGTCACGTTCTCCTTTTGGCCTGAAAATGCTTGCAACACTCCTTTTGATCTCACACTTTTTTTTGACACTTTTTGGATTTTTCTCTGGCCGTTTGTGCACACTCTAGGTTGTGAATGAGGCTTGAAAGGCTTGCATATATAGTAATGAGTGAGAATAAGTCACATTTAGGAGCCTTTAACCATTGCAATTAAGCTTTGGATTTTGTCTTAACCACTATTAAAGGCCTTTCAATGCTTGTTCAAAATTTGAATTTTCATGCCTAAATGAGCTTAGCATGAAATTGGTAGGTTGCAAATGCTTCATGAAGGCTATTCAAACCATAAGATACCATTTAATTAATTTTTTTAGATTTACTTGAATTATTATGGATTAAAATGAATTAAATCCATAAAAATTAAATAAAATAGAAAAATAATTATTTGGTCTTGAAATTGATCATGGGACACGTGAGTGGCATGACAAGGCTGAATCAAGTGGAAAAAAGTGGGCCCTTTTGTCAAAAATTGAAGTTTCAAGGATAGTTGACTTTTGCCATTTCACAAAAATTTCCCAACTTCTCCAATGCATATCTTGCTCAATTTTGATCATATGAACATGTTCTTGGACATTTTGGAAAGGTCTTGAAGTCCTCTAACCAATGCATTTGGTCCCATGTTATTTTGAGTTACCAATCTCAAGTTATGGTCTTTGACTTAAAATGCCTTTTTGTTGACTTTTGAAAATGACCTATAATGTTGAAATTAATAACTTTTTGTGAGAGAATTTCTTGGACTTGGAATGTGAAGATGAGTTGTAGGAATGTCATCCCCTTCAAAATGAGCATTAGATGGGATTTTTCTGATGAACCATGAAAAAGTTATGCCTTGGTCAAGTTACAGTTGACTTTCCAACTGTCAAAAAATGGAAACTTTTGCATCTTGATGATTTTTGAGCCATTCTTGTAGAATCATGATCAAGACTTGTTCAAATGATGATTGTGGCTTCAAAATAAGATGTTGACCAAAATTTTTGACTTTTGACTGCCAAATGACCATTTTGCCCCTGCAGTTGATTGTGAAGTAATTAGGGTTTTTGACTGTGCAACTTGATGCTGTGAGCCTTGAAACTTGACATATGGATGCTTGACAATGTGTATAGGCCTATGGGACTTGATTGAGCCCTTGAAAACCTCAACTTCCTTGCAAGAACCAAAACCCTAATTTTGACTGGCTTATGAGGGTGTTTGAACTGTGCAACCCTTGAGTAGACTTGAGCAAATTGAGATGATGCTTGTCAAAACTTTGAAGAATATGGGAGGGAAAATTTTGGGGTACAACAGTATGCACATAGTTCATTGGGATGATAGATAGGATAAGAGGTATTGGGATTCTGAGGAGGATCCCTTAACGTAATCAGCGATGCCTTCAACATGTGTTGTAGCACTTGAGCCAGTGACATGTTGATCTTAGTAAACTGTCTTTTGGGCTCGCTTTGCCTTTGCTGATTTTTCGGTTGACATTGACAAAGTCATTTTTGGGCTCGTGACGTGGAAGCAATTTGAAAAGGTACACTCTTCATCGGAGGCTGATCAATGACTCAATCTCCAATTCTGGCTATTTGCCCCATTTGGTTGTATCTGTCTTGATGAAGCCTGTTGACGAGGACCCTTAGCTCTTCTTGTCCTTGTGCCAGGTTTTGAATAAGAGCCATCTGGCCCACCAGTTGTCCCATCATTTGGACTTTCATTACGGCTATCTCGGTTTGTAGCCACTCCAACTGGTCATCTCTATCGTCCCCAGGATTTCCCATGATCATGCCCCTGGTGAGGAGCGCCTTGACCTCTTCTTGTCCCTTAGATAGGTTTAAGAACATCTCTTGAAGTTGAGCGTTTTGAGCTTGGATGCCTTTCACCGTTTGTTCCATATCCATATCACTAAAATAAACAGTAGGAAGATAAGGAGACCTGTAAGGGGGAAACCTGTCATGATATGATGCATGATATGTGGATGCATATTTTCAAGGATCTCGCGGGGTAAATGTTAGTAGTCACTTACAAATTGGGTTGGAGAAATTTGTATCGGTGTATGTATTTCCACGAGAATTAAGCTCACCATATCAAGTGGGTCATGGCCCTTAACTCAAGTAGTTGTACTTGATCTTTGACGGCGTTTGGTTAGAGGAAAATAAATCCTCTTTCCTTTTGGTGGACGTCTGGTTCCACGTGACCCTGCATCAAAGGCCCTTGAGATTCTCGAAATTCTATGGTTCAATGTTATTGAAAATGTTATGGTATAATGTTATGATGTTATGTGAGGTAAGCAAGTTATATACAAATAATCATATTCACACAAAGCAGACAAGTCCTTATGTTTAGGCTTGCATGGAGTTTCATAGGTAAGTACTCTCTTGAAGTTTAGATGACTCAACCTGTCCTAGTTAATAGTAATCAGGTTCTAAGGGATCTCAATATCATTGAACTTTCTTTTAGGAATTGTCTCAGCTCAATCAATCTTTTCTTGCGGTCGAGATATCCCAAAAGTCCGGTCTCAATGAGTGTAGCATCGAGTATCAACCAATTTTCAGCTCTACACTGAAACTGGTTATCTCACTACGTCCTAATGGCCAAGTTGGCCAAGTAAGGTTCTAAGGTCAGTTGATGCTTCACGACACCACGTGGCGGCCCCGTACTCTCCTTGATTCAACTCAAGGGTTACCGGTACCAACCAAAGTGCCACATTAACGTAGCTACTGCTTCAACCGTGTCGGTATACGCTGCACAATTCCATCACAGTCTATTGCTACTTACCTAAAAGGTGTCCCCAAATCCGGGTGTAGGATTTAAAACAAACCCAAACAAGGAACCAAAATGTAAAACAAACAAATCAAAAAATGTAAGCAAATAAATGTGATCTAATCCTAAGGTAACCCTACTTTTAGAGACATCCCCAGCAGAGGCGCCAGTTCTGTGATACGGTGGGAGAACTGACTTGGGTGTTTTGCGTTTGTGTTTGCAAATGTTGCGGTTTAGAAAGAGTCGCTACCTACTTTTCTTTTATCCAATAAGGAAAGGTGAAAAAGCACAATAAAGACCTTTAGAGATGTTTTCTTGAGTTCGGGGGGTAGATTATAAAAAGGGAATGTGTTAGCACCATTTTCGTCCATGGTTTTCCATGGGATCTTAGTTACTTCCTAGATCACTTGCTTTTGTTTGAATGTGTGCTTTGTGGGTTTTGAAAGTATTTTGAAAATGTAACTTTGTAATGATTCTCGTTTCTATAAGAACGCATACAAAGTGTTTGTTTCGAAAATAGTTCAAAGATATGTTTGTGAGATGTGTTTTTGAAAGTGATTTTGAAAAGGTGTTTTCTTTGTAATGGCTCTCGTTTATATAAGAACGCGTACAAAGTGTTTGTCTTTTGAAAATGTTTCAAGATGAAAGTGTTGGTGTAAAAAGTGTTTTTTTGTTGTGAGCAAGCGAGCAACTAGGATAGAATCTACCTACTCAAAAGTTCTTTGATGTTCTTTTCCTCCTCCTTTAGATGTTGCTATCTTACCATTGATTTGGTAAGAAGCCCTATCGTTGGATGTGAATGGACAGGCGTTGGGTCATCGTATGACCATGATAACAATGTTGTGAGATGACTTGGCACTTTTCTTTAGGGACTAAGATCATTTTGAAAGGCAACTTTGATAGCGTCATTGAGGGACTATGATCTTACATTTTTGTTTGTGCTAAGACATCCCACATGCATAACATGGCCATTTTTGTAAGGCAACAAGTAGAATCAACCTTAAGGGTGCTAGTGTGCAAGTGTGTTTGATTATATGCATTTTAGTCTTGATTAGGGTGATCTATTTATCAATTTCATGTCTTGTCATACACACCCTAATTACTAGCATTTACATTTGAAAGCGATAAGTTGCGGAAATGTAAAGTCCTACGCTATTACAATATTTAGGGGATGGGGATACATATTTATGAATGGGGGTTGCAAGTAAAATTAAGTTCTAAGTTACTATTACAACCATATTGAAATAGATAAGAATGTACAGGAAATGTAAAATGCTTATTTATTTAAGAAAAGAAATAAGTTTTGTTTAAGAAAATATTTTTTTGTCTTTTATGTTAATATTAAAAAATGATGAAAAGAAAAATATATAAAAGATAGAAGCAGTGTTGCTGCAAGCAAAACAACAAGGATCAGAAGTTCTGAAGCCAGGCGCGTGATGACTCAGAAGGAAGCGTCAGTGGGTATCAGAAGTTCTGAGTTGGTAAACTCTGAGGTCCTGCAAAATACGTTAGAGGGAAAACACAAAAGTTTTGGGTTGCTATGTGCTAAACTTATGAATGTTAGAACAATGAGAAAATCTTAGAAGTTCTGTATATTAAAACAGTGAAGATAACATCAGAAGTTCGGTGTGTTAAAACAGTGAAGAGAACTCAGAAGTTATGTGTGCTTAAACAGTGAGAAAATCCTAGAAGTTCTGTGTGTGAACATGATGAGTGAAAAACAGAAGTTCTGTGTTACATTTTGAATTTTAATCAGCACACCAGTAATTCATTCAGTTTTCAACAAACAACAAAGCAGAAGGATAAAAAAACACAACAGTTTACAGAAGTTCTAATCCTGAGCCTAGCCTTAATCAAGAAGTTATGACCCATAATTTTTCTACTTAAGCAATGATATGTACCACATTAATACTATGATATTTACATTTTTAATGATGTTCTGAATGAAAAGATGCAAAGTCAGAGAGACTTACCTTGAACCTGGAGCGTGCTTGGAGCTTTGAGTGGCTGCCTTTGGATGTTCTGGAATCAGCAAGAGTAACAGAAGAGAAAATGCCAAGTTCTTTGATTCAAAGGGAAGAACAAAGGTTTGGTTTTCTGTTTAGGAAATCTGGATTTTTATGAAGGGTTTAACAAGTTTCTTTTTCTCTTTTGATAGTTCTCTCTTTCCAAAAGCCAGCCCCTTGAACGTGTGATGGAGCAAAGTATTTATAGGTGAATTTGTTGTGACTTTGGGGGGAAAGACAAATGGGATTTTAAATCAATTTAGCATCCGGCTCCCTTGCTTTTTCATCACTGTTTTCGTATGCTAGTTTGGTGCAATTATGGGATGTAGGCGTAGGCTGAACTAGATGTTGGTTATAGGTCTGCAGCAAGTTGTATAAATAAGGTTTTGGGATTTGGTCAAGTTCTGACCAAAGTGTTGAATATAACCTTCATATGCTAAAGTGCTGCCTTGTTCTTGAAGTAAGCATGGTGGTTGTCAGCAGGAATTAAGAAAAAGTAAAAAGAAAAGTATGGGCTTAGTACCAAAGTTGCTATCCCAAGACAGTAGAGGTACACGTGGTGAAAATCCTTTGGATAAAGACTCAGAAAGTGGTTGTGAGCATTAATGACGATGAGACTTATCACAATCAGAAATCCTGCAACGTGAGATTCTACATTAAGGCTTAGTTCTGGATCAGAAGTTCTGATTCAGCGTAGCATCCAACCTTTGATCTTTGTATCTTCTAGCTCCAGCATGTTCTGAAGGAGTTCTCAGACTTTGTAGCACGCTTCGTAACCTTCTTTGAACTGCCCCTTGCAAACTCTGACTGAACTTTTATGAAAACTGGCCCAGAAGTTCTAACTCAATTCTGTCTTGAAAATGTCCAGAATTTGCTGAGTGTTATGGTGATAATCTGGTCAGAAGTTCTGAGTTTTGTCATGCTTCTTAAACACTTAGAAAAAAAATTCTAAGTATTTAGAATTTTGGCTTTTTGGATTCCTTGATGACACAAACTTCATATTTCAACGTGTCTTGATGAAATATGATTATTGAAGCTTGATTTTGATCCAAAAGTCAAAGTTTGACTTTTCAGTATGAAAATGACGATTTTGCCCTTATGAATGACTTTCTTGAAAAATTACAGTTCAAGGCTTGGAAGTGGATGGAAGCAAACTTGAGGATCCAGGGTGATTCCTTGAGAAATGAGAGGGCAAATTTTGGGGGTACAACAACCGCAATCCTCTTTTGAAAGTCTTGTACAAAACCCCCAAATCTACCAAAGATCTTGGAGGATAAACCCTAGGTTTTTCCGGATGAAACTCCCCACAACTCTCAACCAATATTCTCGGTTACATAAAAACCTAATTGGACGTTATCAAACCTCGCCTAGATGGCACCCCCAACAAAAGATGATTATGTGTGATTTATCAGTGTGTATGCATAGGTTGGAGGTTGAAGGTGAAGAGAAATAATGGTAAGTGTTTATAGTCTCATCAAGTTAGTAGGATGCATATGATGTATTTATAGTTTTGGAACTTTGTAGGCAAAAGAGCGAAGTTTCAGAATGAAAAAATTATGAAAAATTGACGCATATAACAGTATGTATCAGCTTGAAAGTCGTATAGGCCGACGCATACAAAATAGTAGCTACAAGATTTAATAATGCAGTATATGCACCAACATAGATCGTATAGGCCGACGCATAAGCCTATGTTTTAAATCACAAATGATGTATGTCTTGTAAGCTTTAATATTGAAGCACATGTGTCAGTGCATAGATCGAATAGGCCGACGCATAAACGTGTTTTTTGTGCAGAAACTTATTTTTCATGATTGAGACCAATTTCAAAGTAGTTTTGAATGATTCCTAAGATCTCTAATGCAAGGGTGCACCATATGACATAGAGATACCGTCCAATATACAAAAATGCTAAGTTTTCATAGTTTTGACATCATGCAAAATATCTAATGGTGAAGTTGCATTCACAATACTAAACATGGCTCAATGTTTTATCCACCTTGAGTAAAATCTTAACATGAATACGCATACAAGCTTTCCAATCACCATAGTTTTCTCCCGTAAAAATTGGTGCTCTATTATACGCCCCTTTATGCTCGTTAGTCATTTTTAAAAAGAGTTTCGAAGTACGAAATTAATCAGAGCTCTGATACAACTTGTTAGACGATGACTTATCTAAATGAAGAAAAATAGATCCCCAAGTAAAAATTACCTTTCAAAAATAGGTAATTAAAATTTATTTTGAAAGACAATATTGAGCGAAAGATTTTTAGCCTAGATAAAAAAAATCGTCTAAACGAACCTTGTTATTGGAAACTCGGATATGCAAAAAGTCGTATATAATTATAACAATGATAAAAAAAATAAACACAACTATAAATCAATTAATCGTTTATCAAAAATCACAACAATTACCTATTTCCAATGAAACTATGTATAAAACGAAACTTAGCAATTTATCGAACACTTGGTACACGATCAATTTTTCAGATTTTCCTTTGAGCTTTGGTGATGTGTAAAAGTACTTACAATCAAATTAGTTATAAGCAAATCAACAAAGTAAATTGAACTTTAACAATTAAAGAAAAAATTATATGAATCGATCATCAAAGAATAAGTTCAACAAATGTATATAGTAAGTAAATGATTGTGTGTGTGTGTGTGTGTGTGTGTGTGTGTGTGTGTGGTGTGAGAGAGACGAGAGAGAGGAGAGGAGAGAGGAGAGAGAGAGAGAGAGAGAGCGAGAGAGGAGAGAGAAGAGAGAGAGAGAGAGAGAGAGAGAGAGAGAGAGAGAGAGAGAGAGAGAGAGAGAGAGAGAGAGAGAGAGAGAGAGAGAGAGAGAGAGAGAGAGAGAGAGAGAGAGAGATTTTTAGAGATTAAAAATCATAAATAAATGTCATACATATAGTTACAGTTTTTGTCTATCACTAAAAACTAGATGAGAGTGTCAGTGTAATTTTAATAGACTTTAGAGAATGTCAGTGTATGTTTTAAAACTAAAGAGGCGTCCGTGTCATTTTAATTAAGAGTGAGAATAAGTTGGGTCAAACTAGGTTTTGACAAGCCAAAGTCTATTCTGCTAAAAGTTTCAAGGATTTCTTTTCCCACTCTATAGTTTTCTACCGCACCATGCGAAGTTACAAAAATGCCCCTGAAAATAGAAAATACATTTTCAGTTTGTACTCAAACTTACATTTCCGATTTTGTGCTACAAAAAGAGCAGAAAAATAGCCTTGAATAATACCAATTTCACAAATTCAAAATATAATTCATATCATAAAATAGGTAATACATTAAGGATTGAAACATACATCAAACATTACACTTCAACATCCAGGTAGACGTTGCAACATCTTGATAATATCATCGACCAATATTGAAATAGTCGTATTCAGTTCGATCAAAACTTTTCCTTCTAGACAGGTAAAAGTATTCCACATAGCCCGTATATCAACGCTGTTCTTCAGCTCACGGTTGATGAACTCAAACTTCCCATCTTTGTCAATGGATGGCGAGCGATACTCGATCTTCATAACTTTGCGATTGTCGCCATAAGGTAGCAGGTCCTACAATATGTATTGAAGATCTTCAAGAGGGGTGTACTCGGTGAACTTTAATTCTCGTGATATTGTATATGTTGAAAGTAATTCCTTGTGTCGAAGCAGTTTGTTCGACGGAGACAAGGGAGTGTCGAAAATATTTGATTTGATTTAGAAGTGGGGAAACAGTTTGTTACACACATATTTGATTTAGATTTAAATTAGATAGATTTGATTTAAATCTAAAATAGATAGATTTGATTTAGTTCCAAAATAGGTATTTTGGGCTTTTATAGTTTTGGATTTTGACTTAGGGAGCAAGCTAACCTAAATCTATAAATAGATGGAGTAACCCTTATTTTTGTAATCAAGTCAATTTATTGTATTCACAGAATTTGCAGTTGTAAGTGAATAATAAAGTTTTTACAGTTTGTGGGCAGAGAGAAACTCTGCAGAAAATAATTGTCTTCTTTCTTTCTTTCTTTCTTTCTTTTCTTTTCATATAATTCATTATCATTGTATGGTGATATCAATCTTGTTCGTCAAGATTGGTAGAAATTCATCATAAGTTTCGATGGATTTCCAATAGTATCACCGATAAAGTGAACATTTCCAACATACCATTTGATGTTCATTATAGTTTTTGGTGTTTTGGTATGAAACAATATGCCAAATGAGATTATTTATAGTAGTTTAAGACAAACATGGACCTTATAAATCCTATCCTATGACAGACTCTAAACCGTAAATTCATTTCTGGTTCCACCTAAATATGTACCGGAAACATATTTTCAGTAAGTCCCCTGGGACTAATAACCAGAACAGAAACAAAAATAGAAGCATACATAGAATTAAAAACAAAAACTTTATGTATTGAAAGATGATATTCCACAACATAATACATTGAAAAAATGACATATATAATAAAATGATCCCTAAATACTTAAATGATCTGAAATAATTCTCACTGGACAAATCCACATGTGCTACCTCTTTTGACTTTTCCCTATTTTTTTTCTTCTTCTATTTCAATTTTGTTCAACTTGTCGTAGTCTTGCATCCTTTCAATAAATTGGTCCGGCCAGGTCTCGAAAGAGATTGTGTAATGATTCGCCCACTTCAGTGATGTAAGTGGTATTGGACATCTTGATTTCAAATATACTTGAATAAAATGGCGCAGATTTGAAACCCACCCAACACATATGACACGATCATTGAGATTTAGTGGTGGAGCAGTGTGCAGTGAGAATTTTTTTTTTGAGAAACTGTATCTTGTAAGATTAATACACACTCTCTCATACATATTTGCTATGAGATGACCCATCTTAGGGAAACACATCCATATATGCTCCGATGCATGTCCACTGACGCAAGATACTAGCGTGCCATAAATCTCTTTAACTTTCTCTTTAGTCCCAAGCACCCGTTTGTATAATTCTCTATTTCTCCTTAACTCTCTAATAAGAGTATCGCGAAATAAGTTGGTGATCGTCTTCCCCTTTACCCTGTAAACCAGAAACAGTTCGAAAACCACAGTTTCTGTCACTACCGACATTAACGATCCGTTCAATATATTTATGCATAAAAACTGACATCTCCTCGATGAATGATATTTTTGGTGGAGTCAGTGTAGGAGGTGGTTTGCTAATACAGGCTCTTTTGAAAATACTTTTATGAGATTTTCGGTTAAGTTCAACTACTAACTGGAAATATAATTCTGATATTAGCGTAACCTTTTTCAAGATGAAAAGCAAATTAATGTGAAGAATAAGGATTAAAATGAATAAACTTTACCTTAAATTCCAATTCCTTGAGCTCTTTTTGATACGGTGAACCACAACAATAAAGGCTTAGAGTGAAAAAATGGATTGAGAATGAAAGAGTTTTGAGAGAGTTTATGAAAAGATGAAGAAATGACTTTGATCATGCTGGTTACTGTTTTAAGTAAGATGTATTTTTCATAATATCTTAAGTATATTTCTGGTTATATATAAAATGACAAGGTGACAGGCAAATTGAATCTTCCTGCTATACAAACTAGAAATACAATACTGGATGCAACCAAAACTATATTTCCAGTTCCGTTTTTGTCTTTAGAATAGGGTGAAACCATATTTTATTTGTTTGTGTGTGGTGTATGATGTGCATCAGAAATATATTTCCGATTTCAAGGGGCATTTTATGAATTGCGTAAGGTTTTTCTTTTCACTATAGGATGGAAAGAGAAATTCTCGAAATTTCAAAGGTTAAATTTGACATGTGGCCTATCATAAACTTATCTTTAGGGTTGAGTCTGACATTTTCAAATGCCTTATTGACCTATTAGCTTACATAAAAACCTATTTCATATTAGAGATTTGTAAATTAGCAATTCAACTAATGTTTAAATAGATTAACAAATTAAAGAGCAACGAGGCTAAATACTTGTTTATATTGACTTATTTAAATTTACGTATTAACGTAAGTTTTATTATATTACTTTATTTAAGAAAATTATTAAAAACAACTTATGACATTGTTAATAAGGTTTTTTCAACTTATTTTCATAAATTTTGCAAAATAACTAAACTTTATTTTTTATTTTAATGCAAAATACAAATTCAATATAATGATAAAAATAAATTTATCCATGTTTATTTAAATACACGGTCTAATAGGTTGAAAAAAATTTATGGCCTGTGACCTAGTCTTTTTTAATTAAATAGATTTATAAAAAATTCTGAATTTTTTATTTAAAAAAAAATCTAACTTGTCTTGTGTTTATTAATGTTAGACCGTAGACATCTCTCAATTGTTTTGGTATATTTATACTTTTAATTTTAATATTTTTCATCTATTTTTTTAGAATTTAATTGTTATAGATTGACAGCGTAAATCAGTTATACACTATCAGTGAATCGTGATTTTATTGAATTTTGATTTTGATTTTAATTATTTATAAAATAATATTTATGAATAGTTATGATACACTCACTTTCTGGATAAAGAATTTTATCCTGACAAAACATATTTTTTTATAAATGGATTATTCTGTACACAGTGGAGGAAAATGGAGAGGAGGACTTCTAAAAATAATTTTTTTAAAAAATATAATGAAATTTTTAACATTAATTTTTTTTGTTTAGAATGATAAAATAATATTTATCATTAATGTATTTTTAGTTTTTGAAATACTATAACAACAAAAATTATATTTGAACAAATTGATTAAGTCCCAAAATTCTCGTCCAATTCAAATTTTGAGTTTCCAAAATAAGGTTTTTTTTTGATATTATGAAAAAAGGAAAAACTCTCCAAAACCCTCGTAAACAAAATCTTTCAACTATTTTCACTGAATCCTTTGTATTTTTCAAAATCCTCCAAATTCCTAATCATAACCTAAATGTAATTGGAGGGACTGATAGTTAAATTTAAACCAACATTCTCATTCAAATTTGCTTTCATAATATTTAAATGTAGTAAATCGTGACTTATCAGACTATATTTATTATTTAAAAAACATCACAAAAAGTACATTATCCATCAAATCCAAAGACAATTTTATCACATCATAATTAAAATTATTTGAATAGTTTCACTAGTATCTTACAGTATAATTTTCTTGAGTTCTTAGTCCTCACCAACAACCCCTAAAATATATAAGTACTTTATTATTCATGTTTATCTCATGATTAGCGTTATCTTAAGTTTTAAATTAATGAATCAATTTAATTAAGTATAATGTGGGGTTGTTCTTTTATTTCTTCCCTTACACTTCAAACTTCAAACTTAAGCTTGCTATTTCAGTAATCATAGAACCAAACCACCGCAGTGACGACGATGATAACGGCCGATACGACGGTGCTATTCGCCGTTTTGATGACTGCGGTATATGCAGTGCAATCGGAGTACATAGAGTACAACACCACACACAGAATCGTCCCCAACAAAATCAATGTTCACTTGGTTCCTCACTCCCACGATGATGTTGGTTGGCTTAAAACCGTCGATCAGTACTACGTCGGATCCAACAACTCCATTCGTGTATGTCTAATGTCTCTCACTTTCTTAGTGTTTTTTTGCTGCTAAATTTCATTATCATTTTTTTTTGCTGGTGTTGCTGTGTAGGGTGCATGTGTGCAGAACGTGCTTGATTCTGTGATGTCCTCACTTTTGGAGGATCAAAATCGCAAGTTTATATATGTTGAAATGGTAATTTGCTATAATAATAATTAAATACTCAAGTTATGAAAATTTTAGGGAGGGAATTTGATTTTGGAGGGTTTAATTTGGATGCTGAGTTGTTTTGAATTTTGATAATTCAAAAAATGTATATAGGCATTTTTCCAGAGATGGTGGAGACAGCAAAGTAAAGCTATGAAACTTAAAGTCAAAGAGCTTGTCAACTCGGGTCAACTCGAATTCATGTAATCTAATCTAATTCATGTTTGTAGTGTAACATTACATTAGCTAATGACTGGACCTAGATTGTCAACTTCCGCAATAATTAGTAAGTCAGAACCGTTGGATGAAGATCAGGCGGTTTATCTTTTAGGTTCGATTGATCGGGTTTTGGGATTTAATCCGTTTGATTGTGTTCCAATGTTTCTGACTTGTGATTTTGTAGTAGTAGTATATTGGTGGAAGGAAGGCTGATTAATGATTATACATAGGTTATAAGTGACTTGAAGGCTTTTGAATCTGGTTTGTATATTATTGTTCTTCTTTTTTGTTTGTGTTTGGTTTTGAAGAAATGGTGCTATGAGCATGCATGATGAGGCCACCCCTCATTACATTGACCTGATTGATCAGACCACTCTGGGGCATCAGTTCATCAAAGATGAGTTTGGTAAGATTCCAAGAGTTGGCTGGCAGATTGATCCGTTTGGCCATTCTGCAGTTCAGGCATACTTGCTTGGAGCTGAGGTATGATAATGTTATGTTATTGCTTCTTACTACTTGTTGATGTAACATGCTTGAATGCACTAGATCTGACAACTTGAAAATTAGAATACTATTATAACTGGAGTCATTGTACAGTTGTATAAAAGTTGCAGCGTGTCATTATGAATTTTCAAGTCTATGTCGTTGTGTCTATGCTGCAGCTAGGATTCGATTCCCTCTTTTTTGCTAGAATCGATTACCAAGATAGAGCCAAGCGATTAAAGGAGAAAACTCTAGAGATTGTTTGGCAGGGTTCCAAGTCTCTTGGTTCATCTTCACAAGTAAGTTGCCTAATGATATTGTGTCTACTAAAAAAAGATTTTTTTTTCTTCCTTATTTTCAGTTCTTGCAAGAAATATTATTGTGGTTAACTTAATTTCAGATATTTACTGGGATATTTCCCAGGCATTATGATCCTCCTGATGGTTTCACGTTCGAGGTACATGATGTTTCCTCTCCTATTCAGGTAGAGATCTTTTATTTGTTAAGAACTTAACGGAAGAAACATTTAATACTCTATTTCCCCCTCTTCTAAAGTTCATATAAAATTTATTGAAGGATGACATTCTACTGTTTGACTATAATGTTGAAGAAAGAGTCAATGACTTTGTATCTGCTGCCTTAGCTCAGGTGAGGTTTCGCTGACTATGAAACCCCCTTCTCTTGCTAGATCATCTCTTTTTTAATTGACAGCTCTATTTCACTTTAGAAGTAAAAGAACGGAAGTGATATTCTAATTAGTCAACTAGGAATGTAGTTGCTTTTAATTGGGTGCTTTTTTATAGAAAAAGACCAAAATATTTGTTTGGGAATTTTTTGTCAATGGTACTTATACTGATTTTAAGAAACTGTAGGAGCCTTTTGACTCCATGGCTTTGTTTGGGAAATGGGCTTTGGAGGGTATGGGGGAGGCTATTGAAAAGGTAGACCTTTGTTTGGGAGTTTTTAAAATTAAGCAGAATGGTTTTGGATTTTCACCCAATGCCCCTCCCAAACAGACCCTGAAGAATGATTAACATTTAAGCAAGGTAGTTTTTTCATTGAACATGTAGCACCCGAGCTTTTTTGAAAAGCTAGATCATTCCAAAGAGGCCGTAAAAGGCCTCATAATGCGATGATACTAAATTTTTTTTTTCATACCAATTGTTTATTTTGTGTGGAATAATCATAACAGAATCAAAATGATTCTGTTTGTACGGCTCATTAAAGATTAGGGTTAATGTAATTAACTAGCTATTATTTCCTGGTCCTTTCTGTAATTAGAATTAGCATTCATGGGAAATTAATTCTCCTAATTCTTAGGTCAGATTTTTCTTCTAAGTCCTGTCTTATGTATTCTATAAATACAGTATATGTAATTCTCATCAAATACAAGGAAATGTAAAATATATTTCTACATGGTATCAGAGCACGATCTGAACCATCCCTAACCCAGCGCCGCCAAACTATGGAAGATCCCAAATTTGATGAATCACTCAAAGTGGAGTCTGGATCATTTCCGACCAGTTCACACGAAGGGCTCACTCACCTCATCACAGGCCATAAATTAAATGGCCAAAACTATACCCAATGGATAAGGTCAGTCAAGATCTTCCTCGAAGGAAAAGGAAGGGAAGGCTACACCACAGGAGATTCTAAATGTCCTGAAAAAGGAGACAAAAACTTTCAGAAATGGAAACTTGAGAACAACTAAGTAATGTCATGTCTGCTCAATACCATGACAAATGAAATTGGTGAAAATTTCATGTTCTATGACACTGCAAAAGAGATATGGGATGCAGTGAAGGAAACATACTCAAATGTTGACAATACATCTGTCGTATTTGAGATTAAAAGCATTCTTCACGACCTTCGACAGGGAGAATCTTCTGTTACTGAGTATTTTAATATACTTAACAAACACTGGCAGCAACTCGACATATATGAAGAGGTTACATGGTGTTGTACAGAAGATCAAAAGAAGTATAAGGAACTGGTGGAAAAAGATAGGATTTACAAATTCCTATTAGGACTAAACAAGGACCTAGATGAAGTTCGTGGAAGGATCCTTAGAACCAAACCACTTCTCAAAATTCGAGAAGCCTTTTCAGAAGTGAGAAGGAAAGAAAGCAAGAGGAAAATCATGTTGAGAACACGCAACTCAGTTCCGTACAGCGAGAGCTCTGCAATGGCAGCAAGAGGGAATCAGCCTCGGCCACCACAAAAGAAAACCCGCCCCTGGTGTGATTACTGCAAGAAACCAGACCACACAAAGAAAACATGTTGGATCATACATGGAAAACCTTCAGAGACCAAATTGTTCAAAGGCAAGGAGGGCAGAGGTAACACATCATTTAACAATCAAGAAGCTGAGATATACTCTAACTCATCTCTTTTTAGCAAAGAACAAATGGAGGCTCTTCAAAAACTCTTTTAGCAAACCATGTTAACTGCAGAAAAAGGTGATACTGCCGTAATGGCTCAAAGAGGTAATTACTTACATGCTCTAAACACTAGTAAGGAAAAAAGAAAATCATGGATTGTTGACTCAGGGGCTTCAGATCACATGACTGGAGATTTTACTTTTTTTAATAGTTATTCTCCATGTCCATATAACTATAATGTTCGAATAGCTGATGGTACACATTCTAAGGTCATGGGTAAAGGATCAATTATCATTTCACCAAATATTACACTTGACTCAGTTTTGTATGTGCCTAAACTGGATTGTAACTTGCTGTCTATTAGCAAGATTACAAGAGATTTGAAATGTGTTACTAAATTCTTCCCTAACTTGTGTGAATTTCAGGCTTTGGAATCGGGGAAGACGATTGGCAATGCTGAAGAGTGTGCTGGACTCTACCTCCTTCAAGTGGAAAAATCAGAAGAAAAACTCAGGAATAATTATCATGTTGCAGCTGTAGTTTCAAGTGATAATAATCCTGTAATGATGTGGCACTATAGATTAGGCCACCCAAATTTCATATATTTGGAAAAAATGTTTCCCTCTTTATTCAATAAAAAGAAGGAACATTTTCAGTGTGAAATTTGCCAATTGCCTAAACATACCCGAAACCATTACTCACCCCAATCCTATAAACCCTCCAAACCTTTTTCATTAATTCATAGTGATGTATGGAGACCATCACGAGTCCACAACATTACAGGCTCGAGATGGTTTGTCACCTTTATTGATGATCACACACGTGTCACCTGGGTGTTTCTAATGAAGGAAAAATCAGAAGTAGGGAGAATATTTGAAATTTATCATAAGATGGTACAAACACAATTCCAAAGCAATATTCAGATACTTAGAACTGACAATGGTCGTGAGTATTACAACCTTGCTCTAAATTCCTATCTTCAAAAGGTTGGAATTGTTCACCAAAGCTCGTGTGTGGACACTCCCCAACAAAATGGAGTAGCAGAAGGGAAGAATAGACACATTTTGGAAGTGACTAGATCAATCATGTTAGCCATAAATGTCCCACAACACTTTTGGGGAGAAGCTGTCCTTTCAGCAACTCACCTTATAAATCGAACGCCCTCCCGTATCCTTAACTTTAAGACCCCCCTCTCCACACTTCAAAACCTATTTCCAACCAGCAAAATCTTTTCCTCTATTCCATTAAAAATATTTGGATGCTCAACTTTTGTCCATAACCTCAACCCTCACCGAAGCAAATTAGACTGAAAGTCCATCAAATCCATTTTTCTTGGTTACTCTCCTCACCAAAAAGGATATAGGTGTTACTCTCCCCGTACCAAAATTTTTTACCACACTATGGATGTAACCTTCTTTGAAAATCAACCCTATTACACCAAAACTGGTATTCAGGGGGAGCAATCATACATACATCATATCGAAATTTCAGAATACCAACTTTTGCCTCTTGAACTAGCCGAACCTATGCCTAAACCAGCTGGAAAATTACCAGACCAAACCTCTAACATTCAGCCGAGTGAAAGGACAATAGAAGCTGTGACAGAAACAAGACCAATTATAATCTCATCCACATCTCAACAGGATTGTGATCCAAAAATAGGTAATTGGAAGGGTTTTTGTTATAAAAGGAGGAGGAAGGAGGTAGAGTCAAGCATAGCTCCAATGCAAAGCCATGAGCCAAACCAAACTCTAGAAAATGAAGTTCCCACAAGTAATATTCTTCCTAACTCTGAACATGTTGATACAACAAATATTGATATTCCTATTACTATGAGAAAAGGGGTTAGAACTTGCACGAAACACCATATTGAAAAATATATCTCCTATGGAAAACTATCACAAAGTTACAGGTCCTTTGTAGCAGCTGTTGACAACATCGAAATTCCAAATAATATTCAAGAAGCATTGCAGAAATCTGAATGGGCAGCAGCTGTAACAGAAGAAGTTCAAGCACTTGTAAGAAATGGCACATGGGAGATCAATGCTATACCAGAAGGGAAGAAAGCAGTAGGATGCTAGTGGATATTTTCAATTAAGCACAATGTTGATGAGAGTATAAACAGGTACAAAGACCAGTTGGTTGCTAAGGGGTTCACACAACCATATAGGGTGGATTATAAGGAGACTTTCGCCCCTGTTGCGAAGCTCAATTCTGTCCGGGTTCTACTATCTCTGGTAGCAAATCTAGATTGACCCCTACACCAACTAGATATGCGAATTCCTCCGGAACTTGAATCACCTGAAACCTCCAACATGGTGTGTCGACTTCGAAAGTCTCTATATGGCCTCAAACAATCACCAAAGGACATGGTTTGATAGACTAACAAAAGTTGTCAAGCAAGATAGTTTTGTTCAATGTCAAATAGACCATACTATGTTTGTCAAGCACTCTTTGGATGGGAAGATAGCTTTGTTTATTGTCTATGTTGATGATATCGTAATTACGGGAGATGATGATGAACAAGTCAACCAGTTAAAGAAACTTCTAGCAAAAGAATTTGAAGTCAAAGACTTAGGACAACTCAAGTATTTTCTAGGGATGGAAATTGCACGAACAAAGAATGGGATTTCAGTTTCTCAAAGGAAGTACACTCTGGATTTACTTCAAGAAACAGGTATGCTTGGATGCAAAGCTGCCAATACTCCCATAGAGCAAATAAAAAGGAGAGAAGATGAGAATGTAACCGCTAATAAAGATAGATATCAAAGTCTAGTCGGAAAACTAATCTATTTAACTCACACCAGACCAAACATTGGTTTTGCTGTAAGCATGGCTAGTCGTTATATGTCAAATCCAACTGAAACTGACATGAGACATGTGAACAAAGTTCTCCAGTACCTGAAAGGTACTCCAGGCCGAGGACTTTATTTTCAAAAGAACTCAAACAGAGGTATTGAAGTCTACACCGATTCTGATTGGACAGGATGTTTATCTGACAGGAAATCGACTACAGGCTACTGCACATTTGTATGTGTTGGAAGTTATTAGAGAGATAAGTACAAAATCTGTTGATTCTGTATTATACAGCTCAACATTCATTGTAAATAATATATGAGTAATTAGCTATTAGTAATTAGTAATTAGTTGTCTTCTACCATATTTAGAATTAGCATTTAAAGGGAGAATTATTGCTCTGATTCTCAGGCCAGATTTAGGATTATTGATCTGTCCCTTGTATTCTATATATACCTTTCATGTATTACTTATCGAATCATCAAAGAAATACAGATTGTCTGTTTCTTTATGGTATCAGTTGCTGGAAGAATTCCTTAGTTTTTTTTTCTTCTTTTGCTTCCGTTTTTTTTTTCCATCCCACGTAATGTCTGATCACTTGTCTGATACCGAGTCCCAGCATTCACCCAAACATTCTTCACCTAAAACTGAAATACCTCAATCTGTCAGGACATACCATGAAAATCACCCTGTTCAGATCACAACAATTCGACTGAACGGTCCTAATTATTTTCGGTGGTCACAGTATGTCCATTTGTATCTCAGGGGGAGAGGAAAAATTGGCTACATCACTGGAGACAAGAAACAACCAGACAAGGAAGGTGCAGACTACGATAGTTGGGATGCTGAAAATTCCATGGTCATGACATGGCTAGTCAATTCCATGACTGAAGAGATAGGTGCAAACTATCTTTGTTATGCTACTGCAAAAGATCTTTGGGAAAGTGTTTCTCAGATGTATTCCGATTTGGACAACCAATCCCAAATTTATGAATTAACTCTCCAGCTTGGAGAAATTCGTCAAGCTGAAGATTCTGTTACCAAATACTTCAATTGTCTCGAGCGTATTTGGCAAGATTTGGATTTGTTCAATGTATATGAGTGGAAGTCACCCGAGGACTGCAAACACTACAAGAAGATGGTGGATGTTCGTCGTGTCTTCAAGTTTCTTGCAGGTCTAAATATTGAGTTTGATGAGGTTCGTGGCCGAATTCTTGGCAGGAACCCTATCCCTCCAATTGGTGAAGTATTTGCTGAAGTGCGTCGCGAAGAGAGTCGCAAGCAGGTGATGCTTGGAAAAAAGGCTGCCATTGTCCCTCCACCAGTCGAAGGATCTGCATTGGTTGTTCCTCAAGTCAATCACAAACCTTTCCCTAATCCACGAGGTGGTGACAAGAATCATTTAGTTTGCGACTACTGTGGTCAAAATCGTCACACTCGGCAAAACTGTTTCAAACTACATGGTAGGCCAAATAATAGAAAGGCTGGAAGGTTTGGTGACCGCCCTACGTCTACAACCAATGAGACTGACTCGTCTCCATTTACTAAGGAGCAAATGGATCACCTTTTTAAACTTCTAAAGTTCAATTCATCACCTAATGTTCCTGTTGGAACTGTGGCACAAACAGGTAAGAATTCTTGGGCATTATCTGTCCAAAACCACTCAAACCCTTGGATAATAGATTCAGGGGCATCTGAACATATGACCAAACGCTCTCATTTATTCAGTTCCTATTTCCCTTGTTCTGGGTCTGAAAAAGTAAGGATTGCTGATGGTAGTTATTCTAGTATTGCAGGCAAAGGCAGCATAAAAATTTCAGAGCAAATTACTTTGCAATCTGTTTCACACGTTCCTAAATTTGCTTGCAATCTTCTATCTGTTCATAAATTGTCTAAGGACACTAATTGTTTAGTGATTTTTCGTTCTTCCACTTGTGTTTTTCAGGACCAAAACTCGGGGAAGACGATTGAAACTGCTAGAGAGATGAATGGATTGTACTACTTTGATGAAACTCCTCTAGGAAATGCAATGTTTTTTGGTTTAAATAGTGCAAGTTTACCTCCCGTTTCAGATCAAGTTATGTTATGGCATAAGAGATTAGGTCATCCTAGTTTCCCTTATCTTAAGTATTTATTTCCAAAATTTGCCAAAGAAATAAATTCCTCACAATTTCATTGGAAGCTTGTCATTTAGCTAAAGATCATCGTGTATCTTTTACTTCAAAAATTTATTCTGCTTCGCAACCTTTTTATTTAATCCATAGTGATGTTTGGGGTCCTTCAAAAATTAAAACTATGTCTGGAAAAAAATGGTTTGTGACATTTATTGATGACCATACACGTGTGTGTTGGGTTTATCTCTTAGAAAAAGAATCTGAAGTGGAACAAAGGTTTAAAGATTTTTTTCAAATGATTGAAAACCAATTTCAAACTAAGATTGGCATTCTAAGGTCTGACAATGGCACTGAATATTTCAACAAATATCTAAGTACATTCCTAGTAGCTAAGGGGATCATTCATCAATCCACTTGTCGTGATACTCCACAACAAAACGGTATTGCTGAAAGAAAAAATAGACATCTCCTCGAAGTTACTAGAGCTATTATGTTTTCTATGAATGTACCTAAATATCTTTGGGGAAATGCCTTATTAACTGCTTGTTACCTAATCAATAGAATGCCATCTCGTGTTTTAAAATATGAGACTCCTATGCAAGTTTTACAAAATTATTTTCTCACATCTCGCATCATTGCGGATCTTCCCCTTAAAGTTTTCGGTTGTCTTTGTTATGTCTACATCCCAAATACTTTCCGTTCCAAATTGGATCCCAAAGCTGAAAAATGTGTTTTTCTTAGCTACGCTTCAAATAAAAAGGGTTACAAATGTTTTAACCCAATAACAAAGAATTTTTTTGAAAGTATGGATGTCAGCTTTGTTGAAAATCAACCTTTTTTTAATAAAAATCATCTTCAGGGGGAGAATCATTGTGTTGATAAAGAAGATAATTTTTGGAAAACTTTACCTGTACTGGATGATATTGTGACAACAAATCATCCAGATACAAAGATAATAGAACCCAAAATGCTTAATCTTGAATTGTCGGATAATATCATGTCTGAAACAGGGGGAGAAAAACTGATTGAGGATCATAATCCTCAAATTCAAGTGTATGTCCGAAAAAGGTTTCACAAAGGTATTACAAATCCAATTGTTGCTCCGGAAAAAATCCAATCTGATTTACCAAGTGAAGGTCCTACTGAAACTTCACCTTCTAGTTCTTCATCTGGTAATCCATCTTACTCTTCCAATGATTTACTGGATTTGTCTTTTCCTAATATTAATCTTCCTATTGCTTTGAGAAAAAAAATTCCTGACCTTAATATCCCAATTGCTGATAGGAAACGTACTCGAACATGCACTAAACACCCCATGTCTAATTATTTGTCATATGACAATTTATCACACACTCACAAGGCATATGTGTCTAGGATTTCAAATTTGTTTGTGCCCAGAACTGTTCAAGAAGCATTAGGAGACCCGAATTGAAAATTAGCAGTGAAAGAAGAGATGGATGCTCTAAGAAAAAATAATACTTGGAGTATCACTGATCTACCTCATAACAAAAGGGCAGTTGGATGTAAATGGGTCTTTACAGTGAAATGCAAGGCTGATGGAAATGTAGAAAGGTACAAAGCAAGGCTAGTAGCCAAAGGTTTTACTCAAACTCATGGTATAAACTACCAAGAGACCTTTTCCCCTGTTGCTAAGATTAATTCCATCAGAATTCTTCTCTCTCTTGCAGTAAATTTCAATTGGACACTACATCAATTTGATGTTAAAAATGCTTTTTTGAATGGAGAATTACATGAAGAAGTATATATGAGTTTACCTCCTGGATTTGAAGAAAATCTTGGACGGGACAAAGTCTGCAAATTGAAAAAAATCCTTATATGGATTAAAACAATCACCAAGGGCCTGGTTTGAAAGATTTGGAAGTGTTGTTAAGAAACATGGTTTCACCCAAAGTCAAGCAGATCACACATTGTTCTTTAAACATTCAGATAAAGGTAAGCTTGCTATTTTAATTGTGTATGTCGATGACATTATCATGACAGGAAATGATGTTAACGAGATAGGTGATCTAAAGAGAAGACTTGAAGCTGAATTTGATATCAAGGACCTTGGAAAATTAAAGTATTTTCTCGGGATGGAGTTCGCAAGGTCTAAGGAGGGAATCTTTCTCAACCAACGCAAATATATACTTGATTTACTCACAGAAACAGGGATGACAGGGTGTAAAGCAGCAGAAACACCAATGGATCCCAATGTAAAACTGAAGACAACATCTAAAGATGAAGTGGTAAATAGGGAACGCTACCAACGACTAGCCGGTAAACTAATTTATTTGTCTCATACAAGGCCTGATATAGCCTTTGCAGTAAGCGTAATTAGTCAGTTTATGCATGCACCAGGACCTACTCATTTTGAAGCTATTTTCAGAATATTGAAATATTTAAAAGGAACTCCAGGGAAGGGGTTGATGTTCAAAAGCAGAGGGCATATACAAGTGGAAGCTTACACAGATGCTGATTGGGCAGGTAATATAAATGACAGGCGGTCTACTTCAGGCTATTGTACTTTTGTAGGTGGAAACTTAGTTACATGGAGAAGTAAAAAGCAAAATGTTGTAGCTAGAAGCAGTGCAAAGGCTGAATTCCGCTCAGTGGCCCACGGTTTTTGTGAAGTATTATGGATTAAAAAATTCATGGAGGAATTGAAGGTCTCTATCCCAACACCAATTAAAGTCTACTGTGATAATAAGACAGCTATTTCCATTGCCCATAATCCTGTCCTACACGACAGAACGAAACATGTTGAAGTGGACAAGCACTTCATTAAAGAAAAAATTGACAGTGGTGAAATTTGTATGTCCTATGTACCTACCACAAGTCAAGTGGCAGATGTTCTCACAAAGAGTCTTCCAAAGAGACAATTTGATGGTATGGTGAGCAAGCTTGCAATGAATGACATATTCATGCCAACTTGAGGGGGAGTGTTGGAAGTTATTAGAGAGATAAGTACAGAATCTGTTGATTCAGTATTATACAGCTCAACATTCATTGTAAATAATATATGAGTAATTAGCTATTAGTAATTAGTAATTAGTTGTCTTCTACCATATTTAGAATTAGCATTTAAAGGGAGAATTATTGCTCTGATTCTCAGGCTAGATTTAGGATTATTGATCTGTCCCTTGTATTCTATATATACCTTTCATGTATTACTTATCGAATCATCAAAGAAATACAGATTGTCTGTTTCTTTAGTATGGGGTAATATGGTAACTTGGAGAAGCAAGAAATAATCTGTTGTGGCTAGGAGTAGCGCAGAAGCAAAATTCAGAGCTATGTCACAAGGTATTTGTGAAGGAATTTGGCTTAAGCGAATGCTAAATGAGATCAAAATTCCTACCAATCACCCATGAAGATATTATGTGATAACAAGGCTGCTATTAGCATTGCGAAGAACCCGTTACACCATGATAGAACAAAGCATGTGGAGATAGACCGACACTTCATCAAAGAGAAAATTGATCATGAAATTATAAGTGTTAACCATATTCCATCATGCCAGCAAACTACAGATATTCTAGCAAAAGCCCTTCCAAGGAACATATACGAGAATATCAGATCCAATCTGGGTATGATAGACATCTACCATCCAGATTGAGGGGGAGTGTGGAATAATCATAACATAATCAAAATGGTTCTGTTTGTACAGCTCATTAAAGATTAGGGTTAATGTAATTAACTAGCTATTATTTCCTGGTCCTTTCTGTAATTAGAATTAGCAGTCATGGGAAATTAATTCCCCTGATTCTTAGGTCAGATTTTTCTTCCAAATCCCGCCTTATGTATTCTATAAATACAATATATGTAATTCTCATCAAATACAAGGAAATATAAAATATATTTCTACATTTTGGTTTTATGTAGTTTGAGACGGAATATTAATACTTTAAGGATGTTAGGAACTATGTTGTCTATTTGTTTCTAGGCTAATGTCACCAGGACGAATCACATAATGTGGACAATGGGGACAGACTTCCGCTATCAATATGCTAATTCATGGTTTAGGCAGATGGATAAGTTTATTCACTATGTCAATCAGGTGCTTTCTTTGCAGTTGTCTAAAATATTTTATGGAGTTTATGTTTGACAATTATCGTTAATGTGTCTGTCTGGTTTATCATCTTTTGAATTAAAGTTCATACTTGCTTTTTGTGCCATACTGATATTCTCTCAGGATGGTCGAGTCAATGCACTGTATTCAACACCATCTATCTACACTGATGCAAAATATGCAGCTAATGAGCAATGGCCACTTAAAATTGATGATTTCTTCCCGTGAGTTTTTCTTTGATACTTAGTTCTAGATTTGTGTTTGAAGTGAGAGGAAAGGAGGAAGGAGAAGGTACATAATCGGGAAAATGTTTATTTTAAATTAAATTAAGGGATATAGCTGCTGTCTCTCCTAATTCAACTTAACTACCAAGCTAGAGGAAGAGACTTCCCTTCCCATAAACATCTAAAAAGGGATTGCCAAGCTTAATCTTTCAGGGGAATTGTTTTTTGACTATCAGGAGATTTCCATTCCCCTTCACTTCAAAGCTGGCACACATGATTTTGAGATCTCAAATCTGATTTGAAGACACAACTTTTCAGGTATGCTGATCATCCTAATGCATATTGGACTGGTTATTTTACAAGTAGGCCAGCTTTAAAGGGTTATGTGAGAGCAATGAGTGGTTACTATCAGGTATAACATTTGGCTCTTTTACTTTACGAGGTAACTTGTTATATGCTTCTGAGTTCTAGTAGCTCATTCTTCTGTTTTGGGCGACATTTATTCTTTTCTTCTTGATGTTTAAGGCAGCAAAGCAGTTGGAATTTTTTAAAGGGAGAAATGAATCAGGACCAAATACTGATGCATTAGCTGATGCCTTAGCACTTGCTCAGCACCATGATGCTGTTAGTGGCACAGAAAGACAGCATGTTGCTGCTGATTATGCAAAGCGGATCTCAATAGGCTATGCCGAGGTGCATATTAATAATTTTCTGTTTAACTTCTGATTTCATAAATGTAAACTGAAGTGCTCTATAATTTCTTAATTTACAGGCCGAAGACTTGGTTGCATCTGCTCTTGCTTTATTGGTAAACCAAAGGTTAAGTTCACATGTGATGAACCCCGTAACAGGCTTCCAGCAGGTGCACTCTAGTCAAAATACATTTCTCACCTTTTTCTTTTGATGCAAGAATCCATCATAATATTGTTGCAATTTGTTACATCTCAACTTGACAATCAATTAATGATTTAATTTTAGGTCTCATTACATATTTGTATCAGCAAAATAAACTCATCCATGATAAGTTTTAACTGCATTGACCTTATTCACCCGATAAGGTTTCCTTTTTTTTTATCTCGCTGTCCATAATAATTTATATAAATAAATCTGAGACATTATTGGAACCTACTGAAAATAATTTTGCAGATTGTGCTTTTCTGTTTCTTTTTATGGTTTTGCTTTATGAAAGGCTATTGAGATCTATTATTAATCTTTTACTTCATTTTTCTTCCCAAACTAAGACTTGCTCAGCTACAAGATATCAGAGTCCTGAAATCTTACAGTGTTTGAGAAAACTGATATATTATCCTAAATATGTTATGTGAATATGTTGGCAGTGCCCTCTTCTTAACATAAGCTACTGTCCTCCGTCAGAAACTGCTTTGGCTAATGGGAAAAGCATGGTAGGGATGATATTTGATCATATTATCAATGCATCATTTAACCATTCAAAAGTTAAATGACTCTATAGTATGATTAAATATGTATCTTATTAACATATTTCTCTCTATATTGGTGCTTTTTGTAGGTGATTGTTGTTTATAACCCTCTTGCTTGGAAGAGAGAGGAAGTAATTCGAATTCCTGTAGGTATTTTTAATGGTATTTTACTTGATTTTTTATTGGGCATATACTAAATGATATACATTCCCTCATCATTTCAAAATCAACAGTGAACGCATTGCTAGCCACTTGATTATCATTGTTCATTTTCTTATTGTTTGGAATCCTTTTTTTCTTATAGATTGGAACCTTTAAATCTTGAAACATATAATTATTCATTGATAGTTGCGAGATGTGCTCTTTCCAACTTTTTGTTTGCCTCAGTGGAGCCCAAGATTTATTGTGTATTAAATAGCTTCGCAGTGAGATGTTGAAGACTTAAATTGATGATGGGATATACTAAGTCATATAGAAACTAGTCCTAGGAGATAGTCTAAGATACTCTAAAATTAGAAACTAATCCTAGGAAATACAATAAGATATTTTAACATAGTATATCAAAGATGCTTTGAGATATCTCCTATATTCTTACAGGGTACATATTAATTTTGTTTTTGATTCGCCAAACAATTTTATTAGAGCATCAAAATTTAGCACAAGAAGTGTCAAGTAATTATGCAAATTTAAAAGAGAGGCTGAACCCAGTTGAAAAAATTAAGAATTCAAAAGCAAAATCTCCTCATCCAAATAGGCCAAACAACCGCAAACCAAATTACATATCATGCTTCCCTGACCTTTGCGACATTGGGTAGTAGTTTATATGATTTGTTCTTCCCTCTTATCTCATAAATCTATGCACTAATGCATCCATCGTCCAATAAGCATGCTAATGAATATAGATAGAACACATATTAGATACGATATTCCGACAAATCAAGTTTTGAATTTTTTAGACATTGATTTATGCTTGTACGCGACTGACTTCAGAACATACTTGCCACAGGTTTCCACTGCAGAAGTTTTTGTCCAGGACTCTGCTGGGAAGGAAGTTGAGTCTCAGCTTTTGCCTCTATCTAATATTACTTCGAGCATAAGGAAAAAATACGTCAAAGCATATACAGGAACAGCTCCTGCTGGGGAACTCAAGTACTGGCTTGCATTTCCGGTATCTGTACCCCCCATTGGTTTCAGCACCTATGTAGTTTCAAGGCCTAAACAGACAGGTTATTGATATTGCTTTCTCTTTTAACTTTCAGCTGATAGTAGATTCAGAGTGAATTTATATTGTTTCTGATTAATTCACTGCAAAATAAGTAGGCTAATAAGGACTAATGCTCTTTGTTAGTTTGCTAAATTTGAGCTGAATAAAGCAATAAATCTGTATTGAAAGAGGAAATAAAGTTATGAATATGTACAAGATGTGAATAAGGGACAAATAATCAACAATAACTGGACACATTATCTCTTCTTCTCTCTGTGTGGGTAATGTTGGACTGAAAGATTACACTTATTAACTCACAAACTTTTATGACTCTTAAAATGATGAAGGTCATGTTTCAACTATCTCAAAGGAGTTCAGATCAGATGGAAGTACTAATAATAGCATTGAAGTTGGAAAAGGGAATCTAAAGCTTCTTTATTCTGCTAATCAAGGAAAATTGACTCATTATGTTAACAGTAGAAATCAAGTAAGTTTTCATTCTCAATGTATTAGTTTTTCTAAACATATGTTTCATGATCAAATTTTATCTGAATATGTGATAACAGTTTTGAATTTCAATTTGCATTGAAGCATAAAGTTAGTAATGCTGAAGTTTATTATTTTGTTTTGGTTATGGCTGAAGGTTACAGCATCAGTTGAACAATCATACAGTTTTTATTCTGGACATGCTGGGGATGATAAAGATTCTCAGGTAGTCATATGCACATAGAAGATTCAGTAGTGAAATACATCTTGCCATAATCCAATTATGTTATTTTTTGATTGTAAACTGTGTTTTCTTATTAAGGCTTCTGGGGCATATGTATTCCGTCCAAATGGCTCGTTTCCCATTAAATCTGATCAGCAGGTTACGCGCTTTTCCGTTAAAAAATTCAACATCTAATGATGATTTTAGTTTATGACTAGTTATATGTTTATCATATGCATTGACTTGTTCAGGCGTCTTTTACTGTCCTGCGTGGTCCGATATTGGATGAAGTACATCAACAGCTCAATCCATGGGTATCTCAGGTAAATTATCCTTCATTTTACTGTGAATAGAGTTTTCGCTACTAATATTAACACCACTCTCCCTCTAGGTAGCATCTCCCGGCTCCTCAAATTTTCGTAAATTAAACAACTATTTTTCAATAAAACTTAAGTATGGAGATCTTATTTTGCTTTCTTCTTGGACAGATTATGAGGATATATAAGACAAAGGAGCATGCTGAAGTTGAGTTCACTGTAGGTTATCTTCCTTGTTATCTGATTGTCAAAACAACTAATAGTGTCGCATATTGTATAGTATGCCTCAAACAGTTGAGGATTTGCATCTTAAATCTATTTATACATATGTAGATTGGGCCTATTCCTGTGGATGATGGCATTGGGAAAGAAGTTATTACTCAATTTTCAACTACAATGAAGAGCAACAAGACATTCTATACAGATTCTAATGGGCGTGACTTCATCAAAAGGGTGTGTTAAATTTATTTACTGTTCTTCTATGTTATGTTATTATTGAAAGATATCATAACCTCTAGCAGTGTTTCCTTCTTTTCTTAATGAATTTTCTATATTTATTGAAAATAAAATTGTTTCAGATTCGAGATTTCAGGACTGACTGGGATCTAGAAGTGAACCAACGTGTAGCTGGAAATTATTACCCGGTATGTTTCATTTAAACAACAGCTCACAATCCACACGTCTATTTCCTGTTTATACTTCATCCTGGTGCAGTCTTATGCATGTCCACTATTTATTTCAAGCTTCTGTTTTAGCTGAGCAAATGATATTTGATTCTCATGGAAAATTGAGTTCTTTTGTTTTTTTTAGTTCCAATCATTGAGATCACAATGTTTCCCTTGTCACATAAATATACCATTTATGCAATTTCATCATTTGCACTATTCTTCAAATCAATATTTTTAACAAAATTATAGCTTCCTATAATTCTCAGGTTAATTTAGGAATATATATGCAAGATAACGGTACAGAATTTTCAGTTTTGGTGGACCGTTCAGTTGGTGGTTCCAGTTTGGTAGATGGTCAAGTAGAGCTGATGCTTCACAGGTTGGCTCAACTATGGACTATATTTCTCCTTCATCTGTTTTGACATTGATCTATAGTTGCTTTTGGACTTCACTATATAGGGAAAAAAAAGAATGCGTAATGATTGACATTTCCTGATTTTGTATAATTTGGTTTTATATTGTTCTAGGAGGTTGCTTCATGATGATGCAAGAGGTGTTGGAGAGATACTTAATGAAACTGTTTGCATTGCTGATAAATGTGAAGGCTTAACTGTTAAGTACATCTTACAACAAACAAATTAAATGCTTCTTGCATAATGATTTCTGTTTATTTCTTCTATATATGAGGACATTTTTAAGATACTCAATGAAGGTTTCCATTTATTAACTTACCTTGTTAGAGATATGTCTGGATATTTTTTATGTGCAATTGTACATTTTTTGTTTTATTGATCTAACAGCATTTTCTTGCATATGGATCATGATGTGATTGCAACATACATTAAGTATATTATAAAGTTATAAATTTTGCTTACCAACTCGCCTCTTACTAGTACCGTTTATCTGGTTTTTCCAGATTCAAGGAAAACTGTACCTTAGAATTGACCGTAAAGATGAAGGTGCTAAATGGCGTCGTACAGTTGGCCAGGAATTATATTCACCATTGTTGTTGGCCTTCACAGAGCAGGTAAAATGAAGGTGGGATAAGTTAGAAAAATGTAAGAGTTAAACCTTTCATCGCAATTTTTTTTCTACTTGTCTTGCAGGATGAGGATAATTGGTTGCATTTTCAACAACCAACATTTTCTGGCATAGACTCTTCCTACAGTTTACCAAACAACACCGCACTTCTAACTCTCCAGGTATGATATGGAGTGACTTAGGGAGACTGTTTAGTACCTCATCTTTAAGCTTTAAGATGCCCTTTAACATTTTACCTCATCTTTTCTCTGGTTTGTATTTATTGTTTCTATGAATACTTTGCAGGATTTTGGAAACGGAAAAGTACTCCTAAGACTAGCTCATCTTTACGAGGTTGTAAATATTTCACTGATTTACTGATAGCAATCTTTGGTTCTATCTAAATTAAATTTCCCTTACACTGTTTATCCTATTTTTGAATTTATGAATATTGGGTGTTACTACATGTAAAGGTTGGCGAGGACAGAGATTATTCGGTAACTGCAAATGTAGAATTGAAAAGGCTTTTCCCTAACAAAAAGGTAAGAGCGATAACTAAATACATTCCAAGCAATTTCTTAATGCATGTAATGGATTCGTCTAACAACTCAAGGGTTTTCAGATTAGTAAAGTGACAGAGATGAGTTTATCTGCTAATCAAGAAAGAGGTGAAATGGAAAAGAGGAAACTAGTTTGGAAGGTAGAAGGGGGTTTCACTGAAGAATCTAAGGTGGTGAGAGGAGGACCTGTTGATCCTACAAAGCTTGTTGTTGAGCTTGCTCCAATGGAGATTCGGACATTCTTTGTTGACTTTGATCCTCTCCAAACAGTTCCTGCAGCAGAAAATCATGTAGCAATGTAACAAAGCAACCAACAGAGAAGCATGCATGTCTTATTGTTGTAGTGCTGGAAATGGTGTGTTTAGCATATTTGCTTGTAAATAAATAAGAAGCTTTGTAACTTGAGTTATACTGAACATAAATACAACAGTTTTACACGATAAAACTTTCTAGAAGTAAGTTTTAAGTTTCTTCCATTGGTTTTTTGCTGCGGTTTTTCGAAACTCTGTTAACCATTTAAAATGTTGTTAAAATATAATCTCTCTTATTTTAATAGATTTGTATATGCAGGCTATAATTGTGTCTACAATGTGCATTATTCAAATATAATAAATGAAGATTATAAAAATAGTAGTATTGGTTTTCAACTTTCCATCTGCATTAATAAACTATAACCCTTTATGCTTGAACGTTATGGCAACCATCTTATTTAAATGAGCACGGTTTTAATCAGCAATTAATGAATGTGAATAAATTAAATATAGTAGTAGTAAAACAAAAAGGACGATTACATTGTTTAATAGTATATTCTTTGTTTTAAAATAAGAGTGTTTAAATTTTTGAATATGATTCATATAATTAAATTAATATTTTTATATTGGAATCTTAAACTTTACTGTAACATGATGGGATCTTGCTCAGCGAGGTCTTATTATTTTGCATTCCACAACTTCCAATGTACTCCTATGTGACTCAGGAAAAGGACAAAAAAGTTCAAAAACTTATATTTTACTTTTCTTTTTTTAGTTAAAAGGCAATACCACTTGTGACTGGATCTAGCTACATCTTATCCACTTATCTGAATGCAAATGGAAAATGCTTTGGGCATGGTGTCACACATGTGTATAGATGTTTTTAAATAGATTATTATTTATTTTTATAATTTAGAATATTAAATATATAATTAATGTATTGATAATTTGATTTATATTTATTATTTAAAATATTTAAAATATATGTACATAATATTTTGAAATTGTTTTACTTTATTATTAAATATTTTTATTAAACAAATTAATTTTATTAAATGGATCGTGGGCAGAGATATTCGAATTTAAAGCTGTTAAAATGAATTAGTTTATATGAGCTGATCTATTGGTTCGAAAAATCATAGAATTTAGCTTTCAAATTAAAATTCATATTTTTAAGAGTTTTTATAACTCGTCTCTGAAAAGTCCGTTATTCATTAATGCTAGTCCGTATGGGTTGTGACTAATTCATTAGATTTGTATAGTTAAAAATTTTAAAATAAATTATATTAATTATTATATTATATTACTTTAAAATAACAAATTAATTTTTTCCAATTCACTAAATTTAGTCTCTATTCTATTTAATATTTTTTTTATAAATATCATACATTAATATAATTAACACATTTTCTATGTATTTTATTAATTTTTTTTATGTTAAACATTTGAGTATTGTTTTTTACAATTTAGACATATATTGTATTTAAAAACACATTATAGTATTTATAAAAGATAATATAGTACTTTAAAATATTTATAATATTATATTATTCCAACAATGTCTAATGATACGTAAATATAGGTAATTTTATTTTTATACCTATAGATGTTTTACAAGTATCACTTCTATTAATTTTATAATAAAAAACATATTTTTTTAATATATTATTAAATATTATGCGGGTAGACTAGTAATGCAAAAACAACGCACATTTTTATACATTTACTACAACAATAATTTTTTTAATATTAAAAAAAGTTATTATATATATCTTATAATAAGAGAAATAGAAAATTATTTATTAAATATAATTAATAACATATTTAAACATCCTTAACATGTATAATTTGTTGTAGAAATTTAATTTCAAATGTGCATGACAATAAGACAATTATTTAGGAAAATTTTACCTCAAAACAAACCTAATTTAAGAAACATGTTATCATCATACACAGACAGTGTCTGATAAAATCACCTGTTTTGTAACCTATTGAAAACACATGGAAGTGGCTCTGGCCAGCACTGTGCATGATCACCAACTGGAAACTCACTTCTTTCATTTCTGCACATGAATTAACTAAAAGATTCTATTTTTATCTTCTCTTTTAGCATCTGAACCGTTTTTCGATTCTGGGGTGTGAAGATGCCACTCCACTCGTCTATGGAGAAAAAAACCATCTTTTTGTTGACCCTTTTGGGTATACTCTTTTATGGAGGAGATTCCAAGTTTATGGTGTATAACACCTCGCAGGGTATAGTCTCTGGGAAACTCAATGTTCATCTGGTTGCTCATACTCATGATGATGTTGGGTGGTTGAAGACTGTTGATCAGTACTATGTTGGTTCTAACAATTCTATCCAGGTCTTAATTTTTTTTTGTTTCATCTTTCTCTAAACAATAGTTTAGGGACTATTTGTAATGTATGTGTTGATTGAAAATTCATAGAGTTTTTATGTTTGTAGGGGGCTTGTGTGCAAAATGTGTTGGACTCTATGGTTCATGCTCTATTGGCTGATAAGAACAGGAAATTTATATATGTGGAGATGGTAAGTGAAATTGTGTTTTAAATACTTTATGTATTGCATTGCTATCTTGATAATCTTTATTGGATTGAAGTGTTATTGGTTGATTGCATAGAAGAAACTGTGTAACTGAAAAAGTTGGTCTTTTTTTTGTTGTTGGTATAATAGCCTAATGACTAGGATTTCAGCCCTTCCAAGTGAGTAAGTGTGATGTGGTCGGTTCGAACTTGCGCCCTGCAATCGGATGTCCCTGCAGCTACCAACTGAGTTGGATTAGTGAGACAAATTGGCCTTTTTTGTGTGTGTCTAATTTGCCTTCCATGCCTTTTTCTGTTGTTTTCAGGCCTTTTTCCAGCGATGGTGGAGAGATCAGAGTGAAGCTATTCAGAATATAGTTAAACAGTTTGTTAGTTCGGGTCAACTAGAGTTCATGTAAATCACATTTCCGAAAAAGATTTCATTATGACTAGAACAAATTCATCCTTCATGTTTATGAGGGTTTCAA
Source organism: Vicia faba (assembly GCA_948472305.1). Taxonomy (NCBI): domain Eukaryota; kingdom Viridiplantae; phylum Streptophyta; class Magnoliopsida; order Fabales; family Fabaceae; genus Vicia; species Vicia faba. The sequence goes on along the minus strand of OX451740.1, from coordinate 522,934,524 downwards.
ATAATATGATTTACTGTCTAATGTCTCTCACCATTTTGTATTCTAATGTTATTTCTTTCATTTTTTTTTTCGTGTTACAGAAATGGGGGCATGTGTATGCATGATGAGGCAGTACCTCATTACATAGACATGATTGATCAAACTACACTTGGACACCGATTTCTGAAAGAGGAGTTTGGTGTGACTCCCAGAATCGGTTGGCAAATTGATCCCTTTGGCCATTCTGCTGTGCAGGCTTACTTATTGGGAGCTGAAGTATGCCATAAACTTTCAACCATAGAATCTTTTGCTTAACATATTCGGAAAAATAAATAACCATCCAGGTATATTTTCATACTGTGGATGCAGGTTGGCTTTGATTCACTTTTCTTTGGTAGGATAGATTACCAGGATAGAGTGAAACGTAAAAAAGAGAAGAGTCTTGAGGTTATCTGGCAGGGTAGCAAGAGCCTTGGCTCGTCTGCTCAGGTGACTATCAATAATAATTATTGTTTCCCTCTCATATAAGATGTGTATGATTGCGTTCGTTTTCATCATGATTGGTGTCTCTTAAACTACTTGCTTCTTTTAATTTTCTTGTGTGCGCTTGTTTTGTTGCCTTTGTGTTCTTCCAGATCTTTGCTGGTGCATTCCCTAAGAACTATGAGCCTCCTTCTGGATTTTATTTTGAAGTTAATGATGATTCCGAAATAGTTCAAGTAACTTGTTAAAACTTGTTAATTTGCTATTTTAATATTTATGTGTTGTATTTTGGTGCTAAATTTTGACTATTTCCCGATGAAGGATAACATGGATTTGTTCGATTACAATGTGCAAGCTAGAGTGGATGACTTTGTTGCTGCTGCAGTATCACAAGTAAGTTGTGCATTTCTTCAAACCGCTGAACTATGCATGATCACATCTATACTGTTGCCTCATTGTTTTATTTTCAGGCAAACATAACTCGAACAAATCACATAATGTGGACAATGGGAACTGATTTTAAGTATCAATACGCACATACATGGTACCGGCAATTGGACAAGCTTATTCATTATGTGAACAAGGTATCACCCTCTTTGACTAGGGTTCAAAGTTACATATAATGTAAAGATAAACAGTAATCCTTTAGATAAAAAGGAAACAATTTGACTTGTGATTGTGCGTGCACAACCTTAGGATGGACGTGTCAATGCTCTGTATTCCACACCATCCATATATACTGATGCTAAATATGCTGCAAATGAGTCTTGGCCAATCAAAACTGCCGATTTCTTCCCGTGAGTTAATATGTAACTGTTGCATAATATGTTTGCATAGTTCTTGATTTTTCCTTTTCTGTGTATGATGTTTTGCGTCTTATTTGCATTAAAAAACCAGTTATGCAGATCGTGCAAATGGTTTCTGGACAGGATACTTTACCAGTAGGCCAGCTTTGAAACGCTATGTCCGATTAATGAGTGGCTATTATTTGGTATGGCATTTATATTTATAGTTTAAGTTTATATAAGGTAATTGAAGTCTTCTGGTTTTCGGATACTTGTTTTATACCAATAAATCATCAGGCTGCAAGACAACTTGAATATCTTAGAGGGCGAAAGAACTTGGGGCCAAATACAGATTCATTAGCGGATGCTTTAGCAATTGCTCAACACCATGATGCGGTCACCGGCACAGAAAAACAGCACGTGGCCAACGATTATGCTAAACGGTTGGCAATAGGCTACAAGGAGGTACAGTTTCAGTTTATCCATATTCAAGTATTTTTCAACATGCATTTTTTTTTCGTATTCATGCAATGATATTGCCTTTGTGCAGGCAGAGGAACTGGTTTCATCATCACTGTCTGGCTTGGTCGAATCAACATTGCTTACTGGATGTCAGAACCCAGTTACAAAGTTTCAACAAGTAAAATATCTTTAATCTTCAAATTTTAAGTAATGAAGTTTGATTAACGTGAAGGTTAAAGGCGCTGTTTGGGTCTTAAATATTTAAATTGCATATTGATTATCTGTTATATTCATATCCAGTGTCCACTTTTGAACATTACTTACTGTCCTGCAACAGAAGTTGAACTGGTTCAAGGAAAGAGTCTGGTAGGGAAACATTTCTGTCACTACATATTTCATTCATTTTTTCTAAGCATTCAGTTGTTTTATATTTAATTTTTTAATTATGTATTCACACATCACCTCTTTCCGTATTTAGGTTATTGTGGTTTACAACTCCCTTGGTTGGAAGAGGAATGAAGTGATTCGAATTCCTGTGAGTGAGGCCATTCTAGTGTTTCTAGTTTGTCAGAAATTCAATAATTAACAGTGCCTAGAGCATGTGAAACTTATACTTGAAGCTGCAAACATTTGCAGGTCATTGACGGCGATGTTACAGTTCATGACTCTAATAGTGTAGAAATAGAATCTCAAATTCTACCTCTGGTTGAGGCATTTGTAAACTTAAGAAACTACTATGTCAAGGCATATTTGGGAGAAAATCCATCCAAGACGCCGAAGTACTGGCTTGCATTTACGGTTTCTGTACCACCATTTGGTTTTAGCACCTACACTGTCTCGACTGCCAAAAAAACAGGTTCGTATATAAATTGATTCATTCTTCATCAAGCAAGTGTTTACCTGCTTTCTATGTTTCATAACATGAACTTTGTGATAAGTGTTTTCTGCTTGTTTTTAGGTTCCACCAGATCATCTGTATATACGCATCAAAGTCATGAAAAGTCTTCTATCGGTCAAGGAGATTTGAAGCTTACATTTTCAACCGATCAAGAAAAGCGAACCAATTATGTTAATGCAAGAAACATGGTGCGTGATGGTTTCCTCTGCATCGCATGATTCCATTTTAGTTACTTTGCATCAAACGTGTTTGTCATTTTTTCCTTTCCTCTCATTATATTTGATCAACACTCTTACTTTTGACATGGAAGGTTGAGGAACAGGTTGAACTGAGTTACCTTTACTATTCTGGATATAACGGAACCGATCAAAAAGATCCACAGGTGGACACTTTTACTATAGATACCAATATATTTTTATGTCTCCATTACAGGCATCATTCATTGAGTTTAAATTAGCACTTTAATTTTTGTTGCAGAATGCCGGGGCATATATCTTCCGTCCAAATGGCACACATCATATAAACCACGAAAAACAGGTTTGGAATGCTTTTCTGAAACGGAATATCCCTCCAAAGCAAGTCCCTTACATTTTTCACAAAAATTATTGAAAATTTCAGGTTCCGGTGACTGTTCTGCATGGACCAATAATAGATGAAGTGCATCAACAAATCAATCCATGGATATATCAGGTGCTTTGCTTGTTTTAGCTGCAAGGCTTTCATCTTTAACAACGTCGGAGTATTAATTTCTCATTAACAAACTTCTTTTCGATTTTACAACAAATTGTCATTGTATGATGAATTGAAAAATATGTAACGCAGATTACCCGACAGTACAAAGGAAAGGAACATGTCGAAGTTGAGTTTATTGTAAGCTTTTCAAATTTTATCCCTTTTATATTTACATTTGTATTCATTGTGATGCAATAAATATTAGATTTATTTTCTTATATGGATTTTATATACAAAATGTTGAATCATTTGAACTAATGGAACTTTAAACATTACTAGGTTGGTCCTATACCTATTGAAGATGGAATTGGTAAAGAAGTTGCCACTCGAATTTCAACTACTATGGAAACCAATAAAACCTTTTACACAGATTCTAATGGGCGCGACTTTATCAAAAGGGTAAGCAACTTAGATTGAATACCAAACAATACTTCATTTAATTAGTTTAGATCTTAAATTTCTGATTCTTTGGGCGTAACTTAAATTTGTTGTGGATTTCATCTCTCGGCAGGTACGTGACTACAGAACAGACTGGGACTATGAAGTGAACCAGCCCGTTGCCGGAAATTATTATCCAGTATGTGAAATTTTATAGAACATTTCAGTTCAATTCATTAGTAGTATTCAATATTGTCAGAACGAGCTGTACATGTGTTAATTAGTGGTATATTTTATAGTTAAATAGGATTAAAATCCCATAAATAGGATTTGATTAGCTGTGTATGTATTTATAGAAATTATTGGTCCTTACTTATAGAATTGATTGAGGGCAATGATAAGTATTTATTAGGAATTTCCTTTCCTAAATATATTGTATTCTATTTAAGAGCACAGGCTGCTCTAATCAATAATAATAAAAACATTATCTCTGTCATGGTATCAGAGCTCCAAAATCCATAGGAGCCTGTTAAAAATTGTGGCCTGCATTGCCATTGTTTCCGCTGTGCGGCCTGCATTGCCGATTTTATTTTACGGTCTATCTTGCTGTTTTTCCCAACAAAATTCAGAATGTCTGAACCAGTTAATACCCCTGCCCCAAACACCGGCTCTGTTGAGCTGAAAAATGTTCAACCTAGCCTTCGTCTCAATGGTAAAAACTACCTCAAATGGTCTCATTTTGTCCAAACCTTTTTAAAGGGGAAGGGCAAATTGAATCATCTTACTGGAAAGGATACTCCAGAAGCTACAGACGGGAAATTTGCTGCATGGGATGAAGAAGATGCTGTTGTAATATCATGGCTATGGAATTCCATGGTGCATGAGATTAGTGATGCATGCATATTCATGAAGACTGCCAAAGAGTTGTGGGACAGCTGTAAAGAAAACTATTCCAAGGTTGGTGATGCTGCACAAATTTACGAAATTAAGATGAAGATTGCAACTACCAAGCAAGGAGATCGGTCCATTAGTGAGTATGCCCAAACTTTACAAAATCTATGGTTGGAGTTGGATCACTATGAACATTTTGAAGCAAAATGCACTGCAGATGCTACTTTACTAAAAATTTATAAGGAGAAGGATAGAATCTATAAGTTCTTAACCGGTCTGAACAATGAGTTTGATCCAATAAGGATTCAAGTACTCGGAAAAGAGTTACCCTCACTAAATGAAACCATGGCTGCCTTTCGAACAGAAGAATCACGAAGAGGAGTGATGATGGAGCCTCAATCAACTGAAAGTTCAGCCTTAGTAGCACAAAGTCGAGAGAAGAACATTGACCAATGGAAGAACGGTCAAACCGGAGGAGCTCCCAAAATGGAGATTGAAAGAGGGGATAACAAGGATTCTCTATGGTGTACCTTCTGCAAGAAGCCAAGGCACACCGAAGACAGATGCTGGAAACTTCATGGAAAACCGCCAAATCAGAACCGAAATTGGAACACCAAAGGCATTCAACGAGGAGGACCAGCACATGCCCACTTGGTCCAATCAAGTGTTGTCAAGGAAAGTCATTCCAAACCTACTGCTGATTTCAATTCAGAAGAAATTACAAGACTAAGGGAACTACTAGACTCTTTAGTCAAACCCACAAACACAGGTAGTTCTTCCATGGCATTATCAGGTAGTTCTCATCCCTATGCTCTTAGTGTTTTACAATCTACAGGAAAAGGGACATGGATTGTTGATTCTGGGGCTACGAATCACATGACCCATTCCTCTATAGAGTTTATCTCTTACACACCGTGTCCAAGTAATAAAAAGATTGTCACTGCAGATGGCACTTTTATTACTGTTGCAGGAAAGGGAGATATTCCACTAAGTCAAAATTTAATGTTGAGAGATGTCTTGCATGTGCCCAAATTATCTGCCAAACTGTTATCTATTCACAAACTTACAACAGATTTACAATGCTTGGTAACATTCACTCCTACACTTTGCAAATTTCAGGATCAGGAAACGGGGAAGATGATTGGACTTGCTAGAGAGGACAATGGGCTCTACCTTCTTATGGAAGCGCGTGAGACAAGTAGCATTAAGAGTCAACTTCCACTGTCTTTGTTGTCAGAATCTATTCCTTCCCTCAATAAAGAAATCTGGTTGCGTCACTTCCGGTTGGGTCATCCTTCATTTAGCACTCTCAAAAATATGTTTCCCACCTTGTTTCAAGGTATAAACTTAGAAAATTTTCACTGTGATGATTGTGAACTTGCTAAACACAAACGTGTCAGCTTTCCTAATAATAATAAAAGAATGTCTACTCCTTTTTCCTTAATCCATAGTGATGTTTGGGGGCCATCCAATATCCCAAATATATCGGGGGCCCGTTGGTTTGTCATTTTTATTGATGATTGTACTAGAGTGTCATGGATGTATCTCTTAAAACAAAAAAGTGAAGTCACTCAAATATTTAAATTGTTTTTCCAAATGATAAAAACCCAATTTGAGACTACCATTAAACGGTTTCGTTCTGACAATGCCAAAGATTATTTTAATCAAACATTGTCTTCCTTTTTCACTGAACATGGTATTATTCATGAATCATCATGTGTCCACACCCCACAACAAAATGGGGTGGCTGAAAGAAAAATTGGGCATATTCTCAATGTTACCCGAGCATCTTTATTCCACACAAATGTTCCAAAACAATATTGGGGGGAGGCTGCTCTTACTGCAGCCTACTTGATTAATCGCTTACCCTCTCAAATTCTTCAGAATAACAGCCCCATTCAGCTCCTCTCCAAATTCTACCCAAATTTCAAAACTTCAAACCACCTAGTTCCTAGGATCTTTGGGTGTGTGTCATTTGTCCATGTTCATTCTCCACATCGAGGAAAACTTGAACCCCGAGCTATTAAATGCATATTTCTTGGTTACTCGCCTACCCAAAAAGGTTACAAGTGTTATCAACCTACAACAAAAAAGAATTTTGTGTCTATTGATGTCACTTTTGTCGAAACCGAATCCTTTTTTTCCAAACCTTATCTTCAGGGGGAGAAGGAATGCATCGAAGATAAGGATGATTTGTTCAAAGACCTTTCTTTTATGCCCAAGACTCCCGAGTCAAGTCCTATAACCACTTCATTACAGACTTCTAATGCTACTCGTCCACTACAAGTTTACACAAGAAGGGCAGCACCTATTATCCAACCTGTGCAAGTCCCAGAATCTGACCCAATTCTTGAAACTGTAATCAATGAGACTGTTTTAGAGGAGCAAATTGTGCCCCCTGAAACTGAAGTTGATGGGACTGATTTAGAGGAGCAGAATATATCCATGGATGCTAGAGATCTTCCAATTGCAATAAGGAAGGATGTTAGAGCATGTACAAAAAGGCCAAGGTATCCAATGTCTCACTTTATATCCTATGATAATTTGTCCAACAATCATAGAAGTTTTCTTGCTCATTTAAACACTACCGCTATCCCAAAAAATGTTACCGAAGCACTAGATAGCAAAGAGTGGAGAGAAGCTATGAAAGTTGAAATGGATGCACTTGAGAAAAATGGAACTTGGAAGTTAGTAGAGCTTCCTAATGACAAAAAACTTGTTGGCTGTAAATGGGTATTCACCCTTAAATACAAGTCCGATGGAACACTAGAAAGGTATAAAGCAAGACTAGTAGCTAAGGGGTACACACAAACATATGGGATTGACTATCATGAGACTTTCTCTCCTGTCGCAAAAATGAGCACTGTCAGAATTTTGTTATCTCTAGCAGCTAACTATGGATGGAATTTGCAGCAATTCGATGTCAAGAATGCTTTCCTACATGACAACCTTGAAGAGGAAATTTACATGGAGGTCCCACCTGGGTTTAACTTTGAGAAAGACAAAGTTTGTAAGCTAAGGAAGGCCCTTTATGGACTGAAACAGTCCCCTAGGGCCTGGTTTGGCAGGTTTACCACTGTGATGAAAGATATGGGATATAAACAAAGTCAGGGAGATCACACTTTGTTTACTAAGCATTCAGCCTTAGGGGGAGTTACTGCACTAATTGTTTATGTGGATGATATAATTGTAACAGGAAATCATCAAGCAGAAATGGATAGCCTAAAAGTGTGTTTGCTAAAAGAGTTTGAAGTAAAAGAGTTGGGCAGATTAAAATATTTTTTGGGCCTTGAAGTGGCACACTCTCGTCACGGTATTTTCATCTCTCAACAGAAGTATGTGCTGGATTTATTATCTGAAACTGGTAAATTGGGATGCAAACCAGTAGAAACTCCAATTGAACAAAATCACAGACTTAGTGAATTTGTTGAAGATGCAACTGTGGACAGAGAATCCTATCAAAAGTTGGTTGGAAAGTTAATCTATTTATCTCACACTAGGCCAGACATAGCTTATGCAGTGGGAGTGGTGAGTCAATTCATGCATAATCCCAAAGAAAATCATCTTAGAGCTGTTTACCGAATTTTGCAATACTTGAAGGGCACTCCTGGAAAAGGAATTCTATTTACAAAGGGTCAAGGAATTACTTTGGAAGCCTATACAGATGCTGATTATGCTGGATCAGTAGATGACAGAAGATCCACATCCGGATATTGTACTTTTCTTGGAGGAAACTTGGTGACTTGGAGGAGCAAAAAACAAAATGTTGTTGCGAGGTCAAGTGCAGAAGCAGAATTTCGGGCTATGGCTTTAGGTATTTGTGAACTCCCATGGCTGAAAATAATTCTACAAGACCTAAAGATTGAATGGAATGGACCCATGAAACTATATTGTGACAACAAGTCAGCAATAAACATTGCACATAATCCAGTGCAACATGATAGAACGAAGCATGTCGAAGTAGACAGACATTTCATCAAGGAAAAATTGGATAGTGGGACAATATGTATACCATTTGTATCAACTGGAAATCAGCTGGCAGATGTTCTTACAAAAGGATTAAGTGGTTCTACATTGCAATCTATTATCGGCAAGTTGGGAATGAGTAACATCCACTCTCCAACTTGAGGGGGAGTGTCAGAACGAGCTGTACATGTGTTAATTAGTGGTATATTTTATAGTTAAATAGGATTAAAATCCCATAAATAGGATTTGATTAGCTGTGTATGTATTTATAGAAATTATTGGTCCTTACTTATAGAATTGATTGAGGGCAATGATAAGTATTTATTAGGAATTTCCTTTCCTAAATATATTGTATTCTATTTAAGAGCACAGGCTGCTCTAATCAATAATAATAAAAACATTATCTCTGTCAAATATCTTATTTTATTAAGGGTTGGACTGGAGCAAGTTCTTACCCGACTCCACTTCAGAGTTTAGACCATCCTTTAGGTTCATGATATAGTTTAGTTTGTTCTTTCAGATTAATCTCGGGATATACATAAAGGATAATAAAACAGAATTCTCGGTTTTGGTGGATAGAGCTATCGGAGGATCCAGCTTAGAAGATGGACAAATTGAGCTGATGCTCCACAGGTATATTTTATTCTTGTGGTTTTGATCAAGACTTTGATGTAATCTTACTTAACTCTCGTGGTTTTCAATTTGGACAATAAAGATGCTTTATACTTGACGTACAAATCTAACGGTATTCAATCAAAGACTTTGTATTAATTTCTCATTTTCTGGTCACCAATAGGAGATTGTTGCTTGATGATTCAAGAGGTGTCGCAGAGGCCCTAAATGAAACAGACTGCGTTGCTGACAATTGCAGGGGTCTAACTGTAAGAATTTCTCACCGACATTCAAGAGGTGTTGCAGAGGCCCTATAACTAACTACTTATTTTGCAGGTCCAAGGTAAATATTATTATAGAATCGATCCCTTGGGCGAGGGAGCCAAGTGGCGCCGTGCTTTTGGCCAGGAAATATATTCTCCACTTTTGTTAGCCTTTTCTGAAAAGGTGAAATTCAATACTGAAAAACCAATGGTAGTATTAAAAATAATGATATCATGTGTATCACTAAAAAATCAACTTCCTTTTGTAGGACGATAAAGATGACTGGATGAATAGCCGTGTAACAACATTCTTAGGATTCGATTCTTCTTACACATTACCAGAAAACATTGCTATTATAACATTACAGGAACTTGATCACGGGACAGTTCTCCTTCGATTAGCGCATTTATATGAGGTCTCTATTTTAACTCCTATTCAGAAGTTCAAATGTGTGGTTTGCGTTGACTTAAGATTAGCTCTCGGTGTCACAACGATATTGATGAGTTGCGTATTTGCTTCTTGTTTTGTTTTCCTCCCTCACTCTCTCGGCTAATCAAATTTATGCACAGATTGAAGAAGACAAGGATTTTTCTGTAATAACGGGTGTGGAATTGAAAAAGCTCTTCCCAGGAAAGAAGGTATGGAAACTTTTCTATAAGACATGTTCATCTCATTTTCTGACTGGAGTGTGTTTTTCCTTGGTATTAGATCAAAGAAGTGAAAGAAATGAACTTATCTGCTAACCAAGAAAGGACAGAGATGGAGAAGAAAAGACTTGTTTGGAAAGTAGAAGGATCCTCTGGAAATGAAGGTGTTTCAAGGGGAAGAGCAGTTGATCCAAAAGAGCTTACTGTGGAGCTTGCTCCAATGGAAATTCGCAGTTTTATCATTTACTTTGATTATAGTAACCATCTTTTTGATGCATTGTAGAGTAAAAAATCACTTTTTGAATGAATGGTATTTTACTTGTTGCCCTGACCATGATAACCTGTCATAGTTATAAAGTATGAAGCTTTTAGTTCTTGGATATTCTGAAGAAAAAACCCATATCTTTATAAAGTATAAAGATACAAATCCTGATGCACCCAATGCCAGAAAAACACCACGATACAACAAATCTTTTCATTATAAACTCATTCAATGCAAGTAAAGATTTGTCGGATTATAAATTCCAGACGCTCTCTGGCAATTGAACTATGGGCTAATTCTAACCACCTTTGATGAAATTTCGTTTTTACTCTCAAAGTTCGGAGATATATCTCTGAACGCACCAGTTCATTTTTGGGGGTGATTTCGGAGATGTATTATCGAAGTTACGAAATTTTATTTTTTTAGGGTAAAATCGGAAATGTATTTTTGAAGATACCCAATATTATAGTTTTGGAAGTACATTTCCGAAATAGACACATATTGATTTCAACAAAACATAAAAACATAAAATTACGTAGATATGACATAGATGTTGAAACATTGATATTACATAGATATTACATAACAATAACATAAATTTAACATTGAAAGTAGAAATTACATAGATATTATTGTTATAAACGGGTAACTCAGGACGTCGCAACATTTTGATAACATTTTCACCAAATTTCTGAATCTTTGTATCCAATTCAATCGGATCCTTAGTAGAGTATTGGTGAAAAATACTCCACATAACCTTTAAATCGTCACTCGTCTTCAACTCAAACTTGGTGAACTTGGCATTTCATACAGTGTCAAATGATGGTGAACGATACTCGAGCTTGACTATCCTCCGATTTTCTGGATATTGCAAGAGAGAGTTGATTATGATAATGAGCTCGACGTGAGGTGTGTCCTCGCGTAACCTAAATTGAAGTGGCGGCATGTTACCATTGAAGTAAACAAAAGCAAGGAGAGGATATGTTTGTGTCATGTCTGATTTGTGGTGTGTGATGTCTGATTTGTAGTGTCTGATGTTGAATAAATGGTTTAGACACCCTATTTATAGAAGATTTGGAGCAATTTGGTCCCGAGAATTCTTATCATGTGTCAGAGCATGTTATAGAAATACACTTTCGAATCAACCTCTATTTTTTTTAACAAAAATATAGTGTTTTCGACAGTACACTTCCGAAACATTCCTTGATTGTTTTTTTTTTTAACATTTTGGAAATGTATTAAAAAATTATGCAGAGACGAAACTTTGTCTTGGCATAATTAATACCAATCAAAGATAAATTCACAATTTAACCGGTAAAAATATAAATCAGTAAAATATATAAATCAGTCAAATATTGAATAGATATATTATATATATATTGGATCGTATGTATACTTCCAAAATGATTCGATTATATTGCGCACGATAATACATATAAAAATGATTCGATTATATTCTAAAATGTATCAAACAAATGGTTACCGCTTAAATCTAAAACCGGTTCTTTCTTCGACTTCTCCTTATTTGATTCTCTCTCAAGTTCCGACAACTTGGTGAATTCGGCTATCCTTTCCAAAAAATGGTCCGACCAAAATGTATCGAATAAATGGTTAACGCTTAAATCTAAAACCGGTTCTTTCTTCGACTTCTCCTTATTTGATTCTCTCTCAAGTTCCGACAACTTGGTGAATTCGACTATCCTTTCCAAAAAATGTTCCGACCAAGTTTCTGCCTCTTTTGCGGAATGTGCCGTCCATTGCACTAACGTAGCCGGAATATGACACCCCGACTTCAAAAATACTTGAACAAAATGGAGCTATCTAAGATATCCAATACAGATTATGCGACCGAATGGGTGTTGAGCTGGGTGACCTACAATTAGATGACCTTGTAGCTTGATGTCCAATTGGATGACCTTGTAGCTTAGTGTCCAACGCATGATTATGTTTATCGAAAATGACAGAAAATCACCACGTATCATCCTCCCTACATGATCCGCACAATTTGAACGAACACTCACATTTTTTTGATCTGGTGTCATCATGTTTTAACTTCTAAACATCTGGAACATATTTTCCACTTCTCTCGCATCTCATGGTTACAAATACTTGCCTTCTACTAGTATCATTGTCAGACCTTCCAATCACAACACCAAAGACGAGTTTGCTACCTTTCATTCGGACACAATCAAGCAAATGTTGCCAATTATTGAAAACATGATCATTTGCAAATTGGTGTCCAACATCTATGTCAACAACAATTGACTTAACTTCGTTCTTCACCTCATCCAACTTAGCATTATTATTCACATTGTCTAAAACATCATTCAAAAACATGTCGGGGTGCACCATATCTAAAACGGGCAAAAACAGGAAAAATTGTTATTAATTATGTTTCTGTAACAGACAGTTTCAGAAATGCATTTCCGAAATAGGTTAGGTGGGTTTCGGAAATACGTTTTCGAAGTAACGCAATTTTTCATCTCAAAAAACAGCATCAATGCAAAGAATCGAGAGATGAAATGAGAAAAGTTCACCTTAAATTGTAGTTTTCTATGCTCTATTTGACATGTTAAAATACTTGAAACTTGGTTTGGAGACGAAAAATTGATTGACAATGGATTGAGTTTTTTAGAGGGTTTTGGTTATGAGTTGAAGAGAACGAAATTGTTCATGCAGCAAGGTGGTATATGTTGTATAATTTAGGAAATATATTTCCAAGAATATGTCTGAATGTTTAAATTTAACGTTTGGCTTGAAACAAGGTATTTTCAAAAGTGCATTTCTGAATTCTTCCCAAAATTTATTTTGGATGCATTCGGAGATGCATCTCCGAAACACCTTGATTTGGCGTGCGTTCGGAGATACATCTTCGAAGGGTATTTTTGAGTTTTCAGGGATTTTTCCCCCCCTAAGAGGTGTACAAAGAAATTCCCAAAACAAATTATGCATATTTTGTGCTAAACTGTGTATGTGGTACATATGAGATAGAGAAAGATTGTAGAAACTGATGTCTCTATTATTAGATTGATTTACTACTTATACAAGTTGGAATAAACACTTGAAGAGTTCTGCTAAAAGAACCTCCATAAATGTCAAGTAAGTGGCCCACTAACATCTTCCTATAAACCATGTTAAATAAGCACTAACAACATGACTAGGATAATGGAATTAATTAAAATAACTACTAATTATTTTTATTAAATGAGCAAGAACTACAATTCAGATACGCCCCCGCAAGATTGACGTACGTTGAGTGAGTCCAATCTTGAAGATGATGAGATCGAACTGTGGTCTACAGAGTGGTTTGGTAAGAACATTCGCCAGTTGATCTTTGATGGACACATGAGTGACTCGCAGGGTTCCGTTTTGAACATGTTGATGAACAAAGTGATATGCTATGGTGTAATACGGTGGGAGAACTGACTTGAGTATTTTGTGTTTTTATCACAATTGTTGCAGATAACAAGAGTCGCCACTGATTTTTCTTTTATCCAATAAAGGAAAGGATGAAAAAAACAGGAAAGACCTTTTGAGAATTTTTCTTGAGTTCGGGGGTAAGTTATGAAAAGGGAAGGTGTTAGCACCCTTTTCATCCGTAGTTATCTACGGGCTCTTAGTTGCTAGCTCACTTTGAAATGCTTTTATGAATGTGTTTGTTTGAAAGTATTTTTGAAAAGTGCTTTCGTTTAGGCGAACTTTGTAATGATTCTCGTCTCTATAAGAATGTATACAAAGTGTTGACTTTTGAAAATATTTCATGAAAGTGTTGGTGTGTTTGAAAGATGCTTTGTTTTGAAATGTTTGTGAGCAAGCAACTATGAGCGTTCTACCTACTCAAAAGAAAGTCTTTGTTCTTTTCTTCCTCCTTTAGATAATGTTATCTTACCATTAGTTAGTAAGAAACCTTATCATTGGATGTGAAGGGACAGGCGTGGGTCATCATACAGTCATAAAAGGTAACATGTATGACACTTTAGCAATTTTTCCGTAAGGGACTAAGATCGTTTATCAAAGGCAACATTGAAGGGACCACGATCTTGTAATCGAGGGTCTTTGCTAAAGTATCCCACGTTCAAGAGAGATGATTGTTTTAATTCGAGGCAACAAGTGTGGGTTACCCTAGAGGTGCAAGTGTGTAAAGTGTATTGTTTTCAAATATTTTATCTTGAAATAAGGTGGTCTAGTATTGATTTTAAGATTTGCCATACAAACCCTAATTACTAGCAATAATATGGGAAGTAATAAATTGTGGAAGTTAAATGTCCTACGCTATTACAATACTTGAGGGTATGGGGATACAAATTTACAAATGAGGATGACAAGTAAAAATAAATCCTAATTACTATTACAAGGCTTTGACAATTACATAATTTATAATGCAAAATAGTAAAATGTACAAGAAAATGTAAAGTGAAAAGAAATTGTTTTTTAGGGTTTTTTGATAGAAAAGGTTTTGTAGTTTCAATTATTTTAGAAAATAACTTGACTGTTTTATCTAGAAAAAGGTTTTGTATAGTGTTAGGCCATCTCCAAGCAATACAATATTTCAAAAGTAACTTTAAAAACTCAAAATTAGGAATTTTAATGCCTGAGCTGACACGGGTCGTGTTAGTGGACACAGGCACCCGTGTCAGAATCTGCCCTTGCTCCTTTACATATTTTTAATTCCAGCCAAATTGACACGGGCCGTGTCGTGTGACAGAGGCACCCGTGTCAGCCTCTGTCTTGCCTGCTTTGCATGTTTCTGATTGACATGGGTTGTCTCGTGTGACACGGGCACCCGTGTCAGCCCCTGTCCTTTCTGTTTTACACGTTTTTGTCTGACACGGGCTGTGTCGTGTGACACGGGCACCCGTGTCAGCCCCTGGCTTGCCTTTTTACTAAGTTTTCTCCTTGATCCGTCTTGTTGTATCCTTTCAAAAGCAAAAGCAAATGATGTATGGATAAAGATATTATAGTTTGAGAAAATTTACTTCTTGAAGCGGAAACTTTAGAACGTGTACAAATATTTCCGGGTGCAAAGTGGTGATTGATCGAGATCCTTTGGACCTTCTTGAAGCTATGCTGATCCTCACTTTATGCTGAAAGTTACTGGATCACTCCAACCAAGTCAAGTTGCAAAGTACTGTTTTTGAGTTTGGAAGACGGTGATAATGGTTTTACAAAAGTTGTTCTTGTATTTGAACAACTTCTATATGATGTATGTGAAGTATTTGGATGATTTGTTTGGGCAAAACTTGTAAGATGTGAGAGGTTCAAAGATTTGGACTTCAAGGCTCAAAAATGGAGGTTTTGTGGACAATTCTGATTTTTGAGAGTATAGGGGTTTTGAGGGCTTGTTCATTTCTCTCTCTCTCTCTCTTGAAAATTATCTCTCTATTTATAGGCAAGAGGTTTTAAGACAAGGGCTGATCATATTTTAAAGATCACATGTTGTGGCTAGGTTGGATTGTGAATGAAGCAAGCTTGAAGATCATAGTTCCAATGCTTTGTACTTTGCTTCATAGAGTTGTTGGATACTTTAATTATGTTTGTCTAATTTTGTATGTTGAGTGTGTGTAGAAGGAACAAGTTAGAGGCTTAAGAAGAGTTGACTTTGTGATTAAAGCTACTTTACAAGAATGATAATGTTAACTTTGTGCCAAAAATGGAAAGATCACTTAGACAATGTTTAAATCAAATGGACCATAACTCAAAATTTTGTGTAAGTATTAAATTATGGTGGGATTTGCAAGTTAGAAGGCATGGAAAACAAGATTATGCAGCATAACATGTAGATTGGATTATGTGTTCTTCACCCAAAATGACTTATAATTCAAGAATGGATGCCCAACTTCATACCTTTGAATCTCCTAGCTCAAGTATGACAAATTCATGCTCTTGAATGTTTTGGAAAGCTTGAAATGTTGTATACAATTTTCATGTTGACCACTTTGGCTAAATCAAATTAGAACTTGATGAAAATTGGCTAAGAAGTTGGGACAAACATCTGACCAAACCTGTTGAAAATTTCTCTATGTGTTTATACAAAAATGTCATGACTTCATGAGCCTATATCTTCAAATCTAAGCATCTTTTGGACATCAACCCTTAAATACAAAGTTGTAGAATTCATCAATATCTACAACTTTCATGTTGAAAGTTTTCCTTGAATCATCTTGCATCTTGGTGAAAAATTGTCATGAAGTAGTGAAATTATCAAGTGTAAAAACACTTGAAAATTTCTAAGTATTGAAAACTTTGACCTTTTGTGGAACTTCTTGACTTTCTTGATTCTTGATGATCAAGTTTGATATTTTTAAATTTCTCGATGAATTTTTATCTTTGGTATGTAATGTTGACCAAAAAGTCAAAGTTTGACTTTTTGTGTATCAGTTGACTTTTCATCAGCTGATAAAAAACTCAACTATCAATATTTGATCTTGAGAAATGATTTGAATCATAAAACTAGGTCAACATGATGCATTTGAGTCCTTGAGATTATGTTTCAAGCCATTAGGTCATGTATTAGGTCAAAAGTCGACGATAAGTCATTCTCAGTCAAAACACTAATTTAGAGGCTCAGTGCTTTAGAGGTGAACTTGTCTAATCCAACTCTTGAAAACCCTTGAGAATTTGAGATATTTGGTGAGAAATATCTTGAGAAAAGAGAGGGAAAATTTTGGGGTACAACAGTTGTCCCTGTTCAATATTCTTAAATTTGAGGAGTTAGATTGGTATGTTCGCCATTCATAACTTGAAGGTGGAAGATGATTGAACACTAAAGTGCCCAGAAATTTGCACTCGCTGGTGCAAGAAGTAATGTTGTTGGTTGATTGTGTCGGGAATGGGCTTAAAGATGCCATTTGAAGAGGTAATGAAGATTTGTCAGAGATGGGCTTACATATGCCATCTAAAGGTGATAGAGAATCGTCGGAGATGGACTTATAGATGCCATCTAGAATGACCATTGGTAAGTCTAGTGCTTGGCTTGATCTTTAAGAGATGTATCCGGAAAAGAGTTTACATGTAACTACTACTTAAATGGATAATAAAGGAATCTGTGACGACTACTACTTCAACAGGTGATGAAGGAATCTATGATGACTACTACTTCAACAGGTAATGAATGAATCTATGATGACTACTACTTCAACGAGTAATGAAGGAATCTATGACGAATACTACTTCAACGGGTAATGTAGGAATCTATGACGACTACTACTTCAATGGGTAATGAAGGAATCTATGACGACTACTACTTCAACAGGTAATGAAGAAATCTATGACGACTACTACTTCAACGGGTAATGAAGGAATCTATGACGACTACTACTTTAATAGGTAATGAAGGAATCTATAACGACTAATACTTCAATAGGTAATGAAGGAATCTATGACGACTACTAATTCAACAGGTAATGAAGGAATCCATGAAGCCTACTACTTCAACGAGTAATAAAGGAATTTGTGGTGACTACTACTTCACTAAGTAATGAAGGAACCTATGACGACTACTACTTCAACGGGTAATGAAGGAATCTATGGTGACTACTACTTCACTAAGTACCATAAGGAATCCATGCTTGATTTAGTCTCGGAGAGATATTCTTCAGAATGACTCCCTGGGGCAAGTCTTTGATGGAAATACTCGTCAGATTTTAGTCTCTGGAGAAATTTGTCTGATTATGTAGATAGTTGATGATATTCATCTGTTGATTAATATTTCCTGAAAAGGTAAAGAGTTAGTTGTATGCAATGTTATGATGTATTAAATGCACTACGTGATGATGTTCTCAAAATAAATGAGTTCGTGCTATATGCATTTCGTATGCATATGCTGTGATGTATGAATATGAAATGTTGTTGAAATGTATCTTGTTTGGGAAAATAAATCCCTGACTATTATTGATGAAGAGTATGTGTATCTTTAATTTTGTCTCGAATACTTCCGTTGGGGATTCCTGTTTTCTTTGTTTGAGGAAACTCCGTTGGGAATGTTGATTTTTGCTTGGGGAGTAGAGTTCAGAAACATTAGCCATTCGTTGATCTACTGGGGAATTTAATTCTCACATGCCCCGACTGGGGATAAAAGAGATGGATAAACTTATGACTTGTTTGGGGAGGATGAAGTTAACTGGTATCTGGTCGGATTCTAGGCTTTGTAGTAACTTTTTGGGGATAGTGGCAAATCTACTGGGGAAAAGGAGTTTTGCCAGTGATTTGTAGTAGTTTGAGGAATAGACTCAAGCTGGGGAGATTGTAGTCTATTGGGGAAATAAACCCTGTTGAGGAATATATTTTGGCGGCTTCATTGGGAAAACAAGTTCTTATGGGGAAGAAATTCGCAAGGTTTCTCCTTCAGTTTTGGAAGACCAAACTCGGCCGGGGAATGTCAGAATAAATCCAAGCCTTGATTGTATCTGAGGATGTATTGAATGAGTATCAAAATGAAATCCATATCTGGATCGTATCTGAACTGTATCGGGAAGAGAATCTATAATGAGTGTTAAAATGAATTTGTATTTAGATTGTATCTGAAATGTATCTAAAGGAGGCATTCGAATGAGTATCAGAATGACATCCATGTCTGGATCGTATCTGAATTGTATCTTACAAGAGAATCTGGAATAAGTGTCAGAATGAATCTGTATTTAGATTATACCTGAATTGTATCTAGAAAAATTCATTTGAATGAGTATCAGAATGACATCCATGTCTGGATCGTATGTGAATTGTATCTTGCAAAAGAATCTGGAATGAGTGTCAGAATGAATCTGTATTTAGATTGTATCTGAATTGTATCTAGAAAAGCATCTAGAATGAGTGTCATAATGAATCTATATTTAGATTGTATCTGAACGTATCTAGAAGAGAATCTAGAATGAGCGTCAGAATGAATCTATATTTATATTGTATCTGAACTGTATCTAGAATATGATAAAATGCTGACAATCTCCATCTGTTTAGAAACTGGCATGTTGTGTGCGTTCATTGGGAGAAGATCAAACTCCTTTATCCGCTGGTGAGTTTGACTATGTCATCGGCTGAACGAT
Source organism: Vicia faba (assembly GCA_948472305.1). Classification (NCBI taxonomy): domain Eukaryota; kingdom Viridiplantae; phylum Streptophyta; class Magnoliopsida; order Fabales; family Fabaceae; genus Vicia; species Vicia faba. Next base: position 522,915,127 of record OX451740.1, on the reverse strand, counting down.
GCCCCACTTTTTGTTTGAATGTGCTTCTGCACTTGTCGGGGATAGCCTCGTGTTTTGTGAAGATTATGTTGTGGGGATAATCCATGGAAATGGCCTTGTGAGGATTTGTGGACAGCTTGAACTTTGTCTTATCTCCTAGAGTCCTTAGTAAACGCTAATCAGAGTGACAAATCTCTTACTGATAGACAAGTGATGAGATAACAGGACATAGTCATACGCTCTAATCCCTAACTTTTTCATGGACCGTCCTTTCAGATTTTCAGTCCACCGGGATACCCTTTTTTTCCCAAGCCGCCTTTTTAGGTTTTCGACTTGTTGGGTGTACAATCTTTTGTATGTATATCCCTAATTTTTGCCTGAACCTTTTAGTTTGCTTTACTTTTTCCTAGGCATGTCAACCTAGCGAGTCTCTTTTATGCGTAGTATTTTCTGACTACGTCCGCGTTCATAGGGTGTAGAGAGTTGTCACTGTCTATGGTAGCAAGTGTTGTAGCACTGCCATAAAATGTTTATGTGGTCCTTTTTATGCGGGGTTCTATTTTCCCCTGGGGTTAGTCTGGTGCACCTGATGTTTGAAGTTTTGATCAAATTTCTAATAGTCTTGAACTTCCTATGTATCTTTTCTAAGAACTGTCATGGAAGGATTCAAAGACATGATACTGACACCATCTGATACTATTGGCATAGACAAGCAATTTGGTGGTAGCGAAGGTTTAATAGTGGGTTTTTCTAAATCCCATGACCAATGTAAGATTTCCCCTAAGTGCTTCAGATGGAGATATGCCCCTTGGCTACTCAACCCTTTTTGAGAGATCCTTTGAATCTCGACTTGACTTCCCCAGATGTGTTGGACAATAATCGTGTCATGCCCCTTGATTATGGGAAATTTGTCATTGGAAGTGTCTTTCCATTTGACATGATTCTGTTTATTGAGATAATTTTTGTTCATTGGATATTCGTCGTGCAAATTTCTCCGTTGTCGAACAATTGGCCACATGCAAATAGTGGTATTCAAACAATGCAAAGTTTATGTCAGTCTTGAATTTTTTTGAAAAATGCATTTTTAATAAGCAATAAAATTTTGTAAGAATATGAGTTCAACTCAGGATTTACAGTAAGCCTTACAGGAGTCAGGATACCTTTTGTAACAATATGCTTTCGAACTAAGATATGCTTCAATTAGGAATTTTAAAGGGTTGTAAAGTGACCTGGTTCACGGTTTAAGAAACAAAGGATAAGGCTCAAATTTTATTTGTACCCACCCGTTCTTCATGATGTTCTTCAACCCTATACTCAGTTAATCGCGCGTTTATCTCCCAATAAAATCTGGAATGATATTTTGGTGATGGTTAAGTTTATTTGAGAAGGCAGTCATTTTTGTAACATTTTTCTATTGTTGAGGATTTGTAACGACCTCTTTTTTTGATTTATTATCCCTAATTTTTGCCTGACTATTTTTGCTTTGAGATTACAGTCAGCGGGATGCCCCAGTTTTTTTCTTAAGTCTCCTTCCCAGGTTTTGACTCAGTGGGCTTTTCTTTTGAGAGATAATGACTGCCTATTTTACATGGAACCATTGTCGTCTTTTGATTCAGAAGGATGTTTTCAATGTCATTTATTGTGTACGAAGTGTAAGCTTGTGACTGAATGCGCATTTGAATTAACTGAGATACTACCCCGCCCCAGGTCATCATTAAAGGTTTCAATTTATACGAAAAAGAAAACTCCTACTTCTTAGGCTCAAAGGGGTTGACTAGGGATTATCTTCCTTATAACTCCACTGTTTAGGGTTCGAAATAACGCCTATACATCGTCAGCAAGGTCTTTTCAAAAGCATACTGTAGATATTATGGTATTATTTTCGTCATCCTACCGCTAAAGGCTTATATCGAGAGTTGAATATCATAAAAGAAAAGAAGTAAAAGCAGAGTTTTAGTATAGTGAAAACGATGGATTAGTTCAAGATAAACATATGCAACGTGTTGTACCCCAAAATTTTCCCTCTCATTTATCAAGATTTTCCTCACAAAAACTTCTTGGACTTAAGACAAGATTAGGGTTTGCTCAGCTCAAGGCCTCATCTTGCACTGATGACCTGAAATTAGGGTTTGAATTTGCACAAGGAATTTTGGACCATCAATGCTTCGTGTGACTTTCATACACCATCTTGGACCCCTAAGATTTCCCATGACAAGTTTCAAGCCTTGAATCACATTTTTGCCTAGTCAATTGGACAATTGACCTAAAAATCAACTGTATTGGGGGAAAAGTCAACCATGGCCAATTTACAGTCAAACTTCATAATTTTTTATCCAAAACAATATTCTAGGCTCCTATGTACCATTTGATCAATTTTGGATCACAACTCCTCAAGAAATTTGATCAAATCATCAAAAGGACAAAATGGTCAAAATTAGGGTTTTGACTGAGAAAGGGCAATTTCTGATATTTAACCTAGCCAATGACCAATTGGGTTCAAGCATGATTTCAAGGACTCAATAGCATTATCTTGACTTAATCACACAGTTCAAAAGATCTCAAATGCATAGGATTGACAAATGAATTTTACAGTCAACTGATCAAAAGTCAACTGTGCACTGAAAAGTCAAACTTTGACTTTTTGGTCAAAATCAAGTGTCAAGGGTCATAATTCATCAATATATGTCAAAGCATGAAACTTGTTGACCAAGAAACCTAAAATTTCAAATTAGGGTTTTAATTTGAAATTTTTCATAACTTAGAATTTTTCTAAGTATGGAAAATTTCTTATTTTTCCCCAACTTTCCACAACTTTTTCACCATGATTAAATTGGATTAAAAGAAAACTTCCAACATGAAAGTTGTAGTCCTCTATGAAATCTACAACTTTTATTCACAAAGTTTTCCCAAAAGATGCTTGGATCTCAAGTTATGATTTTGTGAATAGGGGTCTATGAACTAAATATCTTAGTGAAAATTTGCCCTAATTTAGGCAGGTTTTTGACCTAACTTCATGGCAACTTTTCACCTATTTCCAAGAAGTATCTCAAGTTGCATTTCAAATATGTATTGTAGATCTCATTACAATATTTCCAAAATGTCCAAGAACTCTCCAAGATCATTTGTGGTTAGGGAGAATCGAAGAAGAGAAAATGGCAATTTGTCACTTTTGTTCAAGCCATGTTTACAATGCTTCAAGTTGCAAATCAGATCCTAGCATGCTTGTACCTTGCACTACAGGTCCTAATCCCTTCTACACTCTATAATTAAATGCTAGCTCAGTGGTTAATGGCTTTATTTTGACCTTTAGAGCATTGTACAAGAGTTTAATCCATAAATGGCATAAAGGGCACATTGCCATTTTCATAAAGCATACTTTTTGCAACTTTGCAATTCTTGAGCCATGGACCTGTTTCTTTTGTGCAAGCAAAGTCCATAGATATCAGGCAAAGCATACCAACCCTCTGCAGCCAGCAAGCAAGCAAGTACAACATTTTGGCTCAAGTCATTTCACTTTTCTTCAAAAGCAAGAAAAGTTGCAAAAATCAAGAAAACTTGCACATCTGATAAAGAGAAGGCTTGGCTTCATTCTAAACAACTTCACAAACTTGTTACAAGCCTAAGCATGAAAGAAAAAGATCCAAAACCTTCCCAAACACATAAAACACATTTTCCTGCCCAAACAGGGCAACTTCTGCAAAATCCTTGCCAACTCCATTTTGGCTCGTGCGTTTTGCCTCTCAAGACTTCAAACACTTTACATACATCCTACCTAAACTATCCAAGCCCTTGTCATGTTACTGTGAGCCCTGTTTCAGACATCACCATTTTCGTTTTTGAAGGTTGCAGGTTAACTTCTACAGGGAGTTTCAAGCATCCTCAAGACCAGTTAAGCATTGGAAAAGGTTGAAGGAACTTCAAGGAAGCTCACACGATCTTCAGGCCTCACTCAAAGTCCCCACATTTCCATATCCAAACTCAGCTGAACAAGGTATTTTTCAAATCTCTATCTCTTTATTTAGGCATCCTTAAGTCACGGTTTGTGAAGCAAAAATGTAGTCTTTAACTTGCTAAAGTTGTACATATTCATAGTTGTCATTTATATTAACTGAATAGTGAGAATTTAAAGCTTGAAGTTCATGAAAAAATTAGGTCAGGAATTAGGGCTACAGAAATTCCCCATGATCCTTGAGAGTTAGATTATGTTTTTTATATCACTGGAATCGTGAGATCATAAGCTACATTTTTTGTGTTATAAGTTTTTGTTTTTGTGCAAAGAATAGAGAGTTACAGGTTGAAGGCAAAATGCACGCAGAATGTTGTCTGGAGGACAGGGACGAAGGCTGGCTTGGGCCTGGCGCACCTTGGGCCTATTGTTTTACTTCCCATACCCCCAGTTTACTATTTGCACCCCCCTTTGCATATTTTTATATTTTTGCATATTTTCTCATATTTTTTATGTTTATTGACTTTATTATTTTTTTTCTGAACATTAAAAAATCCCAAAAATATTTTCTTAATTTTTTGCATTTTTATTTTATTTTTTATCTTATTTTTTGCATAAAATATTGATTATTCAAATAAATAGAACTTTATTTTCTTAAATAAATAGTAAATATATTTAAAAGTATCATACATTTTTTATTATTATTCATACACATAAAACATTATTTCCACATATATTTTAAATTTTAATATTTGTAAATAATTTTATTTATTTTTTCTTGTACTTAAATGAATAAAATAAATAATAGAAAACATAATTTTCTTTTAAACCAAAAATTAGGGTTTCCCCTTTCAAAAATAATATTATTATTTTTCTTATTTTTAGGACTTAAATAATTTTATTTTTACATATATAAAATAAATACAAAAAAACATTTTGCATCCATACATTTTATTGCATATTTAAATAATTGTTTATTTATTTATTGTACCAAAATTCAATTGGGTTGTAATAATTTCTAGGGTTTTATTTTGAGTAATATCCCCCATTCAAAAACTTGTATCCCCCCTCCCATAATAATTATTGTAATAGCTTAGATTTATTTTACGCAATTTATCGCATTATATACATGTTTAGTAAAATTAGGGTTTGTATGATAAAACAAAAAAAACAAATAGCAAAGACCTAATACAAGACAAAATGCATGTAAAATGACAACACATTACACACAAGCACCCCTAGGGTTTCATCCACTTTGTTGCCTAAAAAATGGCCATGGTATGCATGCAAAGTATCTTGGCAAAACAAAGCAAAACAAAATAGAAGATCATAGTCCCTCAATGACGCTATCAAAAGGTTGCCTAAACAAATGATCTTGGTCCCTCAAACAAGCTAAGATACTTGGCACCATTGCTATCATGGTCATATGATGACCCACGCCCGTCCCGTTTAACATCCAAAGATAGGGTTTTTTACCAAACAATGGTAAATCAACAACATCAAAGGAATAAAAATGTACAAGAAAGACTTTTGAGTAGGTAGATAACTTCTAGTTACTTGATCAAATTGCAAACAATCCTTGCTATTTTCAAACAAACACACACACATTTTCAAAACATTTCCAAACAACTTTCAAAACATTGAAACATTTTTTAAAAGACAAACATCTTTGTATACATTCTTACGAACGAGAATCATTACAAAGATTGCCTAAACGATGACCTCTTTTCAAAATACTTTCAAAACCACACAAAGCACCATTTCAAACAATTGCAAAAGCAAAGCAAGTGATCTAAACAAGTAACTAAGAGCCCATGGAAAACCATGGATGAAAAGGGTGCTAGCACCTTCCCTTTTCATAATCTACCCCCGAACTCAAGAAAACATCTCAAAGGTCTTTCCTGTGATTTTTTACCTTTCCTTTTGGATAAAATAAAAGTCAGTGGCGACTCTTGCTAACCGCAACATTTGTGAACACAAACGCAAAACCTCAAGTCAGTTCTCCCACCGCATCACACAACGCATTAATGGAAACAAAGTTTGACATAAAGATAAGTGTTCGAATCATACAAAATAAATTACAACTGAAAATTCAAATGAAATGGTCATTCTCTAACTTAGCCATAATTTGGCATGGGAACAGTGATCACATTATGAGTCTTAGGAGGGTCAAATTCAACTTCTTTAGCATCAATCATGTCTTGAATCTTGTTCTTTAACGCTTAAAAACCATTTGTATAATGGCCAGGGCTATTGGAATGGTATGCACACCTTGCATTGGGATGATAGCTAGGAGCGAAAGTATTGGGATTCCGAAGAGGATCCTTCAATGTAATTGTTGTACCCCAAAATTTTCCCTCTCATTTATCAAGTAATTTCTCAAAAGGTCTCCTTTGGTTCAAGACTGCACTGGGGTGGATCAGCTCAAGACACCTCCTCAAGCTCTGATGACTGAAAATTAGGGTTTGAGATTGCACAAGGATAATTGAACTTTTAATGCCTCATATGACTTTCATGGATCATTATGGACCCTCAAGATTTCTCATGTCAAGTTTCAAGTCTTGGATCACATTTTTGCTCAGTCAATTGATCAGTTGACCTAAAAATTAACTATATTGGGAAAAAGTCAATTGTGGCCAATTTATAGTCAAAATTCATAATTTTTAATCCATATCAACATTGTGAACTCGTATATGTCATTTTGTCAAGTTTGGACCATAATTCTTCAAGAAAATTGGATCAGATCATCAAAAGGGCAAAATGATCAAAATTAGGGTTTTGATTGAGAAAGGGCAATTTCTATTTTTTGACCTAGCAAATGGTTAATTTGTTTGAGACATGATCTCAAGGTTTCAAATGCATTATTTTGACCTAATGGTATGACTCAAAACTTCCCTCAAGATCAATTAATTGATAATTGATTTTCAGTCAACTGATCAAACGTCAACTGTACACTAAAAAGTCAAACTTTGACTTTTTGGTTAAAATTAAGTGTCAAAGATCACTATTCATCAAAACATGTCAAAATATGAAACTTGTTCATCAAGAAATCAAAAGGTCAAAATTTCGTTTTGAAAAGTCAAAGTTTCCAAACTCATAAATTTTTCTAAGTGTTGAAAACTTCATATTTTTTCACAACTTTGAGCCACTTTTTCACCATGATGCAAGATGATTCAAAGGAAACTTTTAACATGAAAGTTGTAGATCTCAATGAGATCTAAAACATTTCTGAACACAACTCCTCCTATAAATTCTTGGATTTCAAGTTATTAATCCATGAAATCATGGTCATGAAACTAAAACACTCAGTGAAATTTTGAGCCTTTTGGTCAGGATTTTGACCTAACTTATGGGCCAAGTTTCATATAGTTCCAATTGGATTTTGCAAAAGTGATTCAAAGAGGGGTTGTAGAGAACATTACAAGCTTTCTAAAATTTCCAAGAACTCCTCGAGATCATTTTTGAGCAAGGAGAATCGAAGGCCAGAAGCTAGGGTTTCAAGTTGTTTTACAAGGCAGAATTTTGTGATGAACATGAACCAAATCCATACCCATGCTGCATAATCCCACTTTTCAGGCCCTCTAACTTGTGTATCTATCCTTAATCAGAAGATTACACAAACTTTATGACTATTATCCATTAAATCCAAGCTTTGCCTAAGTTAACTTGCCAATTTTGGAAGAAAGGCAAGACTTCCATTTTGGAAAAGTATGCTTTTGCAAATGTCAACCCTTCTTGATCCTCTCAATGGATCCTTCTGCACAAACAACATCTACAAGTCAGAAGCAAGCTTGTTTAAAGTTTAACCACTCTACAATAGCATGGTACAAACTTTGGGAAGATGTTTGTCATGTTTGCTTCAAAAACAAGTAAAGGTTTTACAACATGTAAATTCAAATTCTGACTTGTTGTAGAACACAAAAGCTCTTGCCTATAAATACATATACTATTTGCAAGTTAACCCACGCATGTACAAGCCCTGAAACTCACTTCAACCCTCACAAACTCAGATTGCACATAAAACTCCATTTTTGTGCAGAAACTGACCTTACACTCCCATCTCTCAAATTACTCGTGTGTCTCCTCTCCAAATCATTCCAAAAGTTACTAAACATCATCCACAACTCATCCCAATACCTGTTACAGTTCTGTAACTCCATTTCCACCATTATCCAAACTCAAAAATAGAGCACTGCAAGTAGACTTCTCCAGAACTCCTCAGCCACTTTCAGCTCAAGTCAAGCATCACATTAGCTTCTTGGGAACTTGAGGAAGCTAACCCAATCACTAGAACTCATTGAAAGCTGCTCCAACTCAAAACACGATACCCTCTTGCAAGGTAAGTTTTCTGATTTTTGAACTCCTCATATAGGCATTGTTAAGCTTTCATTTTCAAAGATGAAATGTAGACCTCATTGCCACGAAGCTGTACATATCCATAGTTTGCATTTATATGGCCTGAGCTTAGAGAATTTTAGAGTTGAAGTTTCTGAAATTTTTAGGTTTTAAATTAGGGCCAGAAAAATTCTCATTCATCCTGGATTTATAGCTTTAGGTATTTATATGGTTTGATTCGTGGGAAGAAATGTCACAACTTTCATGTTTGTACTTTCCATTTTTGTTGAGAGATGAACAAGTTACAGGTGCTCTGGCTGGCTGAAGGTTGAAGACGAAGTACATGCCTTGGAAGCATTATATGTTATGTATTTATCATTTCATTGTAATAAATTGATGTATAGCCACCCCAGTGGTAAGGCAGCGCGCTGGTAACCAATAGGGCGTGGGTTCAACACCCAACACGCTACCTTTAGTTCTTTTTTCACATTTTCACTCTTTTTTTGTCACAAACACACACGCTTGGGTCTCAATGCAGTGGGTCTTGGTCTTTTGCTAGCTTCTAACCCCTGGCCCTGCTTCAGCACCCCCTGGTCATTTATTTCTTTATTTTATTTTATTTTTATTTTTTAGTTTATTTCACTTTCATATTTCATTTTATTATTTTCATTACTAAATTTTTTTTATATTATTAATAGAAAAAACCCAAAAAATATTTATTTTATTATTTTTATACTCATATTTTATTTTTCTTTATAAAAATTAAAAAGAATAAAAACAATTTTCCTAACAAATTAATTTCTTTTTTTTAATATTTAGATAAGTAGGTTTAATTATTATATTATATTATTTTATTGTAATTTAAAATTAATTTAGAATTTAGGTTTATTTTAATTAATTAAGTTTTATGTATTTTTATATTATTCTTAAAACCTTTTCATAAAAACCCTAAAAAAAATCCTTTTTAAGTAATTTCTTTTTTTAATTAGTTTAAGTTAATTTTATTTAATTTTCATTAGTTATTTTATTAATTAGGTTTAGGTTAAAATCCTTTCATAAAGATCCAAACAAAAATCATTTCTTTTTTTCCATTTTTTGCATTCATGCATTTTATTTTCAATTTTGTACAATATTCAATATGGTTGTAATAGTTAATTAGATTTAATTTTCTTGCAAAATCCCCATTTGTAAATTTGTACACCCCTCCCTTATTGATGTAATAGCTTAGTATTTTTATTTTCCGCAATTTAATGCTTTATATATAAATGCTAGTAAATTAGGGTTTGTATGGAAAGATAAAATCAACAAGTTAGCAAATCCTAATTCAAGACAAAATAATGCATGTAAATCAACACACTTGCACACTTACACCCTTAGGGTAAACCCACTTTGTTGCCTTACAAAAATGGCCATATTATGCATGTAAAGTATCTTAGCAAAAGCAATAAAAAAATACAAGATCATAGTCCCTCGATGACGCTATCCAAAGTTGCCTTTAAAAATTGATCTTAGTCCCTCAAAGAGAATTGCTAAGATATCTCACAACATTGCTATCATGGCTATACGATGACCCACGCTCGTCCCTTTTACATCCAAAGATAAGGTTACTTACCAATCCATGGTAAAATAACAATGTCAAAGGAAAGAGGAAATAAACAAGAAAGACTTTTGATTAGGTAGAATATTCCTAGTTACTTGCTCACTTTCAAAACAAACACACACCAAACACTTTCAAAACAAACACCAAACACTTTCAAAACATGAAATATTTTCAAAATTCCAACACTTTGTATACGTTCTTACAAAATGAGAACCATTACAATGTTTGCCTAAACGAAGGCGCCTTTTCAAAAATACTTTCAAAAACCACCACAAAGCACATTTTCAAACAAAAGTAAGTGATCTAGCAAGCAACTAAGAGCCCGTATATAACTATGGATGAAAAGGGTGCTAACACCTTTCCTTTTCATAATCTACCCCCCGAACTCAAGAAATTAATCTCAAAGGTCTTTCATGTTCTTTTCCACCTTTCCTTTTGGATAAAAGAAAAGTCGATGGCGACTCTTGCTAACCGCAACAATTGCGATCAAACACAAAACATCCCAAGTCAGTTCTCCCACTGTGTTACAGTAATCAACTCCTTCTTCAACATGTGTTGTAATGCTTGAGCTAAGGATATGTGATTTTGGTAAATTGTCTTTTGGGCACGTCCTGCTTATGCTAATTGCCCTGTCTTAATTGTTGTACTGGTGCCAGATTAGAGACCGATACTGCCCCTATAGACTGGTGGTAGTCCCTCTTATTACGACCCTTCTGGCCATACACAGTATTGGCAAATGACTTATTCTCAACATTAGAAAATGCAGCCATCTGGATCTTCCCACTCTTGATACCGCTTTCAATTCTTTCCCCAGTCAGAATCATCTCCGCAAAACCCGACGATGAACTTCCAACCAACAAATTAAAGAATGGGCCTGTCAAAGTGCCCATAAACATATCCACCATTTCTCGACCAGTCAGAGGAGGTTTCACTCTTCTATCTAGGTCCCTCTATTTCTGGGCATACTCTTTGAAACCTTCGTTTGAACCCGTGGACATGTTTTGCAACTGTACACGAGTCGGCGCCAAGTCAGTATTGTATTGGTGCTGCTTGTAGAAAGCATCAACCAAGTCTTCCCAGGTATGAATGTTGGTTCCTTCCAATTGGTAAAACCATTCAAGTTGAGTACCGGACAAGTTCTCTTGAAAGAAATAGACCCATAACTTCCGGTTAACAGTGTGTGGTTGGATTTTCCGAACATATAACCTCAGGTGGAGTTTTGGACAAGAGACTCCATCGTACTTGGCGAAAGCGGGAACCTTGAACTTGTGAGGGATAACCACCCCAGGTATGAGACCCAGATCCTCAAAGTCCAGTCCATGCACCTTTTGGTTTTCTGCAGCTTTGAGGCGGTATTCTAGCTACTTGTATTTGTCGTCGGCCGATGGATATTGCTCATTGGAATAATCCTCGTCCTCGAAAATTTTGTTATTCCCACCCCCGGGATGGGTGCGTCTAGCATCTTCATCTTGATTATCATCCTCCTCGGAGGAGTCCTCTTCAATTTGAACTTGTCAGGCGGGGCCTTTGAACCTCTTCCCCATGTTGATCACAACTTTCTTCTTGGTCTTCTTCTTCGTGACGAAAATCGTCATCATTTCTTGTCGGCCTTTTGCCAAGTTGAGAAGATTTTCTTGGAACTGGGTGTGTTGAGTCTGCAAGTCCTTGACGGTTTTCTCGAGATCCATCTTATACTGAAATAAACAGTAGAAAGATGAGGAAACCTATGTCGGAAAACCTGCTTATGATATGATGCATGTTATGCGGATGCAATGTTTTCAAGGACCTTTAAGAGATTTAAATTTTCTTAGCCAAAGGGGAAATAAAACAACGATTGTATTAATAAGTTCAAAGGTTACAAATTGCCTCTTGGGCTTACAATGAAAGAAAGACAACAAAATGAATGTATAAAATAAAAGAATAAGGCCTCCCATGGGCGTTTCTTCTTTGGGCTGATGTATGCGTTCAGGCTTCGCTCCTCGTGAAGTCGCCTTGTGAGCTCCAACAATTTCTTCTCGCTTTCAAAGGTATCTCATTCCCCCTTGAGTTGAATCCATGATCTTTGCAATTCTTCGAGGTTGGTAGGCATGTTACTATGGAGAATTCTATAAGGAGCATCCCAAAACAGTTGATCCTTTTCTACTAGAAACTTAGCTAGGAAACCCTTGACTCCGCTCCTTGTTTACTAATTGGCTACAATGTCAGACCGTTGTAAATGTAAGGCTGATGCAATCTCCTCGGGTTGTGGATCTTTCTCTAGACTGGTGAAAGGAATTTGATCAAGAATGGACACTCCCAATAGTTGAAATAATTCTTACATTATGGTCACCAATTGATAATCAGGAAATGTGAAATAATGATGTTTGGGGTCAAAGAATTGAAAGAGCACACCCATCATTTTCTCTTCAAAGCTTGAGGTAGCCAAATTGAGAAGTTAGCCATATCTTTTGGTGAACGGAGAATTCTCAGGAACCCTTGATTCTAACTCTTTGAGTTGAGTAGGCACCTTTACAAAGCCGATTCAGATGGTATTTCTGCGAGTGGAAGTCATATCCTACAAAATAGAACAAAGATAAATCCCTAGGTCCTTGAAATAGTTAGTGAAAACGCTATAGCATGATGTCATGATGCTATGAACAAATAATCAAACACAAGCAAAGCAAATAAGTCCTTAGGTTTAGGCTTGCATGGGGTTTGTAGGTAAGTACCCTCTTGAAGTTTTAGTTGGTTCAACCTGTCCTAAAAAGTAACCAGGTTCTAGGGAATCTCAATATCATTGATCTTTCTTCATCGGGCATTGTCTCAGCATAATCAATCTTTTCTTACGGCTGAAATATCCTGAAAGTCCAATCTCAATGAGTGTAGTATCGAGTATCAACCAATATTTAGTTTTCCACCTAAGTCGGCTATCTCACTACTTCCTAATGGCCAAGTTGTTCAACTAAAGGTTCTACGACCAGTTAGTGCTTCATGACACCACACCGCGGCCCTGTATTCTCCTTGATTCAACACAAAGGATACTAGTACCAACAAATGTGTCACACTAACATAGCCATCACTTTAATCATATCAGTCTACACCGTACAACCTCCACGATCTATTGCTACTTTCCTAATAATGTCCCCAAATCCGGATAGAGGATCTATTCAAAACTCAAACAACCCTTTTAAGAGTAAAGCAATCAAGTCAAACAATGAAAGTATTTAAATATGAAGTAATCTCTAAGGTAACCCCACTTTTAATTCATCCCCAGCAGAGTCGCCAGTTCTGTAATACGGTGGCAGAACTGACTTGGATGTTTTGTGTTTTTATCGCAATTGTTGCGGATAGTAAGAGTCACCACCGACTTTTCTTTTATCCAATAAATAAAAGGGTGAAAAGAACAGGAAAGACCTTTTGAGAATTTTTCTTGAGTTCAGGGGGTAGGTTATGAAAATGGAAGGTGTTAGCACCCTTTTCATCCGTAGTTATCTACGAGTTCTTAGTTGCTAGCTTACTTTGAAATGCTTTTGTGAGTGTGTTTGTTTGAAAGTATTTTTGAAAAGTGCCTTCATTTAGGCGAACTTTGTAATGATTCTCGTTTCTATAAGAATGTATACAAAGTGTTGACTTTTGAAAATATTTCATGAAAGTGTTGGTGTGTTTGAAAGATTTTTTGTTTTGAAATGTTTGTGAGCAAGCAACTACGATCATTCTACCTACTCAAAAAAAGTTTATGTTCTTTTCTTCCTCCTTTAGATAGTGTTATCTTACCATTAGTTAGTAAGAAACCTTATCATTAGATGTGAAGGGACATGTGCGGGTCATCGTACATTCATAGAAGGCAACATGTAGGACACTTTAGCAATTTGTCATAAGGGACTAAGATCGTTTACCAAAGCCAACATTGAAGGATTATCTAGGGACCATGATCTTGTAATCGAGGGTCTTTGCTAAAGTATACCACGTTCGAGGGACATGACTGTTTTAATCTGAGGCAACAAGTGCGGGTTACCCTAAGGTGAAAGTGTGCAAAGTGTATTGTTTTCAAATATTTTTTCTTGAATTAGGGTGGTCTAGTATTGATTTTAAGATTTTCCATACAAACCCTAATTAATAGCAATAATATGGAAAGCGATAAATTGCGGAAATTAAATGTCCTACGCTATTACAATACTTGAGGAGATGGGGATACAAATTTACAAATGGGGATGTCAAGTAAAAATAAACCCTAATTACTATTACAAGGCTTTGACAATTTGATAACACGAAAAGATATAACATTTTTCGCCCGATTTACATAGATTAGACTTCTGATTCTTCGTTTATTATGTCACATTTTATCTCTATTTGTAGTATTTGCAGTATATTCAAGTACTTAGCTTTTACAAGGCATGAATGAGAAAAGGAAGAAAAACAATGGAGAAATAAAGAAATGGGCATTCAACAGTATTTTGGAGCATTCTGCACCAGAAGGCGTCCCGCCTGCCACAAGAGCGTCCTGCCCGACACAGCTTCAAGATATGTCCCCCTCGACACACTTTATGTTACGACCAGGACAGCTTCAGGATATGTCCCCCACATCACACGCACATGACGCTCGCTACGACTCACATAACCATTACAACATTATCTCCACGAAGCAGACGAAACGGATGGTTGGCGGATTCTTTTCCACGACGGAAGAACGAGAATCCAGGATACAACTCCTATTTTCACTCACGCTTGGAATCTATAAAAGGAGGAGTTATCAACATTATTCGGGACCAGACTTTTGCACCATTTTCATTATTTTCTGCGTACTGTAATTGCTCTTGATTTCCATTTTTTGCAACTTTACTGTTATTTCCAGTTTCATAGTTTTTAGTACTCCGTTTTCCAGTTTACTAGAATTCTCGTAAGCATAAAAAAAACCCGCACCATTAGAGCAGTATTTCTTCACATCAGAGGGATACTGCAACCTTTGTTTTTTCATAGCTTTCAGAATTTGTTAGGTCCGTTTATTTAATTCAAGATATTTTGTACAAGTCAATCCTGTCGGCTTGTGGAGGATACACACTGCTCAGATTTATTGCTTCAGTATTTAATTTCAGGTTCCTATTTTAAAGTATAATTTATTTGTTCTTACCATGCATTCATGCAATAAAACTATGTCGGGCTAAATTCACTGATACAAGTATGTAAATATTAATCGAAGGGATTTAGTAATTAATTGGCATTAATATTTTTTTACAAAAAAACTTTCTGGTTTTAATTTCAAATTTGGATATTTAATTGTTTTTGTACGAGAGTAAAAGATAGTCTAAGGTTAAAATCAACAGAGCGAGAGTTTGAGGTTTTAACCAGATAGTGGTTATTAAACATTAATTTTAAAAACAGCGAGAGTGCTTTAAAATTAATTTGACTCTAATTGTTTTCAAAAAATACTTTTAAATTTCAAAATGAAACAACGAGAGCGCTCATTTTGAGTTTAATAATATGACCTGAATCGATAGAACAAAAGTGTGAGACGAGGGTTTTTAAATAAATAGTTTCCACTAGAGCAATGTTTTAATACTGAAAACAAATGCCAATGACTTATTGAATCCCTGAAGTTGACAAATTACATACCGGTGTCCCGTTATTATTTACTAGATTTTAGTTAATTCCCGATTAAACCCAAACACCCAAATTTATTATTTATCCTTAGCTTTACACAATGTTGTATCCCCAAAATTTTCCCTCTCATTCTCAAGGCATTTCTCACAAGGATTCTCAAAATTCAAGCTTGTATAAGTACAATTGGATTTTTTAGCATCAAATTAAAGAGGAAGCTGTTAAAAAAGGGGAAAGTAGATAGAAATAATATTTTTTTAAAATTGGAGAAAAACAAGTCTTCTTCGATTCACCTTCTTCAATTGACCTTTTGGCCTCTTTCGGTGCAAGCTTGGCTTGTATCCTTCGACTGGGTGTTGGCCTCTGAAATGCTGGCTTTGATTTACAAGGAATGAGTTTCCTGTATGCCACCTTCGATTACATCTTTGGCCTCACATGGTTCACAATGCAATGGCTGCCTATATGCCTGCTTTGATTGAATGTTTGATGCTTGCATGCCTGTGTTGACTGGACAAATATTTCCCTCCATGCTTGCTTTGATTTACAAAGTGATGGCAGGCTATATACGACTTTCGATTGGGCCATATCTTCCTTCTTGCAAATCAAGGGGCTCCCACCATGCTAGCATGCACAAGGAAAGAAGCCTCATGTAGCCTCCTTTGATTCCAATGTAGACGATAAAAAAAGGGACACTACAAATCCTCAACAACATGGAAAATATGGCAAAAGTGGCTGCCTTCTAAAAAACCTAACTTGTCTGAACCATCACCAAAATGTCATTTCAGACTCAATAAGAGTTCAAACGCACAATTAACTAAGTTTAGGGACTGAAGAACATCACGAAGAACAGGCGGGTACAAATACACTTTGAGCCTTATCCTTTGTTTCTTAAACCGTGAACCAGACCAGGATACAACCTTTCAAAGTCCTAATTGAAGCATGAGTTAGTCCGAAAGCATATTGTTACAAAAGGTATCCTGACTCCTATAAGGCTTTACTCTAAATCCTGAGTTGAATTCACATTCTTACAAAACTCTTTTATCTGCTAAGACACATTTTCAAAACTTCAAGACAAGCATAAACTTTGCATTATTTTGAATATCACTGTTTGCATATGGCTAATTGTTTGACAACAGAGAAATTTACATGACGAATATCCAGTGAACAAAAACTCTCTCAATAAACAGAATCATTTCAAATGGGATTACACTTACAATGACAAATCCCCTATAAACAAGGGGGCACATCATGATCATTATTTAGAACATCTGGGGAAGTCAAGTCAAGATTACAAGAAATCTCCCAAGAAATGCTGAATAACCAGGGGCAGGTCTGTATCTGAATCACTTAGGGAATTGAACGTGAATTCCAACAAAGGGTTACGTACGGTCAGACAAACATTTCCTGGTAATACTACAAACACTTGCTACTAGGGACAATGACAAATTTCCCAAAGTCCTTTTCATAGGGTGATCCCCAACCAGAGTTTCAATCTCTGAAAACTTCTCCCCAACTGAGTTAATCTCAAGAATCCTTGAGGAGTTCTGCCAAAAGAAAACACCTCTCCGGCAGATTAGCAACAAGGTTTATTTCCCAACAAACTACAGATTCCCCAGTTTGAGTTTGCCTATCCAACTACTACAAGGGACCACAACCCCTCTTCCCCAGTAGACTCTTCTATAATCCCCAGTGAATTTCTGCCAATCCTGGAAGACAACCAGATAATAGTTAACTTTCTTTATCCCCAACAAGTTGTTAACTTCCTATCCCTTCCATCAAGATATGATTCCCCAGTAGAGAAATGGACCACTAAGACTCCTAAACTCTTTTACCCAAGCATGAACCATCAATCTCCACAAAGTTTTCCTCAAGCAAAATCAACATTCCCCAACGGAGTTCTCCTCAAAAAACAAAACAGGAATCCCCAGCGGAAACTTTCTAAAAAAAACAAGGTATGGAAAAGTGTGCATACTCTTCATCCCCAACATCAGTCCGGGAATCAACTTCCCAAAACTCCCCAACTTTCGTCAAGGATTTATTTTCCAAGACAAAATTACATTCCAACGACATTTCATGCATCATATTTACATACATGATAAATGCATACAACATAATCTCATTTATTTTTAGAACATCTTTACACCATGCATTTCATACATTATGATATTGCATGCAACTAACTCTTTACCTTTTCAGGAAAGATAAATCAACAGATGACTATCAATCAACCTTTTCAAGTTCCAGATTAATACTTGTAACAAGCCAGGAAAACTATCTGTGGACGACTGATTGTAAATAAACACTTGTAACAAGCCAGGAAAACTATCTACATTAAGAGATTTAAGATTAACATCTGTAACAAGCCAGGAAAACTATCTCTCTTTCTCAGGTCAGAGATTAATACTTGAAACCAGACAGGACAACTATCTCAACGACCAACCTTTTCAAGTTCCAGATAAATACCTGTAACAAGCTAGGAAAATTATATGTGGACGACTGATTGTAGATTAACACCTGTAACAAGCTAGGAAAACTATCTACATGAAGAGATTGAAGATTAACACCTGTAACAAGCCAGGAAAACTATCTCTCTTTTTCAGGTCATAGATTAACACCTGAAACCAGACAGGATAACTATCTACTCGACCAGCTGAAGCAACCCTACCCAGGTTCCTTCTCATTTTCAGATATAGTTCAGATACGCTCCAGATACGGATGCCATTATAATACTCATTCAGATTCAGCTTTCAGATACAACTCATATACGCTCCAGATACAGACGCTATTCTGATACTCATTCAGATTCAGCTTTCAGATACAGTTGAGATACACTCCAGATATGGATGCCATTCTGATACTCATTCAGATACAGTTCATATACGCTCTAGATACAGATGGCATTCTGACACTCATTTAGATTCAGCTTTCAGATACAGTTCAGACACGCTCTAGATACAAACACTATTATGATACTCATTCAGATACAACTTTCATATACGCTCCAGATACGGATGCCATTCTGATACTCATTCAGATTCGATTTTCAAATACGGTCCAAACACAATCCATTTATGGATATTATTCTGATACTCACCCCACTACATCTACTATTTCAGTATAAATCAACCAGATATTTATTTTGATACTTCTTCAAATTTTTGTCACCAATCACTTTTGGATGGCATCTGTAAGCCCATCTCCGACAACTCTCCATCATCTCTCCAAATGGAATCCTTAAGCCCATTCCCTACACAATCAACTACCACATCATCAAGTGCAAATTTCTGGGAACTCTAGTGTTCAATCATCTTCCACCTTCAAGTCATGAATGGCAGACTCGCCAATCTAACTCTTCAGGTTTAAGAAGATTGAACAGGGGCAGTTGTTGTACCCCAAAATTTTCTCTCTCATTTCTCAAGGCATTTCTCACAAGGATTCTCAAAATTTAATCTTGCACAAGTACAATTGGATTTTTCATCATCAAATTAAAGAGGAAGCTGTTAAAAAAGGGGAAAGTAGATAGAAATAATATTTTTGACAAATTTTGGAGAAAAACAAGTCTTCTTAGATTCACCTCCTTCGATTGACCTTTTGGCCTCTTTCGATGCAAGCTTGGCTTGCATCCTTCGACTGGGCGTTGGCCTCTGGCATGCTGGCTTTGATTCACAATGCAGGAGTTTCCTGTATGCCACCTTCGATTGCATCTTTGGCTTCACATGGTTCACAATGCAATGGCGGCCTATATGCCTGCTTCGATTGAATGTTTGATGCTTGCATTCCTGTGTTGACTGGACAAATATTTCCATCCATGCTTGCTTTGATTCACAAAGTGATGGCTGGATATATACGACTTTCGATTGGGCCATATCTTCCTTCTTGCAAATAAAGGGGCTCCCACCATGATAGCATGCACAAGGAAAGAAGCCTCCTGTAGCCTCCTTCGATTCCAAGGCAAAAAGCCTCCTCTTGGCATCCTTCGATTGCATAATTTTCTTCCTGCATGCCTCTTTCGTTTGGGCATGTGGCCCTCCTTTGATGCAACGCTAGCATGCCTCTTTCGTTTGGGCATGTGGCCCCTTTTGTTGTAAAGCTTCGTTTGTGCTCTTTACTTCCTGCATGCTTTCTTCGTATGGGCTTGTGGTTTCCTTCGAATGCAAGTTCTTTTGACCATATGGACCTTTGGCAGGCAAGCTAAAGGCCTCTTGCATGTTTTGTTTGAAGTCACAAAGCAAAGGCCTCCTGCAATTCTCCTTTGACTCAGAAGCCTTTGGTTTTGCATGTTTACCAAACTCTCAAGGTAGAATTTCCCCTTTTAGCTAGCTCCCCAAAGCAGTGACCTCCTACATGCACCCTTTCGTTTGGCCATGTGACCTCTGGCAAGAAAGCCTTCGACTGGACAAAAGCCACCTTCACACAAGGCTTCGATTGGAATGTTGATTCCCTTCGAATCAGCATATTTTGAACCCAACTCTAGATCCTTCGAAACAAGTTTGAGCAAACCTCATAGCCTTACCCTACTTGTCAGGCTATTTTGCTTCCAAATATTTACACGATCAGAGGCTTACACAAATGTTTGAAACTTTACTACTGGATAATACCATTATTGGTTAAAATAGCAAAAGGTTGCGTACCCTTTTTTAATAAAGAGTACTTTTATCACAAAATCAGCTCCTAACCTGGTCTGTGTCTGAACGAAAAGTAGTGCCAAAGGCATATGTAAAGTCTCTTGCCAGCAGGCCCCCACTTGTACTTAAAACTTGGGATCAAAGAAAAGGGACTAAACTGGTTTCATTTTCAACCAAACCATGGTTTGTTATCCTACAAACCTGGTTACTTCAAACACTTTCAGCCTTTTCTCTATAAATAGAGAAACATTTGCAAGCTAAAAGAGGACTTTGGGATGGGGGGGGGGGGGGGGGGGGGGGAGGGAATGAATCTTCAATCATAAAACTCTCAAGAAAAAAACTCAAACACTCTCAAACACTTAAACACATATTCAAACCCCGAATCCAGAAGAAACATAACACTTGTTTTTTTCTTGACCCTTCGAATCCAGAAGAAACACTACACCTGTTTCCTTGGTCCTTCGAATCTAAAGAAACACAACCCTTATTTTCTTTTTCTCTTTTGAATCTGAAACCATCCTTCACATCTCCTGACCTTCGAATCCAGCACTAAAGGCATAACCCATGTTTCTTCCCTTCAAATCCAGAAGCACTCAGGGCAGCCACTCAAGGCCCAACACACGTTCCAACTTCAAGCAAGGTAAGTCACTCTTAAACTTGAATCTTTCGTTTCTAACATAATATGTGAATAATCTTTCCTTTCGTTTCAAACATGTGCATCACACTTACTTCTTTTTCGTTTCAAACATGTACATAACATTTTCTCCTTTTCGTTTCCACCCTTTTAACTTGTTTTCATTGCTAACCTTCTTGGTTTTGCTTCTTGTTTTATTAAACATGCTTTAAGAACTAACCTATCCACAAGACAATGCTAGCATGGCCTCAGGCAATGTTGCTATTAAAATCATAAACGAAGGAAAACAGGAGGAAGGAAGTATGAAATGAAGCCTTAGGCTTTCCCCCTGGCTGCCTTACAGTCCTAAACGAAAGTCTAGAAGGACATGGAGGACACGTATTCATCTTTGCTTTGCAAGTCCTTATTTCTTTGTAGTCCAAACAAAGAAGAGAAGGTGGTCCATGCTGACTGCCAAGCTCAGTCGAAGAAGTCAGCAAGGGACTTGAAGTGAAGAGTGCACTGCATGCTGAATGAAGGATAGCCATACTGACTTCCAGGCCCCCAGTCGAAGGAATCAGAAAGTCAGGCTACACCTCACTACTTCCAGGCCCAGTCGAAAGGCACACCCACACTGACTTTTAGGCCCCAGTCAAACGAAGCAGAAAGGAAGACTGCATCTCATGCTGATTTCAGGCCCAATCGAAAGGCACGCCTTCACTACTTCAAGGCCAAATCGAAGGGAGCCAGAGAAGTAGAATCGAAGGGTTCTGCTGCCCAAATCAAAAAGCCTTTTTTTCCTTTCTTTATTTTATTTTGTCTTTATATTTTTGCTATTAAATATGGTTGTAATAGTGTAGGATTTATTTTATGAATTTTTATTACTTTTGTATAAATGCTAGTAATTAGGATGTATGGTAAGATAAAAACCAACAAGTAGACAACCTAAAATTCAAAGACTAAATGCATGCAAATCAAACACACTATTCACACATGCACCCTTAGGGTAATCTCACTTGTTGCCTCGGAGAAATAGTCATGTCCCTCGAATATGGGCATTTTAGCAAAGACCTTTGATAAAAGACCGTAGTCCCTCGATGACCCTCAATGTTGCCTTCGGTAAATGATCTAGGCCCTAAACGACATTGCTAAAACGTCCCATAGGTTGCCTTCTATGACTATACAAACGTCCCACGCCCGTCCCTTCACATCCAATAATGGGGCTTCTTACCAAATCAATGGTAAGATAACAACATTTAAAGGAGGAGGAAAAGAACATAATACCTTTTGAGTAGGTAGGTTGCTCCTAGTTCGCTTGCTCACAACAAAAACATTTTTACACTAACACTTTAAATTTGAAACATTTTCAAAAGACAAAGATTTTTGTACGCGTTCTTATAGAAACGAGAACCATTACAAATACACTTTTCAAAATCACTTTCAAAAACACATTCCACAAACAGCTTTTTTTGAACTATTTTTAAAACCAACACTTTGTACGCGTTCTTATAGAAACGAGAACCATTACAAAGACGTTTTTAAAATACTTTCAAAACCCACATCACAAACACATTTTTAAACAAAAGCAAGTGATCTATCAAGCAACTAAGAGCCCGTAGATAACTACGGATGAAAAGGGTGTTAATACCTTCCCTTTTCATAATCTACCCCCCAGACTCAAGAAATAATCTCAAAAGGTCTTTCCTATTCTTTTTAACCTTTCCTTTTGGATAAAAGAAAAGTCGGTGATGACTCTTGCTATCAGTAATAATTGCGATCAAACACAAAACAACCAAGTCAGTTCTCCCACCGTATTACACACAGTAACCCTAAGATAATAGTAGTCTGACCATCAGTCCTTGTGGGTTCGATATCTTTTAAAACTACGCAATAGACCGTGCACTTGCAGTCACTACACCCGATAGACTCATAAAGTTATGATCAAGTTTTTGGCACCATTACTGGGGACTGATTTAGTCAATACTATAAATCCCTTGTTATGCAGTATAGACTAAGGCAACCAATTTTACTTTATTTTACCCGTTGATTGTATGCCAAGGACTCACTCTAAAGGCGAAGAATTAGAGAAACCAATCAACGAGGTCGAGAATTTTGTTAATATAAGACACCGAATTAGAGAGTACCAATCCAAGTACAATCTTCCCGAATTCAATCTTCCTAACTTTTCTCCTCCTGACCCGAGAATGGCTGAAGGACCCCAAAATCGTCCTATGAAGGATTATGCTGCCCCATCGCAAGAAGAACCCCACAACAGTATTGTTGCTCCTGTTATCGCACATAATGATTTCGAGTTAAAGCCTTCGCTATTGCAAGTTGTGCGATAAAACCAATTTTTAGGATGTCCTACGGACGATCCAAATCTTCATTTATCCGTGTTTGTGCAGTACGCAGACACATTGAAAGCAAATAGTGTCAGCCCTGAATCAATAAGACTCAGTCTTTTTCCTTTCTCGTTAAGAGATAGAGTTAGAGCATGGCTCCAATCTCTACCATCCAACTCTGTTACAACATGGAACGAATTGAAGAAATTTTTCCTAGCGCGATATTTTCCGTCGAGTAATACGACTATACTTAGAGCCAATATCAACGATTTTAAACAAAAGGAAAGCGAATCTCTTTTCGAAGCATGGGAAAGATACAAAGACATGTTACGACTCTGCCAGCATCACGGTCTAGAGGAATGGCTGATCATCCACACCTTTTACAATGGTCTCTTGTACAACACAAAACTAACGATTGACGTAGCTGCTGGTGGTGCACTGATGGATAAACCATACCATGATTCCTATCAACTTATCGAAAGTATGGCTCAAAATCGTTATCATTGGGGAAGCGATAGAACCATGATGGAGAAACCTCAAACGAAAGGAGGTATGCATGAAGTTAGTAGCTTAGATCAAGTTAATGTTAAGGTAGAAGCCCTTACC
Organism: Vicia faba; assembly: GCA_948472305.1. Taxonomy (NCBI): domain Eukaryota; kingdom Viridiplantae; phylum Streptophyta; class Magnoliopsida; order Fabales; family Fabaceae; genus Vicia; species Vicia faba. Next base: position 522,891,507 of record OX451740.1, on the reverse strand, counting down.
CAAAAGATAGAAAGCTTGACCACAAATCTCGCATTCACCTTGGCTGCAGTAACTCCAACCCGTGATTTATGCGGACTTCACGCACATAATGCACCCGAATGTCCACTCTTAACAGGAGTACCGGTTGATCAAGTAAATTATGCTCAAGGAAACCCCTATGGGAATAACTATAACCTTGCTTGGAAGAACCATCCAAACTTCTTATACAAAAGCAACAACGCTTTGCATGCACCAGGACAAGCTCCTACTACACCCCCAGGATTTCAGAAAGCCACCCAAAATGTCTTAATTATTCCAAATATCCCTAGGAAGTCCAACATTTAAATAATGATAGAAGACTTTGTAGCCACCCAAGCTTAAACTAACAAATATTTCACGAATCAAAATATTCACACCAGCGAGCAAATTAAGCAACTGAAAAATAAGATTGAAGCTCTTGCCACACACAACAAAATGTTAGAAACACAAATTTCCCAAGTGGCTCAACAGCAAGTAGCTACAGCTAGAAATTTTCCTGGACAACCCCAACCAAACCCAAAGGGACATGCTATTTCCATAACACTTAGGAATGGGACAGAACTAGGAGGACCAACTGAACCTAGAATCGAGAACCCAACCATGTACCAAAAACATGGAAGAGGAACTAAGAAAGAAGTTGAACCAAAGGAAGTAGAAAAAGAAGATGATGAAGAGGCCGTAGAAAAATAAGAACCTTATGTGCCTCCTCCACCCTATAAACCACCTATTATATATCCTCAAAGACTTTCTAAGTCTAAAAACATTGGGTAATTCAAGAAATTAGTTGAACTTCTAAAACAACTTAACATTATCATACCTTTTCCAGAAGCTATCACACAAATGCCCTCCTATGACAAATTTCTTAAATAAATCTTATCCAATAAGAAAAAGCTTGAGGATAATGAAAATGTATTGCTCACTGTTGAGTGCAGTGCTATAATCCAAAATAACATGCCTCCTAAACTTAAAGACCCAGGTAGTTTTTCCATACCTTGCAAAATCAAAAAATTTGTCATAGACAAGGCACTATGCGATTTAGGAGCCAATATTAGTCTAATGACCTTATCAATTTGCAAGAAACTCAACATGGGAGAACTAAGACCAACAAGAATGTTTGTACAATTAGCATACCTGTAATACGGTGGGAGAACTAACTTGGGTGTTTTGCATTTTATCACAATTGTTGCGGATAGCAAGAGCAGCCACCGACTTTTCTTTTATCCAATCAAGAAAGGGTGAAAAGAACAGGAAAGACCTTTTTTGGAATTTTCTTGAGTTCGGGGGATAGGTTATGAAAAGGGAAGGTGTTAGCACCCTTCTCATCCGTAGTTATCTACGGGCTCTTAGTTTCTAGCTCACTTTGAAAATGCTTTGTTTGAAATGTGATTGTGATGGTTTGTGGAAGTATTTTTGAAAGTACCTTCGTTTCGATGAACTTTGTAATGATTCTCGTCTCTATAAGAATGCATAAAAAGTGTTGACTTTTGAAAATATTTCATGTTTGAAAGTGTTGGTGTATTTTTGAAAGATGTTTTGAAGATTGATTGTGAGAAAGCAACTACGAGTGTTCTACGTACTAAAAAAGTCTTAGTTCTTTTCCTCCTCCTTTAGATGTTGCTATCTTACCATTGATTGATAATAAGCTCTATCATTGGATGTGAAGGAACGGGTGTGGGTCATCGTATAGTCATAAAATGCAATGTTGTGAGATACCTTAGCATTTTTATTAAGGGTCTAAGATCATTTTGAAGGTAACATTTGAAGCGTCATCGAGGTACTATGATATTGTATTTTGATCGTTTTTTCTAAGGTGTCTCACATGCATAACATGACCATTTTCTCAAGGCAACAAGTAGAGTTAACCCTAGAGGTGCAAATGTGCAAAGTGTTTATTTTTCATGCATTGTTGTTCTTGAATTAGGGTTGTCTAAGTATTGATTTTTTATCTTTCCATATAAACCCTAATTACTAGAATTTTATATAAAAGCGATAAATTGTGAAAAATAAATGTCCTACGCTATTACATCATTTGGGGATGGGGTGTATAAATTTACAAATTGGGGGTGGAAAGCAATAAAGGTCCTAATTATTACAACCATATTGAATATCAATGAAGTAAAATATATAGAAAATATAAAAACTTTGTAAAAAGAAAGGAACAAAATATTTTTATCCATTATGTGTCGACACATGCATCTTTGCATCGACACATAACCTTTCTCGTTCTTGTAAAACCAAAATCAGCTCAGTATGAGTCGATACATAATGGTATATGCCGACTCATTTCTTGTTTGTGTCGACACATTCATGTTTTGTGTCGACTCATACACCTTTGGTCTTTCTGTTTTTGGGTCTGGATAGTAGTATGTATCGACTCATAATTTCTTGTGTCGACTCATGCCTGGTTTTGTAACTAAAATGTGTCGACTCATGTGAGTATGTGTCAACTCATGCTGCAGTTTTTTTTTGCCTTGAACATTGTTCTATTGTATGTATAGGTTAGTTCTCAACACAATATTGACAAGAATGAAAAGAAAGGAAATGGTTAGCTTCAAAAGGCGATAGTTACTACATCTATATTCAACAATGGATTACTAATTATGTTTGAAATGAAAAGTTCAAGGTCAAGAAAACTTACCTTGAAGCTGAAATTTGTATTTTGAGTTTGAACTGTTGTGTCGGCTATTTTTGAGCTTAGGGAATGGTAATAATGATGTTACAAAAGTTGTTCTTATGTTTGAACAACTCCTATAATATGTATGTGGATTGTTTGGATGATTTATTTGGACAAAACATTGCAAGGTGTGAGAGGTTCAAAGTTTTTGACTTCGAAGCTCAAGAGTGGTGGTTTTGTGGACAGTTATGGCTTTTTGAGAGTATGAGATTTTGAGGGCTTGTTTACACAACAAAACTTCTCTCCTTTATCTTGCAAAATGGCCTCTCTGTTTATAGAGAAGGCTTGAGACTTGAAACAACTCAGATTTTTGAAATCACATGTTATGGTTGTCTTGCTTGTTTTTGAAGCAAGCATGAAGAACATGTTTCCAATGTTTGTACCAAGCTATCTAAAGTGGTTGATCACTTTAAACATGTTAGTTCTGACTTGTATGAGTTGAGTATGATCAGAACAACAAGTTAGAGGCTCAAGAAATTGACTTTGTGATTAAAGTGAACTTTTCAAGAATGAATATGTTACTTTCTTCTAAAAATGGAATGATCAATTGGAAAAGGCTCAAACACTTGGAACATAGTTTAATCAGTTGTGTAAGCATTTCATTAAGGATTGATATACAAGTATGAGGCCTACAAAGTGAAGATTATGCATGTGATATGGTGGGAAGAACTGACTGTTTTTTGGAATGCTGGTTAGCGTTTTGCGTTTGTTTTCGCAAAATGTCGCGATAAGCAAGAGTCGCCACCGAATTTTATTTTATCCAACAAGGAAAGGAAAAAAGCACAGAAAAATTCCTTTTTCGAGATGTTTCTCGGGTTCGGGGGGTAGATTATAGAAAGGGAATGTGTTAGCACCCTTTCTATTTGTGGTTATCCATGGGCTCTTAGGTACTTGCTCAATTGTTTTTAAAATTGTTTTCTTTGTGCTTGTGGGTTTGAAAAAAAATTTTTGTTTAAAACTTCGATTTAACTCTTGCTTCTGTCCTCAAGAGTGTAACGAAGTGTTTTGAAAACTTTGTTCGAAAAGAAGTGTAAGTGTGAAAAGTTTTTGTTTTTTGAAAGAGCAAGTATCTAAGAACCATCTACCTATTCGAAAAAAGGAATCGTTCTATGCTATTTTCCTTTAGACAATGTTATCCCACTATGAATGAATAGGAAGCACCGTCGTTGGAGTTTGAGGGTCAATTCGAATGCGGGACATACGGTCACTAAAGCAACGTTAGGACGCCTTAGCGGTAACCCTAATGTCTTAGATCATTTGTTTGAGGCAACGATATCTGAGGCAACCATTTAGAGGCGACTATGATCTTTTAAACAAGAGGACGACCTCTAAAACGACCTATACTCAATGACCGTGTATGAAGGCAACCAAGTGGGGTGTACCCTAAGAGTGTGCATGTGCGAGTGTGTCGTTTTCAATTATTTTTATCTTTGTACATATTAAAGGTGATCTAATTTGATTTTAAGATTAGCATTCAGTCTTGTCATGCCAACCCTATTATCAAACATCTAACAGTTATAAGTTGCGGAAATAAAATGCGGAATTTAAATTACAAGGCGTCGGGTATTTACATCGCCAAAGACAAACCCTTTGAAAAAAATAAAATAAAGCGATAAAAATAATAAAATGTCCTATTTAACTATTACAAACCGGAAGCAGGTACATTAATATGATATAAATAAATAAAGCGCGCGAGAAATTAGATCGAGTGTGAATTTTAGGGTTTTGACCCTTTTGAAAGAAAATTGCTTTTTTATTTTTTTTATTTGAGAAAAGAAATTAAACCTAAATTAATTACTAAATTAAATTAATAAATTAATTAAATGAAAAATAAATTATTTTTGGAGTTTTTGATTATTTAGAAAAGAAATAAAAAATGATTAAATTAGTGGTTAATATCTAATTAAATCTAACTAATTAAAATTATTTACAAAAATAAATTAAAGTTTTCTAATTAAAAACCTAGTTAATTAATAAATTTATTAAGAAACATAAAAGTTAAAAATTTGATTGAAATAAAAAATATTTTTTGTGATTTTATTTAATAAAAAAAGGAATTTTGTGATTGGTTAGAAAACTAAATAAAAATAATAAAACAATTAATAAAACAAAATAAAACAAATAAAAGAGAGAGAGGTGTTGGGCTTGTTTTAGGGGTGTGAGGAGCAATTTTGTGGTCCATTAGCAACTGGCCTTTGTGGACTTTTTGGATCTGGTGCTCATGCATTGACTGGCGCCTTGGTGGACTTTCAATCATGGGCCATCAGATTTGGCCTTTGGTCATCTGGCGTTTGAATGAAAGAGGATGTATGGTGGGTAGCAAGCTAACGCGCACATGTGATTATCTGTAAACAAATAAGAAAATACAAAGTGCTGGAGGCAGGGATCGAACCCCTGACCTCTAGCCCCTAACGCCTTGGAAATTGACTTGTTGACCACTGGGACACGCTGCTGAATTTGTTATAATAATACAAAAGATATATATTATATAAAAAAAATCATTGCCAGAACATAAAAAAACGCGCGTAACATTTTAATCCACCAATAGACGGGGGACACCTCATCGTCCCAGTCCTCAAACCTGTAACAAAAATACCTGCGGATTTGAATCCACAGCTAAAAGCGCAAGCCTATGCTAAAATCTTCTCCAGGCCATATAAATCCATTTCAAGAACATGGTTTGACTCGTCATGGCTTCCTGATCAAGACCATGCTCTTCTTGTGTCTCAATTGTGCCTGAAACAAAAATGCCCAAAAACACGAACCGAACCCTAACAATGGTGGTTCTTCATACATAGCATATAAATGAAATTAAACAATGCAAAAAGGTTAGACATGTTCTTGTGATCACGAATGTACCATTAGTTTGTTCAATGGATGTCAGAATGCTTCAAATCGAAATCAAGTACAGAGCTATGTTACGTGAGACTTACAGGGCATTTGGGAGTCTGAAAATGCTTGGTTTTGATCCAGGTGGCTTGTATGAATGCTCAGGAAGCGATTGGAACAAGTGTCGTATCCTGAAACTGCCTCTAACTTGGACTTTGATCTCTCAATTTTTTGTGAATTTTTCAATTCTTGTTCTGCCTCTCTCCACACTTGCCAACCCTGATTTTCGTGTGTTCTCCTTCCTTATGTAATGCTCAGTGTATTAGGGTAAGAAACATGGACTAAATCTTTCCATATCAATGCACATGAATTTGATTTGATCTCCATTTTAAAACCTTCCAAATTTGTCCAATTCCAATCTTTTTGCACATGATTTGATTTGATACGAATTTGATGATGATAATTGCTGAATGTGGAACCTGAAATAGCCAAAAGATCATGAGTTATCAATGCCTTGGATTTTATATGATTTTATTTGATTTAAAATGAATAAATTCAATTAAAAATCAAATAATAAAAATGAAATATGGACACATGGATGAAGCTAGGGCACGTGGGAAATGATGCAAACTCAAATCAAGTGAAAAAGAATGGGCCCATTTGACAAAATTTAAAGTTTTGGGGATAGTTGGCTTTTGGCAATTTTGCAAAAAAGTCCAACTTCAACAATGCATAACTTCTTCAATTTTGAACTTTTGGAAGTGTTCTTGGACTTTTTAGAAAGAATGATATGTCCTCTAACCAACCATTTTGGTCTCATCTAATTTTGATATTCCATGCTTAAGTTATAAGCTTTGTAAAAAAAAGGTGTTTTTGTTGACTTTCAAAAATGACCTATAATGTCCAAATTCATAACTTCTTGTGAGTGTATTTTTTTATCTTGAGGTATGAAGATGGATTTTAGGAAATTGCATCCTCTTCAACATTAGCTTTGGATGGGTCATTTCTCATAAAGCATGAGAAAGTTATGCTTGGTCAAATTTGGGTTGACTTTTCTTGCAAAACCCTAATTTAGCAACTTTTGAATCTTGATGAATCTTGAGCAATCCTTGATGAATCATGATCAAACCTTGATCAAATGATGAAATATCCTTCAAAATGAGAATGTTGACAAAAAATCTTGAAGTTTGACTGTATATAGGTCACAGTTGACTTTTGCCCTAACATTGTCGATTTTTGGCCCTTTTGAGCAATTGACTGAGCAAACTTCCTCTGTAAGGCTTGAAACTTGACATGGATGATCTTGAGAACATATTAGGACATTGGTGAGCACTTGAGGTCATTTGGATTCAAGGATCTTGATGTAACACAAAACCCTAATTTGGGGTAGACTGCCTTAGGAGATAGCTTGTCTGACCAATTCTTGAGCTACCTTGAGCCACTTGGAGATTTTCCTTGCAATGTTTTGAGAAATATGGGAGGGCAAATTTTGGGGTACAACAATGCATTATGGCTATAGATTTGGTTCTTGTTCATCACAAAATCTGCCTTGTAATTCAAGAATGACACCCTAACCTCATGGCTTTGATTCTCTTAGCTCAAGTATGATCTCAATGAGTTCTTTGACATTTTGGAAATCTTGTAACATCATCTATAACCTTCATGTTTTCTATTTTTTAAGAATCCAATTGGACCCTGATGAAAATTGGCCAAGAAGTTGGGATAAAAACCTGACCAAACCTGCTAAAAATTTCTCTAAGTGTTTATACGAAAATGCCATGACTTCATGAATTTATAACTCGAAATCCAAGCACTTCTAGGACTTGATCAGAAAAACAAAGTTGTAGATATCATCAAGATCTACAACTTTCATGTTGAAAATTTTCTTTGAATCATCTTGCATCTTGGTGAAAGAATGGCATGAAGTAATGAAATTATCATGTATAAAAAACACTTAGAAAAATTTCGAAGTCTTGAAAAGTTTGACTTTTCATATTTACTTTTGAATTTCTTGACTTGTTGATGATCAAGCTTGATATTTTTGAATGTCTTGATGAATTTTGATCTTTGACACTCAAATTTGGTTAAAAAGTCAAAGTTTGACTTTTCAGTGTACAATTGACTTTTTCATCTGTCAATCCAATGATCTTGAGAAATGAATTGACATATTCAATTAGGTCAAAATGTTGCATTTTAATCCTTGAGATCATGTTTCAAACCAATATATTATGTATTAGGTCAAAAGTCAGTGATCAGTCATTCTCAGTTAAAACCTTAATTTGTGGTTTCAGTGTTTCAAAGGTGATTTTGTTTGATTAATTCTTGAGAATCCTTGAGCATTGGAGATCTTTTGTGAAATGTATTAAGAAAAGAGAGGGAAAATTTTGGGGTACAACATCTTCCCCTGTTCAATCTTCTTAAACCTGAAGAGATAGATTGGTGAGTCCGCCATTTGTGACTTGAAGGTGGAAGATGATCGAACACTTAAGTGCCCAAAAATTTGTACTCGCTTGTGCATGAGGTGAACTATTTTTTGATTACCGGGAATAGGCTTAGAGACGCCATTTGGAGAAGTGATGAAGAGTTTATCGGATATGGGCTTACAAATTCCATCCAGAGTGACTATCGAGGGAGAAGTATCAGAATAAATCTTTGGTCGATTTATACTGAAATTGTAAATGTCTTTTGCCTATTTTTAATTGGAAGAGATAAATCTAAACCAGAAGAGGTCTTTGCTTGGTGAATTTACCGGGGAAATAAATCTAACCAGAAGAGGGCTGTTGATTGCCTATCATTAACTAGAATAGGTGAATCTAACCAGAAGACGTCTTCGTTTTGCCTATTATTAACTAGAAGGAGCGAGATCCACCAGAAGAGGTCTTTGATTTGTTGATTGACTTTTTCGGAAAGGAAGAGGGTCAGTTGCATGCAGATGTATGCATGGTGTAATGATGTTCTCAAAATAAATGAGATTATGTTTTATGAATTTGTCATGTATGTAGTTTGATGTATGAATATGAAATATTGTTGAAGCGTATCTTTCACTGGAAAATAAATCCTTGACAAATGCTGGGGAGTTTAGGGAAGCTGAATCCCGACCTGCTACTGGAGATGAAGAGTATGTGTATCTTCAAACCTTGTTTAAAGTTTTTCCGTTGTGGATTCCTGTTTTTCTATTTAAGGAGAAATTCGTTGGGGAACCTTAACTTTGCTTGAGGAAACTCTACGGGGAACGTTGATTTCTGCTTGGAGAATAGAGTTCAGGAGTTTTAGTTGTCCTTTGCTCTACTAGGGAGCTATCTTTTGAGTGGAGAGGAAGACAATTTCACTATTATTTGGTCGGATTCCAGGCTTCACAATAACTTACTGGGGATAAAGAAGTTAATTGTTATCTGGTCGAATTCCAGGCTTTGCAGTAACTCACTGAGGATAGTGGAAAACTCTACTGGGGAAGAGGAGTTTTGTTAGTAATTTGAAGAAGTTAAACTATTATCTGGTCGGGTCCAGGTTTCATAGTAACTTGAACAGTTATCTGGTCGGGTCCAGGTTTCAGCAATTTGATTTTGAGGTTAACTGGTATCTGGTTGGGTCTAGGTTTCAGCAACTCAAACTGTTATCTGGTCGCATCTAGGTTTCAGAAATTTGATCTTGAGGTTAACTGGTATTTGGTCGGGTCTAGGTTTCAGTAACTCGAACTGTTATTTGGTTGGGTCCAGGTTTGAACAATTTGATCTTGAGGTTAACTGGTATCTGGTCGGGTCTAGGTTTCAACAACTCGAATTGTTATCTGGTCGGGTCCAGGTTTTAGCAATTTGATCTTGAGGTTAACTGGTATTTGATCGGGTCCAGGTTTCAGCAACTCGAACTGTTATCTGGTCGGGTCCAGGTTTCAGCAATTGAAGAAGTTAAACTATTATCTGGTCAGGTCCAGGCTTAAGATTGAGATTTATTGTTATCTGGTCGGGTCCAGGTTTCAGCAATTTGAAGAAGTTAAACTATTATCTGGTCAGGTCCAGGCTTAAAATTGAGATTTAATGTTATCTATTCAGGTCCAGGTTTCAGCAATTTGAAGAAGTTAAACTATTATCTGGTCAGGTCTAGGCTTAAAATTGAAATTTACTGTTATCTGGCCAGGTCCAGGTTTCAGCAATTTGAAGAAGTTAAACTAATATTTGGTCGGGTCCAGGCTTTAGTAACTTAAAATTGAGATTTATTTTTTTCTGGCCGAGTCCAGGTTTTAGCAACTCAAAATGTTTTCTGGTCGGGTCCAGGTTTCACAGTAATTTGTTTGGATGGGATGAAGTTGAACTAGTATCTGGTCGGTGTTAGAACAAAGTTTGGTTCTAATCATATCTTAGAGTTTTGATGATAACAATGAAATAAATTTTGTATAATATATTTTATACTCTGATGTACATGTTTTATAATTCACATGATGTTCTCACTCAAGCATTCTCAAAAGTGAAACATCATTCTACGCAAGTCTGAAGCAAACTATGAAGGAAGCACTCTAAGGCAAACTCTGATGAAAAGCAATCTTAAGCAACCTCTGATAAAGCTAGTTTAAGAAAATATTTGAAAGAAGCACGCTGAAAGCAACATCTGATGATGCAAGCTGAAGCAAACTCTGATGACCATAAAATGAAGAAAAACTCTGATAGAAGAAAATATATAACAAACTCTGATGGAAGAAAAGATATAGCAAACTCTAATAGAAGAAAAGTTAAAGCAAACTCTGAAGTAGCAACGCTGCAAGCAAACTCTTAAACTTTCAGAGACAAGCTCTGATAGTACCGTTGATTATTTAATGCTAAGACAGCTAACGCACTCAAGTGGTACTACGCACAAGAGCATTGGAAACATAAAGACAAAGCTAACACGCATCATTAATGCATACACTCTCTTCAAGGTAGTAACAGTCAAGACTTGAAACTACATATAGAAGACCATTTGTTTCAAAGAAAGGTTACTGATCCACGAAAAACATACTGAAGCTCACTGTTTTCATTCTTGTAAACTCATTGTATATAGTGGGTGATTCTTAAGTATTGGGCTAAAATCTTAGTGATAAATCACAGTTTGTGATACAGCTTATTAGAAGCATTTCGATTCACTACTGTTAAGATATAATCATTGTAAGTGTTCCTTGAGAGACCAGTTGGGTCAGATTTCTCAAGAGGGCTAGGACTAGTTAAGTCTTAGAGGTGTTAGTCACTTGCAGTTGGCTTGTGAATTGTATTGTTAGTCACAACAGTTTGGTTGTGCATTTGTAATCAGTTTGATTATAGTGGATTAAGTCCTTGTTGAGAGAGGAGAAATCTCCTTGGCGGGTGGACTGGAGTAGTTTGAGTTTCAAATGAACCAGGATAAAAATACATGTGTCCTTCCATTATTATTACGCGAGAAAAAGGAAAAACTTATTCAACCCCCCCCCCCCCCCCCCCCCCCTTCTAAGTGTTTTATCACCCTTCAATTGGAATAAGAACTCTAGTTCTGGGTGCAAACACCTAACAGTGTCAAAAAAAGATCCAGAAGGAAAACACTATGGCAACTGAACACAACAACAACAACTGCACCAAGCCTCTTGTGTTTGATGGAGAAGACTTTGAATACTGGAAGGATAAACTAGAAAGTTTATTTCTAGGTCATGATATTGATATATGGGATATGGTCCTAGATGGTTACACACATCCAGAAGACAAAGACGGAAACAAGATTGACAGAAAGAACATGGATAAACAACATAAATTATATTTCAAAAATCACCATAGAGCCAAAAATATCTTTCTGAACGCTATCTCTAAAATAGAATATGAAAAAATCACCAACAAGGATACAACACATGACATGTTTGAGTCTCTCAAAATGACTCATGAAGGCAATGCTCAAGTAAAAGAGACAAAAGCTCTGGCTCTCATCCAGAAGTATGAAGCCTTTAAAATGGAAGAAAATGAGTCAATTGAAGCTATGTTCTCAAGATTCCAAACTCTGACTGCTGGCCTCAGAGTTCAGAACAAAGGATACACCAAGGCAGACCATGTTAAGAAAATTATCAGAAGTTTACCTAGAAGATGGGCACCTATGGTTACTGCATTCAAAGTGTCAAAAGATTTGAATGATGTATCTCTTGAAGAACTTATCAGTGCATTAAGAAGTCATGAGATAGAACTTGATGAACATGAGCCTCAGAAGAAAGGTAAGTTTATCGCCCTTAAATCTATTAAGAAATGTGAAACTAACGCTTTTCAGGCAGAAGAAGGAAATTCTAAAGACTCTGCATCAGAAGAAGATGAGTTATCTCTGCTCTCCAGAAGGATCAACCAGATGTGGAAGCACATACAAAAGAATTTCAGAAACTACAAGAGGTCAGAAGATAAACCAGAATCTTCTAAACATAAGAAGTCAAGCAGAAGAGATATAGTCTGCTATGAATGTAAAGAACCGTGACACTACGGAAGTGATTATCCTAAGCTACAAAGAGAAATACCCAAGAAAAAGTTTGGAAGAAAAAAAGGCATGATGGCCACCTGGGATGATTCGGAATCTTATGAAGCTGAATCTGACTCAGAAGATGAGCATGCTAACCTAGCGTTTATGGATACCACAACAGATGACGATGACTCATACTCTGATTCAGAACCGAAAGAGGTATTCTCTAAATTCTCTAGAGCCGAACTTGCAGAAAGCTTATCAGAACTTCTTGAAAACTACAGTCAACTCAAAATCAAATACAAGAAACTCAAAAAGAATCTTGCATCTGATTTTGAGAAACTTGAAACAGAATACTCTGAACTTAAAGAAAACATTTTTAAACTCAAAGAGGAAGTTCAAAAAGTTCAAAAGATTTCTATTTCATATTCTCCTTCAAGTTCAAGAGATATTCTTAAAGAATATGACTCTAGTTTTCAAACATTTCTTACTAAAAGCATATATATAAGCAAAACGGCTTCAATGATCTATGGTGTTAGTGGAAATAACAGAAGAGGTATTGGATATGAAACTCCCAAAGGGAAAGAAACATATAAACCTAAACCTGTTGAGGAAATGGTTATCACATATAAACCACTACATAAACAATTTAGTTTTGGGCACACACATGATATCAAATACACATCTCACTCTGAAAATTCTTATGCTAAATCAAAGTTCAAACAGAACTTTAGAAACTCTAACCAAAAAGGACCCAAAAAGATATGGGTACCTAAGGAGAAAATAATATATGTTGCAGATGTCCTTAACAGCCTAGTTGAAACACCGTCATGGTACCTGGACTCTGGATGCTCACGACATATGACGGGAAGAAAGTCTATGTTCCAAAGTCTGGAACTTAAATCTAGAGGAGATGTCAAATTTGGAGGAAATCAGAAAGGAAAGATTATTGGTTCTGGAACCATTGGAATTGGTAACCTTCCTTCTATAACTAATGTTTTGTTGAGAGAAGGATTAGCGCATAACTTGTTGTCCATAAGTCAATTAAGTGACAACGGTTATGACATAATCTTTAATCAAAAATCATGTAGAGCTGTTAGTCAAAAAGATGGAACAATCCTTTTTACTGGAAAGAGAAAGAACAACATCTATAAAATTGATCTCTCTGACCTTAAAACTCAGAATGTAAAATTCCATATGTCTGTTAGCGATGAGCAATGGGTCTGACACAAAAGATTGGGACATGTTAGCATGAGAAGAATATCTCAAATTAACAAACTCAATCTGGTCAGGGGACTTCCTAATCTGAAGTTCAACTCAGAAGCTCTGTGCGAAGTGTTGTACCCCAAAATTTGCCCTCTCACTTATCAAGAATTTACTCACAAGATCTCCTTTGACTCAAGACTGCACTAGGGTTGATCAACTAAAGACATCTCCTTAAGCACTGATGACCAAAATTAGGGTTTGAGTTTGCACAGGGATTTTTGAACTTCCAATGCCCCATAGGAATTTCATGGATCATTATGGACCCCAATATTAATAATTCCAAGTTTCAAGCCTTGAATCACATTTTTGCTCAATCAATTGAGCAATTGACCTAAAAAATCAGTTGTATTGGGAAAAAAGTCAACCATGGCCAATTTACAGTCAAACTTCATAATTTTTTATCCATACCAACATTTTAAACTTATATGTATCATTTGATCAAGTTTGGACCACAACTCCTCAAGAAATTTGATCAAATCTCCAAAAGGGCAAAATGGTCAAAATTAGGGTTTTGACTGGGAAAGGGCAATTTCTGATTTTTGACCTAGCAAATGGTCAATTGGTTTAAGGCATAATCTCAAGAGTCCAATTGCATAATTTTTACCTAATGGCATGGTTCAAAACATTGCAAGTCCATTGGATTGACAGATGAATTTTCCAGTCAACTGATCAAAAGTCAATTGTATACTGAAAAGTCAAACTTTGACTTTTTGGTCAAATTCAAGTGCCAAAGATCATAATTCATCAAAACATGTCAAAATATGAAACTTATTCATCAAGAAATCAAAAAGTCAAGATTTCATTTTGAAAAGTCAAAATTTCTAAAACTTGGGAATTTTTCTAAGTGTTGGAAATTTCATATTTTTTCATAACTTTGAACAAAATTTTCACCATGATGCAAGATGATTCAATAGAAACTTCCAACATGAAAGTTTTAGATCTCCATGAAATCTACAACTTTGATTTACACAACTCCTTCCAAAAATTCTTGGATCTCAAGTTATAATTTTATGAACATGTGATCATGAAACTAAACACTTAGTGAAATTTTGCCCTAATTTGGTCAGGATTTTGACCCAACTTCATGGAACTTTTTCATATAGTTCCCAGGGGAATATTCAAAAGAAATTCAAAGAGGGGTTGTATAGCACATTGCAAGCTTTCCAAAATGTCCAAGAACTCCTTAAGATCATTCTTGAGTAGGGAGAATCGAAGAGATGAAATTAGAGTTTTGTTACTTGAATTACAAGTCATTTTTGATGAACACATGAACCAAATCCATGCTAGGCTGCATAATATTTGCTTTTCAGGCCTCAAACTTGTTTCTCACTCCATAATTAAATGTTTACACAGCTGTTAGGGCTTTGATCCAAGCAATTGAGCTATTGTCCAAGTTGCATTTCCATTTATGACACAAAGTTAACAATGCCATTCTTGTAAAGCAAGCTTTTTGCATAAAGTTCACATTGAGCCTCTAACTTGTTCCCTCTGATCACACTCCATCAACAAAGTCAGAAGAAAGCTTGTTTAAAGCATGACCACTCTATCTTAGCAAGTACACAAGGCATGGAAACTTATTTTGTCAAAAAATTACATGTTTAACTTAAACATATAAATTTGAATTTTGATCAACTAGAGCACTCAAAACTTGTTGCTTATAAATAGAGTCACTATTTGTGAGCTAGGACACGAGCTTGAACACCCTGAAACACTCCCAAATTCCCTCTATCCAGAAATTGCACAAAAAACTCCATTGATACACAGTTCTGACCTTAAACTTGTATCTCTCAATTCCCTCGTGCGTTTTTCCTTAAATTCATTCCTAAAGATTCCTCATACCAAATAAAGAACATCCATGTCCCTGTTTGCAAACTGTAACTCCATCTTCATCAACTTCCATAGCCAAAAACAGAGCATTATGTAATCTCAAGCCTCAACTCAACTTTAGTTTTGATGAAAGACAAACAAGCTAGTTTGATGAAAGACAAACAAGCATTATGGAAAGAAGGAAAAGAAGTGGAAATCATCTTAAAGCATCATTCACTCAAAGCTTCAAGGAACTTGGCAAGCAATCAAGTATATCAATTCTCAATTAAACTACATTGATTAGAAATGCTCAAAAATGATATACACACTTGCCACATCACTTCAATTATATTTCAAAACAATTTTTAAGTTTTTCTCTGCTGTAAATCGATTAACATCTTGTGTAAATCGATTTACACATGCTTTTTCAAAAACTGTTTGCTCCTGCCAGCAATCGATTTACAGGTTGTGTAAATCGATTGATCACAGAACAAACTGATTTTTTAACACTTGTAAATCGATTGACACTACATGCTAATCGATTTACACTTCAAACTTTTTGAAATTCTGAACGTTACAAACACGTGCAATCGATTTGCATGTTATGTTAATCGATTTGCACATTGAAATTTTTGAAAAATCTGAACTGGTTTCAAGATATCCTTCATACCTTTTCTCCAATAGTTGCATGATCAAACATTGCATCTTGTCAAGTTTCACAAACAGAAAAGTGTCCCTTTGGAAAGGTATCTTGATTACTATATATTAAAAAATATTTTCAAATCATAAACAACTCTTCTCTTGCAATAAAAATCTGAACTTTGTAAAATATTCAAACTTCATATTTCTTAACTTTTTAAGAACAAAGATTTTCTGCACTTTCACACATATAAAGAACAGAAATCTTTGAGCATTATCTAACCATTGTGTTACAGTTTGAATTGCTTACAAGAGAAGAAAGAAGAAACTTCAAAGAAGTCACTCTAAGTGATCAACATCTTTCAAGAAATCATACTTCATAAAAACATACAAAGTGTAACTTATTTCCAGGATTGTTGGAATTAAGTATTAGATTACTTTTGTTCCTTGTTGTCCATTATTGGAAACAAGAGGTATCTTTTGAGAGGATTGTTCTCATTAGACTTATTGGAAATCCAAGAGGGTGTTCTTGGTTATTTGTTAGGTTCTTTAGTGGATAAGACTAGGAAGAGTCTTGTAAAAGTTCTAACAATATAGTAAAATCTCTTGCGTGTTTGCAAGGGGACTGGACGTACTTCCGGGTTGTGGAAGGAACCAGGATAATTCTCCGTGTCTCTTTACTTTCTACACTTTACAGTTTTCAAAGCACTAAATCAAAACCAGAAAGTATAAAATAAGTCAAAAATCGACCATCACCTAATTCACCCCCCCTCTTAGGCACAATCTTAATCTTACAATTGGTATCAGAGCAGGTTATAGGTAACCTGCTCCTAGAGATCCAGAATGGCTTCCGCAAATCATCAACCAGTTTTCAGAGATGGTGGTAGTAACAACAAGCCTCCTCTATTTTGTGGTGAATATTTTGACTTTTGGAAAATACGCATGAAGGCGCATTTAGAAGCACAAGGAGAGGAAGTATGGGATGCTGTTGAAAATGGTCCATTTATCCCAATAACGGTAATCAATGGCGTTGGGTCTGCAAAGCCCAAAACTGTATGGGACGACGATGATAAAAAGAAAGTTCTCTATGACAAAAAGGCAATAAACCTTCTTCAAGGTGCTCTCAGTATGGACGAATTTTTTCGTGTCTCAAACTGCAAAACAGCAAAGGAAATTTGGGATACCTTGGTTCAAACTCATGAAGGAACGGCTGAAGTAAAAAGATCAAGGCTAAATACCTTGAGTCAAGAATATGAACTATTTCGAATGCAGCCCGGAGAATCCATTCTTGACTTACAAAAGAGATTTGTGCATTTGACAAATCACTTAATTGCTCTTGGTAAAACCCTGTCAAATGATGAACTCAACTTGAAAATCCTTAGATCATTGACTAGGGAATGGCAACCAAAGGTAACGGCAATCTCGGAAAAGAAGAGTCTCTCCGCAATGACTTCCGCTACATTATTCGGCAAACTTCAAGAATACGAAACGGAACTCGGTAGACTTGAAAAACATGAGAATCTAGAAAAGAAGTCCAAAAACATTGCCTTAAAAATTGATTCAAAAGAAGTGGTAAAAGAAGACAATCCGGAAGAAGATGAAAATTTCATGCTTCTAGTGAAAAGACTTGGGATGTTTTTTGGCAGAAATGACAAAGGCGGATCTCATGCACATAAGAGAAAGCACTTCAAGAAAAGAGAAGCCTCCACATCAACTCAAGATGTCTCATGTTATGAATGTGGAAAGCAAGGACACATCAAGCCAAACTGTCCAAATCTCCCAAAGAAAAATGGATTCAAAGGAAAGGACTCAAAACAAAAGAAAGCCTACATAGCATGGGAAGATAATGATATGAGCAGTTCATCGGAATCGGAAAGCGACGAATGTGCAAACTTAGCCTTAATGGCATCGCATCACTCCGACAATGAAGAAGAGGTTAGTAATGAATTTAATCTTTTTGATGATGATGTTCAAGGTGCAATTGATGAACTCTTGAAAGAATGCAAAAGTTTATACAAAAAGGTGTCAAAACAAGAAAAAGAACTTCTAAGTTGTCTAGAAAAAATTGACACCATGACTAAAGATTTTGATCTTCAAAAACAGAATTTTATAAAAGAAAAGGAAAACTTTGCATGCTCCAAGTGTGAATCAAATGTCTTTCAAATTGTTCAATTGAAAAGAGTCATTGAACGATATGAAAAAGGACAAATAGGATTGGAAGGATTACTAAGCCAACAACGTTATCCAAATGATAAAAGAGGTCTTGGTTATGTGAATACTAAGAAACCAAGTAACAATCCCACTGTTTTTGTAAAGGCTAGTAATAGTTCCAATCCCAAGAAAGTAGAAAAGAAGCAAGTTGTTCATAATCATCAAAAGAAAAAGGCTAATGTATCTAAAAGAAAACAAATGCCTAGATACAAGAGCAAATTTGTTCCAAACTGTTTTTACTGTGGTATTATTGGACACACACCAAATGCATGCTATATTAGAAATTTCAGTATGGCTAGTGGACATTATGCATGGGTGAAAAAGGGAACTAACTATGAAGGACCCAAGGCAACTTGGGTACCTAACAAGAAATAATTTGTTTTTGTAGGTATGCTTGAAATCCACTTCAAATGTTTGGTATCTTGACAGTGGATGTTCAAAGCATATGACAGGAGATGTACACCAATTTTCATATCTAGTACATAAAGCCAAAGGGTATGTCACCTATGGAGACAACACCAAAGGAAAGATTCTTGGCGTTGGAATAGTTGGCACACCTCCATCCATTCAAATTGAGGATGTTCTCTATGTTGAAGGATTAAAGCACAACCTTCTTAGCATAAGTCAACTTTGCGATAGAGGGTTCAAGATCAAATTCAACAAAGAAGAATGCCTTATTATGGATGAGGCAACCAATGATGTAAAACTCAAAGGTATAAGATCTAACAATATTTTTGTGATTACTCTAGATGATTTGTCTATGAAGGTACAATGTCTTATGGTAAACAACAATGACGCTTGGTTATGGCATAAGAGGATTGCTCACATTCACATGGAGCACTTGAACAAATTGGTTAAGCATGACTTAGTTATTGGTCTACCAAAGATGAAGTTCATCAAAGACAAATTATGTAGTGCATGCCAAAAGGGCAAACAGACCAAATCAACTTTCAAACCAAAGAATGTGGTTTCAACAACAAGACCACTTCAATTGTTGCACATGGATCTTTTTGGTCCATCTAGAACAAGAAGCTTCGGAGGTAACATTTATGCATTAGTTATTGTAGATGATTTTTCCCGTTTCACTTGGACTTTGTTTTTAGTACACAAGAATGAAGCATTCAAGGCATTCAAGAGATATGCAAAACAAGTTCAAAATGAGAAGTCATCAAAGATAACATCAATCCGAAGTGATCACGGTGGAGAGTTCCAAAACAGTCTATTTGAAGAATTTTGTGAAGAAAATGGGATCTTCCACAATTTTTCAGCACCAAGAACTCCACAACAAAATGGAGTAGTTGAAAGGAAAAATAGGTCTTTGGTGGAACTTGCTAGAACCATGCTAAGTGACTCAAGTTTGCCTAAATATTTTTGGGCGGATGCGGTAAGCACGGCATGTTATGTAAGCAATCGCGTGATCATAAGACCTATACTAAAGAAAACTCCATATGAGATCTACAAAGGAAGAAAACCAAATATCTCTCACTTTCATATTTTCGGGTGCAAATGTTTTGTCCTTAACAACGACAAAGACAATCTCGGTAAGTTCGATGAAAAATCGGATGAAGGTATCTTTCTTGGTTACTCCCTTTCTAGCAAAGCTTTTAGAATTTACAATAAAAGAACTTTAACTATAGAAGAATCAATGCATGTTTCTTTTGATGAATCTAACACCTCCAAGGAGGAAGTTGCTATTTGTGATGATGATGATTCTATAGATCTATCTCATGAGATTTCCTGCGGAGATGGCAAAATTGTCAATCCGGAACAAACACATGAACTTTCACATCAAAATGAAAATGATGATGATCTTCCTCAAGAATGGAGAACTCATCGTGATCATCCAATTGACAATATAATTGGAGATATTAGCAAAGGAGTATCTACTCGACTAAATCTTAAGGATGCATGCTTAAATATGGCGTTTGTATCTCAAGTTGAACCTACTAAAGTGGCTCAAGCACTAGAAGATGATCAATGGATCCTTGCCATGCAAGAGGAGTTAAACCAATTCGAGCGGAATGAAGTTTGGGAACTTGTTCCTAATCCAGGAAATAAACGTATCATTGGAACCAAATGGGTTTTCAAAAACAAGATGGATGAAAATGGAATAATCACTCGAAACAAGGCAAGACTAGTTGCTCAAGGATACAACCAAGAGGAAGGAATTGATTTTGAAGAAACTTTTGCTCCGGTAGCACGTTTGGAAGCAATGAGACTATTACTTGCATATGCATGCTCATTGGACTTTGAACTTTTTCAAATGGATGTAAAAAGCGCATTTCTCAACGGATTCATAAATGAAGAAGTCTATGTAAAGCAACCTCCCGGATTTGAAGACTTCAAACATCCTAATCATGTCTTCAAACTGAAGAAAGCTCTCTATGGGCTGAAGCAAGCACCAAGGGCTTGGTATGATAGACTAAGCGCATTCCTATGTGAAAAAGGGTTTGTAAAGGGTAAAGTTGATACCACTCTCTTCATAAAAAATGTTAATCATCATACCTTACTTGTACAAATCTATGTAGATGATATTGTTTTCGGTTCAACTAACCAAAATATGTGCAAGGAATTTTCGTCTATGATGCAAGGAAAGTTTGAGATGGAAAGTAGCAAAGAAAGTGCAATTCCTATGGGATCCGGCACCTATCTTGACCCAGATGAATCAGGAAATTCTATTGACATAACTAAATATCGTGGAATGATTGGCTCACTCCTTTATTTAACAGCAAGTAGACCTGACATTATGTTCAGCGTTTGCCTATGTGCAAGATATCAAGCCAATCCTAAAGAGTCTCACCTTGCAGCAGTCAAGCGCATAATAAAATATCTCAAAGGAACAACCAACGTCGGATTATGGTATCCAAAAGGTAGTATGTGCAATCTAGTTGGTTATTCTGATGCTGACTATGCAGGTTGCAAAACTGATCGCAAAAGTACAAGTGGAACATGTCACATTCTTGGAAATGCCTTGGTTTCATGGTCATGCAAAAAGCAAGCAAGCGTAGCTCTCAGCACTGCCGAAGCAGAATACATTGCGGCTGGAAGTGGATGCGCTCAAATTCTTTGGCTAAAACAACAATTACTTGACTATGGAGTAAACCTTGGATGCATTCCTCTTCGATGTGATAACACAAGCGCGATCAATATTACGAAAAATCCAGTTATGCATTCCCGGACGAAACACATTGACATCAGACATCATTTTATCCGAGACCATGTACTCAAAGGAGATGTCGAGATCACATTTGTGGACACTCAAAATCAACTCGCGGACATCTTCACAAAACCACTTGCAAAGGATGCATTTTTCAAAATTCGTCGTGAACTTGGAATCCTCGATGAACAAGATATTTAAGGTGCACTCAATCCTTAACTATACCTAAATGTACATATATATGTGGCTAGACATTGTTTCAAATGTTAAAAATAATGATGTTTTAAATTTTCTCTTTAAGTAAATCGATTTACACCATATGTCAATCGATTTACTACTGAAGCAAATCATTTTTTAATAAAATCTTGTGTGTAAATCGATTTACACAATATGTAAATCGATTTACCACTGAACGAAAATTACTTTTTATGAAAAATGTTCTGTGTAAATCGATTTAACCAAGGGGTAAATCGATTTACCACAGAATCTGAAGCATTTTTTATGTATTTTCTCTATGCAATGTATTTTGTTTTAACATGTGATACTTGTAATGAGCTTTTAATATATTGGTCAAACATTCATTGTCTCTCAACCTCCCACCTTTCTATTGCCCAATCAATAAAACCTTGACCAAATTATCAAATTAAGTCTCATAAAGACCTCACTTACCCTACTATACTATTTAATCTCACCAAAACTCCCTCACTATCTCATAACACCAACACACTCTCTCACATAACAACACAAAAGAACTCTATATCTCTCTTTTCAAAACCCTAACAAGATCCATGGCTCCCAAGAGAAAAGCCTCTGCCTCAGAGAAAGGAAAGAAGCCAGCTTCGTCAACATCTGAAAACTCTGTGCTCGAGTACCTCACGGATCCACAGCGGGACAGATTTCTCAAGCATTTTCAAAAGAAAATCATCTCTACTCCAAAGTTTGGTATGTTATCTACTTTTCCAGATGAATGTTTCTCATTTCAAAGAGATTTCATTGCTTATGGGTTAGAACCATTAATATCTTCACATGGTTTCTATTACCCGGATCTGGTTAAAATTTTCTACAGCAACATGTGCTATGACAACAACAAATGTTATACATATGTCCTTGGAAAAAGAATCCCTCTGTATTCCAAAACTCTTGGCAGAATCTTGAACATTCCATATTCTGGAAGTACCCTCTATGATCCAGAAGATGCTGCTTGGGAAAACTATCAGAAGCGAGAATTTTTCTATAGCATTGGAAGGTTATCAGAATCTGAATACCGTGCCAAGCGGATTCGCAGTCTTGGCGGGGTTACTCCAGCTAGGGACACATGGAGTGCTGGAAATTTCCATATTGATGATAGGTTGTTTCACTATTTTCTGGTGTATATTTTGTTTCCTAGAGCAGGGAATCATTGTACAGTGACCGACCTAGAATTGCAAATCATCTATGCAAGGAAAAATGGAATCCCGGTTAATTGGGCAAAATTGATTGTGATGCATATGCTAAAAGTTGCCGCAAGGGCCACCTTTCTACCATATGCATATTTCATTACAAGGATTATGGCAGCTTATGATATAGATTTCACTGGATTTGAGCGGATTGAAATGGATCCAATCACCACTAGGATC
Source organism: Vicia faba (assembly GCA_948472305.1). Classification (NCBI taxonomy): domain Eukaryota; kingdom Viridiplantae; phylum Streptophyta; class Magnoliopsida; order Fabales; family Fabaceae; genus Vicia; species Vicia faba. The sequence continues at coordinate 522,868,862 of OX451740.1, read as the reverse complement.
TCCATCAAAAATGTTGATTCAAGAATGGGTGTTCATTTCAATGCTGAAGCAAAAACCATAACTTACATTGGAGAAGATGTGGTCGGCGATGAAGGTCATAATGCAGATGAAGAAGACCATGAAGTTCCTCCTCCTGCTGCTGCTTCTGGTCCCACAAATCAAGATGTTATGGATTTCATGACGCAACAGTTTGCTTCTCTCAATTCTAACATCAATGCTCGATGGACGGAGATCAATGACTCTACCTCATCTCGAATAGATGCTTTTCAGAATGATGTGAACCAACAATTTTCATATCTTTATTCACATCTTCATATCCCTCCATACGACCCAACCAATCCTGCACCTCCGCCTCCTCAATACACCGAACCACCTCTTCAACAACAATTTCCTTATCAAGGACCTTTCTAAAAAATGTTCTTGATCAATGTTATTAAAATCTTAGTATAAGTATCATTATGGATTTTGTCTTGTTTTATTTTGTTCATTTTATGTATTGTGTTCTTAAAACCTTGTTCGATAATTTTGAAAGTTTTGTGTTTTTCATTCATGTTCCTATACATTTCTTTCTGGTATACTCTCTTGTTGCATCTTTCCCTTCTTTTTGATAATGTCAAAGGGGGAGAAGGATGTAATAGCACTTTATGGTTGTTTGTTTTCATTGTCTTTACAGAGCAAACTTTCAAATCTTTTTCTCCATAGGGGGAGAAATCTTCTCAGGGGGAGAAAACACCTTTTGCTCAAATTCTGATCAACACATAAAGGAAAATGGTTTGTCATCATCAAAAAGGGGGAGAATGTAATCTCAAGCCTCAACTCAACTTTAGTTTTGATGAAAGACAAACAAGCTAGTTTGATGAAAGACAAACAAGCATTATGGAAAGAAGGAAAAGAAGTGGAAATCATCTTAAAGCATCATTCACTCAAAGCTTCAAGGAACTTGGCAAGCAATCAAGTATATCAATTCTCAATTAAACTACATTGATTAGAAATGCTCAAAAATGATATACACACTTGCCACATCACTTCAATTATATTTCAAAACAATTTTTAAGTTTTTCTCTGCTGTAAATCGATTAACATCTTGTGTAAATCGATTTACACATGCTTTTTCAAAAACTGTTTGCTCCTGCCAGCAATCGATTTACAGGTTGTGTAAATCGATTGATCACAGAACAAACTGATTTTTTAACACTTGTAAATCGATTGACACTACATGCTAATCGATTTACACTTCAAACTTTTTGAAATTCTGAACGTTACAAACACGTGCAATCGATTTGCATGTTATGTTAATCGATTTGCACATTGAAATTTTTGAAAAATCTGAACTGGTTTCAAGATATCCTTCATACCTTTTCTCCAATAGTTGCATGATCAAACATTTCATCTTGTCAAGTTTCACAAACAGAAAAGTGTCCCTTTGGAAAGGTATCTTGATTACTATATATTAAAAAATATTTTCAAATCATAAACAACTCTTCTCTTGCAATAAAAATCTGAACTTTGTAAAATATTCAAACTTCATATTTCTTAACTTTTTAAGAACAAAGATTTTCTGCACTTTCACACATATAAAGAACAGAAATCTTTGAGCATTATCTAACCATTGTGTTACAGTTTGAATTGCTTACAAGAGAAGAAAGAAGAAACTTCAAAGAAGTCACTCTAAGTGATCAACATCTTTCAAGAAATCATACTTCATAAAAACATACAAAGTGTAACTTATTTCCAGGATTGTTGGAATTAAGTATTAGATTACTTTTGTTCCTTGTTGCCCATTATTGGAAACAAGAGGTATCTTTTGAGAGGATTGTTCTCATTAGACTTATTAGAAATCCAAGAGGGTGTTCTTGGTTATTTGTTAGGTTCTTTAGTGGATAAGACTAGGAAGAGTCTTGTAAAAGTTCTAACAATATAGTAAAATCTCTTGCGTGTTTGCAAGGGGACTGGACGTACTTCCGGGTTGTGGAAGGAACCAGGATAATTCTCCGTGTCTCTTTACTTTCTGCACTTTACAGTTTTCAAAGCACTAAATCAAAACCAGAAAGTATAAAATAAGTCAAAAATCGACCATCACCTAATTCACCCCCCCTCTTAGGCGCAATCTTAATCTTACACATTATAGTTGGACTTATCCAGGTCATTTCAGCCACCCTCAACTCAAGATAAGCATTGCATTAGCTTCCTAGAGGTCCAAGGAAACTAACCTAATCATCACCACTGCTTGAAACAAGCTCAAATCCATTTCACGATTTCCAGTTTTGAGGTATTTTTCTTGAACTTCTATCTTCATATTTAAGCATTGTTAAGCTTTGATTTGTGAAAATAAAGTGTAGATAACATTGCCACGAAGTTGTACATATCCATAGTTTGCATTTATATGGCCCGAGCTTAGAGAATTTTAGAGTTGAAGTTTTCTGAAATTTTTAGGTTTTAAATTAGGGCCAGAAAAATTCTCATTCATCTTTGACTGTTAGCTTAAGTTATTTATATGGTTGGATTCGTGGGAAGAAATGCCATAACTTTCATGTTTGAACTTTTCATTTTTGTTAAGAAATGAAGAAGATACATGTCCTTTGGTAAAGTGCGCGCCTGTTCACCCTTAGGTCCTGGGTTCAAGCCCCAGCGTGACCTTTTGCTATTTTTTCACAATTTTCTGACTTTTTTGTTTTTTTTTTGGCAGCATTTGGGCTCTTCATGTGGGCTTAGTCTTTTTTTTTTCTCTCATAATACTCCTTGCCTTACTGATTAACCCCCCTGGACTTTTCTTTATATTTTTTTTTTTAATTTTATTTTTCTTCATTATTATTATTATTATTATTATTATTATTATTTTTTTTTTTTTTTTCATAAAAAAATCATTAAAAAATCCAATTTTATTTTATTTATTTTTTGTACTCATGTATTTTATTTTCCATAAAACAAAAAGATAAAAAAAAATATTTTTCTTAAAATAAATAAATTTCCTTTCTTTTCTTAAATAATTAATTTTTAGACTTAGGATAAATTAGTGTATTATTTTATTTTCTTAGTTAAAATTAATCTAGAACTTAGATCTATTTTAATTAATTAATCTTCATTTTATTTTCATTAATTTAAAACCTTTTCATAAAAAACCCCTAAAAATACTTTTTCAAATTAATTTCTTTTCTTAAATAGTTTGATTTAATTTTATTTAATTTTAATTAATCATCCCATTTATTTAGGTCAAGATAAAACCATTTCATAATAAGAAAAAAATCATTTCTTTTTCATTTTCACTTGTACATTATTTATTCAATTCTTGCACAATATTCAGTATGGTTGTAATAGATAATTAGGTTTAATTTCCTTGCAATCCCCATTTGTAAATTTGTACACCCCCTCCCCACAAATGTTGTAATAGCGTAGTAACTTTAAATTTCGTAATTTATCGCTTTTATATAACATGCTAGTAATTAGGGTTTGTATGGAAAGACTAAAACCAATACTTAGAAAACCCTAATTCAAGACAAAGACAAGCATGAAAATGATACACTTGCACACAATCACCCCTAGGGTTATTCCACTTGGTTGCCTTATACAAAAATGGTCATATTACGCATGTAAGGTATCTTAGCAAAAACAAGTAAATACAAGATCATAGTCCCTCGATGACGCTATCTAAGTTGCCTTACAAATGATCTTAGTCCCTAAAAGAAAATGCTAAGATACCTTGCAACATTGCTAAACATGGTTATACGATGACTCACGCCCGTTCCGTTTACATCCAAAGATAGGGTTACTTACCAAATCAATGGTAAGACAACAATGTCAAAGGAAAAGAGAATGAACAAGAAAGACATTTGAGTAGGTAGATTGCTCCTAATTACTTTCTCCATTTCAAAACAAACATCCTTGCTATTTTCAAAACAAACACTTACACTTTCAAACATCTTAAAAACTTGAAAACATTCTCAAAAGATCAACATCTTTGTATACATTCTTACAAACAAGAATCATTAGAAAGATTGCCTAAACAATGGCTTCTTTACAAAATACTTTCAAAAACCACACAAAGCACAATTTAAAACAAAAGCAAGTGATCTAGCAAGTAACTAAGAGCCCATGGATAACCATGGATGAAAAGGGTGCTAATACCTTCCCTTTTCATAATCTACCACCCGAACTCAAGAAATAATCTCAATGGTCTTTCATGTGCTTTTTCACCTTTCCTTTTGGATAAAATAAAAGTCGGTGGCGACTCTTGCTAACCGCAACATTTGCCATCAAATGTAAAACACTCAAGTTAGTTCTCCCACCGTATCACAGAACTGGCGACTCTGTTGGGGAAAATTCTAAAAGTGGGGTTACCTTAGGGATAAATCACATTTATTTGCTTTAATTGTCTGACTTGTATGCTTTACATTATGGTTCTTTGTTTGGGTTTGAATCCTCTACCCGGATTTGGAATACATTATAGGTAAGTAGCAATACGTTGTGGAAACTGTGCAGGATATATCGACATGGTCTAAGCAATAGCTATGTTAGTGCGACATATTTGTGGGTACCGGTAGCCTTTGAGTTAATCAAAGAGAATACGGGGCCGCTGAGTGATGTCATAAAGCACTAATGAACTTTTAAAACCTTTAATTGACCAACTTGGCCTTTAGGATGTAGTGAGATGACCGACTTTGGTGCAGTCTGAAGTTGGTAGATACTCGATACTACACTCATTGAGGTTTGGTTTCTTGGGATATTTCGGTCGCCATTAAAGAGGCTTGTGCTGAAACAATGACCAAGGAAACAATCCAGTGATATTGAGCTCCTTAGAACCCGGTTACTGTTACTAGGATAGGTTGAGCCAACTAAACTTCAAGAGGGTACTTACCTATGAGACTCCATGCAAGCCTAAACCTAGGAACTTGTTTGTTTTGTTTGTATATACATACTTATACATAACATCACGAACATCATAACATCATACACATTCACAAACCATTTCAAGGATTTTGGGATTCATCTTTGTTCTTGTTTTGTAGGATATGGATTCTCTTCGCATGAAAACTATTCAAGTCAACCTTGTAAGGATCCCTCTACAACTTAAGGAACTAGCTTCAAGAATTACAGAAAACTCTCCATTCACCGAGAGGCATGGTCACCTACTCAACTTGGTCACCTCCAACACAGATGAGGACATGATGAAGGTGCTCTTTTAGTTCTTTGATCCTTTACACCATTGCTTCACATCTCCTGACTATCAACTTGTGCCTACTTTGGAAAAATGCTCCCGACTCTTGAGGATTCCCATTCTCAATCAACTACCTTTCAACGGTATGGAAAGAGACCTAAAGCCAAAAGAGATTACTCAAGCTCTACACTTGCACTCATTTGATGTCACAACTCATTGGGAAACAAGGAGTGGTGTCAAAGGTTTCTTAGCAAAGTTCTTGTTTGAGAAAGCTCAAAACTGTTGGAATTCCTTGGATTTGCAAGCCTTTGAGGAAATTGTGGCTCTCCTCATCTACAGGATGGTTTTGTTTCCAAATCCTGACCAACTCATAGATGTTAACGCCGTCAAAATCTTCATATCCCGCAACCCGGTGCCTACATTGCTAGGGGATATCCTACACTCTTTTCACACTCGCACTATGAGGAAAAGAGGTGTCCTTATGTGTTGCACTCCTCTCTTGGCAAGATGGTTTATTTCACATCTTCCCCAATCTTTACTAAAGAATGAGCAAGGATCAAGGCAGTCACAAAGGTTGATGACGCTCAAACATTCAGACATCCATTGGTGCGGCCGATCCATAGAGAATGTTACTATTGTCGATCATTGTGGAGAGTTTCTTAATGTCCCTTTACTTGGCATTAGGGGAGGTATCACCTACAACCCCTGCTTAGCTTTAAGACATTTTGGTTACGCCTGAAGGCATGGCCCGCACGAGATGCTGATTCAAGGTTTGGTATTTAACTACGACAACAACGATCAAGGCCTTCGCCAGAGATTTACCCGAGTTTGGAGAATGTTAAACAAGGTAGATAGCAAGACTTTGGGGCATAAAAATTCCATCCCTCTTGAGCCTTACCTCAAATGGGTACGAACTCGTGCTCAGAGTCTTATGATGCCTTACCCCTCCATTCTCCCGGTAATCATTGAGCCTGTCATGGAAGGAGATATTCCATACACTATCCTATACCCCGACATGCCCACCTCTCTTGAAGACCTACAAAGATATTAGATACAACTCAAGAGGGAGCGAGATACTTTCAAACCCCAATTCTACACAAGCGAGAAAAAGGTTTTGGAACTCACTAGATTACTTCATGAAGAGCAGACTCTGAATGTCTACATTGCACCCAAGAGAATGCGTACTACCTTTTTATCTTAGAGTTTCTTGTATTTGTTTTTCCCAAGAAGGCATTAATATGCTCGAGCTTTAATCTATTAATATAACATGTGTTTCCTTTTTGTCTAAAACAAATTTGAATCTTAAGATCCTTGAAATTATTACATACGCATTTATCATTCATCATAACATAAACATGTTTCTTGCAACAAGTCTCCTCATCTCTCTACTGTTTATTTCAGTAAGATGGATCTCGAGCAAACAATGAAAGATCTCCAAGCTCAGAATGCACAGTTTCAACAATTGTTCTTAACTCTGGCCAAAGGACAAGAAGAGTTGAAGACCTTGCTGACCGGAAGAAAAGAAAAATAAGACGAAGAAGATAACCGGAATTCTGAACATGGGAAGAAGATTCCAAGGGCAGACAAGAAGGGCCTTAGACTTTGCAACGACATCCGGTGAGAAAGACAACCAATATGGGAAGGGTAAGGAAATAGTTGTTCAGTCTGATTCAGAAGAGGAAGAGGAAGAAGAAGACTATTCTGAAGAACAATACCCTCCAGCTGATGACAAGTATAAGCATCTAGAAGAACGTTTGAGCGCAATGGAAATCCAAAAAGTGCCTGGCTTGGACTTTGAGGAATTGGGTTTAGTGTCGGGGATTGTCATTCCTCCAAAATTCAAAGCACTTGTGTTCGCCAAATATGACAGAGTTTCATGCCCTAAAATGCATCTCTGGTTCTATGTAAGGAAGATTAAGCCCCATACCGCTGACAAGGACTTATGGGTACACTTCTTCCAAGACAGTCTGTCTGGAACTCAACTCGATTGGTTTTATCAGTTAGAAAGAGCCAATGTCCATAACTTGGAAGATCTTGCTGCAGCCTTTTACAAACAATACCAATACAATGTTGATCTTGTGCCTACCCGTACTCAGCTCCAGAGTATGGCCATGGTTTCAAGTGAAGGCTTCAAAGACTATGCGCAAAAATGGAGAGACTTGGATGGAAGAGTTCAACCTCCCCTATCTGAAAGAGAATTAGTAGACATGTTTTTGGGCACCTTGTCTGGTCCCTTCTTCAATCACTTAATTGGGAGTTCATTTGCGGGTTTTACTGAACTGATATTGACCAGAGAGAGGGTAGAAGCTGGGATAAATAGTGGAAAGATTCAGAAAGATACATCCTCTTCTGCTGTAAGGAAGCCATTCATCATAAAGAAATAAGTGGTTGTTGTGTATCCTCAGAGAAATCAAGATAGGGCTGAACACCGTCCAATGGTGGGGGCCATTATGATTCCTAAACCAGCACCTGATCAGCAAAGAAACAATCAGCCAAGAATGGAAACACCAGTCAAATAATTCACCAGAATTAACATGACCCTATCTCAAGTATTTCCACATCTGTTAAGATCCAACCGAGTGACTTTGAAAGAAGCTCCAAATAACCCTAACATAACATCTCCTTAATATCATCCTAATGCCCGTTGTGCATACCACTCTGAGAGTCCCGGCCATGACACTAATAATTGTTGGGCTATAAAGAAAAAAGTACAAGACCTCCTCGAAGCCAAAGAGATTGAATTCGATGCGCCCGAAAAGCCAAATGTCATTTCTGCCCCTATGCCCAAACATGGCCATAATGCCCATGCTATTGAAGAGGATATGTTTGTTACTTCAATTGATGAACTTATGACCCCACTCCTGACCATCAAAAAGAACTTATTGAATGCCAGTGTTTTCACGGGCTTTGATGAAAGATGTTGTACCCAAAATTTTCCCTCTCACTTATCAAGAATTTGCTCACAAGATCTCCTTGGGCTCAAAACTGCACTAGGGTTTTATCAGCTCAAGACACCTCCTTATGCACTGATGACCAAAATTAGGGTTTGAGTTTGCACAAGGATTTTTGAACTATCAATTATTCATATGAATTTCATGGACCATTATGGATCCCCAAGATTACTCATGTCAATTTCAAGCCTTGGATCACATTTTTGCTCAGTCAATTGAGTAGTTGACCTAAAAATCAATTGTATTGGGGAAAAAGTCAACCATGGCCAATTTACAGTTGTGATCGGTGGAAATAGAACTGACTGTTTTTTAAGCTGGTTCGCAAAATGTCGCGGTAAGCAAGAGTCGCCACTGTCTTTTATGTTCTCCAACATGGAAAGGACAAAAGCACAGCAAAATTCCTTATCGAGAATGTTTCTCGGTTCGGGAGGTAGATTTATAGAAAGGGAAGGTATTAGCACCCTTTCTATCCGTGGTTATCCACGGGCTCTTAGGTACTTGCTCTTATGTTTTCAAAATTTGTTTGCTTTTCAAGTGTGTGTGGGTTTTGAAAAAGTTTCGTTTTGAAAAAATTTCTAGGTAACTCTTGTATCTGTCCTCAAGAGTGTATGAAAAATTTGTTTGAAAACTTTTAGAAAGTGTAGGTGTGAAAAGTTGTTTTGTTTGTTTGAAAGAGCAAGTACCTAGGAGAAATCTACCTACTCTAAGGAATTAGGCTGTGTAATAGTCCTTTAGATAGTGCTATCTCACCATTGAGAGGCAGGTAGCACCATCGTTGGAGTTATTCGGGTCAATTCGATTATAGGGACATGTGGTCACCGAAGCAATAGTAGGACACCTTAGAAGTAACCCTAATGTCCTAGATCCTTTTTATCCGAGGCAACCGTTTCGAGGCAACTGGATCTTTAGACAGGAGGGCGACCTCTAAGACACCCTATACTTGACGACCACGTTCGAGGCAACCAGTGAGGCGTACCCTAGGAGTGGCATGTGCATGTGTGTTGTTTTTCAGTTAATGTTTATCTTGTACATGTCATTTGTGAGCTACGAGTTGTTTTTAATTGTCATACAGTCTTGCAGGCATAATTAACAGTTAAGAGTGCGGAAAATAAAGTACGGAAAGGTAAAGCTACGCTATTACAAGGTGCGGGCCTATACATCGCCAAAAACAAAAACCCGTTTTGAAATAAAGTGCGGAAAGTAAAAGAAAGCGGTAAACCTAATTACTATTACATCCATTGAGCAGATACATAAATAATCAAAATAAGATGATGCGCGAAAGAATTAAATTGGAACGTCCTAGGGTTTTTGACCCTTTTGAGAAAATATGAGTTTTTTGTCCTTTAATTAAAATTAACCCTAGTTTACTAATCAATTTTTTAATTAAAAGAAAAAAAGTTTTTTTGTGTTTTTAATATTTTAATGAAAAATAAAAATAAAAAGGAAATTAAAAGTCAAGAAAACCCTAGTTCTAAGTTTATTTTAATTATTAATAAAAAATGTCAAAGTTAACCTAATTAACTAAATTAATTAATTTACATTTTATTTACAAAAATAATAATAATTAATAAATAATAATAATAAGAAGAAAATTGAAAATTGTCAAACCCTAATTCTATGTAATTTTTATTTATTTATGAAAAAGGATTGAAATTAAACCTAAATTAACTAATTTATTGGTTAGTATTTTATTTACAAAATAATTATTAGTGAATTTAATAAATAATAAAAATATTTACAATTTTGTGATCTCTGAATTTATTGTGAAAATTAATTTGTTAGTTAATAAATAATAATAATAATTAGTAAAATAGAATTAAAAAGAAAAAATAAAAAGAATAGTGAAAACCAGGGGGGGTTTGATGGCCCAAAGGGAGGTTTACTGAAGCAATCTTGGCCCAATAACACAAAGCCCTTGCTGACTTTTGGAATTTCCTGGAGGCACGTTGACTAGAGAGCATGATGTTCATCTATCCCTTGCCTTTGGATCACTGCTTGAAGCCACATGGCAGGCTGGAACATGAGGCATATGGTGGAACCTTTGATGAGCGCTGCACATGAATTTGTTAGAAAAAATAGAATTGAGATTTGGGTGGACCTGGGAATCGAACCCAGGTCCCAACAATTACCAGACACGTCCCTTTCCACTAAGCCAAACGCATGCTTTTGTTCATATGATGGATAGAGACAATAATATACAAAAACATCAATTATGCTTGGAAATAAAAATAAAAAAAGAGCGCGCGTTTGTTTGAACCAGCCAATCATGCTCTTCCACGTATTGTCTTCTTCATGAACCCTGAAACAAAAATAATCAAATAACGGGGGTTTTAAACCCCCACAAAGTGAAACTGCCAAGAATAACGATTAGGCGTACAGTGAACATAAAAAGGGCGCGATGGTTGGGTTGAATTCGTCTGGCTTTGACGAATTCAACCATAGGCGTTATGTGGTCCAATTTTCCTCATGCTGTGAAGCCCCAAATTAGAAGCTTCGAAACCCTAGCATTCTCCAATGGCAGTTTTCGTTTTAGGGCACCATAATCAAATTAAACTATATCAAAAGCTTCAGAATGATGTTAGCAATGTAAAGCAATAATTAAAACATGTTAAAGATGCATAAAACTTGAGTTTCGATTATGGAAAAGAATGGTGAACCGTGTGACTGTTTGAGGTGATTCTTTGAGTGTTAAGGCTCGTTCTTGACTGCAAATCGTTCCTGGGAATGTCAGCAATGCGTTTGAATCAAGAAAAGGGTTTGAATTGTGCTGGAAGGTTGATTTCAGTTTTCAACTTTTCTTCAAGTTTTGGAATTTGGTTTATGGTGTTTGATAGTAGCTTGCCCGTGAATGATTTTAGGTTTTGCTTCAGTACATATAGTAGAATGAAAACTAGGGTAAATCTTGGTCAAGAATCCATTGTATTCATGTTTTGCATCTTTGATTTCAATCAAATCTTTTTCAACCTTTTTGATTGAGAAACCTTGCCAATCATGGAGATTTTGATGTCCTTGATGTGTACACGAATTGCCAGCTTGCCCTAAGTGTATTTGCATCACAAAAAGATTTGAAAAACATATCTTTTGAATTTTCCTACAATTAAAATCAATTAAATGAATTAATATTAATAAAAATTCAATTAATTAATTAAAAATAAGAAAATAAATCAATTTAAGCTTAATGGGTCGTGCATAGGACTTGGGCAATGATTCAAGAAAGAATTTGAGGCCCATTAGCAAAAACAAGGTGTTTTAGGCAAAGTTGACTTTTGAAATTCCCAAAAATTTCCCAACTTCTCCAATGCATATCTTGCTCATTTGAAGCTATGAACATGTTCTTGGACATTTTGGAAAGGTCTTGAAGTCCTATAACCAATGCCTTTGGTCCCATGTCATTTTGATTCACCAATCTCAAGTTATGGTCTTTGACTTAAAGTGCCTTTTTGTTGACTTTTGAAATTGACCTATAATGTAGAAATTGATAACTTTTTGTGAGAGCATTTCTTGGACTTGGAATATGGATATGAGTTGTAGGAAATGTCATCCCCTTCATAATGAGCATTGGATGGGATTTTTCTGATGAACCATGAAAAAGTTATGCCTTGGTCAAGTTACAGTTGACTTTTCTGTTGTCCAAAAATAGAAACTTTTGCATCCTTGATGATTTTTGAGCCATGCTTGTGGAATCATGATCAAGAATTGATCAAATGATGTTTGTGGCTTCAAAATAAGATGTTGACCAAAAATTTTAACTTTTGACTGCCAAATGACCATTTTACCCCTGTAGTTGACTGTGGAGCAATTAGGGCTTTTGACTGTGCAATTTGATGCTGTGAGCTCTGAAACTTGGCATGTAGATGCTTGAGGATATGTGTAGGCCTATGGGACTTGATTGGACCATTGAAAACCTCAAATTCACTAAAGGAACCAAAACCCTAGTTTTGCCTGGCTTATGAGGCATTTGAATTGTGCAATCCTTGAGAGATTTTGAACCATTTGAAGGTTGATCTTGACAAATCTTGAAGAATATGGGAGGGCAAATTTTGGGGTACAAAAATTTCCCCTGCTCAATCTTCTTAGACCTGAGGATGTAGATTAGCTTGCGAGCCTTTCGTGATCCGAAGGTGGAAGATGATTGAACACTAAAGTTCCCAGAAATTTGCACTCACATAGTAGAGTATCAGCAGTGTGATGGCGGGAATGGGCTTACAGATGCCATTTGGAAAGATGGTGGATAGGAGGATGGGCTTATAGATGCCATCTGGAGATGTGACAGAACCTTGTCGGGAATGGGCTTATAGATGCCATTTGGAAATGTAATGGACAGTTGTAGAGATGGGCTTAAAGATGCCATCCGGGGGATTGTCGATCGCGTAAGAGCTTCCTTAGAGAGAACTTGCGTACTTGAGAAAGAAAGATAATTACCTGGCCTGTTACAAGGGTTGATCTTCAAACTCTTCATGTAGATATGCCCTGGCTAGATACAGGTGTCGAATCTATAATCAATCGCTCACAGATATGCCCTGGCTAGATACAGGAATCGGATCCGGAACTTCAAAAGGTTGCTTACAGACGTGCCCTGGCTGGATACAGGAATCAAATCTCTAAACTCTTCATGCAGACGTGCCCTGGCTGGATACAGGTATCGAATCTACAATCAGTTACTCGCAGATATGCCCTGGCTAGATACAGGAATCGAATTTGGAATTCTTCGTCTACAGATATGCCCTGGCTGGATACAGGAATCAAATCTCTAAACTCTTCATGCAGACGTGCCCTGGCTGGATACAGGTATCGAATCTACAATCAGTTACTCACAGATATACCCTGGCTAGATACAAGAATCGAATATGGAATTCTTCGTCTACAGATATACCCTGGCTGGATACAGGAATCGAATCTCTAAACTCTTCATGCAGACGTGCCCTGGCTGGATACAGGTATCGAATCTACAATCAGTTACTCACAGATATGCCTTGGCTGGATACAGGAATCGAATCTGGAATTCTTCGTCTACAGATATGCCCTGGCTGGATACAGGAATCGAATCTCTAAACTCTTCATGCAGACATGCCCTGGCTGGATACAAGTGTCGAATCTACAATCAGTTACTCACAGATATGCCCTGGCTAGATACAGGAATCGAATCCGGAATTGGTCGTCTACAGATATGCCCTGGCTGGATACATGAATCGAATCTCTAAACTCTTCATACAGACGTGCCCTGGCTGGATACAGGAATCGAATCTACAATCAGTTACTCACAGATATGCCCTGGCTAGATACAAGAATCGAATCTGGAATTCTTTGTCTATAGATATGCCCTGGCTGGATACAGGAATCGAATCTCTAAACTCTTCATGCAGACGTGCCCTGGCTGGATACAGGAATCGAATCTACAAACTCTTCATGCAGACATGCCCTGGCTGGATACAAGAATCGAATCTACAATCAGTTACTCACAGATATTCCCTGGCTAGATACATGAATCGAATATGGAATTCTTCGTCTACAGATATGCCCTGGCTGGATACAGGAATCGAATCTCTAAACTCTTCATGCAGACATGCCCTGGCTGGATACAGGAATCGAATCTACAATCAGTTACTCACAGATATGCCCTGGCTAGATACAGGAATCAAATCTGGAATTCTTCGTCTACAAATATGCCCTGGATGGATACAGGAATCGAATCTCTAAACTCTTCATGCAGACGTGCCCTGGCTGGATACAGGTATCGAATCTACAATCAATCAATCACAGATATGCCCTGGCTAGATACAGGTATCGAATCTGGAACTGCGACAGTTGATAGTAATCGTCTTTTGGTTGACCTTTTTCCTGAAAAGGCAAAACGTTAGTTGTATGCAATGTCATGATGTATGAAATGCATGATGTCATGATGTTCTCAATGAGATAGTGTGATATGATGCGTATGCATGCTATAATGTATGAAGATGTAATGTTTATGAATGTATTTTCGTCTAGGAAAATAAATCCTTGACGAATGTCGGGGAGATAACTCCTGGGCTGATGTTGAAGAGTAGAGTTCTTCATTTCCGCTGGGGATGATGGTTGCAAGAATAAGCCGGTAGAAGAAGAAGACTCTGTTGGGGAATAAACTTGTTGGAGAGATTACTCTGCGGGGAATTATTCTGTGGGAAGAGATACTTCGCTGAGACTTTGATGATAACTCCACTGGGGATACTGTTGATAAGCTTGTTGGGGAATTGATGAACTCCGCCGGGGGATAGGGAGAACTTCGCCGAGGACGATCTTTCCGTGATAATTAGCTGAGGATAACCCAGTTATAAGCTCTGGTGGGGAACAAACTTTGAACAAAACCGGGGAGAGCGTTCGTACTCTGCAGGGGATAAGCTTCCAGAATCTACTGGGGATAAGCTTCCTACTGGGGAAATTGATTCAACTCTCCTGGGGAGACTTTGAACTGCACTGGGGAATAACTCTACTGGGGTGTCTGGTAGTCCGTCGGGGAACAATCTTAGATCAAGACTGTCGGGGATGCTTGCTTAGGAACATTTGTATACTCCGTTGGGGAATATTGAGATCTTCTGGGGATACCCGACTTCCTTAAGGCTGACAGTAGACTAACTCTGCTTGGGGAGAGTGTTGACTTGCTGGAGATGTTGTGCCTTGTTAGGGCTGAGGGGAGACCAACTCTGCCCAGGGGAGAGTATTGTTGAGCCTTGTCTTACTTTGCGGGGAGTGAATGCAACTTGGTTATGTTCTTCAGCTAAACTTACCTTGGTACCTTGGTGGACAGAGCAACTAGATCGCTTAGACAACTCATTATTGCCCCTGTTTCTAATGTCACCTGTAATTAATCCTTTGTTTCGCATGCAAGTACTTATGAGTTAGCAATTAGTGTCAAATGCATATATCAAAAATGAACATTGGACGTTCTTCGCAAGACAAAACAGAAAAAGAAAAAATAATTGGCAATTTGTCTGGAAAAGTGAATTTATATTGATTTTTGAATTTGCCTGTAAATAGGTGTTTGTGTACAAGAGGCTGACGTCCTAGTAAGAGAACGCCACCGAACAACAGATTTTATACATTTTGTGAAAAGAAAAACAAAACAGCTATGTGAAAAATCCCACTGGGTTCCAACTCTGCTATTGCCTTTATGTCTCCAAGCGTCTCATCACTTTGCTGCGTAGTTGGAGATGAAGCTGACTGATCGATGCCGTCTGAACCTGATAGTTGATGCCGAATTCTTGATGCAAGGTGATCTAATGAGACATAGTATTATGCTTTATCCCTAACTTTTGCCTGGATCGCCCTTTCGGGTTTTCAGTCCACCGGGAGTCCCATTTTTGCCCAAGCCGCCTTTTCAGGTTTTCGACTTGCCGGGTGTACAGATTTTTTCATTTCATCCCTTATTTTTGCCCGAACCCTTTTAGTTCGCCGGGAAGCCCTTATTTTGGCCTAGGTGTGTCAACCTAGCGGGTCTTTAATTCATGCGTAGTATCTTTTTACCATGTCTGCATTGGCAGGGTGAGGAAGGTCGTCACCATCCATGGTGGTTAGAATCATAGCTCCCTCTGAGAAGATATGTTTAACCACAAATGGCCCTTCGTACGTAGGGGTCCATTTTCCCTTGGGATCACTTTGAGGAAGAATGATGCGCTTGATTACCAGGTGTGATACGGTGGGAGAACTGACTTGAGGTTTTGCGTTTGTTTTCGCAAATGTTTCGGTTGAGCAAGAGTCGCCACCGACTTTTTATTTTATCCTAAGGAAAGGTTAAAAAGCACAGCAAAAACCTTTGAGATATTTTCTTGGGTTCGGGGAGTAGATTATAGAAAGGAAAGGTATTAGCACCCTTTCTATCCATGGTTATCCATGGGCTCTTAGTTACTTGCTTAGATCAACTTGCCTTGATTTTCAATTGTTTGAAATGGTGCTTTGTGGGTGTATTTTGAAAAATGTTTTGAAAAGAGGCCAATGTGGTGGCAACCTTTGTAATGATCCATGTTGGGATGTATACGAAGGTGTATGTCTTTGGAAAAGGTTTTCAATGTTTTTGAAAGTTGTTTTGAAAGTGTAGTGATGTGTGGTTTGAAAAATAGGCAAGTGTTTTATTTTGCAAGTTTGATTCAAGTAACTAAGAGTTTGTCTACTCCTAAATTTCTCAAAGATTTCTTCTATGTTTTGAACCCTTTTTAACATTTTTGTTCCACCATTGCATTTGGTGGACAATCTTGTGTTAGGATGTGAAAGGGACGGGCGCGGGTCATCGTTTAGACCATAATTGCAATGGTGCCAAGTATCTTTGGGCAATTTTTCCTTGGAGGGACTTGATCATTTTTAGGCAACTTTCGAAAGCGTCATCGAGGGACTATGATCATTTGAATTGTTTTGTTTTGCACAAAGAGACCTAACATGCAATATGGCCCATTATTGAAGGCAACAAGTGGAATACCCTAGGGGTGCAAGTGTGATTGGTGTTGTCCATTTTCATGCTTGTTTATCTTGAATTTAGGTCAAACTATTTTTGTTGTTTTTGATTTGCATACAAAACCCTAATTCTAACATGGCATATTTAGAAAACTTTAAAGTGCGAAAAATAAAGTTCTAAGTTATTACATAATGATCATGGGAATGGGGGTACAAATTGTTTAAATGGGGATGAGATTTCATAGGAGGATAGTACCCAATATTTACAACCAAATTGAATTGCGCAAATATAAATGTGAAGATATGTAAGAATAAAGCAATGTGTATGTGAAAGTGTCTTTTTGTGTATGTGAAAGTGTCTTTTTGTGTAAGTGTATATTTTATTCACAAATAAAATAAAATACTAAAAAGAAATTTAATTTTTGAATATTTTCATGTTTAGGGCAAAAACCCTAATTTTACTAAATAAAAAGGTATTAATTATTTATTATATATTATATACATTATTTACTAATTATATACAAAAAATAAATAAAAGAGAAGTATATTTGTCAAAAAGGTATTTTTAATGTTAAATATTAATAAAATAAATATATATATATATATATATATATATATATATATATATATATATATATATATATATATTTGGTATTTTTATCCTAAATATCCTAATAAATATGTAAATATTTATATTATATGATAAATATATTAAATATGTATAAAATAAAATATTTAATATTTACAAAAAAAGTATATTTTCATAAAATATTTTCAAAAGATAAAATGAAATAAAAATCAGAAAATAAAATGTATTGGTATTAAGTTTAGTATTTTTTTAAATAAAAGATATTATGTATTATTTATATACAAACATTAATTTAAACAAATAAATGCCTAATAAATATAAAAATGGTGTGAAAAATATTTTTTATATTTTTAATATTATGAGGAAAAATAAATAAGTCAGAAATAAAAAAGCAAAAGTCAAAAAATGATCAAAATAAGCATAATGGGCCAAGGGGGTTCAAAAGTAACAAAAGGGTGTAAATAGGAAAATGAAACAGGCCCAGCCCATGAAGACTTTGTCTTCAACCTCAGGACCTGTATGAACAACAACAACACGCGTTTTCTATCTCCAGATTCCTTGATCTTTTGCCAAATCTTGCAACATGAAACCTGTAGAGCTTGAAGCCACGATTCTAGACATATAAAGAAATCAATCTAACTCTCAGAAATGAGAGAGAATTTCTTCTCCCCCAATTCCTGACCTAGTTTTTGTTCCATGTTCAGACATCAAATTCTCATAGCACACATAACATAAATGAAAACTAATTACATGGGCATGTTCAGGGCTATGAATGTGACATAATTTCTTCACAAATCTAAACCTAACAATGCCTGGATAGAGAGATACAAGTTCATGAACTTACCTGTTCAGTAGGAATCATGTGCAACAATGGAGATGAGTACAAGGCAAGGTAATGATTTGTATAGCTTCCTTGATGTCTCAGGATGCTATTCCAACCTTTAGTTTGCTTGGAAACCAACAGAATCGTGCTATGGTACTTCAACTGCAAAATAGAAAAATGAAAATGGTGATGTTAGCTAGGGATGTTACAGGTCGTGTTTGAGGCTTGGGACAGTTTCAAGGGATGATGTGGGATGTATTTGAAGTGTTTTTAGCAAGAATGCACGAATGGAATGAGTTATGGAACTCAATCTGCAGCAGGTCCCCTGTTTTGGCAATTCTATGGTGTTTCTGTGTTTGAGAAGGCAATGGAGAGGGTTGGCTCGTGTTTCAGCTTAGGTTTGATGATTAGAAAGTGTTTGATAACTTTGCTTAAGCTCTGGTTTACAAGAATGAGAGTTGGTAGGTGTTATGCAAGCTTTCTTCCACTTTAAGCAACAAAAGTTCAAGTTATGTTCTAGACTGATGCATGCCTCCAATCTATGCTGCAACCTCTCCCCTTGATCATTGTGTTTTGTTCATAAACTTGTGCCAAAAGGATTTTCATTGTACTTGCTTGGATTTGCATTTGACATAAAGTTCCACTTTTCTAAAATGGCAAAAATGTTTTATCTAAAAATGGCTTAATCTTGCATATAATGTTTGAACACACAAAATAAGGCCTTGGCACAATGAGTTAGCATTAAATTATTGAGTGCAAATGGGATATAGGACCTGTAATCAAGGAATGCAAGCTGAGTTCAAAATGGCACAAGTGTATGAACATGTAAATTGGTCATAACAAAAGTGAATTTTTCCCAACTTGCCAAATTCGATTCTCCCTAACCATGAGGTTGTTTGATGAGTTCTTGGACATTTTGGAAAGCTTGGAATGTGTACTACAATCCATCAGAGTTAGTCTACGGTCAGCCTAAAGGAAGTTGGGTAGCCCCAGAAGATATCAACATTCCCCAGCGGAGTGTAGGCATTCATCAGCAAGCATCCCCGGCAGTCTTGATCTAAGATTGTTCCCCGGCGGAATACAGACACCCCAGTGGAACCATTTACCAGTACAGTCTGAAGGTTTCCCCAGGAAAGTGGATTCATATCCCCAGCAGGTCTTGAAGCTTATCCCCAGTAGATTCTGGAAGTTTATCCCCTGCAGAGTACGGACGTCTCTCTCGAGTTTTATTCAAAGTTATTCCTCACAAGGGCTTATAACTGGGTTATCCTCAGCTAATTACCACGGAAGATCGTCCTCGGCAAAGTTCTTCCTATCCCCAGCGGAGTTCATCAAAGTTCCCCAACATAACTTATCAACAGAATCCCCAGCGGAGTTTATCATTGTCATCCCCAGCGGAGTCCATCATTGAAATCCTCAGCGGAGCTCCCATCAAAACTTCAGCGAAGTATCTCTTCCCAACAGAGTATTCCCCTCAGAGTAATCTCTCCAACAAGTTTATTCCCCAACGGATTCATCTTCTCCTACCGGTGTATTCTTGCAACCATCATCCCTAGCGGAAACGAAGAACTCTACTCTTCAACGTCAGCCCGGGATTTAATTCCCCAGCCGATCATCAAGGATTTATTTTCCTAAAACGAAAATACATTCATAAAACATTTCACATTTCATACATCTTGCTTACATACATGATAAAGTGCATACAACACTATCTCGTTTGAAACATCATGACATCATGCATTTCATATATCATGACATTGCATACAACTGATGTTTTGCCTTTTCAGGGAAAAAGATAATCCAAAAGACAACTACTTTCAACTGTCACAATTCTAGATTCGATTCCTGTATCTAGCCAGGGCACATCTGTGAGTGATCAGTTTCCAGATTCGATTCCTGTATCCAGCCAGGGCATATCTGTTGACAATAATTCCAGATTCGATTCCTGTATCCATCCAGGGCATATCTGTTGACAACAATTCCAGATTCAATTCCTGTATCCAGCCAGGGCATATTTGTTGACAACAATTCCATATTCGATTCCTGTATCCAGCCAGGGCATATCTGTTGACGACTATTCCCAGATTCAATTCCTGTATCCAGCCAGGGCATATCTGTTGACAACAATTCCAGATTCGATTCCTGTATCCAGCCAGGGCATATCTGTTGACAACAATTCCAGATTCAATTCCTGTATCCAGCCAGGGCATATCTGTTGACGACTATTCCTAGATTAGATTCCTGTATCTAGCCAGGGCACATATGAAGAGTTTGAATATTCGATTCCTGTATCCAGCCAGGGCATATCTGTAGACGACTAATTCCAGATTCGATTCCTGTATCTAGCCAGGGCATATATGTGAGCAACCGATTGTAGACTCGACACCTGTATCTAGCCAGGGCATGTCTACATGAAGAGATTGAAGATCAACACTTGTAACAAGCCAGGAAAACATCTGTCTTTCTCAAAATAAACAAGTTCTCGCTAAGGAATCTCTTATGCGATCAACACTTCCAAATGGCATCTATAAGCCCATTCCCGACAAGGTTCTGTCACACCTTCAGATGGCATCTATAAGCCCATCTCCATATCCAGCATCTCTCCAAATGGCATCTATAAGCCCATTCTCGACATCACATTTGCTGATACTACAACATGCGAGTGCAAATTTCCGGGCACTCTAGTGTCCAATCTCCTTTTACCCTCGAGTCACGAAAGGCAAACTTGCCAATTTAACTCTTCAGGTTCAAGAAGATTGAACAGGGGCAACTGTTGTACCCCAAAATTTGCCCTCCCATTTCCTCAACATTTTCTCATCACAAGACCCTTGGAGCTCAAGATCCAGTTAGGGTTTCCTCTGCTCAAGACTTCTCCTTGCACTGTTGACCCAAATTAGGGTTTGTGTTTGCACAAAGATATCTTGACCTAAAATTCCTAAGATGACTTTCATGCTTCATGTTGGACTCCCAAGTTTATCCATACCAAGTTTCAAGTCTTGATTCCAAATTTTGCCCAATCAATTGGACAGTTGACCTAGAAATCAACTATATTGGGGAAAAAGTCAATTGTGGCCAATTGACAGTCAAATCTCATGAAAATTGACCCACATCAACATTATGAACTCACATGGACCATTTGATCAAGTTTGGATCATAATTCCACAAGAAATTTGATCAGATCACCAAAAGGGCAAAATGGTCATTTTTAGGGTTTTGACTGCACAAAGGCAATTTTTGACTGTTTGACCTAGCCAATGGCAAACCAAACTCACATATGGACTCAAGGACCCCATGTAATTGTCTTGACATACTCAACAAGTTCAAAAGATCCCAAATGCACAAGATTGACAGTTGAATTTCCCAGTCAATTGATCAATTTTGACTGTATACTGAAAAGTCAAACTTTGACTTTTTGGTCAAAATCAAGTATCAAGATTCATTTTTCATCAAAACATGCCAAATCATGAAACTTGTTCATCAAGAAATCGAGAATTGCAAATTAGGGTTTGAAATGAAGATTTTTCATAACTTAGAATTTTTCTAAGTTATGAAAAACCCTAATTTTTTCCTAACTTTGCCCCACTTTCTCACCAAGATTCATTTGGATTCAAGCAAAAGTCAAAACATGAAAGTTGTAGTCCATTGCAAAATCTACAACTTTGATTCACAAAGTTTTCCCAAAAGAAGCTTGTATCTCAAGTTACAATTTTTGGAACAAGGGTACCAAACCATTCTTAACTTAGAGAAATTTTGAACCATTTTAGGCAGGATTTTTGCCTAACTTCAAGACCATTTTTCACATGCTTCCACTTGGAATTTAAATTTTTATTTCAAATATGGATTGTATTACATATTACAAGCTTTCCAAAATGTCCAAGAACTCATCAAACAACCTCATGGTTAGGGAGAATCGAATTTGGCAAGTTGGGAAAAACTCACTTTTGTTATGACCAATTTACATGTTCATACACTTAGGCAATTTTGAACTCAGCTTGCATTTCTTGATTACAGGTCCTATATCCCATTTACACTCATAAATTTAATGCTAACTCATTGTGCCAAGACCATATTTTATGTGTTCAAGCATTACATAAAGGTTTAGTCCCAAAATAGAAAAAGCATAATGTCCATTTTTGCAAAAGTAGAACTTTATGTCAATTAGCAATCCAAGCAAGTACAGTGCAAATCCTTTTGGCACAAGTTTATGAACAAAACACACTGATCAAGGGGAAGGTTAGCAGCACATTAGGGGGGCCTCTATCAGTCTAAAACTCAAGTGGACACTTTGTTGCTTAAAGTTGAAGAAACATAGCATAACAAGACACAACTCTCATTCCTGTGAACCAGAGCTTAAGCAAAGTTATCAAACACTTTCCAATCATCAACCCTAAGCTAAAACACGAGCCAACCATCTCCATTGCCTTCTCAAACACAGAATCACCCTCAAACTGCCCAAACAGGGTACCTGCTGCAGATTGAGTTCCATAGCTCAATCCTTTCATGCATTCTTGCTAAAATCACTTCAAACACATCCCACATCATCCCTTGAAACTATTCCAAGCCTCAAACACGACCTGTAACACTCCCAATCAACATCACCATTTTCATTTTTCTGTTTTGCAGTTGAAGTTCCATAACACGATTCTCTTGGTTTCCAAACAAAGTAAAGCTTGGAATAGCATCCCTAGACATCAAGGAAGTTGTACCAATCATCACCTTGCATTGAAAACACCTCCATCATCAGATACGATTCTAACTGAACAGGTAAGTTCATGGACTTCTATCTCTCTATCCAGGCATTGTTAGCTTTAGGTTTGTGAAGAAATTATGTCACATTCATAGCCCTGAACATGCCCATATAATTAGTTTTCATTTATGTTATGTGTGCTATGAGAATTTGATGTCTGAACTTGGAACAAAAACTAGGTCAAGAATTGGGGGAGAAGAAATTCTCTCTCATTTCTGAGAGTTAAATCATGTTCTTTATATGTATGAACTCGTGAGAAGATGCTTGACATTTTTTATGTTGTGAGTTTTCATTAAAAGTCCAGGAATCAGGATGTTTGAATCCATGTACAAAGCGCGCGCTTTTTGAACAAGGTTTGCTGGAGGTTGAAGAAGATAGGTTCTGGGCTGGGCCTGGAATGTTTTTCCTTTTCACACCATGTTTTTACTTTTGAACCCCCCTGGCCCATTTTGATTTTTACTTATCATTTTCCATTTTTTCCTTTTGATTTTATTTCTATATTTTTATTTAAGTATGAAAAAATATAAAAATCATTTTTTCCACATTTTTTTGCATTTATTTTGATATTTATTAGTCTTTATTTAGTTTTGTACATAAATAATATATAAATACTATTATTTAAAATAACTAAAAAAAATAATGCAAACACATTTATTTTCTAATTTTTATTTTATTCTATCTTCTAAAAATATTTTATATAAAATATACTTTTTTTTTATAAATATTAAATATTATTATTTTGTATATATAATATATATTTAGTAAATAATACAAATACATATATATTTATTAGAATATTTAGGACAAAAATACAAAATATATTCATTTTTATTCTTATTAATATTTAATATTAAAAATACCTTTTTTACAAATATACTTCATTTTTATTTTATTTTTGTACATAACTAATAGATATTGTACATATTAAATAATTAATATCTTTTTATTTAATAAATTAGGGTTTTGCCCTAAATACATAAAAACTCCCAAAAAATTATACTTTTTATTTTGTTTATTTGACATATAAAAAACACTTTTTTTCATACATATAAAAAACATTTTTTGCATCTTGCATATTTATTCCATTTTTATTTAATTGTTGTATATTAAATAATTTGTATAATTCCCAATTTGATGTAATAGTCTAGGTTTAAATTCCTTGTCAAAATACCCCCATTTGAACATTTGTACCCCTCTTCCCATATATTGTGTTGTAATAACTTAGGAACTTTATTTTTCGCACTTTAATGCTTTCTAATTATACCATGCTAGAATTAGGGTTTGTATGCAAATCAATTAACCAAAATAGTTTGACCTAATTTCAAGATAAACAAGCATGAAAATGGACAACACTAATCACACTTGCACCCCTAGGGTATTCCACTTGTTGCCTTCAATAATGGGCCATATTGCATGTTAGGTTTCTTTGGGCAAAACAAAAACAATCAAAATGATCATAGTCCCTCGATGACACTTTCGAAAGTTGCCTAAAAAATGATCAAGTCCCTCCAAGGAAAAATTGCCCAAAGATACTTGGCACCATTACAATTATGGTTTAAACGATGACCCGCACCCGTCCCTTTCACATCCTAACACAAGATTGTCCACCAAATACAATGGTGGAACAAAATTGTTAAAAGGGTTAAAAACATAGGAGAAATCTTTGAGAAATTTAGGAGTAGACAAACTCTTAGTTACTTGAATCAAACTTGCAAAACAAAACACTTGCCTATTTTCAAACCACACATCACTACACTTTCAAAAACAACTTTAAAAAACAAACGCAAAACCCAAGTCAGTTCTCCCACCGTATCACAGGTGCGATGGTTGGGTTGAATTCGTCTGGCTTTGACGAATTCAACCATAGGCGTTATGTGGTCCAATTTTCCTCATGCTGTGAAGCCCCAAATTAGAAGCTTCGAAACCCTAGCATTCTCCAATGGCAGTTTTCGTTTTAGGGCACCATAATCAAATTAAACTATATCAAAAGCTTCAGAATGATGTTAGCAATGCAAAGCAATAATTAAAACATGTTAATGATGCATAAAACTTGAGTTTCAATTATGGAAAAGAATGGTGAACCGTGTGACTGTTTGAGGTGATTCTTTGAGTGTTAAGGCTCGTTCTTGATTGCAAATCGTTCCTGGGAATGTCAGCAATGTGTTTGAATCAAGAAAAGGGTTTGAATTGTGCTGGAAGGTTGATTTCAGTTTTCAACTTTTCTTCAAGTTTTGGAATTTGGTTTATGGTGTTTGATAGCAGCTTGCCCGTGAATGATTTTAGGTTTTTCTTCAGTACATATAGTAGAATGAAAACTAGGGTAAATCTTGGTCAAGAATCCATTGTATTCATGTTTTGCATCTTTGATTTCAATCAAATCTTTTTCAACCTTTTTGATTGATAAACCTTGCCAATCATGGAGATTTTGATGTCCTTGATGTGTACACGAATTGCCAGTTTGCCCTAAGTGTATTTTCATCACAAAAAGATTTGAAAAACATATCTTTTGAATTTTCCTACAATTAAAATCAATTAAATGAATTAATATTAATAAAAATTCAATTAATTAATTAAAAATAAGAAAATAAATCAATTTAAGCTTAATGGGTCGTGCATAGGCCTTGGGCAATGATTCAAGAAAGAATTTGAGGCCCATTAGCAAAAACAAGGTGTTTTAGGCAAAGTTGACTTTTGCAAATTCCCAAAAATTTCCCAACTTCTCCAATGCATATCTTGCTCAATTTTGAAGCTATGAACATGTTCTTGGACATTTTGGAAAGGTCTTTAAGTCCTCTAACCAATTCCTTTGGTCCCATGTCATTTCGATTCACCAATCTCAAGTTATGGTCTTTGACTTAAAGTGCCTTTTTGTTGACTTTTGAAATTGACCTATAATGTAGAAATTGATAACTTTTTGTGAGAGCATTTCTTGGACTTGGAATATGAAGATGAGTTGTAGGAAATGTCATCCCCTTCATAATGAGAATTGGATGGGATTTTTCTGATGAACCATTAAAGAGTTATGCCTTGGTCAAGTTACAATTGACTTTTCTGCTGTCCAAAAATAGAAACTTTTGCATCCTTGATGATTTTTGAGCCATGCTTGTGGAATCATGATCAAGAATTGATCAAATGATGTTTGTGGCTTCAAAATAATATGTTGACCAAAAATTTTAACTTTTGACTGTCAAATGACCATTTTACCCCTGCAGTTGACTGTGGAGCAATTAGGGCTTTTGACTGTGCAATTTGATGTTGTGAGCTCTGAAACTTGGCATGTAGATGCTTGAGGATATGTGTAGGCCTATGGGACTTGATTGGACCATTGAAAACCTCAAATTCACTGAAGGAACCAAAACCCTAGTTTTGCCTGGCTTAGGAGGCATTTGAACTGTGCAATCCTTGAGAGATTTTGAATCATTTGAAGGTTGATCTTGACAAATCTTGAAGAATATGGAGGGCAAATTTTGGGGTACAACAACAGTCAAAATTCATAATTTTTGATATAAATCAAAATTTTAAACCCATGTGTATCATTTGATCAAGTTTGGGCCACAATTCCTCAAGAAATTTGACCAAATCTCCAAAAGGGCAAAATGGTCAAAATTAGGGTTTTGAGTGGGAAAGGGCAATTTCTGATTTTTGACCTAGCAAATGGTCAATTGGTTTAAGGATGGCTGAAACTCCCAACTCAAGTAAAGTTGTAAGCTTCATTTTTGAAAATGGTGGATGGTGATGGAGAGATTACAGTCAGGAAATAGGGCCTTGGATCACTTGTATATGAAGTAGGTAAAGTGTTTGTATGATTAAAACCCAATACGCACGAGTGGCTTTGGAGATGGCTATGTGAAACTCAAAATTGTCAAGTTGTGGCAGATTTTGAATTGCAGAGTGCTTGGGAGTGTTTTAAGGTGCTTGAGCTCGTGTATTATGTTGCAATAGACTTGCGTATATGTATGGAAAAGGTTAAAGATCAATTGCACTCAAGGTTTTTGAGTTCTAGTCTTTTGGCTCTATAACTTGCTTTTGAAGAAAAGTGAGAAGACAAGTCTCAAAGTGTTGTACAAGCATGATCTGAGTTGGTAGAGGCCTTAGACATGTTGCTTTTGGTTTTGACTTTACTTGTGTGCAGAGAAAACAATTGAGAGGCTCAAGAAGTTGACAATTGCAAAAGTAATGCTTTATCAAAATGGAAATGACAACTTTGTGCCATAAATGGAAAATCATTTTGGACAAAGCTTCAAACACTTGGATAAGGGCATAATAAGTTGTGTAAACCATTAATTATGGAGTGAAAAACAAGTTTAAGGCCTGAAAAATGAGGATTATGCAGCATGGCTATGGATTTGGTTCATGTTCATCACAAAATATGTCTTGCAAAACAAGTTTGAAACCCTAACTTCTTGCCTTCGATTCTCTTAGCTCAAGTATGGTCTTGATGAGTTCTTGGACATTTTGTAAAGCTTGTAACATCCCCTACAACCTTCATGTTTGAAATTTTTTAAGATTCAATTTGGAACTAGGTGAAAAGTTTCCATGAAGTTAGGTTAAAATCCTGACTAAAATACTCAAAATTTCACTAAATATTTAGTTTCATGGATATTTCTTCATAAATTCATAACTTGAAATCCAATAATTTTTATAAAAAGTTCTGCTCTAAAATGTTTTAGATCTCATTGATATCTACAACTTTCATGTTTGAAGTTTTCCTTGAATCATCTTGCATCATGGTGGAAATTTGGCACAAAGTTATGAAAAAATGTTAACTTTCTAACACTTAGAAAAATTTGTAAGTCTTAGAATTTTAACTTTTCAAAGATAATTTTGACTTTTCAATTTCTTGATGAACAAGTTTCATATTTTTACATGTCTTAATGAAATATTATTTTTGAAACTTGATTTTGACCAAAAAGTCAAAGTTTGACTTTTCAGTGTACAATTGACTTTTCATCAGTTGACTAAAATTCATCTGTCAATTCAATGATCTTGATAGGTGATTTGAACCATGAAATTAGGTCAAGATGGTGCATTTTAATCCTTGAGATCATGTCTCAAACCACTAATTCATTTTCTTGGTCAAAAGTCAAGAACTGAGCCTTCTCAATCAAAACCCTAATTTTGACCATTTTGCCCTTTTGGTGTTTTGATCAAATTTCTTTGAGGAATTATGATTAAAACTTGATAAATTGACATATATTTGTTCATAGTGTTGATATGGATCAAAATTTATGAAGTTTGAATGCAAATTGACCACAATTGACTTTTCCCTAATACAACTGATTTTAGGTCAACTGATCAACTGACTGAGCAAAAATGTGATCCAAAGCTTGAAACTTGACATGAGCAATCTTGGGGATCCAAAATGATCCATGAAAGTAATATAAGGCATTAGAAGTTCAATTATCTTTGTACAAACTCAAACCCTAATTTTGAGTTGTCAATGTTTGAGGAGGTGTCTTGAGCTGATCAAACCTTGTGTAGTCTTGAATCAATGGAGATCTTATGAGAGATTTCTTGAGAAATGAGAGGGAAAATTTTGGGGTACAACAGTAGTTGTTCAGGTTGTTGATTTAAAATATTAATTTATTTTGATGTTGGTTCATCCAAAGCTTTAAAGTGTTATGTATCCATGTTGAATGCAATGGTTTTTAAGTTGAATTTGTGGCATCCTGATTCAGTTGTATAAGTTTTTGTAACTCTGGTCTTATTATAATTGTTGGGTAGAATTGAGGTATTACAAAGTTGGTATCAGAGCAAGTAGGTATGTCCGACTAAGTTATCGAGTCGTAGTTTAATAATCGAGTATTGTTAATTTGAGTTCCAACCATTGTTTATGTTATAGAGATAAATTGAGATGGATGGAAGGAATGATGTTGCACTTGTTGCTGCTTTAGAAGCAATGGCGCATGCTATGGAGAATCAGCCGAACGCTGGCGAGAATGCTGGATCTCGTAGTTTGGCGACTTTCCAGAGGGAGAATCCGCCTATGTTCAAGGGAAAGTATGATCTTGACAGAGCGCTGGATTGGTTGAAAGAGATTGAGAGAATCTTCCGTGTGATGGACTGCACTCCAGCGCAGAAGGTTCGGTATGGTACCCATATGCTAGCAGTCAAGGCTGATGACTGGTGGCTTAAGACGTGTCAGAGGTTAGAAGCTGCAGGTGAAAATGTTACTTGGGTTGTGTTCCGTAGAGAATTTATGAGGAAGTATTTTGTTGAAGACGTTCGTGGTAAGAAGGAAATCTAGTTTCTTGAGCTGAAGCAATGAAGTATGTCGGTTGTAGAGTATGCTGCCAAGTTTTCTGAGTTGGCTAAGTTTTATTCGCACTATAGTGAGGCAAATGCTGAGTTTTCGAAGTGCATCGAGTTTGAGAACGGGTTGCGCCCAGAGATCAAGAAGGCAGTGGGATACCAAAAGATCTGTGTCTTTGCTGATTTGGTTGATAGTTGTAGAATTTATGAAGAGGATAATAATGCTCATTAAAAGATTATCAGTGAGAAGAGGGGTAAACACCAATAGAATCGTGGTAAGCCTTATGATGCCCCGGCCGATAAAGGTAAAAAGAAAGCTGCTCAGGGTCAGAGGACTAGTGGAGGAGATGCTCCTGCAGGTGTGGTTTGTTTCAAATGTGGAAAACCTGAGCATAAGAGTAATGTGTGTACTGCTGAGGTGAAGAGGTGTTTTCGTTGTGGTAAGAATGAACATGTTGTATATGAGTGCAAGCATAAGGAGGTGATTTGCTTCAACTATGGTGAAGAAGGACACGTTGGTAGTCAGTGCCAAAAATCGAAGAAGGCACAAACCAGTGGAAAAGTGTTCGCTTTGGCTGAGAGTCAGACAATGAATGAGGACAGACTCATCAGAGGTACATGTTTAATTAATAATACTCCTTTAATTACTATTATTGATACCAATTCTAATCATTGCTTTATTTCCACTGATTGTGTTGAAAGATTGAGCCTTATGTTGTCTTCTTTGAATAGGGAGATGGTCGTCGACACTCCATCCAAGGGGTCGGTGACTACTTCTTTTGTGTGTTTAAAATGCCCTTTGTCGATTTTCGACAGAGACTTTGTTGTTGATTTAGTTTGTTTGCCTTTAAGAAGGTTGGATGTGATTATGGGTATGAACTGGTTAGAGCATAACTATGTTCATATTAATTGTTATAACAAGTCTGTGAGGTTTTATACTCTTGAGGAAGAGGAAGATAGTTTGTTGTCTGCTAGACAGTTGAGGGAGTTTATGCAAGAAGAAGCTCAGATGTTTTCGTTGATGGTGTCGCTATTTATCTAGAATCAAGCTATAATTAAGGAATTAAAGGTGGTTTGTGAATTTCTTAAAGTTTTCCCCGATGAAATTCCTGATGTACCTCCAGAGAGAGAAGTTTAATTTGCTATTGATCTTGTACCTAGTACCAGACCTATGTCTATGGCACTATACATGATGTCTGCATCTAAATTGCCAGAGTTAAAGAAGCAATTGGAAGAGTTACTTGAAAAGAAGTTTGTGAGACCAAGTGTATCACCATAGGGAGCTCCAGTGTTTCTAGTAAAGAATAAAGATGGAAGTATGTGGCTTTGTGTTGATTATAGGCAGTTGAAAAATAACGATTAAGAACAAGTGTCCGCTTCCAAGAATAGATGACTTGATGGATCAATTGGTGGATGCTCGTG
Source organism: Vicia faba (assembly GCA_948472305.1). Classification (NCBI taxonomy): domain Eukaryota; kingdom Viridiplantae; phylum Streptophyta; class Magnoliopsida; order Fabales; family Fabaceae; genus Vicia; species Vicia faba. The sequence continues at coordinate 522,838,508 of OX451740.1, read as the reverse complement.
TGTTCAGTAAGATTGATTTGAGGTCGGGTTATCATCAGATTAAAGTGAAGGATGAAGATATTCAAAAGATGACTTTCAGAACGCGTTATGGACATTATGAGTATTCGGTGATGCCTTTCGGTGTTACTAACACGCCAGGAGTATTCATGGAATACGTGAATCGTATCTTTCATACTTATTTGGATCGATTTTTAGTGGTGTTCATTATTGATATTTTGATTTACTCTAAGTCGGAACAAGAGCATGCAGAGCACTTAAGAATAGTATTGCAAGTCTTGAAAGAGAAGAAGTCGTATGCAAAGCTGTCTAAGTGTGAACTATGGTTGAAGGAGGTTAGTTTTCTTGGTCATGTGATCTCAGGTTGTGGCATTGCTGTAGATCCATCAAAAGTATATGATATGTTGCAATGGGAAACTCCGAAGTCAGGTACCGAGATTATAAGCTTTTTTGGATTAGCTGGTTATTATAGAAGGTTTATCGAAGGTTTCTCTAAGTTGGAACTTCGTTGACTAAGTTGACTTGTAAAGGTAGAGCTTTTGTGTGGGATATCCATTGTTAAGAAAGTTTTATGGAATTGAAGAAAAGATTGACGTCAACTCCGATTTTGACGTTACCTAATCCAAGAGAGCCTTTTGTGGTATATTGTGATGCTTCTAAGATGGGTTTAGGAGGTGCGCTTATGCAGAATGAGAAGGTAGTTGCTTATGCATCAAGGCAGTTGAGGACTCATGAGAAGAACTATCCTACGCACGATTTAGAGCTTGTTGCAGTTGTTTTTGTATTGAAAATTTGGAGGCATTATCTTTATGGTTCTAGATTTGAAGCGTTTAGTGACCATAAGAGCTTAAAGTATTTATTCGATCAGAAGGAGTTGAATATGAGGCAACGAAGATGGTTAGAATTGTTAAAGGATTGTGATTTTGGTTTGAATTATCATCCAGGAAAAGCGAATGTGGTAGCTGATGCATTGAGTCTAAAGACTTTACATATGTCAGCAATGATGGTTAAAGAGTTGGAATTAATTAAACAATTCAAAGATATGAGCTTAGTTTGCGAAGTGACACTACGAAGCGTTATGTTAGGAATATTGAAGATTAATAATGATTTTCTGGATAGTATCAGAGAAGCTCAGAAGTTAGATGTGAAGCTAGTAGATTCGATGGTTGGGATCGATCAGTCTGAGAATAGTGATTTTAAGTTAGATGTGCAAGGTGTGTTGAGATTTCATAATTAGATTTGTATTCTCGATGATGCGGAGATGAAGAAAGTGATCCTTGAAGAGAGTCATATAAGTAAGCTAAGTATTCATCCAGGAGCTACAAAGATGTATCAGGATTTGAAGAATTTGTTTTGGTGGTTGGGGATGAAGAATGATGTGGCTCGGTTTGTGTATGCATGTTTAACTTGTTAGAAGTCGAAAGTTGAACATCAGAAGCCTGCAGGGTTGATGCAACCGTTAGAAATTCTAGAATGGAAATGGGATAGCATTTCGATGGACTTTGTGATGGGATTACCTAATACTCCAAGAGGACATGATTCAATTTGGGTAATTATTGATAGGCTTACGAAGTCGACTCATTTTATTCCTATTAACATCAGTTTTGAAGTGTCGAAGTTGGCTGAGATTTACACCAGCGTAATTGTGAAGCTGCATGGTGTTCCTTTATGTATTGTGTCGGATAGAGATCTGAGGGTTACTTCTGGTTTTTGGAAGAGTTTGTAAGAGGCGTTGGGTTCTAAGTTGAGGTTGATTTCGGCGTATCATCCTCAGACGGATGGTCAGACAGAAAGGACTATTCAATCGTTGAGAGCATGTGTTCTTGAGCAGGGAGGTTCGTGGGATACTTATCTTCCATTAATATAGTTCACTTATAATAACAGTTACCATTCTAGTATTGTAATGACACCTTTTGAAGCATTGTATGGTCGGAGATGTAGAACTCCTTTATATTGGCATGAATCTGGAGAAAGTGTAGTACTTGGACCTGAACTTGTTCGTGAGACTGCTGAGAAGGTGAAGTTGATTCAAGAAAATATGAAAGCTTCCTAAACTTGACAGAAGAGTTAACATGACAAGCGAAGGAAGGACTTAGAATTTCAAGCAGGTGATCATGTGTTTTTGAGAGTTACGCTTGTAACTGGTGTTGGGAAAGCATTGAAGTCTAAGAAGCTCACTTCTCGTTTTATTGGTCCGTATCAGATTTCGGAAAGAGTTGGAAATGTTGCTTATAGATTGGCTTTACCGCCTCATCTTTGAAATTTGCATGATGTGTTTCATGTGTCACAACTCCGGAAGTATATTTCATATCCATCTCATGTGATTCATATGGATGATATGCAAGTACGGGATAATCTTACTGTGAAGACGATGCCTGCATAGATCGCAGATCGTGAAATGAAGACTCTAAGAGGGAAGTATATTGCTTTGGTGAAATTAGTTTGGTTAGGAGATGCCGGAGAAAGTATGACTTGGGAGTTGGAAAGCAAGATGCGAGACTCCTATCCTGAGTTGTTTGAATGAGGTAAATTTTTGAGGACGAAAATATTCTAAGTGGGGGAGAGTTGTAACACTCGTTAATTTGATTAATTATTTAATTAAATTATATTTTCCGATTATTTGTGATGTTGCGAGATGTTAAGAATTATTGGTAAAAGTTGTTGGATTATTATTATTAATTAATTAATTAGTTGATTAATAATAATTCTTATGTTGGGATTAATGAAATATTATTTAAGTAATGGATTGATTAAGTGGTAGAAATATTATAGTATTAATTTATTAGAAATAAGAATAGAATTAGTAATGGGCTTATGTTATGGCGTCAAGAAGTAAAAGTGAGGTGTCGCATTTAGGCCCAATTGGATTTATTTGGACTAATAGAATAATACTATATTATTATTAGAAATAAGAGAGGAAGAGAAGTTAGTTATCAGTAAGAAGAGGAATACAGGGTTTTTGGAAAAAGAGAGGGATACGTGAAATTGAACCAAGAGGCCAAGAGGAGATTCAATCGGAGACCCATAGAGTTGCCTTCAAGCCAAACCAGGTAAGAGTGGGGTTTCTTATCCTATGATGGGGCTTATGAGAAATAGTATGTGGGGATTTAAGGTGTAAAGTTATTATTGATTGTGTTCGTTTGTGGAAATTTATGTTAGGAATTAATTAGTGTTGGTTATTGGTGAAATTTCATGTTCCGGTGTATACGTTGGTTAGTCTGTGAATCGAATGAAATTGGAGAAGTAACATGGGTGTGACGATCAGTAGGGAAAGATTGTTGTTGGATGCTGGTTGGCACCATTGAGGAGGAAGACGCGACGATCGGTAGGCTATGGAAAGGTTATTGTTGTTGGATGTCGGTTGGCAGGAGGAAGGCGTGAGTGGAGAGTGCCGTTCGGCACTGTGTTTGAGGGAAAAGTTGTGCCGCTAGGCACATTGTAGTGTGACATTAGGCACAATTCTTTTCATGGCAGGAACTGTAGCTTAGCAATATGTTTATATAATTTCAGTAGTATGTTAGCAGAAGGAACATTAATAGAAGTAGTCTATATGTCACTAATCTTAATTTACTAGTTTCAACATAATTTTAACGGCCTGTAGTAATAAGACAAAGTTGGAAATAGTTAGTAAAGTTGCAGTAACTGTTTTGGAGGATTAATTAAATAGTAGAAATTAATAGTTACCCAATAAGTAAATTGGTGGTATAATTTGAGAATTTTCAAAGTAATGAGATTAGTAGCAGAAAACATAGTGACCATTGGTATATTTTAGAAGAGAATAATAGTAGATAAATTGAAGTGTTTAGTAGTAGAATAATCCATAAAAACGAAGAATTAATACATAGAGATTTATGGGAGTGTTTTGGAAACGACTATCATGTTTGTATTTTCCTTTGTGATGTATATTGATGCTATGATGTTGCGAATATTTTGTGATAATGCAAAGTTGAAGGAATTGTTATGATGAAGATTTACCTCTATTAATTGGTAATATCAGTGATATAGGCGTATGCCTTGCGACGATATTTTGTTGTTGACGATTGTGATATGGGATATCATGTTCATCGAGTCACATTAATTTGCATACTTTGTGATGGCCTGGATTGGCAAAATAGCGATGAAGGCTTATGCCTTGTTTGAATGCCTCTAATAATTGACAATTGGAGATGGGGGCTAAAGCCATGTTGGTACCACATGCATCTGCACAATTGTGTCTCATCGGGTCTTGCATAAGTAATAATGATGTGAATTGTGATGATTTAAGTTGTGATTAAAACAAGTGAGGTTTGTGAAAAGATGTATTGTGAAGGGCATGACAATGTTGATATTTGCAATATGATGTTTTTATATTCCTGAATTCTAATATCTGATTTATCATGCGCCCACTTATACGATTTGAGAATCTCACCCTTTCTATTTGAATGTTACCCTTATGTTGGTAACGTGCAGGTAATCCATAATGAAGGTGGTTGACCTTCAGTAGTTCGAGTCGGTGTCATTGCTCTGATACGTAACACTTGGGGGGATGAATTCTAGTTGCTTTAGTATTTGTTATTTCAGTTGTTGAACTTTAAGTTGATTGTTGTTAAGTACTTGTTATTCAGAAGTTGCTTTCATGTTGGATAAAGATGTTATTATGATTCCGCTGCATAGTTGTTCAAGTTGTTGATTTAAAAGATTAACTTATTTTGATGTTGGTTCGTCCCAAGCTTTAAAGTGTTATGTATCCATGTTGAATGCAATGGTTTTTAAGTTGAATTTGTGGCATCCTGATTCAGTTGTGTTATACCCCAAAATTTGCCCTCCCTTTTTCACAAGAAATCACAACCCCAGGGTTTTCTCTGATTTTTGAGATTGGCTCAAGAATCGGTCAAATAGACTTTTCTTTATCAGTCAATCCAGAATTAGGGTTTTTTCGCTCGCGTTTCTCAGAAGGAACTGAATCCTCAGAAATTCAGTTAACTGTTACATTATTTTCACGCTTGTTCAAGATTACTGGTTGTTTCTCAAAACCCATTTATCTGGGATAAGAGCTTAGACTTTTGTTTGGAGCATTAAGGCATCTGCTTGATTATTTGGAGTAAAAGGTTTATCGCTTATTGGAATGCTTTGTTTGTTTAAACTGTACAATGCGTGTGTTAACTGGAACACCGTGCGTATTGTGAGTAATGCAAGGTTACGAGACTGCAAAAGTTTGTTGATTATTTATTTTATTTGAATTAAAATTATTGGGATACGGTTCCAATTATTTTGATTTAAGAGTTTTAAATAATTAAATAAACAATGCAAAAAAAGATTGGAAGATATTTGGATAAAAACCTTTTTTATTATTTTCAGATATTGTTACAAAATTTATCGGAATATTGTAAATTTACAACTTACGGTATTTACAATAATATTTGTTTACAATAAATGAAAAAATAATAAACCTAAGCCTAATCTCCTAAAATCTTTGGCTTCTACTGCTTCTACTATTATCCAATATGCATCCACCTGAAAAGAGAAGAAAGAAAAGAAAATCAGCACAAGAATTTTTAAGTGAAAAGAAAAATAATCATCATTAAAATTGGCCGTCTAGAATCAGATTGCCTATTTTCGTCACGCTTTATTTTTCTCTCTGCAAATCACAAGAAGATCGCTCTTCTCGGTTCACAAAGAGAAAGATAAAATATATAAAATGCAAGCATGTCAAACTAGATGCAAAAACATGGGTCAAGTACAAAAAGTTCCAAGCTGCATTAACCAAGCAAACTGAATTACAAACTAAGTGCCAAGTTGCATTAACCAAGCAAACTGTACTACAAATTCAAAGAGACAAACAGGCGCCAAAACTGCCAAGGTAAGTCAAGCAAATGAATAACACAGCAGCAAGCAAAGTCTCATATTCAGCTACAGTACAAAATTGCCCAAAACCAAGTTATAAGACAGATTTGATAAAAATGATAATGCAACATGAAAACAGCAATACAGCAGACAAAAAGCAAGATAGCAGGAAGTAATTTGCTTGACAAGTCAAAACTTGTCAAAGATGCTTTCATCATTTTCTAGACAGCCCAATTTTTCAGAATAAAAATATAATAAGCAATTTAGAATGCTTATGGAGAGAGAGAAAGAGAGAACCAGAAAAAGTTTGCAGTTTTGGCAAAAGCAGGCTATTGTTCAAGACAGTAAGAGAACACAAAAGATATAAAAGAGCAAGACTGCATAACAGTCCAGGAGGATAAAGAGAAAATTTGCTAAACCTGTTTGTAAACTAAAACCTACAGTTTTCAAAAACTACAAAACAACAAGCTCAACAAACATACAGAAAAAACCATAAAACTGCAATTTACTCACAAGCCTACAAGCCTGTAAAACAAACCTGCTTACCAAAAACTTCACAACTATGACAATAACAAGCAAACTTGTTTAAACTGCATAGCCTGCCTTCCAAAGCAAAACTGTAAGCACAAACATGTAAACTCACAAATCTGCAAGAAACTGCAGCTTAAGCCACAAACTGCAACTCAGTTCAAGCCTGCTTCCAAAACCCAAACTCTCAAAACCAAAACAAAAGCTTGTTTCAAAAAACCAATGCAATAACCTGCATCTCAAACACCAGAAGCAAGTCTGCTTCCAAATCCCAAACACAAACAAATTGCAAACCTTTCAAAAGCTCAAAACCAATGGCAAACCTGTAAGTCCAAAACAAGCCTGTTTCCAAACTTATCCAAAGTTCAAAACCAATGACAAACCTGTGAAACTAACAGCACAAGTCCAGGCCAAACACACAAGTCCAGGCTAAACATACTGTCCAAGCCAAAACTATCATCAACTCAAATCAAGCCAACAGAAACATATCAAAAAAGAAAAGTTCAGAATACATTTTCAACATCAACTCAAGTTAAAACAACCAAATCAACAAAAAGCAAATCTCAGAATATCATCATCATCGATATCTATATCAAAACCAGAAAGGGGAAGAGATTCAGAAGCAAGAGGGTTTTCAGAACAAAATCATCATCAAACATCAATAAAAGTCCAAACAACAAGCAGTTCTCAGAGCAGTCTCATCATCAAACGATTCAAAGAGAAGTCAAAAGATACAAAAATACCAGAAAGGCAGTCATCTTCATCTTCCCTCCGCCTGGCCACCAAGGAGCGCCACCGGTCTCACGCCTCTCTCTCTTCTTAGGTTTTCAACCCAAAAAAACGCCAAAGGTATAGTCTCCTTCCCTCAAATTTTCGCTGCATCTCACAACATAAACATCAAAAATTAAAATATTGCAAACGATAAACATGCAAGAATCAAGCATTGAAACTGTAAAAAACCTAACAAGATAAAATTTGTACCGTTCAAGCACAATCAACGTGGACCGCTGTGAAGACGAGAGAGAGGGGAGGCAACGCTCCGGTGGCCAAGGCAGGAGAGGAGGAATCAGTTGTTCATAGGTTTGAGAAAGACGAAGAGAAACGAAGAAGATGAGAGGAGCGGAACTGTTGAAGCAAGACTGTAAACCCTAATTTCTAACCAACTGAATTAACTCCAAAATATTGTTACAACATTCCTAATGGGCCTTCGCCCCAAACAAGTGCCTAAAGCCCAAGTATTTTAGCCAGTGCATCCCCCTTTCAATCTAATTCTTGTTTTTATCTGGACCATAATCCTAAGCCCATACCTTTCTTTCAAGACTAATATTTTTTACTTTCTTTCTTTTAAGTTAATACAAATACTAATTTTGGCTTTATTTTTTTAGTTAAAATTTTTATAAATTTTGTTTATAATAAAATACAAAAAAGAACATTCAGTTTAATTTAAATAATTTTTGGTTTTCCTTGAAACTAGTTATTGGTTAATAAAAATGTGTAAATAATAGAAGATTTAATTTAATTATTTTTATTTCTTTAATTTTTTTCTTTACATAATCAATAAAAAACACAAAAAAACAATAATAATAAATACTTAATCTTTCACTAGGTTAAATTTTGTTTGTTCATTTGTAAATAACCACATGCATCTCATAATACTTTTGATTCTCTTTATTTTTACGTTTTGTTACAATTTGTTAATATTTGAATTGCGTCGATTCGATTTGGTTGTAACCCATAATATTTGGGACTTTATTCTGATAAGACTCATCCCCATTTGTAAATAATTTGTACCCCCATCCCCAGATACTCTTTTGTAATAGCTTAGAATTTAATTCTCGCACTTTATGCTTTTTAAATATGCCATGATTAGAGATTAGGGTTTGTATGTGAAAGTCTAAAATCGATCGCTAGATGACCTAATACAAAGACAAATGCATGAAAATCAATACACAATTCACACTTGCACCTCTAGGGTAACCTCGCTTATTGCCTCGAAAAATGCAATCATGTCCCTCGAGTATGAGACACTCTAGCAAATGCCCCTTCGATAAAAAAAGATCGTAGTCCCTCGATGTTGCCTATGATAAAACGATCTCGTCCCTTACAAAATTGCTAGAGTGTCTCACAAGTTGCCTTCAATGATTGTATACGATGACTCGCGCATGTCCCGTTAAACATCCTAACACAAGGTTGTTCACCAAATACAATGGTGAAACAACACTGTTAAAAAGGTTTAAAAACATAAGAAAGATCTTTGAGTAAAATAGGGTAGATAACTCTTAGTTACTTGATCAAAAATCTTGCAAAACATCCTTGCCATTTTCAAACACACTTCACAACACGACTTCAAAACAATTTCAACACAAATTTCAAAACATTGAAATATCTTTTCAAAAAGACACACACCTTTGTATATATTCAAACAATAATCATTACAAGGGTTGCCTAGACAAGGCATCTTTTTCAAAACATTTTCAAAACCACGCACACAAAGCACCATTTCAAACAATTGAAAAGCAAAGGCAAGTGATCTAAAACAAGTAACTAAGAGTCCATGGAAAATCATGGATGAAAAGGGTGCTAGCACCTTCCCTTTTCATAATCTACCCCCCGAACCCAAGAAAACATCTCAAAGGTCTTTCTTGTGCTTTTTGACCTTTCCTTTGGATAAAATAAAAAGTCGGTGGCGACTCTTGCTAAACCGAACAAGGGCGAACACAAACGCAAAATCCCTAGTCAGTTCTCTCACCGTATCACAAAATTGGCGACTCTGCTGGGGATATTTCTAAAAGTGGGGTTACCTTAGGTTTTTTTTAGATCACCTTTGCATGATTATCTTGTTTGCCTTGATTGCTTTACATTTGGTTCTATTGTTTGGGCTTGAAAATCCTCTACCCGGATTTGGGAAACATTCATAGTTAAATAGCAATACATTGTGGAAACTGTGCGGGGTATACCGACACAGTTGAAGCAATAGCTATATTAGTGCGACATATTTGTGGGTAGCGGTAGCCTTTGAGTCAATCAAAGAGAATACGGGGCCGCTGAGTGATGTCATGAAGCACTAATGAACTCTTAGAACCTTATTTGACCATCTTGGCCTTTTTTAGGGGTAGTGAGATGACCGACTTTGGTGCAGTCTAAAGTTGGTAGATACTCGATACTACACTCATTGAGGGTTGTTTTCTTGGAATATTTCGGTCGCCAGTTAAGTGGCTAAACCAAAACAATGAACACAGAAAATAACCCAGTGATATTGAGCTCCTTAGAACCCGGTTACTATTTATAGGACAGGTTGAGCCAACGAACTTCAAGAGGGTACTTACCTATGAAACCCCATGCAAGCCTGAAACTAGGATCTTGTGTGATTTGCTTGTACATATGCTTGTGCATACATCATGAACATCATGAAGCATCATTTGCATTCACTAACCATTTCAAGGGTTTGGATCTTCATCTTTGTTCCTGTTTTGTAGGTCATGGAATCTCTTCGCAGGAAAACAATTCAAGTCAACCTTGTGAGAATCCCTCCTCAACTCAAGGAGCTTACTTCCAGGATTCCGGAGAATTCTCCCCTCAGTGAAAGACATGGCAGACTTCTCAACTTGGTCAACTCCAACATTGAAGAAGACATGGTGAATGTCCTCTTCCAGTTCTTTGACCCCCTACACCATTGTTTCACATTCCCTGATTACCAACTAGTACCTACTTTGGAGGAATTTTCTCAACTCTTGAGGATTCCTATTCTTCATCAACTACCCTACAACGGTACGGAAAAAGAACCAAAGCCTGAAAATGTTGCTCAAGCCTTACACTTGCAACCATCTGATATTAAAGGTCATTGGGAAACCAGATGTGGTGTCAAGGGTTTCTTGGTAAAGTTTCTGTTTGAGAAGGCACAAGACTGCTGGAATTCTCTAGATCTACAAGCCTTTGAGGAGATTGTAGCACTACTCATCTATGGGTTGGTATTGTTCCCAAACCCTGATCAACTTATAGATGTGAATGCTGTCAAGATTTTCATGTCTCGGAATCCTGTGCCTACATTACTTGGGGACATCCTACACTCATTTTACACACGAACAATGAGGAAAAGAGGTGTTCTCATGTGTTGTACTCCTCTCCTAGCAAGATGGTTTATTTCTCACCTTCCACAACCAGTTTTGAAGAACGAGCAAGGTTTAAGGTGGTCACAACGGTTGATGACTCTCACACACTCTGATGTTCATTGGTGTTCTCAGTCCAGAGAAAATGTCATCATCATTGATCGTTGTGGGGAATTCCCTAATGTCCCACTACTTGGCATTAGGGGAGGCATTACCTACAACCCCTGTTTATCTCTAAGGCAGTTTGGATATGCTAGAAGAGATGGCCCTCATGATATGCTGATTCCTGACCTAGTTTTTGACTTCGACAACGATGTGCAAGGACTTCGACAAAGGTTCATCAGAGCTTGGAGGATGCCCAACAAGGTGGATAGTAAGACACTGGGGCACAAGAATTCCATCCCTCTTGAGCCTTACCTCAAGTGGGTACGAACACGCGCCTAGAGTCTTATGATGCCTTACCCCCACATTCTCCCCGTGATTAAAGAGCCTGTTAGGGAAGGAGAGGTTCCATACACCCTCCTACATCCAGACATGCCAACATCATTGGAAGAATTGCAAAAGAGTTGGATCCAACTTAAAGAAGAATGGAACACTTTTGAAGCCAACTTCTATGCCAGTGAGAAGAAGGTTTTGGAGCTTACCCGCCGACTTCACGAAGAGGAGACTCTTAACACTTACATCGCACCAAAGAGGATGCGCAATGTCTTTTTACCTTAAGAAACTTTGTAATATTTGGCCCATGGGGCATTTATGTACTGACAAATTTCTTCTTATTAATATGACGTGTGTTCTTTTGTCTTTGAATTTCTAAATCCTTGGATGCATTACATGAATAAACATATCATTCATCATATGCATAAATAAGTCTTCACACCAGGTTTCCTTATCTTTCTGCTGTTTATTTCAGCAAGATGGATATTGAGCAGACGGTCAAAGATCTGCAAGCACAAAATTCACAATTCCAACAACTCCTCATGACCTTGGAAAAAGGTCAAGAGGATCTTAAAGCACTGTTAGAGAAGAAAGAGCAGGAAAAAGGAAAAAAGAAAAAGAAAAGAATCGGGGTAGCTACGCTGGGAAGAAGATTTGAGAATGAAGTTAGGAGAGTTCTGGAGTTCCCCTCGACGTCTGACGAAGGGACCGACAAAGGAAAAGGAGTTGCGGTACCCTCTGAGTCTGAGGTTGAAGAGGAAGAAGTTGAAGAGGATGAAGATTATTTCGAGCAGCAGTACCCTCCTGCGGACGACAGGTATAAAAATCTGGAAGACCGGTTAGCAGCCATGGAAGTGCAAAGGGTTCCCGGACTGGATTTCGAAGAGTTGGGATTGATTGTTGGGATCGTCATTCCTCCCAAATTCAAAGTACCCACATTCGCTAAATACGATGGTCTGTCGTGTCCGAAGATGCACCTGAGATCGTATGTCAGAAAGATCCAACCCCACTCATCTGATAAAGACCTCTGGGTACACTTTTTCTAAGATAGTTTGTCTGGCACACAGTTAGACTAGTTCTATCAACTCGAGAGATCAGACGTACATAACTGGGAAGACTTGGCTGCTGCTTTCTACCGGCAATACCAATATAATGTTGATTTGGCGCCCACTCGTACTCAACTACAAAGTATAGGGATGGTTTCTAATGAAGGATTTAAAGAGTATGCCCAGAAGTGGCGTGATCTGGCTGGAAGGGTGCAGCCACCGTTGTCAGATAGAGAGCTAGTTGACATGTTTCTGGAGACCCTGTCTGGCCCTTTCTTCAATCATCTAATTGGGAGTTCCTCCACGGGATTCACTGAACTAATTTTGACTGGCGAAAGGGTCGAGGCCGGTATTAAAAGTGGTAAGATTCAGAAAGATGCCTCCGTGTCCACCACTGTGAAAAAGACCTTCCCATCTAAGAAGGAGAGTTCTGCTATTTACACCCAGAGAAATCGGGAAAGAGACGAACGTCGGCCAACAGTGGGGGCCGTATTAATTCAGAAGCCCGTATCAGACCGGCCTAGAAATAGTCAACTGAGGAATGATCAGCCCAGAACCTATCAGCAAAGGCCACCAAGGCAATATACCCCGATAAATATGACACTCGCTCAGATCCTTCCACATCTCCTAAAATTAAACCTTGCTAATTTGAGAGAGGCACCTAAGAATGCAAACACCACTTCTCCATATTATCAGCCCAATGCAAAATGTGCATGAAGGGGTGAAAAACACAAGAAGGGGGGGTTGAATTGTAAAACTGGAAACTTAAAGCAATTGACAAGATATTTTTATCCTGGTTCGTTTGATCTCAAACTACTCCAGTCCACCCGTCAAGGTGATTTCGCCTCTCTCCAACGAGGTCTTAATTCACTATATTCAACTGAATACAAATCTGCTTTAACAACTGCTAAAGCCTTCTTGATTCAAACCACAATCCGGTTTGTCAAGGCAACACTTTCTTACAAAGGTATAAAATAATGTGTGTGAATGTTTTCTACAAAACTATATCACAACTGTGATGTTTACACAAATGAAGCTTAGAAACTTAGAATGCTAAACGCTAATGGAGTATCAGAGTTTGTTGGTTTAGCAAAACTGGTAGATGAAGATTATTGTTCAGCTTTGTGCGTGTAGAGAGTTTGGAAGCATTAGCCATTATAATCTTCGAAGCTTGGTTTATATAGCACTTGAGAAGATGAACGTTGAAGCAAATATTCTTGATTCAATGCTAATAACAAGCTTTCCTTTTTGAGCAGATCTTGTCTGGAATGAAGCCGTTGGAATTGATTAGCGTTCAATGCACAGTACCGTTGCTTCTTCAATGCACGTTCTGGCTTGGCTCATTCTGATTCTGCTTCGCTGCTGATGAACTATTGATTCTGTATCAGAGTGTTTTACGCGCAGTTCTGTTCATCAAGCTTCAGCATGTACGTGAGTTGATCATCTGATCTTCACGTTCTGATTCAGCAACTTCTGATGCTGGTGTATCAAATCAAGTTCTGATGCTGATGAAGTGATCTTGCATATTTTAATCAGCATATCTGCAAGTCAGAGCATAGTATTTTTAGGCAGCATATAATTCAATCATGAAACATTTAAATACTATATCTTTTCACTTTGTTATCATCAAAACTCAAATATAGGGTACTAGATTCAAACATTGTTCTAACAATCTCCCCCTTTTTGATGATGACAAAAACTAGATATTTTAAATAAGAAATAACGTGAAAAGGTATCTAGGAGATGTTTCAGAGTTTAGAAGTAAGAAGAAATCAGAGTTAAGAGATACTCCCCCTGAGTTTGTTACTTCCCTTTGATATGCGTGTTCTTCAGGATCAGATCTTTTTCTATCTTTGAACATCAGAATAAGAGTCTTTGACTTATCAGAGAGCAGAGCTTCAGAGCTTTTCCTGTCAGAGCTTTGCTTCGGATCAGAGTGTTAGGACGATCAGAGCTTCATATATCAGAACTTCATATTTGATCAGAGCAACATGAGCTTCTACATTTTGATCAGAGCATCTAGCTTCTAATCTTCATTGTGCCTGTAGACTTAAAAGCAAAACAGAAAAACATTTCAAGTAATAGAGAGTTAGAATGTTTGAGAATTTCTGTCTAGTTAGCCGTTATTGATTTTAAATATCATTCTTGTTCTCCCCCTTTTTGTCAGCAATCAAAAAGTGCTGGTGATGTGCTAAAACGATTTAGATCAGAAAAACAAATTATATAAAAATAGTTCATGATCAGAGCAAAATAGCGTTACAAACATAGTCAAAACAAGACATCAGAAAATGAAGAAAACATAGAGAATGTCATGCATGAAAAAAAATTTAAGGTTGTGGGGGCATGCGTGAGAATAGGCTTTCCAGCATTGCTTGAATCTTTTCAGAAGTTTCATTCTGCTTCTGAACCATATTGACAACAGTGTCAATCTTGCTGTCCTGTACATTCATTCTTGCTTCCATCTTCTGATCATTCTCTTCCATCCGCTGCTGGAGACGCAAGTCATTCAGCCTTAATTCTTCCAGAGCCTGCCTGTCCAAGGCAGCTTGAGAACTTTCAGCAGGAGGAAGCTTCTCAGAACTTTCAGCTACATCTTCTGCTGGATTTTCTTCCTGAAGGGTCTTGTCTTCTTCTGATGGTTGCACCTGTGCAGCTTGCTCTTTCTCAGACCATGATTCACTGTCCAGAGGGAGCACAACTTCTTGAGGCAGCTGACTCTCAACTTCCTTCAGCAGCTTGCTAAAGTTCTGTTGAGCCTGCTCATAGTTGACGTCCTGCAGCTGGAGGGCTTCAGCACGAACCCATACTCTGAACTGTGACCAGAGCTGATCAGAGGCAGCTGGGTCGATCATCCCCGGACAAACTTGCTTCAACGAAGCAATCCATTGCAGCATACCTGTTTCAAAATTCAAAATACCAGAGCCAACATCTGGTTGCTTTGGTTTGGGTATGGCAATTTTGTGTCTAAGATCAGCAAGACGTTCAAGACTTGTTAAGTCAATGAAAGTTCTGCTGGGGTTTTCAGATGTTTGCTGAGGGGCTGATTGTTTTGGAGGAGGGTTATCAGAATCAGAGGATATTTCTATTGGAGTGGTTGGAGTTTTTGGAGGTGTTGATTCCTCTGATGATGGCAACTGGGGCCTGATAATAGTGGTTCCACATGGCAACTGGATTGCCAGCGGTGAAGGTTGAGGTGAGTGGGGATCAGAATGATGTGGAGAGGGGGTTTCATAACGGTGAAACTCTGTTTGTGGTGAAGGTGGATTATTTTCTGGTTGAGGAGGTGGAATCTCTGATTGCTCAGGGATCAGAGGTTCTTCTGTATGTGGTTGTTGTTGTGGTTCTGATTCTGGTTCTGGTTCTGGTTGTTGTTGTATTTCTGGTTCAGGTTGTGTTTCTGGTTCGGGTTGTGGAGGAGGAATATTTGGTAGTTCAGAATTTGGTTGAGCAGAAGTGTGTTCACGCTCAATATCAGCTAGCACTCTATCAAGTGCTGGTGTTGTTGACACAGTTGGTTGTTTGGTAATTTTGATTCTGGGTCTTCTGAGTAGTAAGGCCTCAGAAGGGTCTTCTGGTATGGTTTCATCAATAGAAGGGATTGGGATTGAAATTCTGTGAGAGGTTTGAGGAGGGGCAGCAGATGTTGGAATAGTAGATGAAATTGAAATAGGAGCAGCAGATGTATTACCTCGTTTCTTTGGAGTCTGGTGAGATGATCCTTCTGCTTTCCTCTTCTTTGTCTTCTTCTGAGTCACTTCAGGTTGCACTTGACTCAGATCTTTGATCTTCAGCTTTGAACCTGCATCTTCTTCCTTGTATGAATCTGGATACTTGAGAAACATATCAGGTTGGGATTCCATTTCAGAAAATCTTGGGAAATTACTCAGAGGCACTCTTCTTCTGGAGATGTCAGCAGTTGAAGAAGCTCTGGGTTCCTTCCTGATATTTTCTATCAGCTTCATCTTTTTCAGGTTCTTAGCGTTCAGCGGTTTTCCAACAGTTGGTTCCATAGTGCCCAGCACTTTAGCTTCGCTCAGATAATCTATCAGATTATTCTCTGTTAGAATATCTGATATGAGCCTTCCAAACGGTATCCAGTCCCTTTTGGTCCTTTCTTCTTCTCTAGTCTCTTTCACACTAGTCTTCAGATGGTTGAACAGGAAGTGTGCCAGATTGATCTTCACCCTCTGATCAATAAAGTAGATCAGAAATTGCTGATCCACGTTTATATAATCAGGAGAGCTTGTTGGCTTCCTGTGATTGAAACAGCCCAGAACAATCTTGGCCCATACTCTGCAGTGATCCTTCAGATCCTTAATTTTGCTGCTGGGAAAACCAAGAGTGAAAATGCAGTTTGCTACCACACCTATATCAGGGCATCTGTCAGCCATGTCCACACAACGGACTCCACCACCACTTTGACCAATTAACCTAGCAATGAGGTCTTCAGAAATTATTATCTTCTTTCCCATGACAGAAGAGATGACTAGATGTTTATGAATCTTGGCGTGAATCCAAAATTCCTTGACAAGCTCTGGGAAAGTTGGTCCAACCAACCTATCGAAATACCTCTCCCACTTTTGAGCCCTAACTTCTTCAGTTAGGTCAAATCCATTTTCCTTCAAACTTTCGAAATCGATGATTAACTCAGAGAGAACCTCAAGATTCTTTACCGGTGTGAGAAGAGTTCTGGTAGGCACCTGATATTGCTCAGAAGTTTCTTTCTTCTGAATCCCTGCAGAAATGCTGGAGGATGCCATTGTTCTCACACAACAAAGATTTTAGAATGATTTGAGAGAAAAAGGTTTTGAAGGAGATAAACTCAGAAATATGCAGAAAGTTCTTGAGAGATTATGAGAAAGCGTAAAGAGTAAGAATGAAGAATAATGTGCTTAAATAAAGTTTTCAAAAATTATTTTGAAAAATTAAACGTTTTTAAGAGAGAGAAAAAAAATAATGATTGCCATTAACAAGCGTGATTACTCTGCATTAAATGCTTGCTGATTTTGGGGGATTTGAGAAAGATACTTAAAAACGGTTACCAGACATGTGTCTCAATGCACCCAATCAGCGCTTTCCTTTCTCAGAGGCGTGCACGCGTTCTGCTTCAGGGATTTGCTGATGATTGGATGACACTTGTTTGATGTAGTGATCAGCACGTCTGTATTTGAGATTAGACTCTCAGATCTTTAGACTTGCATCTGATACAATCTGCATGTTCTATCTTTCTGAAAGAAGATTGATCAGAAGTTCACAGTAATATAATTACATTCTGAAGATAAATACATGGAATTAAAACATTTTCATTCTGGGCATACTTTCATGCTGAGATGTTTCAGAATGAAATTAAACCTATCTTCTGAAAGGGGTTTAGTAAAGATATCAGCCCATTGATGGTCTGTATCTATAAATTTCAAGTTTAAAATACCTTTCTGAATATAGTCCCTAATGAAATGATGTTTTATTTCTATATGCTTAGCTCTAGAATGTAAAATAGGATTCTTACTTAAGCAAATAGCAGAAGTATTATCACAAAGAATAGGAATGTTACTCTCAAAAATCTGGAAGTCTTCAAGCTGACTTTTCATCCAGAGCATCTGTGTGCTACATCCAGCTGCTGCTATGTACTCAGCTTCTGCTGTTGACAGAGCAATTGTTGATTGCCTTTTGCTGGACCATGAGATCAGATTTTCTCCCAGAAACTGGCAGCTTCCAGAAGTACTTTTACGTTCCACTCTGTCTCCAGCAAAATCAGCATCACAGTAGCCTACTAAGCTGTAATCACTAGATTTTCTATAAAACAAACCCAGATTAGTAGTACCTTTCAGATACTTGAAAATTCGCTTAACAGCTGTTAAGTGAGATTCTCTAGGATCTGATTGGAATCTAGCACAAATACATACGCTGAATAGAATATCAGGTCTTGAAGCTGTCAGATAAAGGAGAGAACCAATCATACCTCTGTAGACTTTCTGTTCTACGCTTTTGCTTACCTCTTCTCTTTCCAGAATGCACGTGGGATGCATTGGAATCTTTGATGGCTTACATTCTGAGAGGTCAAATTTCTTCAGAAGATCTCTGATGTATTTGCTCTGGTGAATGTAAGTTCCCTCTGGAGTTTGATTAATCTGAATTCCTAGAAAGAACTTCAGTTCCCCCATGAGGCTCATCTCAAATTCTGCCTGCATACACTTAGCAAATTTTCTTCCAAGAGAAGAATTAGTAGAACCAAAAATAATATCATCAACATAAATTTGACAGACTAAAATGTCACTCTTAACTGTTTTACAGAATAGAGTAGTGTCCACTTTCCCTCTGGTGAATTCATTTTCAAGCAGAAAGTTACTTAGCCTTTCATACCAAGCTCTGGGAGCTTGTTTCAGACCATACACTGACTTTTTCAGTTTGAAAACATGTTCTGGATGTTTTGTATTTTCAAAACCTGGGGGTTGGTGAATATAAACTTCTTCTTCTATATAACCATTTAAGAATGCACTTTTGACATCCATCTGATACAGAGTGATGCCTCTATTAACAGCAAATGAGATTAAAAGTCTGATAGATTCTAACCTGGCGACTGGGGCAAAGGTTTCTGTATAGTCTATCCCCTCTTGCTGACTATAACCTTGTGCAACCAGTCGTGCCTTGTTTCTGACGAATTCACCTTGTTCATTAAGCTTGTTTCTGAACACCCATCTTGTTCCAATGACGTTGAATCCTTTTGGTCTGGGAACGAGATCCCATACGTCGTTTCTGGTGAATTGATTCAGCTCTTCTTGCATTGCCAGAATCCAGTCATTGTCCAGAAGTGCTTCATCAATAGAAGAAGGCTCAATCAGAGACACAAGTCCCATAAGAGTTTCTTCAGAGTTTCTGAAGCTTGCTCTTGTTCTGATTGGATCTTCCTTTCTTCCTAGAATAGTCTCTTCTGGGTGATCCAAACTGCTTCTGGGTACTCTCTTCTGAGGTTGATCAGCAGCAGTTGTAGGATTTCTAGCATTGCTTCTTTCAGACGTTGAAGGAATGTCTGTGTTGAGAGCTTCTGATGACTTGTCTTCAGAACCTGCAAATTCAATTTCTACACCTGCAAGATTTTCATTCTGCTTTGACTTTTCAGAGTCAAGCTTGTCATCAAAACGAACACTGATTGATTCTTCCACAATCTGTGTTTCTGTATTGTATACTCTGTACCCTCTTGAGCGTTCAGAGTATCCTAACATAATACACTTCTGTGCCTTAGAATCAAACTTGTTCAAATAATTCTTAGTATTTAACATATAGCAAGTACATCCAAATGGATGAAAATACGAAATGTTGGGCTTTCTGTTCTTCCACAATTCATATGGAGTCTTTTCCAGAATAGGTCTTATTGAGATTCTATTCTGAATGTAGCACGCTGTGTTTATTGCCTCTGCCCAGAAAGTCTTAGCAACGTCTGTCTCATTGATCATGGTTCTGGCCATTTCTTGCAATGTTCTGTTCTTTCGTTCTACAACTCCATTTTGTTGGGGAGTTCTAGGACAAGAGAAATCATGCAGAATGCCTTTGTCATTAAAGAATGACTCAAAATCTTTATTTTCAAATTCTCCACCATGATCACTTCTGACTTTAACGATTCTAAGATCTTTTTCATTCTGAACTTGGTTACAGAAGGTAACAAACACAGAGTGTGACTCGTCCTTGTGTCTTAAGAACTTTACCCATGTCCATCTGCTATAGTCATCTACGATTACTAACCCATACTTCTTGCCACTGACTGAAGCAGTTTTAACTGGTCCAAATAAGTCAATGTGCAGAAGTTCTAATGGCTTAGAGGTAGAAACAACATTTTTGGATTTAAAAGAAGGTTTTGCAAATTTGCCTTTCTGACATGCTTCACACAGAGCATCTGAATTGAACTTCAAATTTGGAAGTCCTCTGACCAGATTGAGTTTGTTAATCTGAGATATTCTTCTCATACTAACATGCCCCAATCTTCTGTGCCAGATCCACTGCTCGTTGTTAACAGACAGAAGACATTTTACGTTCTGACTCTTTAGTTCAGAAAGTTTGATTTTGTAAATGTTGTTTTTCCTCTTTCCATTAAATAGGATAGTCCCATCTTTCTGACTAACAGCTTTACATGATTTTTGATTAAAGATTATATCATAACCGTTATCACTTAATTGACTTATGGATAACAGGTTATGCATCAATCCATCTACAAGCAGAACATTATTAATAGAGGGAAGATTTTCGTTACCTACAGTTCCAGAGCCAATAATCTTTCCCCTCTGATTGCCTCCAAAGCCAACGTGGCCTCCAGGCTTAAGTTCCAGGCTTTGGAACATATGCCTTCTTCCCGTCATGTGTCGTGAGCAGCCAGAGTCCAGGTACCATGACTGGTGTTTCTGACTTGCTGCTAAAGATATCTGCAACATGTATTATTTTATCCTTAGGTACCCAGATCTTCTTGGGTCCTGATTTGTTAGTTTTACCAAAACTCTGGTTGAACTTTGGTTTCACAGAGTGCTTACTACTAGTATATTTGATGTCATGTGTGTGACCATACACAAAGTGTGAATTTAGAGGAGTGTGTTTAATAACTAAATCCATGACATTCTTAGGTGTAGGAACCTTACCTTGGTATCCTATTCCTTTCCTGCCGTTTCCACTAACTCCATAGATCATTGAAGCCATTCTGCTTCTATCTATGCTTTTAGCAAGGAACTTCTGGAAACTATGATCATACTCCTTGATGATCTCATCAGCGTTGCTGGGAGTTTCAGAAATTGGTACCTTCTGAGAGTTTTGTAAAGAGTTTTCTAATTTTAAAATTTTATCTCTCAGCTCAGAGTTTTCCAATTTGAGACTCTCAGACTTATTAGAGTCAGATTCAAGAGTCCTTTTCAGGTCTCTGAATTTAGCTCTAATCTGCTGATAACGTTCCAGAATTTCATTGAGGCTTTCAGCAAGTTCAGCCTTTGTAAAATTAACAGCGAAGTTAGGGAATACCTCTTCTGTGTCTGATTCTGAGTCTGAGTCAGAAGCTTCACTGTCATCTGGAATGCTAGCCATGAGCGCTATGTTCGCCCTTTCATCATCTGATTCTGAGTCAGCTTCAGACGAGTCAGAGTCATCCCATGTGGCCATGAGACTTTTCTTCTTCTCTCTTCCAAACTTCTTTTTGGGCTTTTCCCTCTAAAGCTTTGGACAATCACTCTTGTAGTGTCCTTGCTCATTGCACTCGTAGCAGATGATGTCTTTTGTATTTGGCTTCTTGCTACCAGAGGAGCCTTCAGATCTTCTGTATCCAGAGGAAGAATCTGTCCTTCTGTATCTTGAAGAAGACTCGTTCTGATCAGATCTTCTGGGATTCCTGAACTTCCTTTGTCTTTGCTTCCACAGTTGATTTACTCTTCTGGAGAGAAGGGAAAGTTCGTCTTCTTCTGATGAGGATCCATCAGATGTTTCTTCAACTGCCTGCAAAACTTTAGATTCAGATTTTCTGTTAGATTTTAAAGCTATAGGCTTACCTTGCTTCTGAGGCTCATCAGCTTCTAGCTCTATCTCATGACTTCTGAGGGAGCTTATAAGTTCCTCCAGAGTGATTTTGTTGAGATCCTTCGCTAGCTTCAGAGCAGTAACCATAGGCCTCCACTGCTTGGGTAAACTTCTGATTATCTTCTTGACATGGTCAGCAGTAGAGTATCCTTTGTCCAGAACTTTGAGACCAGCTACCAGAATCTGGAATCTAGAGAACATAGTTTCAATGGATTCAGATTCTTCCATTTTAAACGCCTCATACTTCTGAATGAGCGCCAGAGCTTTTGTTTCTTTGACTTGAACGTTGCCCTCATGCGTCATTCTGAGAGAATCAAAGATGTTCTTAGCTGTGTCTCTGTTGGAGATCTTCTCATACTCAGTATATGAGATGGCACTGAGGAGGATGGTTCTGGCCTTATGGTGATTCTTGAAATCACGCTTTTGTTGATCAGTCATTGATTTTCTTTCAATCTTCTGACCAGTTGCATTCACAGGGTGCGTGTATCCATCTGTCACCATATCCCACAGATCAGCATCATGTGCTAGAAAGAAGCTTTCAATTCTGTCTTTCCAGTAGTCAAAGTTTTCTCCATCAAAGACTGGAGGTTTGCCGCTGAATCTGTCTCTATCCTCATTGTTGTCATTGCTGAAATGAGAGTTGTTTCCTGCCATTATGTTTTTCTGACGCTGGATCTTGTACTGACACGGTTAAGTGTTTTAGCTCAGAACCAGGCGCTCTGATGCCAATTGAAGGGGTGAAAAACACAAGAAGGGGGGGTTGAATTGTAAAACTGGAAACTTAAAGCAATTGACAAGATATTTTTATCCTGGTTCGTTTGATCTCAAACTACTCCAGTCCACCCGTCAAGGTGATTTCGCCTCTCTCCAACGAGGTCTTAATTCACTATATTCAACTGAATACAAATCTGCTTTAACAACTGCTAAAGCCTTCTTGATTCAAACCACAATCCGGTTTGTCAAGGCAACACTTTCTTACAAAGGTATAAAATAATGTGTGTGAATGTTTTCTACAAAACTATATCACAACTGTGATGTTTACACAAATGAAGCTTAGAAACTTAGAATGCTAAACGCTAATGGAGTATCAGAGTTTGTTGGTTTAGCAAAACTGGTAGATGAAGATTATTGTTCAGATTTGTGCGTGTAGAGAGTTTGGAAGCATTAGCCATTATAATCTTCGAAGCTTGGTTTATATAGCACTTGAGAAGATGAACGTTGAAGCAAATATTCTTGATTCAATGCTAATAACAAGCTTTCCTTTTTGAGCAGATCTTGTCTGGAATGAAGTCGTTGGAATTGATTAGCGTTCAATGCACAGTACCGTTGCTTCTTCAATGCACGTTCTGGCTTGGCTCATTCTGATTCTGCTTCGCTGCTGATGAACTATTGATTCTGTATCAGAGTGTTTTACGCGCAGTTCTGTTCATCAAGCTTCAGCATGTACGTGAGTTGATCATCTGATCTTCACGTTCTGATTCAGCAACTTCTGATGCTGGTGTATCAAATCATGTTCTGATGCTGATGAAGTGATCTTGCATATTTTAATCAGCATATCTGCAAGTCAGAGCATAGTATTTTTAGGCAGCATATAATTCAATCATGAAACATTTAAATACTATATCTTTTCACTTTGTTATCATCAAAACTCAAATATAGGGTACTAGATTCAAACATTGTTCTAACAGTGCATACCATTCAGACAGTATAGGGCATGACACCAACGACTGTTGGGCCCTCAAAAACAAAATCCAGGACTTAATTGACGCTAGGGAAGTAGAATTTGATGCTCCTGAGAATCCCAATGTGATATCTGCTCTGATGCCCAAGCACGGCCATAATGTTCATGTCGTTACAGAAGACCTCTATGTTACTGATGTTGCTGATCTTTTGACTCCGTTATTAGTTGTTGTACCCCAAAATTTTCCCTCCCATATTCTTCAAGATTTTCCAAGGTCAATCTCCAAATGGTTTAAAATCTCTCAAGGGTTGCACAGTCCAATTGCCTCCTAACACAGTCAAAATTAGGATTTTGGTTCTTGCAAAGAAATTGAGGTTTCCAAGGGTCCAATCAAGTCCCATATGCCTAAATACATTGGCAAGCATCCATATGTCAAGTTTCAAGACTCACAGCATCAAGTTGCACAGTCAAAAACCCTAATTGCTTCATAGTCAACTGCAGGGGCAAAATGGTCATTTGATAGTCAAAAGTCAAAAAATTTGGTCAACATCTTATTTTGAAGCCACAATCATCATTTGATCAATTCTTGATCATGATTCCACAAGCATGGCTCAAAAAGTCTCAAGAATCAAAAGTTTCTATTTTTGGACAGCTGAAAAGTCAACTGCAATTTGACCAGGGCATAACTTTTTCATGGTTCATCAGAAAAATCCCATCCAATGCTCATTTTGAAGGGGATGATATTTCCTACAACTCATCTTCACACTCCAAGTCCAAGAAATTCTCTCACAAAAAGTTATCAATTTCTACATTATAGGTCATTTTCAAAAGTAAACAAAAAGGCACTTTAAGTCAAAGACCATAACTTGAGATTGGTAAATCAGAATGACATGGGACCAAAGGCATTGGTTAGAGGACTTCAAGACCTTTCCAAAATCTCCAAGAACATGTTCATAGCTTCAGAATTGAGCAAAATATGCATTTGAGAAGTTGGGAAATTTTTGGGAACTTTCAAAAGTCAACTTTGCCTAAAACACTTCATTTTTTCTAATGGGCCTCAAATTCCTTCTTGAATCTTTACCCAAGGCTTATGCACGACCCATTAAGATTAATTGGAATTATTTTCTTATTTTTATTAATTATTTGGATTTATATTAATATTAATTCATTTAATTGGTTTTAATTGTAGGAAAATATCAAAACATGGTTGTCAAATCTTTTTATGAAGCAAATACACTCCATATATGCTGAAGATCTCGTACATCACTCAAGGGGACAAGATCTCCCAATTTGTCTAGGTTTTTATTGAAAAAAGATTGGAAATTATATGATTGAAAATCAAAGATTGAAACATTATTTCATGGACTTTTGGGCCAAGGTTTTAACCAAATTCTCCTCACATAAAGAGACTGAAGCAAACCCTAAGCTTGGACACGAAAAAGCTGCCATAGAACTCCATAACCAATTTGCAAAAATTCAAGAAATATTGTGAAACTGAATTCCTATTTGCAGCGCAATTCAAAGCTTCTTTTTTATTCAAACATATTGCCTGAGTCTCCAGGAAGTCATTGCCATCAAGAACCAGTCCTAACGCGCGAAGAATCAAAGAACACGAGTCCCACAGTTTGAATATATTTCCAAAATTGCATAACATGATTCATGCGTTTTTAATCTATTTTCTTGATTGGTTTGTGTTGTTAGGAACATTCTGAAGCTAATGGGATAGTTTAATTGTGTTGAAACTGCCTGAATCAAAATCCACCATGGACGAAATCTAGGGTTTCTGAAGCTCTCAATTAAGGCTTTATGCATAAGGAAAAATTAGACCACATGATGACTATGGTTGAATTCGTCAAGGCCAGACGAATTCAACCAAACCCTCGCGCTCTTTTTATATGATCCATAGCTCTAATCGCTATTCTTGGCACTTTTGGTTTGTGGGGGTTTAAAACCCCCACTATCTCGTGTTATGTTTGCAGGTGAAACGAGGAAGACAATAGGTGGCAAGGCATGGTTGGTGGGTTCAAAACAGCGCGCGTTATTTTTTTTTATTATCATAATGTTTGTTTTTTTTTATAATAATTGTTGTCCATTTATATTACAAACGCGCATGGTAGTCCAGTTGGCAAAGGTACAAAGGCAATGAGCGCTGGGACCTGGGTTCGATTCCCAGGTCCCCTATATAATTCTTCATATTTTTCTTAACCAATTCCAGTGCAACGTATGATTCAATGGTCCACCATGAGCCTCACGCGTCAGTTTGCCAAGTGGCCTTGATCAACAATCTGAAGGCCAGGAGATATCGAGCAGCATACGCCCAGTCAAACAGCATGCACATGATCAGGAAAAGTCAACAAGGCTTGGTCTTCAATGGGCTAGAATTGCTTCAATTTCACCTCCACTTGGGCCAACATACCCCCTTGGTTTGCATAATTAATTTAATTTTCTTTTCTTTTATTTTCTTTTAATTGTTTTAATTATTATTATTAATTCACCACAAATTAATTTTTCCTAATAAAAATCAGAAAATCAAAATTGTAAATATATTTTAATTATTTATTAATTTCACCATTAACTTATTTTTTGTAAATAAATATTAAAAACTAACTTAGCTTAATTTAGGTTTAAATTTTAATCCTTTTTCTTAATAAATAAAAATTGCATAGAATTAGGTTTTGACATTTTTAATCATATTTTATTAATCATCATTATTACTATTTATTAATTATTATTATCATTATTTTTTGTAAATAACATGAAAATTAATTAATTAGCTTAAATTAGGTTAACTTTAACATTTTCTTAATGAGTAAAATAAACTTAGAATTAGGGTTTTCTCTTGATTTTTATTTTCTTTATTTCATTAAATACAAAAACACAAAAAAATATCTTTCTTGTAAATAATTAATTAAATAATTAGGTTTAATTTTAATTTAATTTCAAGCAAAGGACCAAAAAAACTCTTAATTTCTCAAAAGGGTCCAAAACCCTCGGACGTTCCAATTTAATTCTTTCGCGCGTTATTTTTTATTTTATTGGATCATTATGTAACTGCTTCCAAGAATGTAATAGTAATTAGGTTTATTGCTTTTTTACTTTCCGCACTTTATCAAAAACGGGTCTTTGTTTTTTGGCGATGTATAGACCCGCGCCTTATAATAGCGTAGCTTTTACCTTTCCGTATTTTATTTTCCGCACTCCTAACTGCTAAAATTACATGAAAGAATGTATGATAATTAAAAACAACTCGTAGCTCACAATTGCATGGTCCAAGATAAATGTTAACATGAAAACAACACACAATGCACATGCCACTTCTAGGGTACGCCTCACTCGTTGCCTCGAAAGTGGTCGTCAAGTATAGGGTGTTTTAGAGGTCGCCCTTATGTCTAAGATCCAGTTGCCTCGAAATGGTTGCCTCAGATTAAAAAGGATCTAGGACATTAGGGTTACTTCTAAGGTGTCTTACTATTGCTTCGGTGACCACGATGTCCCTAATAATCGAATTGACCCGAACACCTCCAACGGTGGTGCTACCTACCTCTCAATGGTGGGATGGCATTACCTTAAGGACTCTTACACAACCTAATTCCTTAGGGTAGGTAGATGACTCATGGGTACTTGCTCTCTAAAAAAACAATCTTTTCACACAGACACTTTCAAAAGTTTTCAAAACAAAATTTTCAAACACTCTTGAGGACAGATACAAGAGTCACTTAGAAATCTTTCAAAAACGAAACTTTTTCAAAATCCACTCACACTTGAAAAGAAAACATCTTTTGAAAACATAAGAGCAAGTACCTAAGAGCCCGTGGATAACCACGGATAGAAAGGGTGCTAACACCTTCCCTTTCTATAAATCTACCTCCCGAACCGAGAGACATTCTCAATAAGGAATTTTGCTGTGCTTTTGTCCTTTCCAGGTTGGAGAACATAAAAGACGGTGGCGACTCTTGCTTACCGCGACATACGCGATCCAGCTAAAAACAGTCAGTTTTATTTCCACCGATCACATTAGTGATTAAAGAGAAGTTGATGAGAGCCGGGATATTCCCAGGCTGTGGGAAGGACTGTTACTCTTGTTTAAACATACAAGCCGACTGCCTAATGTCGAAATCAGGTGTCCAACGCCTGATGGATACTCAAGAGATACTTTTCCAAAAAAACCCTGTTGACACCTTCACTCCTGTTACTCCTGATACTTGTGCTACTTTAACCAACGATATTGCAATCATAACCATTTCCGACAATCCTCCCAAGGCTTGCAAAAGGCCTGTCAGGATTACACCCGACCCTAAACTGGTACCATTAAAAATCACCATGCCAGGACCTGTCCCGTATCAATCTAGCAAAACAATACCATGGAACTATGGGGGAGAAATCTTCTATCATGGTATCAAAAAAATTGAGGCAGTCCAAGAGATTTTTGAAGAAGAAAACCCTGATGTAGGAAACATCGCAGGAACAAGCAAGATAACCCGCAGCGGACGAATTTTTTCTCCGGAGATTGCTCCCCCTCGAGCAGTCTTCGGACCCTCAAAAGCTTCTGTACCTGTTAGACCATCTGTGCAAGGCCCGATGATTGAAGAATTGGATACTCCTGAAGTAAGACCATCTCCTGATACTACCAATAAGGGTAAGGGGATACTAGAAGCGCCTGTCAGGACGAAGGCTCATGTTGTGGTTATCCCCGAAACCACTCAGAAAGAAATGGATGAAATCTTGAAAATAATCAGAAAGAGTGACTACGACATCGTGGAACATTTAGGGAAGACCCCTTCTAAAATTTCAATGTTGGCTCTTCTACTATGCTTTGAGGCCCATGCTAAGACCCTGATCAAATTCTTAAAGATGGCACATGTGCCTCAAGAAACTTCGGCTGACCAGTTTCAAGAGTGCGTAGCCAACCTAACTGCTGATAATGGCCTGGGTTTTTCCGATGCTGACTTGACTCCCAAAGGAAGGAAACACAACAACGCGCTACATGTCTCAGTGGAGTGCAGGGGAACCACCCTCGCCCATGTCTTAGTTGATACTGGTTCTTTCTTGAATGTGCTGCCGAAGAAAGCCTTAGACTATTTGGACTGCGAAGGATTGACCCTCAAACCTAGTAACATCGTTGTTAGGGCCTTTGATGGGTCCAAAAGAATGGTTCACTGAGAGGTTGACATTCCTATCAAAGTAGGCACAGAAGTTTTCAATTCCACCTTTTATGTGATAGATATCCGTCCTTCATACTCGTGTTTGTTGGGAAGACCGTGGATCAATTATGTTGGGGCAGTTACCTGCTCTTTACACCAAATGCTGAAATATCCTGTTAAGGGTAAGATTATAACGGTGCACGGCGAGGAAGAGTACATGATAAGTCATCTCAATTCCTCCCGCTATGTGGAGGTGGATGGCGATTTCATCGAAATGCCTTTCCAACATTTTGAGGAAGTTTCTCCTGAGGTAGCAGTTGCGAAGACAATGGTGGAGGTGCCTATCGTTCCCAAGCATGTATCTAAGATGGCATATCTCAAGGACGCAGTGGTTGTGGTCAAAGAAGGGAAGAGTACAATATGGGGGCAACTGCCTGATTTTCCCCATAAGACGGATAAGTTTGGGTTAGGTTTTACTGCTGCAGGACAAAAGGCTATGCGTCGCTCCAAGGCTGGAGGACCACCCGTCAAGATCACTCACCACAGAATCAATGTTGTAGAAGATGAAGATTAAGAGGGTCACTTTGAATATTGGATCTTTCCAACCGTCGAATGGGGTTTAAGCAACTGGGAAGCAAAGGATTTTTTTCCCATCACCTTTATCAACCAGTAATTTTATCTTTGAACAATTTCCTATTTTCGGTCTGTAATAACTAAACAATTCGTACACTATTTTCACCTCATGCCTTGCCCGGGGCATGTAGGTCCATTTGTAAGGGCTTGATTTTCTTCATTATCATATGCCATGTTTTAATGAATCATTGGAAGCTTTCATCTACAAACTGTTGCGTTCATTTTCTTTCCTTTTGCATTTTTGTTTTGTTTAAAGATTGTTATCCCTTACACACACCCACACTCACAAATGCAGGTACCCATCCACTCTAGATTCCATGGGTGACTATTCTGCTTTAGCCTTCGATAAATCTGAAGATTTGGTCAATCACGCTGAGTACGAAGTTGACGAAGACTGTGAAGTGCCGGGAGAGTTAGCCAGACTTCTACAACAAGAAGAGAGGGCTATTCTGCCCCATGAAGAGTTACTAGAAACCATCAATTTGGGAACATAGGAAGACAAGAAAGAGGTGAAGGTGGGTGCCAACCTGGAACCAAGTGTCAAAGAGCGCTTAGTGCAGTTGTTGAACGAGTATGTTGAAATCTTCGCCTGGTCCTATGAAGACATTCCAGGACTAGATACAGATATCGTGGTTCACCGTCTCCCTACAAGAGAAGACTGTCCACCGATCAAGTAAAAGGTCTGCCAAATGAGGCCCGACATGTCTGAGAAGATCAAAGTTGAGGTAATGAAGCAATTCAACGCTGGCTTTCTGGATGTTACTTCCTATCCATAATGGGTTGCTAACATTGTGCCCGTGCCCAAGAAGGACGGCAAAGTCAGAATGTGTGTGGATTATCGAGACTTAAACAGGGCTAGCCCTAAAGATGATTTTCCACTGCCACACATCGACATCTTGGTTGACAATACAGCTCAACACAAGGTATTTTCCTTCATGGATGGATTATCGGGATACAACCAGATCAAAATGGCCCCTGGAGACATGGAGAAGACTACTTTTGTCACGCAATGGGGTACCTTCTGCTACAAAGTGATGCCATTCGGACAGAAGAATGCAGGGGAAACCTACCAACGCGCCATGGTAGCTTTGTTTCATGATATGATACATCATGAGATTGAAGTCTACGTAGACGACATGATAGCCCGATCACAGACAGAAGAAGAACACCTTGATCATCTGCAAAAGCTGTTTGTCAGATTGAAGGAGTATAAGCTCAGACTGAACCCAAGCAAGTGCACTTTTGGAGTCAGGTCTGGTAAACTTTTGGGATTTATTGTCAGCAACAAAGGGATAGAGGTTGATCCTGCTAAAGTCAAGGCTATACAAGAAATTCCTGCCCCCCGCACTGAAAAGGAGGTTAGAGGTTCTTTGGGACGCTTAAACTATATTGCGAGGTTCATATCTCACCTAACATCTACATGTGAGCCAATCTTCAAGTTATTGAAAAAAGATCAGGTGGTTGAATGGAACAATGATTTTCAAGTTGCTTTTGATAAGATCAAGGAGTATTTACTGGAACCTCCTATTCTGATGCCACCTGTCGAAGGAAGACCGTTAATCATGTATCTGACTATTTTGGATAATTCAATGGGGTGCGTACTGGGCCAACATGATGAGTCTGGTAGAAAAGAGCATGCCATTTATTACCTTAGCAAAAAGTTTACCGACTGTGAGACTCGCTACTCACTGCTCGAGAAAACTTGTTGCGCTTTGGTATGGGTTGCTCGCCGGCTAAGACAGTATATGTTGACTCATACCACTTTGCTGATTTCCAAGATGGATCCAATTAAGTATATCTTCGAGAAGCCTGCTTTATCTGGAAGAATCGCTAGATGGCAAATGATCTTGACTGAGTATGATATCCAGTATACTACCGAAAAAGCTATAAAAAGGAGTGTACTAGCTGACCATCTAGCTCATCAAGCCGTCGAAGATTACCAATCTATGAGATTCGATTTCCCTGACGAGGACATTATGACATTGGATAACATTGAAGTTAACGGACCGTATGAAGGACCTGAGTAAGGATCCCGATGGACCCTGTACTTTGATGGCGCTTCAAATGCACTTGGCAACGGTATCGGTGCAATACTTATCTCTCCAAAAGGTTGCCATACACCCTTCACTGCTAGACTTTGTTTCAGTTGCACCAACAACATGGCTGAGTATGAAGCTTGTATCTTTGGTCTTAAAGCTGCAATTGACTTGGGAATTAAATCTTTGATGGTATTTGGAGACTCAGCTTTGGTTATCAGTCAAATCAAAGGAGAGTGGGACACTAAACATCCTAACCTCATCCCATACAAAGAACATGTCCTGACATTGTTACCTCATTTCGAGCAGATTACCTTCGAACACTTCCCGAGAGAAGAAAATCAGCTAGCAGATGCTTTGGCTACAATGTCTTCCATGTTTAAACTCAACTAGGATAATGAGGCTCCCCAAATCACCATCGAGCGAATGGACGAACCTGCACACTGTCATGAGATTAATACTGAAGAAGTAGTGGAACAACCCTGGTTCCATGAAATCAAAAGGTATCTCCAGACTCGAGAGTACCCTGAAGGAGCTTCTGTCAATGACAAAAAGTTCTTAAGGAAATTTTCTGCCAAGTTCTTCCTGAGCAATGGTATCATTTATAAGCGCAACCATGATTATGTTCTACTTCATTGTGTGGACAAGATTGAAGCAGAGTTGATCATGACCGAAATATATAGCGGCACCTTTGGCACCCACTTAAGCGAACATACGATGGCTAAGAAGATTCTAAGGGCAGGCTACTACTGGTCTACCATGGAAGTCGATTGTCATCAACATTCCCGTACTTGTCACAAATGCCAAGTTTATGCTGACAAGGTGCATATCCCTTTGGTTCCTCTCAACGTCCTAACAGCTCCCTGACCATTCGCAATGTGGGGCATTGACATGATTGGAGAGATCAAGCCTACAACATCCAATGGGCATCGCTTCATCCTAGTGGCTATTGATTACTTTACCAAATGGGTCGAAGCAGCTTCCTTCGCCTCTGTTACAAAGAATATGGTTGCCCGTTTCATCAAGCAGAACCTCATTTGCCGGTACGGTATTCTTGACCGAATCATTATGGACAACGGTACAAACCTGAACAACACTATGATCACCGCTCTGTGCGAGCAGTTCAAGATTTATCATCACAATTCATCTCCTTATCGGCTGAAGATGAACGGTGTTGTTGAAGCCGAAAACAAAAATATCAAGAAGATCATTAAAAAGATGACAGTCACCTACAAGGATTGGCATGAGATGTTACCGTTTGCTCTACACGGGTACCGTACCACGACGTGAACATCAACTGGGGCAACACCTTTCTCTTTGGTATACGGCATGGAAGCTGTCTTACCTATAGAAGTTCATATTCCTTCCTTAAGAATCATAAAGGACGTTGGTTTGAATGAAGACGATTAGATTCAGACCCGACTTGATCAACTTAACTTGATTGACGAAAAGCGACTTACTGTTGTTTGTCATGGTCAGACGTATCAAAAATGGATGATCAAGGCTTTCAACAAGAAAGTCAAGAGACAAGTATATCAAGTTAGGGATCTTGTAATCAAGCGGATTATCTTACCGCAAAGTGATCCCAGGGGCAAGTGGACTCCTACTTACGAAGGACCATTTGTGATCAAAAACATCTTTTATGGCGGGGAAATGATCCTGACCACCATGGACGGTGACGACCTGCCACACCCTGCGAACGCAGACATAGTCAAAAGATACTACGCATAAATGACCTGACAAGTCGAAAACCCGAAAGGGCGACTTGGGCAAAAATGGGCATCCCGGTGAATCGAAAACCCGAAAGGGCGGTTCAGGCAAAAATTAGGGATAAACAAAAAAATCTGTACACCCGGCAAGTTGAAAACCCGAAAGGGCGACTTGGGCAAAAAAGGGTTTCCCGGTGGATCGAAAACCTGAAAGGGCGGTCCAGGCAAAAGTTAGGGAATCAAAGCGTATGACTATGTCTCGTCGGATCACTTTAAGGACAACCTCTTCGTAGACAAGCTCCAAAGCTTATGATCAATCTAATCATCTGCGGGCGAAGTAACGAATGGACGAGATACTCAGAGTCGTGAAGGCTATAGCAGAATGGGAACCCCATGGAATTGATACACATAGCCATCTTTCTTTGTATAAAAATTTTCTCAGCTTTTTGATAACATTCTCTTACTAGGGTGTATGTCTCCTTTGTACAAATACTTACACAAAGTTAATACAAAGTTACTTCAAAGTATAGAAAACTGACTGCTTTTTTCTTTCTTTTTACACTCGTGCTTTATTTGAAAACGTCCAATGATTTATTAAATGAGCATATGCATTTGAATGAAATCATGGCTTACAAATAAAACAAAATGAGAAAGAATAATTACTGATAGGATGGAAGTGTAGGAAAGTGTATTTAGGCTATTCCAGAAGAAATCCCCTGCACATCGAAGATTCTCGTTCTTGACTCCTCAACACCAATTCCCCTAGCAGAATGAAGATTCTTATTCTCAATTCTCCACTGAGTTTTCAGATATTCCCCAACGAATTTCTTCTCAAAACGACAAAATAGGAATCCCCAGTAGATTGGCATACAACCCAAACTCCTGACTTTCCCCTGCAGTATAACTTCTCCCCGCAGAGGTTGTTAAAAGAGCTTGAAGACACACTTACTCTTCAACAGTGTTCCCAGGACTTCTCATTTTCAACAATCAAAGGATTTTCAATCCCCGACAGCAGTCAAGGATTTGTTTTCTCCGACAGCGGTCAAAGATTTTATTATCTCCAGCTATCCAGGATTTATTTTCCTCAGCAAGACAGCTCATCGGCTTACATGCGCATACATTGCATTCATATATCATAAACATTGATATAACATATATATTGCATCATACATTTCATGCAACATAACTTTGTGTTTCAGCTAATATTTTACCCTTTTAAAGGATGAGATTAACAAGCTTCAGACTCAACTTTTGAAAACAGTTTACAGATGCTTCCCAACATGGATGCTAATCTATTGCTTATTCAACTTCAAGACTTCTGAAAACAGTTTACGGATTCTCCAAACACGGATGTTAATCTATCGCTTGTTCAGACTCAACTTTTGAAAACAGTTTACGGATGCTTCCTGTGATCGGTGGATCTGGAACTGACTGTTTAACGCTGGTTCGCGAAATGTCGCGGAAGCAAGAGTCGCCACCGTCTTTTATTTTCTCCAAATGGAAAGGACAAAAGCACAGAAAAATTCCTTAAAGAGATTGCTCTCGGTTCGGGAGGTAGGTTATAGAAAGGGAAGGTGTTAGCACCCTTTCTATCCATGGTTATCCATGGGCTCTTAGATACTTGCTCATTGTGTTTTCAAAAATGGTTTGTTTTCTTTTCAACTGTGGGTTTTTAAAAAGTTTCTTTGAAAATTTCAGTTCGACTCTTGTATCGGTCCTCAAGAGTGTTTGAAAAATTGCTTTCGAAAGCTTTTTGAAAAGGTGTCGGTGTGAAAAGTATTTTTGATTTGTTTTGAAAGTTAGAGCAAGTATCTAGAGTCGTCTACCTACCCTAAGGAATTCGTCTGTGTAAATGTCCTTAAAGTAGTGTCATCCCACCATTGAGAGGTAGGTAGCACCACCGTTGGAGGTGTTCGGGTCAATTCGAAGGTTCGGGACATGGTGATCACCAGAGCAATAGGAAGATACCTTAGAAGCTACCCTCATGCCAGGTTCCCAGATCATGAGGACTTACTAAGACATCCTTTACTCGACGATCACCTTTCGAGGCAAGGCAACAGTGAGGCGTACCCTAGGGGTGGTGTGTGATTTGTGTGTTGTTTTCAGATATTTTTGTCTTTTGTCATGTCATGGGTGATCTACGCTTTTGTTTTTATTTTGTCATTCATTCTTGCATGTGATTTAATTAACAGTTAAAACAATGCGGAAATTAAAGTTCCTAAACTATTATAAAGGCGCGGGTCCACATCGCCAAATTAAAATCCATGACCCGATTTGACAAAAAAATAAAGAACTAAAGTGCGAGAAATATAAAATGTCCGAGTTACATGGCTTTGGGAGAATTGCATAAATATTTAAAAGAAGGAATAAAGATGCGCGAATTGAATTGAAATTGAAAGCGAGGGCGTTTGACCATTTTTAATGAAATTAAATTATATTGAGCAAATTAATTAAATTAAAATAAAAAAAGAAATTATTTTTGAGGTTTTTTGTATTTTATGGTTTTTTATGAGAATTAAATGAAATTAACCAATTAACCCTAATTCTACAACTTTTATTTATTAAGAAAAACATGTTAAAATTTAAACCTAAAATTAAATTAATTAATTAATGGCAATTTGATTTATAAAAATAAATAATTAATTATTAGTGAAAAGAAAAGAAAAAAAGGATAAAAATTGATTAAAACCCTAATTCTACAAATTTTTAATTTATTAAGAAAAATATTTGAATTAAACCTAAATTTAAATCTAATTAATTAGTGAGATTTATTTACAAAAAATATTAATTAAATAAATATATTTTGATTTTCATGACTTTTCTGTTTTTTTACTATTTTTTATATTTTATGAAAATAAGTTAAATTAAAGGAATTAATTAAAAAAAGAAATAATTGAAATAAATAAAATAAGGAAAAGAAAGAAAATACAATACCTTGGGGGGTTTCTGTCCCCTTTTTGGAGGTGAATTGGAGTGGTTTGGCCATTTGTGTTCTGGCCTCATCATGCATAAGTTGTTCTACTTTGGCCATTTGGCTTTTGGCTTTTGGCTTTTGGCCATTTGTGTTCTGGCTTCAATGTTCCCTTAATCTCTGGCTTAATGTCTGCCTCGCCATGTATTGGTGTCATGCATAAGTTTTTCTAGTCTGGCCATTTGGCTTTTGGCTTTTGGCCATTTGGCTTTTGGCCTCAACGTTCCTTAATGAACCTGCCTGGGATCCTGTCTAAATCTGCAGTGTTGAATCTCACAAACACATCAAATAAAATCATAAAATGCAAATAAAGCCAATATATGAAGAAATTTAATGTTTAGGCACAATATGGCATGTATGAATGATTATACCCTTTTGATCATGGAGATCAAATCAACCTTACCCTTACTGGAAAAGTAGTGACATGAATGATTTTATGCCCTTTGGATCATGGAGATCAAGCCAGCCTTACCCTTACTGAAGAAGTAATAAGATGTTGGTTTGTAACTGAGATGGCTTGTTTGTAGTGAGAGAGGGATTTGTAATAAGGATTTCAAGGTTTTTAGGGTTCTTGAGAGAATTTGATATTCTGACAGCGTTGTGGCAAGGGTTTTCTTTTTTTCTCCTCTCTTTTTCTCCTCTTTTCTCCTCTTTTTCTCCTCCCGGTTTGTGTGACAAGAAGGTGATTATATAGTGGAAATTAGGGTAAAGAAAATGGGCTTTGAATGTGCAATTGGGCCTCCAATATTCACTTGAATTCGTCACTTTCCAGGCTAAATCGCAGGGACTTAAGTGCATTTTTTGAAGTTGAAATGTGAAAACAAAATGTAGCCGACATCGAGAACTAACTCCTGTCCGAAAATCGACTCAATCGGATAAACGGTGAATTAGTTATGAATTTTTGAAGTTTCAGCTCAGACAAACTTATTTTGGGCTCCAGTGTCGGCTCTGACACGTTCTTCAATAAAAAACTGGTATTGATCGGTGCATAATTTGGTCTCGACTTTTGAAGCAAAGTTGTAGATCTATGAGTCAGGGACCTTGTGTAAAAATATGAGCCCAATCCGATAAAAATTGACCGAGTTATGAATTTTCGAAGTTTCGGCCCAGATGAAATAATATTCAGTATTCAGGATTTTCAGCGTGTCACGCACTCTGAGCAAAAAATGAAGGCCTTTTGAATACCGTTTGAACTTAATACCTTCTGTGAAAATGTAGCCAACTCAATTTCTGAAATTTTGGCACCGGAACCAGCTCGATACGATGAAAATCGACCAAGTTATGATTTTCTGAACATGACGCAAATAAACTTCTGTCACAAATTTTCTGTATGAAAATACTTGATAAATCCACATTTTTGAAGACCTTATGATCGAAATTGGCTTCCAGCCGTGAGAGATGAAAACTTAGATAATGTCAAGACGGAATTTTAGCCACCGGAACGGGTTCAAAACGAGTCACGATCTTCAAGTTATGAATTTTTTAGCGCGTAAAAACGGCACTTTCAGCACACTTTTTCACTATATTTCTTCAAGAAAACTCACACATTCGGATACCTTCTTTAAAGAATTGACTCTTGAGCCGAACCTGAATTTGAGAATATGTTATCAGAGATATCTTGGCGAAAGAACACCTGAATATAACGCGCCGGGTTGGACTTGTGAATTTTCTTGAAATGTTTTGAGAAATATGGGAGGGCAAATTTTGGGGTACAACAGTTGCCCCTGTTCAATCTTCTTAAACCTGAGGATGCAGATTGGCTGACGTGCCTTTCGTAATCCGAGGGTGGAAGATGATTGAACACTAGAGTGCCCAGAAATTTACGCTCACATAGTAGCAGTGTGATGATGGAATGAGCTTATAGATGCCATTTAGAGGTTGCTTGGATAGGATGATGGGCTTATAGATGCCATCTGGATGTTGATCGCGTAAGAGATTCCTTAGCGAGAACTTGCGTACCTGCAAAACAGAAAATGATTACCTGACATGTTGCAGGAGCTGATTTTCAGATGCTTGGTATAGATGTGTCCTGACTGGTTACAGGAGCTGGGTCTGGAGCTTCACAAGATGATGAATGAACCAGGGGTGGTTACCACCTTAGCATGAACGGTGAGAGAACCTTGGGTGACTTTACCCTCAACAATGCTCGTTGAGAAAATCTTGGTGGAAATTATCATCTTCGCAGGATCGGGAAGAGAACCATAGGCAATTATAATCTGAAAGGGAATTATCACCTCACTCACCGTCGGAGAGGGAACCATAGGAAATTATAATCTGAAAGGAATTATCACCTCACTCACCGTCGGAGAGGGAACCATAGGAAAAGGAATTATCACCTCACTCACCGTCGGAGAGGGAACCATCTGAAAAGGAATTATCACCTCACTCACCGTCGGAGAGGGAACCATCTGAAAAGGAATTATCGCCTCACTCACCGTCGGAGAGGGGACCATAGAAAAGGAATTATTACCTCACTCACCGTCGGAGAGGGAACCATAAGGAAAATGAATTATTACCTCACTCACCATCAGAGAGGGAACCATAGGAGACTATCACCTCACTCGTCGTCGGAGAGGGAAACATCTGAAAAGGACTTACCACCTCACTCACCGTCGGAGAGGGAACCATAGGAGACTATCACCTCACTCACCGTCGGAGAGGGAAACATCTGAAAAGGACTTACCACCTCACTCACCGTCGGAGAGGGAACCATAGGAGACTATCACCTCACTCACCGTCGGAGAGGGAAACATCTGAAAAGGACTTACCACCTCACTCACCGTCGGAGAGGGAACCATAGGAGACTATCACCTCACACTCACCGTCGGAGAGGGAAACATCTGAAAAGGACTTACCACCTCACTCGCCGTCGGAGAGGGAACCATAGGAGACTATCACCTCACACTCACCGTCGGAGAGGGAAACATCTGAAAAGGACTTACCACCTCACTCGCTGTCGGAGAGGGAACCATAGGAGACTATCACCTCACACTCACCGTCGGAGAGGGAAACATCTGAAAAGGACTTGCCACCTCACTCGCCGTCGGAGAGGGAACCATAGGAGACTATCACCTCACACTCACCGTCGGAGAGGGAAACATCTGAAAAGGACTTACCACCTCACTCGCCGTCGGAGAGGGAACCATAGGAGACTATCACCTCACACTCACCGTTGGAGAGGGAAACATCTGAAAAGGACTTACCACCTCACTCGCCGTCGGAGAGGGAACCATAGGAGACTATCACCTCACACTCACCGTCGGAGAGGGAAACATCTGAAAAGGACTTACCACCTCACTCACCGTCGGAGAGGGAACCATAGAAGATTATCACCTCACTCACCGTCGGAGAGGGAAACATCTGAAAATTATAATCTTAAAGAAAAACCTAAAATGGAAATCTCATGCACCGTCGGAGAGAGAACCAATAGGAAAATATAACCTGATAACTTCTACTGAGTCTTCATCAAAAAAATCTGTTGGGAGTCGATTTAGCTGGACTAGAGAAGGCCTGGGACTGGATAAGAAATCTTTGGGGTCGATTAACTGAACCGGTCTAGGTCTTGAAATATGATTGAGAATTTCAACTGCATCTTTCCTGAAAGGTAAAGGTCAGTCATATGCAATGCATGATATGGATCAAGCAATGATGTTCTCAACATAAATGAGATTTGTATGATATAATGCGTCTATGCATGCTATAATGATGTATGTGATGTTTAGGAATGTATATTTTCGTCTAGGAAAGTAAATCCTTGACGGGTGCCGGGAAGTCACTCCTGGGCTGATGTTGAAGAACAGATTTTGCTTCCGCTGGGGATGATAGTTGCAAGAATACCGGTAGGAGAAGGTAACTCCGTTGGGGGATAAGCTTGGCGAATGGAAAATTCTGCGGGGAGAAAAATACTCTAGCGACCATGCTGGGGAACATTACTCTGTGGGGGAGAGAGATGCTTTGTTGAATTATTGATAATAACTTGCTGAGGATGTCTTTGCTGTGTTGGAAGTGTTAACAGACTTCGCTGGGGGTAAGAGAATTTCGTCGGGGACGCTCTTTCCATAGCTTTTGGCTGAGGATAACCCAGTTATATCCTGTTAAGGAAATAACTCTTTAAATCAAGCCGGACGACGCGTTCGTGTTCTGCGAGGGATAAGCTTCCAGAATATACTGGGGATAAGCTTACTGCTTGGGGAGATAGATTCCAAATTTCCTGGGGAAACTGGATTGGACTTCTCTTGGGGAAGTTTTGATATGTTGGGGAAGTGATTCCTTTGAATGTTTGATAAGCCACCGGGGAACAACCTTAGACCAAGACTGTCGGGGATGCTTGTTAAGAATATATGTATACATGCTGCTGGGGAAGTATTGAGATCTACTGGAGGATACTCAATTTCCTTGAGATTGGAAATAGCTTTACTTGGGGAGAGCGTATTGACTTGCTGGCTCACTCTCTGGGGAATTGAGATATCTGGTTATGTTCTCCAGCTGAACCTACCTTGGTACCTTGGAGGATAGAACAATTAGATTGCTTGGGCAACTCATCATTGCCCCTGTTTCCGAGGTGGGATAGGGAGACCTGTGAGGCGCTGATGGTGGTTGATGGACAAACCTTCTTCTGGTAGGCAGGTGATAAGATGACAGGACATAGTCGTACGCTTTGATCCCTAACTTTTGCCTGGACCGCCCTTTCGGGTTTTCAGTCCACCGGGATACCCATTTTTGCCCAAGCCGCCTTTTCAGGTTTTCGACTTGCCGGGTGTACAGATTTTTTCATCTCATCCCTCATTTTGCCCGAACCCTTTTGGTTCGCCGGGAAGCCCTTATTTTTGCCTAGGTGTGTCAACCTAGCGGGTCTTTGATTTTGCGTAGTATTTTTTCCGACTATGTCCGTTCTCAGAAAGTAGGGAGTTGCCCCTGTTAGAAGTGTTTTGTCATGCCACCAGAAGGTATTTGATCAGGCAAGATTCGTTGTTGGAATGCCCCAAGTGACTCAGGCGGAGACTTACCCCAGGCTATTTGGCCTTTGAGAGATTCTCCGAATCTTGATTGGATTGCCCCAGATGGTAGACCATGATCATGTCATGCCCCTTGATTGGAGGTGCTTC
Source organism: Vicia faba (assembly GCA_948472305.1). Lineage (NCBI taxonomy): Eukaryota > Viridiplantae > Streptophyta > Magnoliopsida > Fabales > Fabaceae > Vicia > Vicia faba. Next base: position 522,797,754 of record OX451740.1, on the reverse strand, counting down.
TGTTCATTAGGCATTCATCGTGCGAATTTTCCTGCTGTTCAAACAAAAAGTCATATGCAAACAAAGTTATGTTAAAAATGCAAAACCTATGTCTGTCTTGAAGATTTTGAAAATGCATTCTTTTTTCATAAAACAAATGAATGTTTGTAAAACGTGATGTCAACTCGTTATTTTACCGCAAGCCTTAAGGAGTCAGGATACCTTTCGTAACAGTATGCTTTCGAACTAACCCATGCTTCAGCTAGGACTTTTAAGGGTTGTAACGTGGCCTGGTTCACAGGTTAAGAAACAAAGGATAAAGGCTCAAATTTTATTTGTACCCACCCGCTCTTCGTGATGTTCTCCAAACCTAAACTCAGCTGATCATACGTTAGCCCTTGTTTGAGTCTTTGCTCTGATTTTCCGGTGATGATTCGGATGTTGATAACTTATTTTGAATAGGCAGTCATTCCTTTCTTGTTAAGGGTTGGTAAGACCTCTTTCTTGTCTAATTTTTTGTTATCCCTTTCTTTTTTGCCTGAACTGTTTCCTTTCTTGGAATTACAGTCAGCGGGATGCCCCAGTTTTGTAAGTCTCCTTCATGGGTTTTGACTTAATGGGTTTTTCATTTTTTGAGATAATGACTGCCTTTCTTTATTGATTATTCGGAACCATCACTGTCTTTCTTTGTTTTGTAAGGATCTTTTTGGTGCCATTCGTTATGCACTTGGATCAACTGAGAGAACTACCCTGCCCCAGGTTATGATGAAGGGTTTTGAATTTCGAAAAGGAAAACTCCTACTTCTTTGGCTCAGAGGGGTTGACGAGGGATTATCATCCTTATAACTCCAGTGTTTAGGAATTGAAACAATGCCTGTACTTCATCAGCGGGGTCTGTTCAAAAGCATACTGTAAAGATCGTGGCATCGTTTTCGTCATCCTCCCTCAAGAGGCTTAGAATTATTATTTAAGAGTTGATCATCAGAAAAAATATGAAAATAATTTGCATTTAGTGAATACGAATATATTGTTTAAGAACAGACATATGCGATGCATTAATGAAATAACAACGTTTGATATGAATGGAATGCTTGAACAATCAAAAGAAAATTACAACTTGAAAGATTCTAATGAACAAAAATTTCTCAATCCTAGCCATGATTTGACAAGGGAGCAATTATCATATTGGGAGTCTCGGCGGGCTCGAACTCGATCTCTTTAGCATCGATCATATTCTGAATCTTGTACTTCAGTGCCCAACAGTCCTCAGTATCGTGCCCCGGGCTACCAGAATGGTAAGCGCACCTTGCTTCTGGGTTGTAATTTGGAGAGGAAGTCTTTGGATTTGCAGGAGGGTTGATCACCGCAATCAGGTTCATCCTTAACATGTGCTGCAAAGCTCGTGACCATGACATGTTGATGTAGGTGAATTGTCTCTTAGGCTCGTCTGACCTGTTCTGATCAACCCGCTGTTCTTGGCGAGGTCGTTGTTGGACCTGAGAAGTAGTAGCAACTCGGAGAGGTCTATTCATTGGACCCGACCTTTGCCTTTTTGGAAGCTGTTCTACGACTTGGCCCCTGATTTGGGCTGGTTGCTTCATGCCTTGAGGAAGTTGGCCGATCATGGCTCTCAGCTCTCCTTGCTCCTAAGCTAAACCTTGAATGAGGGCCCTTTGCCCCAGCATCTGGGATTTCAATGTGTCTACCTCAGCTTGTAGACATTTCAGCTGTTCGTCCTTGTCATCTTCAGGACTCTTTCTGATCAGATTCCCCATGAGGAGTGTCCTCAACTCTTCCTGCCCCTTGGATAGACCTAGGAAGATTTCCCTGAACTGAGTCTCTTGAGCGTGAAGGTCCTGGTTATCTTGTTGTGAAGCCATGGCTGAAATAAACAACAAGGAGGGTAAGTGACCTGCAACAAGGGTACCTGTTATGCAATGATATGTATGATATGCATGCAATGTTTTCAAGGATCTCGCGGGGTAAACAAGAAATTTGTTAGAGCTGGGATCTGGTAGCTTGATTGAAGGAACTTCATATTTGTTGAGAGTCTCTCTTCCAAGGGTCAAAGGCTCACCATATCAAGTGGGTCATAGCCCCTGACTCAAGTCATCAACCTTATTTTGCTTTCCAAACAACCTTGGCTAGGGGAACCTTCTTCAGGAGTCAAAGCTCACCATATCAAGTGGGTCATAGCCTCTGACAACTTTGGCTAGAGGAAAATAAATCCTCTTTGCCCCTTGCTAGATGTTTGATTCATCATGACCTGCATCACAAGCCCTTGAGATCCTTGAAATGGGTTAGGATGTATGCAATGATATGATGTCATGATGCATGGGGTAATATGAATAAACCCTGTTATGAGCCCTTATTAAGGACTGCCAACAAAACCTGCAAGAAATTCAGTAAACCCTGTCATGAGTCCCAATTAAGGACCAAATAAAACCTGCAAAACACTCAGTAAACCCTGTTATGAGTCCCAGTTAAGGACTAAAACAAAACCTGCAAGAAATTTAGTACACTCTTGTTATGAGTCCCAATTAAGGACTATAAACAAAACCTGCAAGAAACTTAGTAAACCCTGTTATGAGTCCCAATTAAGGACTATAAACAAAACCTGCAAGTAGTTCATGTGTCAGATAACAAGCATGCAAGTAGTCAAGTACGAAGGCACACAAGTCACACAAGACAAGCCCTTAGGGTTTAGGCCGGCATGGGGTCTGGGTAGTACCCTCTTGAAGTTGGTGGGTTCAACCTGTCTTATTAGAAGTAACCGGGTTCTAAGGGTCCCAATATCACGGGATTGCTTTCATTGTTCATCGTTTCGATTTAGCCACTGAACTGGCGACCGAAATATTCCAGGAAAGCAACCCTCAATTGAGTGTAGTATTGAGTATCAACCAACCTCAGACTGCACCAAAGTCAGTTATCTCACTACCCTAAAGAGGCCAAGATAGTTCAATTAAGGTTCCTAAGGTCAGTTGATGCTTCACGACACCACGCGGAGGCCCCGTACTCTCCTTGACTGAACTCAAGGGTTACTGGTACACACCAAAGTGCCACATCAACGTAGCAGACTGTTTCAACCATGTCGGTATACCCCGCACAGTTCCCTCACAGCCTTGTTGCTACTTTCTAAGAAGGTATCCCCCAGATCCGGGTTAGGATCTATAGAACTCCCAAGACAGTCCCACAATAATAAAGCAAGCAAGTCAATACAATTGAAAACACAGTTATGAACTACCCTAAGGTACACCTCACTTTAAGTTTCGTCCCCAGCAGAGTCGCCAGTTCTGTGATCGGTGGATCTGGAACTGACTGTTTAACGCTGGTTCGCGAAATGTCGCGGAAGCAAGAGTCGCCACCGTCTTTTATTTTCTCCAAATGGAAAGGACAAAAGCACAGAAAAATTCCTTAAAGAGATTGCTCTCGGTTCGGGAGGTAGGTTATAGAAAGGGAAGGTGTTAGCACCCTTTCTATCCATGGTTATCCATGGGCTCTTAGATACTTGCTCATTGTGTTTTCAAAAATGGTTTGTTTTCTTTTCAACTGTGGGTTTTTAAAAAGTTTCTTTGAAAATTTCAGTTCGACTCTTGTATCGGTCCTCAAGAGTGTTTGAAAAATTGCTTTCGAAAGCTTTTTGAAAAGGTGTCGGTGTGAAAAGTATTTTTGATTTGTTTTGAAAGTTAGAGCAAGTATCTAGAGTCGTCTACCTACCCTAAGGAATTCGTCTGTGTAAATGTCCTTAAAGTAGTGTCATCCCACCATTGAGAGGTAGGTAGCACCACCGTTGGAGGTGTTCGGGTCAATTCGAAGGTTCGGGACATGGTGATCACCAGAGCAATAGGAAGATACCTTAGAAGCTACCCTCATGCCAGGTTCCCAGATCATGAGGACTTACTAAGACATCCTTTACTCGACGATCACCTTTCGAGGCAAGGCAACAGTGAGGCGTACCCTAGGGGTGGTGTGTGATTTGTGTGTTGTTTTCAGATATTTTTGTCTTTTGTCATGTCATGGGTGATCTACGCTTTTGTTTTTATTTTGTCATTCATTCTTGCATGTGATTTAATTAACAGTTAAAACAATGCGGAAATTAAAGTTCCTAAACTATTATAAAGGCGCGGGTCCACATCGCCAAATTAAAATCCATGACCCGATTTGACAAAAAAATAAAGAACTAAAGTGCGAGAAATATAAAATGTCCGAGTTACATGGCTTTGGGAGAATTGCATAAATATTTAAAAGAAGGAATAAAGATGCGCGAATTGAATTGAAATTGAAAGCGAGGGCGTTTGACCATTTTTAATGAAATTAAATTATATTGAGCAAATTAATTAAATTAAAATAAAAAAAGAAATTATTTTTGAGGTTTTTTGTATTTTATGGTTTTTTATGAGAATTAAATGAAATTAACCAATTAACCCTAATTCTACAACTTTTATTTATTAAGAAAAACATGTTAAAATTTAAACCTAAAATTAAATTAATTAATTAATGGCAATTTGATTTATAAAAATAAATAATTAATTATTAGTGAAAAGAAAAGAAAAAAAGGATAAAAATTGATTAAAACCCTAATTCTACAAATTTTTAATTTATTAAGAAAAATATTTGAATTAAACCTAAATTTAAATCTAATTAATTAGTGAGATTTATTTACAAAAAATATTAATTAAATAAATATATTTTGATTTTCATGACTTTTCTGTTTTTTTACTATTTTTTATATTTTATGAAAATAAGTTAAATTAAAGGAATTAATTAAAAAAAGAAATAATTGAAATAAATAAAATAAGGAAAAGAAAGAAAATACAATACCTTGGGGGGTTTCTGTCCCCTTTTTGGAGGTGAATTGGAGTGGTTTGGCCATTTGTGTTCTGGCCTCATCATGCATAAGTTGTTCTACTTTGGCCATTTGGCTTTTGGCTTTTGGCTTTTGGCCATTTGTGTTCTGGCTTCAACGTTCCCTTAATCTTTGGCTTAATGTCTGCCTCGCCATGTATTGGTGTCATGCATAAGTTTTTCTAGTCTGGCCATTTGGCTTTTGGCTTTTGGCCATTTGGCTTTTGGCCTCAACGTTCCTTAATGAACCTGCCTGGGATCCTGTCTAAATCTGCAGTGTTGAATCTCACAAACACATCAAATAAAATCATAAAATGCAAATAAAGCCAATATATGAAGAAATTTAATGTTTAGGCACAATATGGCATGTATGAATGATTATACCCTTTTGATCATGGAGATCAAATCAACCTTACCCTTACTGGAAAAGTAGTGACATGAATGCTTTTATGCCCTTTGGATCATGGAGATCAAGCCAGCCTTACCCTTACTGAAGAAGTAATAAGATGTTGGTTTGTAACTGAGATGACTTGTTTGTAGTGAGAGAGGGATTTGTAATAAGGATTTCAAGGTTTTTAGGGTTCTTGAGAAAATTTGATATTCTGACAGCGTTGTGGCAAGGGTTTTCTTTTTTTCTCCTCTCTTTTTCTCCTCTTTTCTCCTCTTTTTCTCCTCCCGGTTTGTGTGACAAGAAGGTGATTATATAGTGGAAATTAGGGTAAAGAAAATGGGCTTTGAATGTGCAATTGGGCCTCCAATATTCACTTGAATTCGTCACTTTCCAGGCTAAATCGCAGGGACTTAAGTGCATTTTTTGAAGTTGAAATGTGAAAACAAAATGTAGCCGACATCGAGAACTAACTCCTGTCCGAAAATCGACTCAATCGGATAAACGGTGAATTAGTTATGAATTTTTGAAGTTTCAGCTCAGACAAACTTATTTTGGGCTCCAGTGTCGGCTCTGACACGTTCTTCAATAAAAAACTGGTATTGATCGGTGCATAATTTGGTCTCGACTTTTGAAGCAAAGTTGTAGATCTATGAGTCAGGGACCTTGTGTAAAAATATGAGCCCAATCCGATAAAAATTGACCGAGTTATGAATTTTCGAAGTTTCGGCCCAGATGAAATAATATTCAGTATTCAGGATTTTCAGCGTGTCACGCACTCTGAGCAAAAAATGAAGGCCTTTTGAATACCGTTTGAACTCAATACCTTCTGTGAAAATGTAGCCAACTCAATTTCTGAAATTTTGGCACCGGAACCAGCTCGATACGATGAAAATCGACCAAGTTATGATTTTCTGAACATGACGCAAATAAACTTCTGTCACAAATTTTCTGTATGAAAATACTTGATAAATCCACATTTTTGAAGACCTTATGATCGAAATTGGCTTCCAGCCGTGAGAGATGAAAACTTAGATAATGTCAAGACGGAATTTTAGCCACCGAAACGGGTTCAAAACGAGTCACGATCTTCAAGTTATGAATTTTTTAGCGCGTAAAAACGGCACTTTCAGCACACTTTTTCACTATATTTCTTCAAGAAAACTCACACATTCGGATACCTTCTTTAAAGAATTGACTCTTGAGCCGAACCTGAATTTGAGAATATGTTATCAGAGATATCTTGGCGAAAGAACACCTGAATATAACGCGCCGGGTTGGACTTGTGAATTTTCTTGAAATGTTTTGAGAAATATGGGAGGGCAAATTTTGGGGTACAACACTTCCCAACATGGATGCTAATCTATTGCTTATTCAACTTCAAGACTTCTGAAAACAGTTTACGGATTCTCCAAACACGGATGTTAATCTATCGCTTGTTCAGACTCAACTTTTGAAAACAGTTTACGGATGCTTCCCAACATGGATGTTAATCTATTGCTTATTTAACTTCAAGACTTCTGAAAACAGTTTACAGATTCTCCAAACACGGATGTTAATCTATCGCTTGTTCAGACTCAACTTTTGAAAACAGTTTACGGATGCTTCCTAACATGGATGTTAATCTATTGCTTATTCAACTTCAAGACTTCTGAAAACAGTTTACGGATTCTCCAAACACGAATGTTAATCTATCACTTGTTCAGACTCAACTTTTGAAAACAGTTTACGGATTCTCCAAACACGGATGTTAATCTATCGCTTGTTCAGACTCAACTTTTGAAAACAGTTTACGGATGCTTCCCGACATGGATGATAATCTATTGCTTATTCAACTTCAAGACTTCTGAAAACAGTTTACGGATTCCCCAAACACGGATGTTAATCTATCGCTTGTTCAGACTCAACTTTTGAAAACAGTTTACGGATGCTTCCCAACATGGATGCTAATCTATTGCTTATTCAGACCCCAGTTCAGAGATGCTCCAAACACGGATACCTTTCTGATCCTCATCCTTTCACCTATAACATACAGTTCAACAAACATTCCCCGATGACATCTTTAAGCCCATCCCCGACAAGATTCTGTCACATCTCCAAATGGAATCTTTAAGCCCATTCCCTCAACCATGCTTTGATGAGTGCAAATTTATGGGCACTCTAGTGTCCAATCATCTTTTACCTTCGAGTCGCGAAAGGCAAACTCGTCAATCTAACTCTTCAGGTTCAAGAATATTGAACAGGGGCAACTGTTATACCCCAAAATTTGCCCTCCCTTTTTCACAAGAAATCACAACCCCAGGGTTTTCTCTGATTTTTTAGATTGGCTCAAGAATTGGTCAAACAGACTTTTCTGTATCAGTCAATCCAGAATTAGGGTTTTTACGCTCGCGTTTCTCAGAAGGAACTGAATCCTCAGAAATTCAGTTAACTGTTACATTATTTTCACGCTTGTTCAAGATTACTGGTTGTTTCTCAAAACCCATTTATCTGGGATAAGAGCTGAGACTTTTGTTTGGAGCATTAAGGCATCTGCTTGATTATTTGGAGTAAAAGGTTTATCGCTTATTGGAATGCTTTGTTTGTTTAAATTGTACAATGCGTGTGTTAACTGGAACACCATGCGTATTGTGAGTAATGCAAGGTTAGAGACTGCAAAAGTTTGTTGATTATTTATTTTATCTGAATTAAAATTATTGGGATACAGTTCCAATTATTTTGATTTAAGAGTTTTAAATAATTAAATAAACAATGCAAGAAAAGATTAGAAGATATTTGGATAAAAACCTTTTTTATTATTTTCAGATATTGTTACAATATTTATCGGAATATTGTAAATTTACAACATACGGTATTTACAATAATATTTGTTTACAATAAATGAAAAAATAATAAACCTAAGCCTAATCTCCTAAAATCTTTGGCTTCTACTGCTTCTGCTATTATCCAAGATGCATCCACCTGAAAAGAGAAGAAAGAAAAGAAAATCAGCACAAGAATTTTTAAGTGAAAAGAAAAAAAATCATCATTAAAATTGGCCGTCTAGAATCAGATTGCCTATTTTCGTCACGCTTTATTTTTCTCTCTGCAAATTACAAGAAGATCGCTCTTATCAGTTCACAGAGAGAAAGATAAAATATATAAAATGCAAGCATGTCAAACTAGATGCAAAAACATGGGTCAAGTACAAAAAGTTCCAAGCTGCATTAACCAAGCAAACTGAATTACAAACTAAGTGCCAAGCTGCATTAACCAAGCAAATTGTACTACAAATTCAAAGAGACAAACAGGCGCCAAAACTGCCAAGGTAAGTCAAGAAAATGAATAACACAACAGCAAGCAAAGTCCCATATTCAGCTACAGTACAAAATTGCCCAAAACCAAGTTACAAGACAGATTTGATAAAAATGGTAATGCAGCATGAAAACAACAATACAACAGACAAAAAGCAAGACAACAGGAAGTAATTTGCTTGACAAGTCAAAACTTGTCAAAGATGCTTTCATCATTTTCTAGACAGCCCAATTTTTCAGAATAAAAATATAATAAGCAATTTAAAATGCTTATGGAGAGAGAGAAAGAGAGAACCAGAAAAAGTTTGCAGTTTTGGCAAAAGCAGGCTATTGTTCAAGACAGTAAGAGAACACAAAAGATATAAAAGAGCAAGACTGCATAACAGTCCAGGAGGATAGAGAGCAAAACTGCTAAACCTGTTTGTAAACTAAAACCTGCAGTTTTCAAAAACTACAAAACAACAAGCTCAACAAACATACAGAAAAAGCCACAAAACTGCAATTTACTCACAAGCCTACAAGCCTGTAAAGCAAACCTGCTTACCAAAAACTTCCCAACTGTGACAATAACAAGCAAACCTGTTTAAATTTCATAGCCTGCCTTCCAAAGCAAAACTGTAAGCACAAACCTGTAAACTCACAAATCTGCAAGAAACTGCAGCTCAAGCCACAAACTACAACTCAGTTCAAGCCTGCTTCCAAAACCCAAACTCTCAAAACCAAAACACAAGCTTGTTTCAAAAAACCAATGCAGTAACCTGCATCTCAAATACCAGAAGCAAGCCTGCTTCCAAATCCCAAACAGAAACAAATTGCAAACCTCTCAAAAGCTCAAAACCAATGGCAAACCTGTAAGTCCAAAACAAGCCTGTTTCCAAACTTATCCAGAGTTCAAAACCAATGACAAACCTGTGAAACTAACAGCACAAGTCCAGGCAAAACACACAAGTCCAGGCTAAACATACAGTCCAAGCCAAAACTATCATCAACTCAAATCAAACCAACAGAAACATAGCAAAAAAGAAAAGTTCAGAATACATTTTCAACATCAACTCAAGTCAAAACAACCAAATCAACAACAAGCAAATCTCAGAATATCATCATCATCAATATCCATATCAAAACCAGAAAGGGGAAGAGATTCAGAAGCAAGAGGGTTTTCATAACAAAATCATCATCAAACATCAATAAAAGTCCAAACAACAAGCAGTTCTCAGAGCAGTCTCATCATCAAATGATTCAAAGAGAAGTCAAAAGATACAGAAATACCAGAAAGGCAGTCATCTTCATCTTCCCTCCACTGGCCACCAAGGAGCACCACCGGTCTCACGCCTCTCTCTCTTCTTACGTTTTTAACCCAGAAAAACGCCAAAGGTATAGTCTCTTTCCCTCAAATTTTCGCTGCATCTCACAACATAGACATCAAAAATTAAAATATTGCAAACGATAAACATGCAAGAATCAAGCGTTGAAACTGTAAAAAACCTAACAAGATAAAATTTGTACTGTTCAAGCACAATCAACGTGGACCGCTGTGAATACGAGAGAGAGGGGAGGAAACGCTCCGGTGGCCAAGGCAGGAGAGGAGGAATCAGTTGTTCATGGGTTTGAGAAAGGCGAAGAGAAACGAAGAAGATGAGAGGAGTGACGCTGTTGAAGCAAGACTGTAAACCCTAATTTCTAACCAACTGAATTAACCCCAAAATATTGTTACAACATTCCTAATGGGCCTTCGCCCCAAACAAGCGCCTAAAGCCCGAGTATTTTAGCCAGTGCACCCCCCTTTCAATCTAATTCTTGTTTTTATCTGGACCATAATCCTAAGCCCATACCTTTCTTTCAAGACTAATGTTTTTTACTTTCTTTCTTTTAAGTTAATACAAATACTAATTTTGGCTTTATTTTTTTAGTTAAATTTTTTATAAATTTTGTTTATAATAAAATACAAAAAATAACATTCAGTTTAATTTAAATAATTTTTGGTTTTCCTTGAAACTAGTTATTGGTTAATAAAAATGTGTAAATAATAGAAGATTTAATTTAATTATTTTTATTTCTTTAATTTTTCTTTCTTTACATAATCAATAAAAAAACACAAAAAAACAATTATAATAAATACTTAATCTTTCACTAGGTTAAATTTTGTTTGTTCATTTGTAAATAACCACATGCATCTCATAATACTTTTGATTCTCTTTATTTTTACGTTTTGTTACAATTTGTTAATATTTGAATTGCATCGATTCGATTTGGTTGTAACCCATAATATTTGGGACTTTATTCTGATAAGACTCATCCCAATTTGTAAATAATTTGTACCCCCATCCCCGAATACTCTTTTGTAATAGCTTAGAATTTAATTCTCTCACTTTATGCTTTTTAAATATGCCATGATTAGAGATTAGGGTTTGTATGTGAAAGTCTAAAATCGATCGCTAGATGACCTAATACAAAGACAAATGCATGAAAATCAATACACAATTCACACTTGCACCTCTAGGGTAACCTCGCTTGTTGCCTCGAAAAATGCAATCATGTCCCTCAAGTATGAGACACTATAGCAAATGCCTCTTCGATAAACAAAGATCGTAGTCCCTCGATGACCCTCGATGTTGCCTTCGATAAAACAATATCGTCCCTTACAAAATTGCTAGAGCGTCTCACAAGTTGCCTTCAATGATTGTATACGATGATCCGCGCCTGTCCCGTTAAACATCCTGTGATACGGTGGGAGAACTGACTAGTGTTTTGCGTTCGTATTCGCACTTGTGCGGTTGAGCAAGAGTCGCCACCGACTTTTTATTTTATCCTAAAGGAAAGGTTAAAAAAGCACAGCAAAAACCTTTTGAGATATTTCGTGGGTTCGGGGGGTAGATTATGAAAAGGGAAGGTATTAGCACCCTTTTCATCCATGGTTATCCATGGGCTCTTAGTTACTTGGTTTTTTAGATCACTTGCCTTGTTTTTCGATTGCTTGAAAATGATGTGTGTGCGGGTGCTTTTGAAAATATTTTGGAAGAAGATGCCTTGTCTTAGGCAACTAATGTATTTGACTCGTGATTGAGTGTTTTACAAAAGTGTGGATCTTTTCGAAAAGATGTTTCAAATGTTTTTGAGAGTTTGTTTGAAAGTGTTATGGATTGTGGTTTTTGAAAAGGAGGCAAGTGTTTTTGCAAGTTTGATCTCAAGTAACTAAGAGTTTTGTCTACCCTATTGTACTCAAAGGTTTTTGTTATGTTTTAACCCCTTTTAACAATTTTGTTCCACCATTGAAATTGGTGGACAATCTTGCGTTTAGGAAGTTTATTCGGGACGGGCGCGGGTCATCGTATGGACCATGAATGCAATGGTGCCAAGTGTCTTTGGCAATTTGCTTTGAAGGGACTATGATCATTCCGTTTAGGCAACACTTTGAGACTTATGATCATTTGATTTTGTTTTGCCAAAGAAACTCGACGTGCAAGCATGGCCCATTTTAGAAGGCAACATGTGGGATTACCCTAGAGGGTGCAAGTGTGATTGTGTATTGATTACATGTATTTGTCTTGTATTAGGTTATCTAGCGTTTGATTTTATGTACATACAAACCCTAGGTCTAACCATGGTATAATTGGAAAACTGTAAATTGCGGAAATGTAAAATCTACGCTATTACAAAATAGTGTCCGGGAGTGGGGGTACAAGTGTACGAATGGGGATGAGACTTATAGTATCCAATAAGTTACAACCAAATCGAATTCGCAATCAAATGTAAATATCGAATATACAGATATAAGATAGACAAGTGTATAGGGCAATGTGAATGGATTATGTAAGTGTAAGTGTGAGATGTATATGTATTGTGTATAATTATTTACAGGCGCGGAATATGCAATTGAAGCGTATTAGGGTTTTTGACCTAAATATGTGCTTTAAGGAATCTTTGCTTTGTATGCTTTTAATATGTATGAAAGAAAAATGTTTTAACTTAAATGCTCAAGTTTTAATTAAATTGTGAAATGATGTTTTGAGAAAAGAAAATATTATGTATAAAAGGTATGTTTTCATGTGTTATGTACAAAATGTTTTAAGGTTAAAAGAATGGAAAAAATTTTCAATTTTAATTACATGGCATAAGAATGCATTTTTATTATTATATACAAAAAGTATTAAATGTCCAAAAATTAAATTATGTATGTTTAAAAAAGGTATTTTTAAATTGTTATGTACAAAAGTATATTAATTAAAAGAATAAAAAGTATTTTCAATTTTTAATTATATGATAAAAGTGTATGACATGTACCAATTATATTTAAATTAAAAAAATATGTACAAGGTATATTTCAATTATATATCAAGAAAGAAATTATGTATGCTAAAAAGAAAATGTATTTTAATTGTCTATTAAAAAAAATGCTTTCAAGTTAATTATGTACATAGAAAAGTATTTAATTATGCTTAAAGAAAAGATGTATTTTTTACTAAGTGATATATACTAATTAAGAATGTATTTTTATTAAAACTACATTTAGTTAGAAAATAAATATATTGTTTGTAAAATAAAAAGTTATCAATATTTTGTTTAGAAAGGAAAAGAAAGGAAGCATTCAAATGGGCTTCAGAGTATTGACAACGGGTCAGGCCCATGCGTTTGGGACAAATTTTAGGGTTGGGAATTGTTATTCAATTTGGGAACATGCTTAGGGTTTGGGACGGCGCCGTTCGTATTCGTTCAACGTTCTTTCCATCTTCGTCTTCATCCGGCCACCAGTGTCACCCTCGAACCTCTCTTCCCTCCATGGCATGAACTCAGTATCCTCTTGATACAAGGTTTGTTTCAACGTTTATGCTCTTATCTCTTTCTTTTTTTACGAATTTGCGTGAGTTGTGTTAATTTGAATCTAAAACTTGATCTTTCGTTATTATGAGGTGAAGGAGAAAAAAGAGGGAGAAAGCTCACTACCTGACCTTGGAGGAGGAGGAGAGAAGAGGGGCTGTGGCGCTTAGGAGGCCGGGACGGCGTGAACGTGACGCTTGCTTTTTGAGCTTTCCTGGTATCTTTTATCTTGCTCCTTAGGGTTTTGATGATGATTTTGAACTGAAAAACCTCTTTCAAAAAATTCACTTTTTTCTTCTTCTTCTATGCCACTGTATATTTGTTGCCTTTGAGCATTTGTATGCTTTTGAATTGTTGCCTTGCCTATGATGAAGCTTGCTTCTGAGGCCCTCTTTCCTCTTCTCTACTGCTCACGTTGCCTTTGGATAAACTTTCTCTCTTCTTCTTGAACACTGTATACTTGTTGCCACTGTACGCTTGTTTATGTTGCCCTGTGATGTTTATACTGAGGGCCTAGGTTGCCTTGAACATTTGCTTCTGAGTATGCCCCTTGAACGATTTCTTGGTATCAGTAGATTTCTGGATGTTGGTTTCTTGCCCAATGATGTGTACACTGAGGGCTTTGGATGTCTCACTTGCGTTGCCTTGAACTTTTGAATGCTTGTTAGTTTGTTGACAGTATGGTGTTTTGATAATGGTCAGGCTTCTTTTGATCAGGTTTTTGATGTTCAGGCTTGAGATTTGGCAATAGGTATGGTTAACGGTTGTTATGCTGGTGCAGGTTTTGAACTGGATTTTGGACTTGATTTCAAGTTCAGCAGGTTTTTGGTGATTCTGGTTATGGTTGGTTTTAGGATGGGCTATGTTTGTGACTGATACTTGGCTTGAGGTTTTTTGACAGGGATTTTGGTAGTTCAGTTTTTTGTGTTTGTATGTTCAGTTTATGTGTTTGTATGTTCCACAGGTTTGGGTTTGTGAGGTTATGGCAGTAAGTTTGGGCTTTGCAGATTATTGTTGTTTTATGTTTAAGCTTTGACAGGTTTATGTTATGACAGTAGATTGGGTTCTGTTGAGGCTTAACAGGTTCTTGAGGTTAATGCAGGTTGATGAGGTTGGATGGTTTTAGGATGGGCTAATGCTTTGTATATTTTTCTTCCTCCTTGCTGAACTGAGTTCTCTTGGGTTATATCTTTTCTTGTTATCCTCTACTGTCTAAGCCTCAGCCTAAAGCCTGCCTATGCTTACTTTATCTCTCTTCTCTTCCATAGTACAGTTTTAAGAATTTTTAAATGTTTATGCTGTACTTTGTTCTGAAGGGGCCCTTTGGGAAATGATGATTTAGAGATCTTGCTTGCATAACACATTTTTCTCTGCATCTTTTTCTTTCTTTTGACAGCTTGGGTAGACTTTTTGTATTTTTGACAGTAGGTTGCACTTTTTGCTTTTGATAGAAAGTGGAATTGGATTTTCAGTTTGACTTGGATTTGAACTATGCAGTTTGAACTTTGGATTTTATGCATTTTGCATTCATGAATAAAAATGAAATTCTTCCCTCTTTGTGAACCGGGAGAAATCTCGTGATTTGCAGAGAGGGTCAACTGATCCCAGTCAGTGGCCTCTAATGATGAGCAAATTTTATCAGTCTTTTTTAATTCAACTGCTTTCTGACTTTTCTTCTTCTTTTTGCAGATAAAAAAAATGGAGCACCGGAGCGGAGTGAAGAATGAAGAAATTAGAAAATGTTTAGAAAAAATAGGATAGTTTTTATTTTCAATTTAATTATTTGTAAACCATTATTATTTTAAATACTTCGTAATAAATACTTGTATCAAATAATAATTGTAACAAACATTAAATATGAAATAAAAATTCTATTAATTCAATTAAACCTTTTCAATTCCTTTTCTTTAATTGTTTACTTGTTATTTATAATTCCTTAAATTAAATAAAATGAAAGTTTAAATTTCAAATATTTAATTCTTAGAACCATAAATAATCAACTAAACCTTGTTGATCAAAATAAATGAATTTGACGTCTCCATCATTCAAAGCAACGCACAGTCGAACACAAAAACTGATCAGATGCAATCCTTTCTTACTGATTCTTTGCCAAGCACTGTAATTCCAAACTGCACATATCTTTTGACTGGCCCAAACAAAACAAACTGAATTCAATCCACTGTCTCTTTTACTGATTAAATCAAAACAACGCTAATTCAATCCGAATCTCGGAATAACTTGCAAAGTGCTGTGGAATTTTAATTTTGCTGAGAATATGCCCGTAAAACCTTAATTCCTGATTAAATGCCAAACAACATTCGCCTGATCAAAATTGAGCCAAAATCAACCAAAACCCTAAGCCAACTGTATGAAACAATCCAGAGCTCTGAAAATCAGTAAAAACCCTAATTTTGCTTGACTGTCAAGAAAAGTCCGTTTGTCCGATTCTTGAGCCAGTTTGAATAGTCAGGAAAGGCTTGAAGCTGAGATTTCTTGGGGAAAAATGCGAGGGCAAATTTTGGGGTACAACAGTTGTCCCTGTTCAATCTTCTTGGACCTGAAGAGTTAGATTGGCAAGTTTGCCTTTTGCGACTTGAAGGTAAAAGGAGATTGGACACTAATGTGCCCAGAAAATTTGCACTCGGCGATATGATGGTGGAGGTAAATGGGCTTAAAGATGCCATTTGGTGATGGGCTTAAAGATGCCATCTGAGAATGGGCTTACAGATGCCATTCGGCGACTGCTGGTAGGAGGATGGGCTTATAGATGCCATCTGGAAATGTTGAAATGTATGTCAGAAGTGAGTGGATAAGTGTCAGAAAGGCATCCCTGTTTTGAAACATCTCTGAATTGAGGTCTGAACAAGCAATAGATTGACGTCCATATCTGGAGAATCTGTAAGCTATCTGAGATTGAACAAGCAATAGAGCAGTATCCATTGTTGGGACATGTCCGTAAACTATTTTCAAAAATTGAGAAAAGTCTGAATCAGTTGGTAGATTGACATCCGTTGTAGGGAAGAATCTGTAAACTGTCTTCAAAAGTTGAGAAGAGTCTGAATCAGTTGGTAGATTAACATCCGTTGTTGGGAAGAATCTGTAAACTGGTTTTGAGAAGAGTCTGAATCAGTTGGTAGATTGACATCCGTTGTTGGGAAGAATCTGTAAACTGGTCTTCAAAAGTTGAGAAGAGTCTGAATCAGTTGGTAGATTGACATCCGTTGTTGGGAAGAATCTGTAAACTGTCTTCAGAAGTTTTGAAGTTGAAGAGGAACCGGTGTAGGGTTTCTCGATAATGCGTCTGGATGGATCTGGAATAAGTATCAGAATGTCGTCGTGTCCGGGTCACATCTGAACTATTTCTGGATGAATTTCGGGAGTTGATCTGTGTCTGTCGACTGATCTTTCCTGAAAAGGCAAAGGGTTAGTTGTATGCAATGTTATGATGCATGATGCAACGTACGTGACATCAATGTTTATGACATGAATGCGATGAATGCGCATGTAAGCTGATGAGCTAATCTTGCCGAGGATACATGAATCCGAGATGGCTGAAGATAAAAGCATCTTGACTGCTGCCGGGGAAAATAAATCCTTGGTTGTTGCTGGGGAGGATAATTCCTGATGACCTCTACTGGGGAGTTCCAAACTAGTAGACTCAATGCTGGGGAGGCCAGATTGAGAATCTTCGGCTTGATGGGAAGTAACTCTGGCGACTTCACTGGGGAACTCAAAATTTGCCCTCTCCAAAACTCTGTGGGGAGAAGGTTCAATGGTCTGGCTCCGCTGGGGACAGGTTTGAAATTTTAGATCTGCTGGGGATACTGAAACTTAAACTCTGAGGGGAATTGAATTCCGAAGGGTTCTCTGGTTGGGGATTGGCAAAGATAAGTTACTGCTGGGGAATTGTGATGAACTCCGCTGGGGATAGGAAGAGTTTTGGCGAGCGCGATCTTCCGTGTTTGTTAGCTTGAGAAGAGTCTGAACAAGCGATAGGTTAACATCCGTTACTTGGAGAACCCGTGAACTGTTTTCAGAAATCTTGAAGTTGAATCAGCAATAGAGCCGCATCCGTTGTTGGGAAGCGTCCGTAAACTAATTTCAAAGGTTGCAACTGAACAAGCTGATAGATTAACATCCGTTACTTGAGAAGAATCCATAAACTGTTTTCAGAAGTCTTGAAGAAGAATCTGAACAAGTGATAGGTTAACATCCGTTTACTTGGAGAACCCGTGAACTATTTTCAGAAATCTTGAGGTTGAATCAGCAATAGAGCCGCATCCGTTGTTGGGAAGCGTCCGTAAACTAATTTCAAAGGTTGAGAAGAGTCTGAACAAGTTGGTAGATTAACATCCGTTGTTGGGAAGAATCCGTAAACTTGTTTCAGAAGTCTTGAAGAGGAACCGGTGTAGGGCTTCCTGATGATGAGCTTGTGTAAAACTGCATCGGGTTTTGAACACTTTTGACATTCGAATGCCCCAAGTGGTGATGTAGATAAATTCCTGGCTTATTACAGGTGTTGGTCTACCATCGATCGTTCACAGATGTTTCCTGGATTGTTACAGGTGTTGATCTGGAATTCTTCAGACATGCCCTGGCTGGATACAGGAATTGAGTCTGGAAATGTAGTCAACAGATATGCCCTGGCTGGATACAGGAGTCGAATCTGGAAATAATCGTCAACAGATATGCCCTGGCTGGATACAGGAATCGAATCCTCGAACTCTTCAGACGTGCCCTGGCTAGATACAGGAATCGAGTCTGGAAATGTGGTCAACAGATATGCCCTGGCTGGATACAGGAGTCGAATCTGGAATGGTGATAGTTGACAGATATGCCCTGGCTGGATGCAGGAATCGAATCTTCAAACTCTTCAGACGTGCCCTGGCTAGATACAGGAGTCGAGTCTGGAAATATGATCAACAGATATGCCCTGGCTGGATACAGGAGTCGAATCTGGAAATGTTGTAGTTGATTTGTTGAATACTTTTGACATTCGAATGCCCCAAGTGGTGAAGAAGGAGTC
Source organism: Vicia faba (assembly GCA_948472305.1). Taxonomy (NCBI): domain Eukaryota; kingdom Viridiplantae; phylum Streptophyta; class Magnoliopsida; order Fabales; family Fabaceae; genus Vicia; species Vicia faba. Next base: position 522,779,408 of record OX451740.1, on the reverse strand, counting down.
TTGAATCAGATTACTCTGTATATTGAGAGATTTCTTGAAATCTTGACTGGACTGTCCCAGGTTAACTGAACTTTGAAAGATCTGTTGGACCTTGACTGGACTGCCCCAGGTTAATTGAATTTTGAAAGATCTGTTGGACCTTGACTGGACTTCCCCAGGTTAATTGAACTTTGAAAGATCTGTTGGACCTTGACTGGACTTCCCCAGGTTAATTGAATTGCGACATGTCATGCCCCTTGCTGATAGGAGATTTGATGGAAGTGTCATCCTCTTGAAGTGATTTTGACTTACTGAGAGAGTTTTCGTTCCTCCGAACATTCGCTGTATGAATTTCTTCGCTGTCAAACAAAAAGGTCAAATGCATACAGTTATATTCGGATAATGCAAAGTTTATGTTTGTCTCGAAGTTTTGAAAAATGCATTTTTAGCAGAAACTTTTTATAAGACAAATCAACACAAGATTTAGAGCAAAGCCCTACAGGAGTCAGGATACCTTTTGTAACAGTATGCTTTCGAACTAACCCATGCTTCAATTAGGACTTTTAAAGGGTTGTAACGTGGCCTGGTTCACGGTTTAAGAAACAAAGGATAAAGGCTCAAAGTATATTTGTACCCACCCGCTCTTCGTGATGTTCTTCAACCTAAGCTCAGTTAATTGTGCGTCGCACTCTGTTTTGAGTTTTGAACGACTTTCGGGCGATGGTTCACCAGTTTGAATTTGGGGAGACAGTCATCATCTCTCTTTCTTTTTCAACACTTTTTATGTTGCGGAGGATTTTGTAATGACCTCACTATTTTGATTTTGATTTGTTATCCCTAACTTTTGCCTGACTGTTACCGTTTTCCGGGATTACTGTCAGCGGGATGCCCCAGCTTTCTTAAGCCTCCTTTATAGGTTTTGGCTTAGTGGGTGTGATCGGTGGATCTGGAACTGACTGTTTTAAAGCTGGTTCGCGAAATGTCGCGGAAGCAAGAGTCGCCACCGTCTTTTATTTTCTCCAATAGGAAAGGACAAAAGCACAGAAAAATTCCTTAAAGAGATTGCTCTCGGTTCGGGAGGTAGGTTATAGAAAGGGAAGGTGTTAGCACCCTTTCTATCCATGGTTATCCATGGGCTCTTAGGTACTTGCTCAATGTGTTTTCAAAATTGTTTGCTTGCTTTTCAATGTGGGTTTCAAAAATATTCTTTGAAAAGTTTCAGTTCAACTCGTACGTCAGAGTGTTTGAAAAGTTTGTTTTGAAAGTTTTTGAAAGTGTGTTGGTGTGAAAAGAGTTTTTGTTTTGTTTGAAATTAGAGCAAGTACCCTTGAGAACCTACCTACCCTAAGGAATTCGTCTGTGTAAATGTCCTTTGAAGTAGTGCCATCCCACCATTGAGAGGTAGGTAGCACCACCGTTGGAGGTGTTCGGGTCAATTCGAGTTTGTAGGGACATGGTGATCACCGGAGCAACAGTAGGACACCTTAGAAGCTACCCTTATGCCATTGATCCTTTATTTTCCGAGGCAACCGTTTCGAGGCAACTGGATCATGTCATGGACATAAGGACTTACTAAAACGTCCTATACTCGACGACCACCTTTCGAAAGGCAACAGTGAGGCGTACCCTAGGGGTGGTGTGTGAATTGTGTGTCATTTTCAGTTTATTGTTTGTCTTGTCATGCCTTGGTGATCTAACGATTCGATTTTATTTTTGGGCATTCATTCTTTCATGTTATTGTTTAACAGTTAAAAGTGCGGGAATTTAAAGTGCGGAAAAGATAAAAGTCCTACGCTATTACAAAGGCGAGGGTCTACAACGCCAAATTAATCCAGACCCATTTTAAAATAAATTGCAGAAAAGAAATTTCTAATAGTTATTACATGGCTTTGGTACAAGTACATTATATTCACAAAAGAAATAAATGAAACGCGCGAAAAAGAAAATAAATGCGAGGGCGTTGAACCCTTTAAAGGAATTAAAAATAATTAAGTTATCTAAAATTAAAAATTAAATGAAAAATGGTATTTTTGGGTTTTTTAGATTTAAAAGAAAAAAATAAAAATTAATTAAAATTAAATTAAATATTAGACCTAATTCTATTGTTTTTTAAGTTATTAAGAAAAAAAGATTTAATTTTTAACCTAATTTACATCTAAGTTAATTTATGTACATTTTTTGATTTATGGAAATAAATAAATAACATTATTATTCTGAAAAAAAGGAAAAAAATAAAAAAAGAAAATAAAAGTCATTAAACCTAAATTCTAGTTTTTTTGGATTTTTATTAAAAAGGATTAAAGTTGAAAACTTAATTAAACTAAACATTTTACATGTTATTATTTATACAAAAAAAAAACAATATTTAAAATAAAATAATTATTACAATTTTTGACTTTTCTGATTTTTTGAATGTTTTTTTTATGTTTTGTAGAAAAATAAACTAATTAATTAAATAAATAGCAAGTATAAGAAATAAAAGAAAGAATAAAACTAAAAATGATAAAGCAAACCAGGGGGGTGTGGATTTGAAAAGCCTGGCCCATTTGCTGGCAATTTGTTGACTTTTCCAATCAGGTGTGGCATGTTGACTGGCGTCCACCATATGCCCTTTGTCCTGAACCTTTTGATAAGTCTCCTAGGACACGTGTGCGATAGATGAGGAGGATGTATGGTATGTACTAATGTCAGCGCTGCATGGAACCTTGAAGTGAAAAATAATATGAGAAATTGGCCAGACCTGGGACTTGAACCCAGGTTATTGAGGTGAACGCATGGATAGCTTGCCAGCTGAGCTACTTGATTTCAATTAACATAATATAGTTAATAAATAATAAGAAACAAAACCAATGCATAGTCCTCAAAACGCGCGCAAATTTAAATGGACGAACCACGCCTTGCCACGATGCCTTCTTCTTCACATCCCCTGTAAAACAAAACAAATGAGCAACGGTTTTGCAACCGTGGTGTTAGGGTGGCTATGGAAAAATAACGAATAGGGCTATGGTGATCAGAAATTAGGCGCGAGGTATGCTTCTTCTTCGTCCTGGTGTACTGAGTCCAACCATGGTACTCTTAAGTCCTAATTTTTCCTTTGTGCCAAAGCCCCAATTCAAGAAAACTGGAAACCCTAAAAACCAAACATGGTAACTTGGCCAAAAGTGCACGAAAATGCAATTAACAATTATGGTTAGCTTAGAAACTTCACATGGAACAAGAATGTACAATTGAAATGCAATGAAGATGCTTAAAATGGAGAGTACGATTTCAAAAATTCTTCTGTACAGTTGGACTTGTAGCTACCGTTTCAGGGTGTTTTGATTGAGGTTAAGGGTTGGAATGTGTTCAGTGACGCCTCAGGATGCTAATGGTATATGAATCAAGCCTTGAAAAGTCCCCTAGTAGTGATTTCAGTTTTGCATTATATGGCCAAAATTTCAAATTGTCCAATGGCTTTTGAGCGAGCCTTTTGCTATGTTCTAGTTAGGGTTGGACTCAGTGATCATCATGGAATGGAATAGGCTTGCTATTTTGCCTTAATTCATGCTTGGGAAAGAATTGGTCTTAGGGTTTCTTCCATTAACCATTTTCCTACTTTTTAGCCAAAACCTAGACCTAGTGTGCAAATGAACCCTAGCCTGATTTCTTGAGTTGGTTCATGATACATAGAAACTGTCCAAGTTCATTTGACACTATTCCATTGGTTTTTAAATTTTATTTGAATTTTCAAAGAATTAAAATGAATTAAATCATCAAAAATTAAATAAAATAAAAAAATCAATATTTGGTCTTGAAACTAATCATGGGCCACGTGTGTGGCATGACAAGGATGGATCAAGTGGAAAAAATGGGGCCCTTTTGTCAAAAATTGGATTTTCAAGGATAGTTGACTTTTGCCATTTCACAAAAATTTCCCAACTTCTACAAGGCATAACTTGCTCAATTTTTAAGCTTTTCACATGTTCTTGGACATTTTGGAAAGTTCTTTGAGTCCTTTAACCAATGCCTTTGGTCCCATGTCATTTTGATTTACCAATCTCAAGTTATGGCCTTTGACTTAAAGTCCCTTTTTGTTGACTTTTGAAAATGACCTGTAATGTTGAAATTGATAACTTTTTGTGAGAGCATTTCTTGGACTTGAAATATGAAGATGAGTTGTAGGAAATGTCTTTCTCTTCAAAATGAGCTTTGGATGGAATTTTTCTGATAATCCATGTGAAAGTTATGCCCTGGTCAACTTCAGTTGACTTTTTCAACTGTCCAAATATAGCAACTTTTGCATCTTTGATGATTTCTGAGCCAAATTTTGAGAATCATGATCAAGCATTGATCAAATGATGTTTGTGGCTTCAAAATGATATATTGACCAAAAATTTGAACTTTTGACTGTCAAATGACCATTTTGCCCCTACAGTTGACTGTAGTGCAATTTAGGGTTTTGACTGTGCAATCTTGAGCTGAATGCCTTGAAACTTGATGTGGGGATGCTTGACCATGTTTGTAAGCATATGAGACTTGATTGAGCCTTTGAAAACTTCCTTTTCTTGATCAGACTCAAAACCCTAATTTTGACTGTATGGGAGACTGTTGCACTGCACAACCCTTGGGGAATTTTGTGACCTTGACTTGACAAATCTTGATGAATATGGGAGGGCAAATTTTGGGGTATAACAGTTGCCCCTGTTCAATCTTCTTAGACCCGAGGATGCAGATTGGCGGACGTGCCTTTCGTAATCCGAGGGTAGAAGATGATTGGACACTAGAGTGCCCGGAAATTTGCGCTCACATGTTAGCAATGATGGGAATGGGCTTATAGATGCCATCTGGATGTTTGATTGCGTAAGAGATTCCTTAGCGAGAACCTGCATACCTGCAAAAGAAAAATGAGTACCTGACACGCTGCAGGAGCTGACTTTAGATGTTTGGTATAGATATGTCCTGACTGGTTACAGGAGCTGAGTCTGGAGCTTCAAACGACGATGAAAGAACCAAGGATGACTACTTCCTTAGCATGAATGGTAAGAGAGCCTTGGGCGACTTTAACTTCAACAACGCTCGTTGAGAAAAATCTGGGGTGTCTTCTACTGGGATAAGAATCAGGGAGATCTTAGGGTCGATCTGACTGAACCCGAGAGGCCTTTGACTGGGTAAGAACCAGGAAAATCTTAGGGTCGATTTAACTGAACCGGTCTAGGTCTTGAAATGTCTTCAACTGGATAAGCATCAGGAAAATCTTGGGACGATTTAACTGAACCAGAGAAGGCCTTTGACTGGATAAGCAATCAGGAAAATCTTGGGACGATTTAACTGAACCGATCTAGGTCTTGAAATGTCTTCAACTGGATAAGCAATCAGGAAAATCTTGGGACGATTTAACTGAACCAGAGAAGGCCTTTGACTGGATAAGCAATCAGGAAAATCTTGGGACGATTTAACTGAACCGGTCTAGGTCTTGAAATGTCTTCAACTGGATAAGCAATCAGGAAAATCTTGGGACGATTTAACTGAACCAGAGAAGGCCTTTGACTGGATAAGCAATCAGGAAAATCTTGGGACGATTTAACTGAACCGGTCTAGGTCTTGAAATGTCTTCAACTGGATAAGCAATCAGGAAAATCTTGGGACGATTTAACTGAACCAGAGAAGGCCTTTGACTGGATAAGCAATCAGGAAAATCTTGGGACGATTTAACTGAACCGGTCTAGGTCTTGAAATGTCTTCAACTGGATAAGCAATCAGGAAAATCTTGGGACGATTTAACTGAACCAGAGAAGGCCTTTGACTGGATAAGCAATCAGGAAAATCTTGGGACGATTTAACTGAACCGGTCTAGGTCTTGAAATGTCTTCAATTGGATAAGCAATCAGGAAAATCTTGGGACGATTTAACTGAACCAGAGGAGGCCTTTGACTGGATAAGCAATCAGGAAAATCTTGGGACGATTTAACTGAACCGGTCTAGGTCTTGAAATGTCTTCCACTGGATAAGCAATCAGGAAAATCTTGGGACGATTTAACTGAACCAGAGGAGGCCTTTGACTGGATAAGCAATCAGGAAAATCTTGGGACGATTTAACTGAACCGGTCTAGGTCTTGAGATGTCTTCCACTGGATAAGCAATCAGGAAAATCTTGGGACGATTTAACTGAACCAGAGGAGGCCTTTGACTGGATAAGCAATCAGGAAAATCTTGGGACGATTTAACTGAACCGGTCTAGGTCTTGAAATGTCTCTTGAGAACTTAACTGGATCTTTCCTGAAAGGTAAAAGTCAGTCATATGCAATGCATGATATGGATCAAGCAATGATGTTCTCAACATAACTGAGATTTGTATGATGCAGTGTGTTATGCATGCTATAATGATGTATGTGATATTTCATGACTTGTGTGTTTTTTGTCTAGGAAAGTGAATCCTTGACGGGTGCCGGGAAGTCGTATCCTGGGCTGATGTCGAAGAATAGATTTTGCTTCCGCTGGGGATGATAACTGCAAGGATACCGGTAGGAGAAGATGACTCCATTGCGGAATAAACTTGGCGAATGGAAGATTCTGCGGGGAGAAAAGATATTCTAGCGATCATGCTGGGAAGCAATACTCTGTGGGGAGAGAAATACTTCGTTAAGTGTTAATGGACTTCGCTGGGGATAGGAAGGAATTATGTTGACGACGCTCTTTCCGTGGCTTTTGGCTGAGGATAACCCAGTTATATCCTGTTAAGGAAATAACTCTTTAAATGAAGCCGGACGACGCGTTCGTGCTCTGCTAGGGGATGAGCTTCCAGAATATACTGGGGATAAGCTTACTGCTCGGGGAGATGAATTCCATCTTCCCTGGGGAACTTGGATTGGACTCTTCTGGGGAGTTTTGAACTGTAACCTTGTAAGTTGAAAGAGGGAACCTATGTAGGGTTGTCTGTTGACGAGCTCGTGTAAAACTGTATCTGAAATGGAGAAGGAACCTGGGTAGGGTTACTTTGATGATGAGTTCGTGTAAAACTTCGTCTTGGAGGAAGGAAACCTGTGTAGGGTTTACTGATGACGAGTCCGTGTAAAACTGCATCTTTGGGGAGAGAGAACATGTGTAGGGTTTCTTCGGGATAAGTTCGTGTAAAACTTTTGGCGGAACCGGGGTAAGGTTACTGCAGGGTAAGTTCGTGTAAAACTTCTTGATGAACCGGGGTAAGGTCATCTTGAGATAAGTCCGTGTAAGACTTCTGGATAAACCGGGGTAAGGTTACTGCAGGATAAGTTCGTGTAAAACTTCTTGATGAACCGGGGTAAGGTTATCTGGAGATAAGTCCGTGTAAGACTTCTGGATAAACCGGGGTAAGGTTTTAGGAGGAACCGGTGTAGGGTTTCTTCGGGATAAGTCCGTGTAAGACTTCTGGAGGAACCGGGGTTAGGTTACCTGGACAAGTTTGTGTAAAACTTCGGGAGGAACCGGTGTAGGGTTGCATGATTTTGATTAAGTGGATGATTGTCCACGATCTGGAATTTGTAAAGGTAGATGGTAATCATCCTTATGTTGATCTTTACTTTGTACTTTGGTTGGCAGAGCAATTGGATCGCCTGGATAACTCATTATTGCCCCTGTTTCTGAAATGGGAGAGGAAGACTTGAGAGGTGCTGATAGCTTGCTGATGGACAAACCTTCTTCTGGTAGGCAGGTGACGAGATGACAGGGCATAGTCGTACGCTTTGATCCCTAACTTTTGCCTGGACCGCCCTTTCGAGTTTTCAGTCCACCGGGATACCCATTTTTGCCCAAGCCGCCTTTTCAGGTTTTCGACTTGCCGGGTGTACAGATTTTTTCATTTCATCCCTTCATTTTGTCTGAACACTTTTGGTTCGCCGGGAAGCCCTAATTTTTGCCTAGGTATGTCAACCTAGCGGGTCTTTGATTATGTGTAGTATTTTTCGACTATGTCCATGTTCAGGGAATGTAGGGAGTTGCCCCTGTTGGAATTGTTTTGTCATGCCACCAGAAAATCTTCGTTTGATCGTCCAATGCCCCAGGTGACTTAGACGGAGATTTGCCCCAGGCTGGTGGTGTCGCCATATTGTCAGAAGGTGTCTGATCGTGCAAGATTCGCTGCTGGATTGCCCCAAGTGACTCAGGCAGAGATTTGCCCCAGGCTTTTTGGCCTTTTGAGAGATTCTCTGGATCTTGACTTAACTGCCCCAGATGGTAGACCATGATCATGCCGTGCCCCTTGATTGGAGATACTCTTGTTCATTAGACTTTCGTCATGCGAATTTCTATGCTGTTCAAACAAAAAGTCATATGCAAACAAAGTTATATCAAAAATGCAAAGCTTGTGTCTGTCTTGAAGATTATGAAAATGCATTTTTCCATAAAACATGTGAATGTTTGTAAAACATGATGTCAACTCTTGTATTTACCGTAGGCCTTCAGGAGTCAGGATACCTTCGTGACAGTATGCTTTCAAACTAACCCGTGCTTCAGCTAGGACTTTTGAGGGTTATAACGTGGCTTGGTTCACGGTTTAAGAAACAAAGGATAAAGGCTCGAATTATTTGTACCCACCCGCTCTTCGTGATGTTCTCCAAACCTAAACTCAGCTGATCATAGGTTGGACTTAGTTTGAGTCTTTGTTCTGATTTTCCAGTGATGGTTCGGATATTGATGATTTATTCTGAATAGGCAGTCATCATCTTTTGTCGAGAGTTTGTGGGACCTCTTTCTTTTTGATTTTGTTATCCCTATTTTTTTGCCTGAACTGTTTCCCTTTTTGGAATTTCAGTCAGCGGGATGCCCCAGTTTCATAAGTCCCCTTTGTAGGTTTAGACTTTTTGGGCTTTTTCGTCTATGAATTTTTTTTTGATAATGACTGCCTGTCCTTTTGATTGTTCTGAGCCATCACTGTTTTTTCGTAAGGATCTCTTTGGTGCCATTCGTTATGCACTTGGATCAACTGAGAAGACTACCCTGCCCCGGGTTATGATAAAAGGTTTCAATTTTCGAAAATAAAAACTCCTACTTCTTTGGCTCAGATGGGTTGACGAGGGTTTATCATCCTTATAGCTCCAGTGTTTAGGGATTGAAACAATGCCTGTACCTTACCAGCGGGGTCTGTTCAAAAGCATAATGTAATGATCGTGGTATCGTTTTCGTCATCCTCCCTCAAGAGGCTTAGGATTATTAAACGAGAGTTAACATCAGAAAAAATATGAAAATAATTTGCATATAGTGAATACGAATATATTGTTTCAAAAATAGACATAAGCGATGCATTAATGAAATAACAATGTTTTAACAATGAGTAAATGTTTGAACAAAAGAAAATTGCAACTTGAACATTCGAATGAACAAAAATTTCTAGTCTCAGGGCTTGTCACTTCAAATGGTGAGCCTTGGAGGGATGGTAGAAAAATTCAGCCTGACCATCTTGTGTGAATTCCAGTGCTCCTTCATCAATCAGGTCCTGGATCTTGTTTTTCAAAGCCCAACACTCGTTTGCGTTATGTCCTGGACAGGCAGAGTGGTAGGCACACCTTTTATTGGGATCGTAAGCAGGATGTGCTGTGTTAAGGTTCTGGGGCTGAGCCCTTAATGTGATCAGGTTCAATCTCAACAGGCGTTGTAAAGCTTGAAACAGCGACATATTGAGCGGAGTGAACTGCCTCCTGGGTTTGTCTGTCTGAAGTTGGTGAAGTTGCTGCTGAATTGGTGATACTGGAGCCATATGAGGAGCTTTCTCCTTGCCTCTTTGCCTCAAAGGTGGTTGAACGATGATTGGCTTTTTACCCTTAGATGTTTGCCCCAGTTGGTTACCCTGAAGCAGTTTGTTGACGAGAACCCCGAGCTCATCTTGTCTTTGAGTTAAACCCTGAATGGTAGTCATCTGCCCCAGCATCTGGGCTTTCATTGCATCTATCTCAGCTTGCAGGCGTTCCAGCCGTTCGTCCTCAGCACTGTTCCTGGCAAAAGTCTCCATGAGAAGTGTCCTTAGCTCCTCCTGCCCCTTGGATAGATTCAGGAGGATTTCCTCGAACCGAGTCCCTTGAGCAAGTAGGTCCTGGTTATCTTGTTGGGAAGCCATTGCTGAAATAAACAGCGGAGATGATAAGTGACTTGTCCAAAGGGTACCTGTTATGCAATGATATGTATGATATGCATGTAATGTTTTCAAGGACCTCGCGGGGTAAACAAGAAAATTTGTTAGCATTGGAATTTAGAGCTTGATTGAAGGACACCCATGTTATTGAGAACTCTTCTTCAAGAGTCAAAGGCTCACCATATCAAGTGGGTCATAGCCCCTGACTTTAGTCATCATGTCTGGTTTTGATTTCCAAACAACCTTGGTTAGGGAACCTTCTTCAGGAGTCAGAGCTCACCATATCGAGTGGGTCATAGCCCCTGACAACATTGGCTAGAGGAAAATAAATCCTCTTTGCCCCTTGCTAGATGTTTGATTTATATGACCTGTATCACAAGCCCTTGAGATCCTTGAAATGGGTTAGGATGTATGCAATGGTATGATGTCATGATATGCATGGGGTAATGTAAGTAACCCTGTTATGAGTCCTAATTAAGGACTGCAAAAACCTGCAAGAAACTTAGGATACCCTGTTATGAGTCCTAATTAAGGACTGCAAACACAACCTGCAAGAGACTCAGGTAATAAGCATGCAAGTAGTTCAAGTAGGAAGGCACACAAGTCACACAAGAGAAGCCCTTAAAGTTTAGGCCAGCATGGAGTTTAGGTAGTACCCTCTTGAAGTTGGTTGGTTCAACCTGTCCTAATCAAAGTAACCGGGTTCTAAGGTTCCCAATATCACGGGATTGCTTTCATTGTTCATCGTTTCGATTTAGCCACTGAACTGGCGACCGAAATATTCCAGGAAAGCAACCCTCAATTGAGTGTAGTATCGAGTATCAACCAACCTCGGACTGCACCAAAGTCAGTTATCTCACTACCCTAAAGAGGCCAAGATGGTTCAATTAAGGTTCCTAAGGTCTGTTGATGCTTCATGACACCACATGGAGGCCCCGTACTCTCCTTGACTGACTCAAGGGTTACCGGTACACACCAAAGTGCCACATCAACGTAGCAGACTGTTTCAACCATGTCGGTATACCCCGCACAGTTCCCTCACAGCCTTGTTGCTACTTTCTAAGAAGGTATCCCCAGATCCGGGTTAGGATCTATAGAACTCCCAAGCAACCCACAATTTTAAAGCACACAAGGAAAACAATTGAAAACACAGTTGTAACTAGCCCTAAGGTACACCTCACTTTAAGCTCATCCCCAGCAGAGTCGCCAGTTCTGTGATCGGTGGATCTGGAACTGACTGTTTTAAAGCTGGTTCGCAAAATGTCGCGGAAGCAAGAGTCGCCACCGTCTTTTATTTTCTCCAATAGGAAAGGACAAAAGCACAGAAAAATTCCTTAAAGAGATTGCTCTCGGTTCGGGAGGTAGGTTATAGAAAGGGAAGGTGTTAGCACCCTTTCTATCCATGGTTATCCATGGGCTCTTAGGTACTTGCTCAATGTGTTTTCAAAATTGTTTGCTTGCTTTTCAATGTGGGTTTCAAAAATATTCTTTGAAAAGTTTCAGTTCAACTCGTACGTCAGAGTGTTTGAAAAGTTTGTTTTGAAAGTTTTTGAAAGTGTGTTGGTGTGAAAAGAGTTTTTGTTTTGTTTGAAATTAGAGCAAGTACCCTTGAGAACCTACCTACCCTAAGGAATTCGTCTGTGTAAATGTCCTTTGAAGTAGTGCCATCCCACCATTGAGAGGTAGGTAGCACCACCGTTGGAGGTGTTCGGGTCAATTCGAGTTTGTAGGGACATGGTGATCACCGGAGCAACAGTAGGACACCTTAGAAGCTACCCTTATGCCATTGATCCTTTATTTTCCGAGGCAACCGTTTCGAGGCAACTGGATCATGTCATGGACATAAGGACTTACTAAAACGTCCTATACTCGACGACCACCTTTCGAAAGGCAACAGTGAGGCGTACCCTAGGGGTGGTGTGTGAATTGTGTGTCATTTTCAGTTTATTGTTTGTCTTGTCATGCCTTGGTGATCTAACGATTCGATTTTATTTTTGGGCATTCATTCTTTCATGTTATTGTTTAACAGTTAAAAGTGCGGGAATTTAAAGTGCGGAAAAGATAAAAGTCCTACGCTATTACAAAGGCGAGGGTCTACAACGCCAAATTAATCCAGACCCATTTTAAAATAAATTGCAGAAAAGAAATTTCTAATAGTTATTACATGGCTTTGGTACAAGTACATTATATTCACAAAAGAAATAAATGAAACGCGCGAAAAAGAAAATAAATGCGAGGGCGTTGAACCCTTTAAAGGAATTAAAAATAATTAAGTTATCTAAAATTAAAAATTAAATGAAAAATGGTATTTTTGGGTTTTTTAGATTTAAAAGAAAAAAAGAAAAATTAATTAAAATTAAATTAAATATTAGACCTAATTCTATTGTTTTTTAAGTTATTAAGAAAAAAAGATTTAATTTTTAACCTAATTTACATCTAAGTTAATTTATGTACATTTTTTGATTTATGGAAATAAATAAATAACATTATTATTCTGAAAAAAAGGAAAAAAATAAAAAAAAGAAAATAAAAGTCATTAAACCTAAATTCTAGTTTTTTTGGATTTTTATTAAAAAGGATTAAAGTTGAAAACTTAATTAAACTAAACATTTTACATGTTATTATTTATACAAAAAAAAAACAATATTTAAAATAAAATAATTATTACAATTTTTGACTTTTCTGATTTTTTGAATGTTTTTTTTATGTTTTGTAGAAAAATAAACTAATTAATTAAATAAATAGCAAGTATAAGAAATAAAAGAAAGAATAAAACTAAAAATGATAAAGCAAACCAGGGGGGTGTGGATTTGAAAAGCCTGGCCCATTTGCTGGCAATTTGTTGACTTTTCCAATCAGGTGTGGCATGTTGACTGGCGTCCACCATATGCCCTTTGTCCTGAACCTTTTGATAAGTCTCCTAGGACACGTGTGCGATAGATGAGGAGGATGTATGGTATGTACTAATGTCAGCGCTGCATGGAACCTTGAAGTGAAAAATAATATGAGAAATTGGCCAGACCTGGGACTTGAACCCAGGTTATTGAGGTGAACGCATGGATAGCTTGCCAGCTGAGCTACTTGATTTCAATTAACATAATATAGTTAATAAATAATAAGAAACAAAACCAATGCATAGTCCTCAAAACGCGCGCAAATTTAAATGGACGAACCACGCCTTGCCACGATGCCTTCTTCTTCACATCCCCTGTAAAACAAAACAAATGAGCAACGGTTTTGCAACCGTGGTGTTAGGGTGGCTATGGAAAAATAACGAATAGGGCTATGGTGATCAGAAATTAGGCGCGAGGTATGCTTCTTCTTCGTCCTGGTGTACTGAGTCCAACCATGGTACTCTTAAGTCCTAATTTTTCCTTTGTGCCAAAGCCCCAATTCAAGAAAACTGGAAACCCTAAAAACCAAACATGGTAACTTGGCCAAAAGTGCACGAAAATGCAATTAACAATTATGGTTAGCTTAGAAACTTCACATGGAACAAGAATGTACAATTGAAATGCAATGAAGATGCTTAAAATGGAGAGTACGATTTCAAAAATTCTTCTGTACAGTTGGACTTGTAGCTACCGTTTCAGGGTGTTTTGATTGAGGTTAAGGGTTGGAATGTGTTCAGTGACGCCTCAGGATGCTAATGGTATATGAATCAAGCCTTGAAAAGTCCCCTAGTAGTGATTTCAGTTTTGCATTATATGGCCAAAATTTCAAATTGTCCAATGGCTTTTGAGCGAGCCTTTTGCTATGTTCTAGTTAGGGTTGGACTCAGTGATCATCATGGAATGGAATAGGCTTGCTATTTTGCCTTAATTCATGCTTGGGAAAGAATTGGTCTTAGGGTTTCTTCCATTAACCATTTTCCTACTTTTTAGCCAAAACCTAGACCTAGTGTGCAAATGAACCCTAGCCTGATTTCTTGAGTTGGTTCATGATACATAGAAACTGTCCAAGTTCATTTGACACTATTCCATTGGTTTTTAAATTTTATTTGAATTTTCAAAGAATTAAAATGAATTAAATCATCAAAAATTAAATAAAATAAAAAAATCAATATTTGGTCTTGAAACTAATCATGGGCCACGTGTGTGGCATGACAAGGATGGATCAAGTGGAAAAAATGGGGCCCTTTTGTCAAAAATTGGATTTTCAAGGATAGTTGACTTTTGCCATTTCACAAAAATTTCCCAACTTCTACAAGGCATAACTTGCTCAATTTTTAAGCTTTTCACATGTTCTTGGACATTTTGGAAAGTTCTTTGAGTCCTTTAACCAATGCCTTTGGTCCCATGTCATTTTGATTTACCAATCTCAAGTTATGGCCTTTGACTTAAAGTCCCTTTTTGTTGACTTTTGAAAATGACCTGTAATGTTGAAATTGATAACTTTTTGTGAGAGCATTTCTTGGACTTGAAATATGAAGATGAGTTGTAGGAAATGTCTTTCTCTTCAAAATGAGCTTTGGATGGAATTTTTCTGATAATCCATGTGAAAGTTATGCCCTGGTCAACTTCAGTTGACTTTTTCAACTGTCCAAATATAGCAACTTTTGCATCTTTGATGATTTCTGAGCCAAATTTTGAGAATCATGATCAAGCATTGATCAAATGATGTTTGTGGCTTCAAAATGATATATTGACCAAAAATTTGAACTTTTGACTGTCAAATGACCATTTTGCCCCTACAGTTGACTGTAGTGCAATTTAGGGTTTTGACTGTGCAATCTTGAGCTGAATGCCTTGAAACTTGATGTGGGGATGCTTGACCATGTTTGTAAGCATATGAGACTTGATTGAGCCTTTGAAAACTTCCTTTTCTTGATCAGACTCAAAACCCTAATTTTGACTGTATGGGAGACTGTTGCACTGCACAACCCTTGGGGAATTTTGTGACCTTGACTTGACAAATCTTGATGAATATGGGAGGGCAAATTTTGGGGTATAACAGTGGGCTTTTTCTCTTTTTTGAGAGATTGACTGTTTATGTGATAGGGAACCACCCTTGTCTTTTGATTCCAAAGGAATGCTTTCTCTTTTTTGACGTCGTTCGTTGTGTTACGAACTGAGAGTTTGCGACTTCAATGCGCGTTTTCTCTTGAATTAACTGAGATACTACCCTGCCCCAGGTTTATATCAAGGTTTCGATTGTTTAGAACAGAAAACTCCTACTTCTTTGGCTCGAAGGGGTTGACTAGGGATTAACTTCCTTATAACTCCAGTGTTTGGGAATTGAAAGAAATGCTTGTACATCATCAGTAAGGTCTGTTCAAAAGCATATTGTATAAGATTATGGTATTGTTTCGTCATCCTCCCTCTAAAGGCTTACAGCTTTTTATCAAGAGTCAAATATCATAAAGAAAAGCAGTAGTGAAACGAATGGATGAATTCAAGACAAACATATGCAATGCATTAATGAAAACAGAGTTTAACATCAACAGATAATTGTTTGACAGCAAAAAGAAATTACAACTTTGAAAATTCGAAAAGAAGCAAAAGTCTTTCAAATTGAGCTTCGTCACTTCAAGTGGAGAACCCTCTAACGGAAGATTTTCATCTCGCCGTCTGGCATGAATTCCAGCACCCCAATGTCGATCAGATCTTGAATCTTGTTCTTCAAGGCCCAACAGTCGTTGGTGCCGTGCCCCGGGCTGTAGGAGTGGTAAACACAGAATGCATCGGGATTATAGTGAGGAGAGGAGATATTGGGCTTCTGAGGAGGATCCTTTACGGTAAGCAAATTGACCTCCAACAGGCGCTTCAGTATGAAGAATGATGGTATTTCAGTCTCCGTAAACTGTCTTCCCGACTTTTCTTGTTTACGCCGATTGCCCCGTTGACGCTGGCGAGGTTGTTGATGGGATTGTGACCCTGAAGCAAGCAAAGGAGCTTTCCCTTTGTCTTCTTGAGTTGATGGAGGCTGAGCGGTGACTTGCTCTTCAACCTCAGATGTTTGCCCCAGTTGGTTGTTTGGAAGCAGTTGGCGGACAAAAACTCTGAGTTCCTCTTGTCTTTGAGATAGGTCTTGGATGAGAGCCATCTGGCCCACCAACTGTCCCATCATTTGAGTCCTCAGTGTTGTCAGATCAAACTGCAGCTCCGCAATCTGATCACTCCTGGCATTGTTGGAACTCCCCAAGCCTTTGGTGAGGAGAGCTTTCATCTCTTCTTGCCCCAGAGACAAGTTCAGGAACATCTCCTGCAGCTGAGCAGTCTGGTCTTGGATGTCTTTGACAGACCTTTCTAGAGCCATCTCTTGCTGAAATAAACAGCAGGAGAGTAAGGAAACCTGAAAAAGGAAAGATTGTCAAAATGAAATGCATGATATGTGGATGCATGCTTTCAAGGATCTCTTGGGGTAAACACAAGAAAAATGTTAGAGGTTGAACTCTGCTCTTGGATTGGAGATCTCTGCACCGGTGGACGTCCTTCCACGAGAATCAAGCTCACCATGTCGAGTGGGTCATAGCCACTGATTCAAGTTGTTGTTCTTGATCTTTGTTTGGAGAACTTTGTATCGGTGGATGTCCTTCCACGAGAATCAAGCTCACCATGTCGAGTGGGTCATAGCCACTGATTCAAGTTGTTGTTCTTGAACTTTGATTGGAGAGCTTTGTATCGGTGGATGTCCTTCCACGAGAATCAAGCTCACCATGTCGAGTGGGTCATAGCCACTGATTCAAGTTGTTGTTCTTGATCTTTGGCTGGATTGGTTAGAGGAGAGACCTCTTGCCCCTTGATAGACGTCTGGTTCAACGTAATCCTACATCAACAGAACCCTCGAGATCCTTGAAATGGTTATCGAAAATGCTAAAATGTTATGGTATGATGTTATGATGTTATGTACATGTAGGCACAAACAAGTGAGTGTATATACAGGCAAACATATTCACACAAAGCACACAAGGCCTTAGGTTTAGGTTTGCATGAGGTTCAGGTACTACCCTCTTTCAGTTTGTTGGTTAAAACCTGTCTTATCAAAAGTAACCGGGTTCTAGAGGATCTCATATCATTGGCTACCCTCAATCGGTCATAACTCCAGCATCGCAACCTTTTCTCGCGGCCGGAACCATCTCGAGAGTTTAGCCTCAATGAGTGTAGCATACTGCTACTGTTCTAATGGCCAAGTTGGTCAATTAGGGTTCTAAGGTCGGTTGGTGCTTAATGACTCCTTGGAAGACCCATATTCTCCCCGTCTTAACACGAGGGATATCGATACAGACCAAGACGCCACACCAACGTAGCCACTGCTTCACCCATGTCGGTATACGCCGGGCAGGTCCCTCACAAATTATGCTACCTAAAAGGGTTTCCCCAGATCCGGGTTAGGATCTATAAAACTCCGATACAAAGCCCACGAATGTAAAGCAAACAAAGCAATCAATTGAAAGTAAAGGTGATCTAAACCCTAAGGTAACCCCACTTTTAAGAATTATCCCCAACAGAGTCGCCAGTTCTGTGATACGGTGGGAGAACTGACTAGTGTTTTGCGTTCGTATTCGCACTTGTGCGGTTGAGCAAGAGTCGCCACCGACTTTTTATTTTATCCTAAAGGAAAGGTTAAAAAAGCACAGCAAAAACCTTTTGAGATATTTCGTGGGTTCGGGGGGTAGATTATGAAAAGGGAAGGTATTAGCACCCTTTTCATCCATGGTTATCCATGGGCTCTTAGTTACTTGGTTTTTTAGATCACTTGCCTTGTTTTTCGATTGCTTGAAAATGATGTGTGTGCGGGTGATTTTGAAAATATTTTGGAAGAAGATGCCTTGTCTTAGGCAACTAATGTATTTGACTCGTGATTGAGTGTTTTACAAAAGTGTGGATCTTTTCGAAAAGATGTTTCAAATGTTTTTGAGAGTTTGTTTGAAAGTGTTGTGGATTGTGGTTTTTGAAAAGGAGGCAAGTGTTTTTGCAAGTTTGATCTCAAGTAACTAAGAGTTTTGTCTACCCTATTGTACTCAAAGGTTTTTGTTATGTTTTAACCCCTTTTAACAATTTTGTTCCACCATTGAAATTGGTGGACAATCTTGCGTTTAGGAAGTTTATTCGGGACGGGCGCGGGTCATCGTATGGACCATGAATGCAATGGTGCCAAGTGTCTTTGGCAATTTGCTTTGAAGGGACTATGATCATTCCGTTTAGGCAACACTTTGAGACTTATGATCATTTGATTTTGTTTTGCCAAAGAAACTCGACGTGCAAGCATGGCCCATTTTAGAAGGCAACATGTGGGATTACCCTAGAGGGTGCAAGTGTGATTGTGTATTGATTACATGTATTTGTCTTGTATTAGGTTATCTAGCGTTTGATTTTATGTACATACAAACCCTAGGTCTAACCATGGTATAATTGGAAAACTGTAAATTGCGGAAATGTAAAATCTACGCTATTACAAAATAGTGTCCGGGAGTGGGGGTACAAGTGTACGAATGGGGATGAGACTTATAGTATCCAATAAGTTACAACCAAATCGAATTCGCAATCAAATGTAAATATCGAATATACAGATATAAGATAGACAAGTGTATAGGGCAATGTGAATGGATTATGTAAGTGTAAGTGTGAGATGTATATGTATTGTGTATAATTATTTACAGGCGCGGAATATGCAATTGAAGCGTATTAGGGTTTTTGACCTAAATATGTGCTTTAAGGAATCTTTGCTTTGTATGCTTTTAATATGTATGAAAGAAAAATGTTTTAACTTAAATGCTCAAGTTTTAATTAAATTGTGAAATGATGTTTTGAGAAAAGAAAATATTATGTATAAAAGGTATGTTTTCATGTGTTATGTACAAAATGTTTTAAGGTTAAAAGAATGGAAAAAATTTTCAATTTTAATTACATGGCATAAGAATGCATTTTTATTATTATATACAAAAAGTATTAAATGTCCAAAAATTAAATTATGTATGTTTAAAAAAGGTATTTTTAAATTGTTATGTACAAAAGTATATTAATTAAAAGAATAAAAAGTATTTTCAATTTTTAATTATATGATAAAAGTGTATGACATGTACCAATTATATTTAAATTAAAAAAATATGTACAAGGTATATTTCAATTATATATCAAGAAAGAAATTATGTATGCTAAAAAGAAAATGTATTTTAATTGTCTATTAAAAAAAATGCTTTCAAGTTAATTATGTACATAGAAAAGTATTTAATTATGCTTAAAGAAAAGATGTATTTTTTACTAAGTGATATATACTAATTAAGAATGTATTTTTATTAAAACTACATTTAGTTAGAAAATAAATATATTGTTTGTAAAATAAAAAGTTATCAATATTTTGTTTAGAAAGGAAAAGAAAGGAAGCATTCAAATGGGCTTCAGAGTATTGACAACGGGTCAGGCCCATGCGTTTGGGACAAATTTTAGGGTTGGGAATTGTTATTCAATTTGGGAACATGCTTAGGGTTTGGGACGGCGCCGTTCGTATTCGTTCAACGTTCTTTCCATCTTCGTCTTCATCCGGCCACCAGTGTCACCCTCGAACCTCTCTTCCCTCCATGGCATGAACTCAGTATCCTCTTGATACAAGGTTTGTTTCAACGTTTATGCTCTTATCTCTTTTTTTTTTTACGAATTTGCGTGAGTTGTGTTAATTTGAATCTAAAACTTGATCTTTCGTTATTATGAGGTGAAGGAGAAAAAAGAGGGAGAAAGCTCACTACCTGACCTTGGAGGAGGAGGAGAGAAGAGGGGCTGTGGCGCTTAGGAGGCCGGGACGGCGTGAACGTGACGCTTGCTTTTTGAGCTTTCCTGGTATCTTTTATCTTGCTCCTTAGGGTTTTGATGATGATTTTGAACTGAAAAACCTCTTTCAAAAAATTCACTTTTTTCTTCTTCTTCTATGCCACTGTATATTTGTTGCCTTTGAGCATTTGTATGCTTTTGAATTGTTGCCTTGCCTATGATGAAGCTTGCTTCTGAGGCCCTCTTTCCTCTTCTCTACTGCTCACGTTGCCTTTGGATAAACTTTCTCTCTTCTTCTTGAACACTGTATACTTGTTGCCACTGTACGCTTGTTTATGTTGCCCTGTGATGTTTATACTGAGGGCCTAGGTTGCCTTGAACATTTGCTTCTGAGTATGCCCCTTGAACGATTTCTTGGTATCAGTAGATTTCTGGATGTTGGTTTCTTGCCCAATGATGTGTACACTGAGGGCTTTGGATGTCTCACCTGCGTTGCCTTGAACTTTTGAATGCTTGTTAGTTTGTTGACAGTATGGTGTTTTGATAATGGTCAGGCTTCTTTTGATCAGGTTTTTGATGTTCAGGCTTGAGATTTGGCAATAGGTATGGTTAACGGTTGTTATGCTGGTGCAGGTTTTGAACTGGATTTTGGACTTGATTTCAAGTTCAGCAGGTTTTTGGTGATTCTGGTTATGGTTGGTTTTAGGATGGGCTATGTTTGTGACTGATACTTGGCTTGAGGTTTTTTGACAGGGATTTTGGTAGTTCAGTTTTTTGTGTTTGTATGTTCAGTTTATGTGTTTGTATGTTCCACAGGTTTGGGTTTGTGAGGTTATGGCAGTAAGTTTGGGCTTTGCAGATTATTGTTGTTTTATGTTTAAGCTTTGACAGGTTTATGTTATGACAGTAGATTGGGTTCTGTTGAGGCTTAACAGGTTCTTGAGGTTAATGCAGGTTGATGAGGTTGGATGGTTTTAGGATGGGCTAATGCTTTGTATATTTTTCTTCCTCCTTGCTGAACTGAGTTCTCTTGGGTTATATCTTTTCTTGTTATCCTCTATTGTCTAAGCCTCAGCCTAAAGCCTGCCTATGCTTACTTTATCTCTCTTCTCTTCCATAGTACAGTTTTAAGAATTTTTAAATGTTTATGCTGTACTTTGTTCTGAAGGGGCCCTTTGGGAAATGATGATTTAGAGATCTTGCTTGCATAACACATTTTTCTCTGCATCTTTTTCTTTCTTTTGACAGCTTGGGTAGACTTTTTGTATTTTTGACAGTAGGTTGCACTTTTTGCTTTTGATAGAAAGTGGAATTGGATTTTCAGTTTGACTTGGATTTGAACTATGCAGTTTGAACTTTGGATTTTATGCATTTTGCATTCATGAATAAAAATGAAATTCTTCCCTCTTTGTGAACCGGGAGAAATCCCGTGATTTGCAGAGAGGGTCAACTGATCCCAGTCAGTGGCCTCTAATGATTAGCAAATTTTATCAGTCTTTTTTAATTCAACTGCTTTCTGACTTTTCTTCTTCTTTTTGCAGATAAAAAAAATGGAGCACCGGAGCGGAGTGAAGAATGAAGAAATTAGAAAATGTTTAGAAAAAATAGGATAGTTTTTATTTTCAATTTAATTATTTGTAAACTATTATTATTTTAAATACTTCGTAATAAATACTTGTATCAAATAATAATTGTAACAAACATTAAATATGAAATAAAAATTCTATTAATTCAATTAAACCTTTTCAATTCCTTTTCTTTAATTGTTTACTTGTTATTTATAATTCCTTAAATTAAATAAAATGAAAGTTTAAATTTCAAATATTTAATTCTTAGAACCATAAATAATCAACTAAACCTTGTTGATCAAAATAAATGAATTCGACGTCTCCATCATTCAAAGCAACGCACAGTCGAACACAAAAACTGATCAGATGCAATCCTTTCTTACTGATTCTTTGCCAAGCACTGTAATTCCAAACTGCACATATCTTTTGACTGGCCCAAACAAAACAAACTGAATTCAATCCACTGTCTCTTTTACTGATTAAATCAAAACAACGCTAATTCAATCCGAATCTCGGAATAACTTGCAAAGTGCTGTGGAATTTTAATTTTGCTGAGAATATGCCCGTAAAACCTTAATTCCTGATTAAATGCCAAACAACATTCGCCTGATCAAAATTGAGCCAAAATCAACCAAAACCCTAAGCCAATTGTATGAAACAATCCAGAGCTCTGAAAATCAGTAAAAACCCTAATTTTGCTTGACTGTCAAGAAAAGTCCATTTGTCCGATTCTTGAGCCAGTTTGAATAGTCAGGAAAGGCTTGAAGCTGAGATTTCTTGGGGAAAAATGCGAGGGCAAATTTTGGGGTACAACACATCCTAACACAAGGTTGTTCACCAAATACAATGGTGAAACAACACTGTTAAAAAGGTTTAAAAACATAAGAAAGATCTTTGAGTAAAATAGGGTAGACAACTCTTAGTTACTTGATCAAAAATCTTGCAAAACATCCTTGTCATTTTCAAACACACTTCACAACACGACTTCAAAACAATTTCAACACAACTTTCAAAACATTGAAATATCTTTTCAAAAAGACACACACCTTTGTATATATTCAAACAAGAATCATTACAAGGGTTGCCTAGACAAGGCATCTTTTTCAAAACATTTTCAAAACCACACACACAAAGCACCATTTCAAACAATTGAAAAGCAAAGGCAAGTGATCTAAAACAAGTAACTAAGAGCCCATGGAAAACCATGGATGAAAAGGGTGCTAGCACCTTCCCTTTTCATAATCTACCCCCCAAACCCAAGAAAACATCTCAAAGGTCTTTCTTGTGCTTTTTGACCTTTCCTTTGGATAAAATAAAAAGTCGGTGGCGACTCTTGCTAAACCGAACAAGTGAGAACACAAACGCAAAATCCCTAGTCAGTTCTCCCACCGTATCACAAGTTGTATAAGTTTTTGTAACTCTAATCTTATTATAGTTGTTGGGTAGAATTGGGGTGTTACACATGTGAGTCAAAGACCTCTTCTGGTTAGATTTGTTTCTTCCAGTTAAAAATAGGCGAGTCAAAGACCTCTCCTGATTAGATTTATTTCTTCCAGTTAAAGACAGGCGAATGAAAGACCTCTTTGGTTAGATTTGTTTCTTCTAGTTAAAAATAGGCGAGTCAAAGACCTCTTATGGTTAGACTTATTTCTTCCAGTTAAAAACAGGCGAAACAAAGACCTTTTCTGTCACCATGGATGGAATTTGTAAGCCCATCTCCGACAACTCTCCATCATCTCTCCTAATGGCATCTATAAGCCCATTCCCAATTCAACACATCATCGAGAGCAAATTTCTGGACACTTTAGTGTTCCATCATCTTTCACCTTAAAATCACGAAAGGCAGATCTGCCAATCTCACTCTTCAGGTTCAAGAAAATTTAACAGGGGCAGCTGTTGTACCCTAAAATTTGCCCTCTCATTTCTCAAGAATTTTCTCATAAGATTTCTATTGGGTCAAGACTGCACAAGGTTTGATCATCTCAAGATAGTTCCTCAACAACGATGAATCAAAACTAGAGTTTGAATTTGTACAAGTACAATTGGACTTTTAATGCCCCATGTAGTTTCCATGAATCATATTGGACTCTCAAGCATCAAATTTATTAAGCAATATTGGTTCGTAAGTTTCGATTGGGCATTTGACTTTCTTCGAGCAAGCTTGATTCATAAGCTTCAATTAAGCAATGATTTCCTTCATTGCTTGCTTCAATTCAAAAGACAATGGCCTCATACAGGCTTGCTTCGATTCAGAAGGCAATGCCCTCCTACAGGCTTGCTTCGATTTAGAAGGCAATGGCCTCCTACAGGCTTGCTTCGATTCAGAAGACAATGGCCTCCTACAAGCTTGCTTCGATTCACAAAGCAGTGGCCTCCTACATGTTTGCTTCGATTCACAAAGCAGTGGCCTCCTTCATGCTTGCTTCGATTCTACCTCTAAAACCTTCAACACACATAGTTTCTACACTATGAATTACATTTGGTGGCCCATTTGAAGAACATGCAATGGTTGGAAATAAATAGTTTTGTCTGCTGTTGAGGTTGGTCAAAGGTTGGATCTATGTGATTAAAACGAAAGGACCCAAAGTGGTATATTCAGATGAATATGGCCCATTATAAGAACATGTAATTGTTGGAGACATTTAGTTTTGTTTGCTTTTGAGTTTGGTCGAAGGTTGGATCTATGTGGCCAAAACAAAAAGATAGAGTATTCGATTCAAGGCATCAAGTTAAAGACAAAATCCATAGGCCATACTACATGATCTTGCTTTGCAGGCCTCAAGCTTGTGTTTCACTCCATAATCAACTGTTTATACAATGAATTAAGCTATTACCCAAGTGTTTAAACTATTGTCCAAAAAGGTCTTTCCATGTATGGCACAAAGTTATCATTGCCATTTCAGAAAAGCAGGCTTTATGCAAATTGTCAATGCATTGAGCCTTGTAATCTTTATCTCTGATTGCAAGTAACATCAAAAGCATGAGTCAAGTCTCTTGAAAACATCAAGCCTCACTTGTACTTGAACTTGGGAACCATGAAAATTCATTTAACTTGTTTTTTTCATTTTCAACCAAACCATAGTTTGTTATCTTAAAAATCTGGTTACTCCAACATCTCTAACCTTTTCTTTGTAAATATAGAGACCATTTGCAAATCAAAGGGGCCAGACTCTTGTTGTGTTGAAAACATCTTCAAACACTCTCAAACTTTCAAAAACTCAAAACCTACAAACAAACATAAAGCTAAGCATAAAACTTGGCACATCCTGACTCCACACACAAAAATCTCAAATCCCTTCATACGTTAGCGAGTCTTTTGATTCACCACCTAACTTCCATATATCAGCTTTCGTTTCACCCCCTAGCTTCCATATACCATCCTTGGAACACTCTCAAAGCCTTCAGAAAACCCACTCAAGGAAGTTAGTGAGCCCCTTCGATTCACTCTTAACTTCCATATACCAACATTCGATTCAGTGACTTTCAAAACAAAGCACCAATTGAAATAGCTTCAAGGAGGTCGAAGCAGGCTTAGTCCATCATCAAACTATTCTTGGAGGTTCCGTCGAAGTCCCTCAAGTCTTAATCAAAGAGGTAAGTTTTCTAAAACTTATAACTCTTTATTCAAACATCTTTTGTATATACATTGTAAAGAAAAAATGTAGACGTCATGTCTAGGAAGCTAACCATGGCCATAGTTTTGATTATCATTGCTTGTACATTAAATTTTTCATCTATGAACAACTAGGTCTTAGTTTTGGTGTTTCATGCTAACTTTTGACCCATAGCTTTTTAAAAGTCATATGGTTAGATTCGTTTTAAGATCTTGCGCAGGTTTGATGTTTAGAGTCTTTTCGATTTGGCTGAAAAATGAAGCCTTTCGAAGCTCAAACAGTGGAGTCATGCATCCATGCGCTCGAAGGAATAAAATGAATCCATGTTTAAACATTCAGAACTGAATTTATTTTATATCTAGTGCAAGCTGTATAACCAACAAATGAAATAGACCATCCAGTGGTACTAACAACATGACGAAAGACATTTCTGTGTAAGGTCCTTGGGTTCAATCCCCAGCGAGTCCTTTTGTACATTTTTCATATCTTCTCACTCTGTCTTGTTTGCAGGAAGCATACATAGGCCTCTACAGTTGGGCTTCAACCTTTTATGTTTCTGATCCCCTGTTTACTAACAAATAAACAGACTCTGGGCCCAAGCATAAAACTGTTTTTCTACACACAAAAAAAGTTTTAAATACAAAAAAAAAACTATTTTCTACACAAAAACACCAAAAATATATTTAAATTATTTAGTTTATTTTATTTAACTTCTTACAATGAAAAAGACCAAAAATATTTTCCTATTTATTTTCTTTCCTTTAACTTAATTAAATTTCCTTAACAAAATCAAAAACAATTTCATTTTCTTTTCATTCATGTCTTATGCATTATTTTCCTTTTAATTCTTGTACATTATTCAAATTCGATATGGTTGTAATAGATAATTAGGATTTAATTTCTTGTAATCCCCATTTATAAATTTATACACCTCATCCCCAAATGATGTAATAGTGTAGTAAATTTACTTTATGCAATTTATCGCTTTCAGATAAAATGCTAGTAACTTAGGGTTTGTATGGAAAAAATAAAATCAATGCTTAGAAAATACTAATCTAAGATAAACCAAGCATGAAAAACAAACACTTGCACATCTAGGATTAACTATGCTTGTTGCCTTAGAAAATAGTCATGTCCCTCGAATATGGGCATTTTAGCAAAGACCCTCGATAAAAAGATCGTAGTCCCTCGATGTTGCCTTCGGTAAACAATCTAGTCCCTAATGAAAATTGCTAAAACGTCTCATAAGTTGCCTTCTATGACTATACAATTGACCCACACCCGTCCCTTCACATCCAACGATGGGGTTTCTTACCAAATCAATGGCAAGATACAACATCTAAAGGAGGAGAAAAAGAACATAGACCTTTTGAGTAGGTAGGACACTCATTGTTGCTTGCTCTTAAACTAAAACCATTTCCACACTTACACTTTCAAAACATCTTCAAAAACAAACATCTCTTTGAACTATTTTCAAAACCAACACTTTGTATGCATTCTTATAGAGACGAGAATCATTACAAAGTTAGTCGCAACAAAGGCATTTTGCAAAAATATTTTCAAACTTACACCCATCACAAAACACCTTTTCAAACAAAGCATCTTTTCAAGTGATCTGGCAAGCGACTAAGAGCCCACAGATAATTATGGATGAAAAGGATGCTAACACCTTCCCTTTTCATAATCTACCCTCCGAACTCAAGAAAACATCTCAAAGGTCTTTCCTGTTCTTTTCACCCTTTCCTTATTGGATAAAAGAAAAGTCGGTGACGACTCTTACTATCCGCAATAATTGCGATCAAACGCAAAACAACCAAGTCAGTTCTCCCACCATATTACATTGTGCAATCCATAGATCAAAACCATTCTCAATGATAAAAGACCTTCTTAGCTCCATAAACCAAATTCAGATGAAGAACTAACTGATTTAAACTTGAGCGAAGATGAGAGCCATCAAAGCCACATAAATCCTAATTCAGACAAATGACATCCCCAACTTGAAACCTTAATTCCACGAGGGAGAAACCCTCGAGCAAAGATGAAAAAAAGATAAGCTTCATGACTCTTAATCACAACAGGTGTCGCACACTCAAAAGTCAAAATCCTAGTACAAAACCAGTGGACAGGAGAAACTTTGAGCTTTCGCGAACTCGAACCCTTGACGAATTAATTGACATGTTTGGAAGCCTGAAAAGTTTTGAACATCTTGAAAAACCCTAGAAGAGAATTTTTTAAAGGAAAGAGAGGGCAAATTTTGGGGTACAACAATAATTATTTAAATCGATCCATATCAATTTGAACCAAATTAGTTTGAACTAATCATACTGAAATGAATTAAATTAAATTAGATCAAATTGAACCAATCAAATTTAATATTATCCAAACTAAACCAAATAAAATAACCAATTGAGAGAGGAGTCCAAACATAAGTATCAATATGAAAGAAAGAGAAGAAACCAAATAGAAGAACCGAAAATTAACAGAGATAAAAACAACCAAAGAGAATAACCAATTGGGATAAGAGTAAACAAATATAAGAAGAGAGAGAGAGAGAGAGAGAGAGAGAGAGAGAGAGAGAGAGAGAGATGAGAGAGAGAGAGAGAGAGAGAGAGAGAGAGAGAGAGAGAGAGAGAGAGAGAGAGAGAGAGAGAGAGAGAGAGAGAGAGAGAGAGAGAGAGAGAGAGAGAGAGAGAGAGAGAGAGAGAAACCAAACAAAAGAACCAATAAGAAGGGGAATAACTAATGGAGAAAAAACAACTAATATGGAGAGAGTCAACCGAAGTCATATATAATTCAGTCATGATCTTCATACACGCAAAAATGGGAGACAAACCGAGAACAATTTAGTGATTCAATATGAAACTTTTTCTTTAATAAACTTATCATTATAAAATCAAAACAAACACATTACAAACCTTTTGGAAACTCAATAATGGAAGCAACAATTAGTTTAAGGAGAATCGAGCCAACTCTGATATCATATTAACAATAGAGATAACAAAGTAGAGAAGAGAGGAATATACTAGGGTCTCAATAATATGAATAACATTACTTCTGCAAATAAGGGTTACAAAGAGAATATATAATAATACATAAATAAACTAAACTACTCATAGCCTAAATATATGTATGACCAATTGACGCGTCCTTCGAGCCTTAAAGAGGTCACACTAATTGAATTGACGCGTCCATATAAAATGAGATGCATGTACCAATTGACTCTACTTATTTATTGAATGTGGAGTATATACGCCAATTGAATTTAAGACTACATTTTATTTATTTAAAATATTTAATATTTTATAATATATTGATGAAATTTGGATATTAAAAGAATAATATTGAAAAAGTTGGTTATTGACAAAATATTCTTATTTTTAGTGTTTCTAATTTTTTTAAGGACTAATTCTATCCTATTGCAATTTTATTTTATAATTTGGGTTAAAAGCCCCCTTAACTAAAAACAGAAATTAAAAAATAAGAAAATATTTTTAAAAGTTTTATTAAGGATCCATTTATAATTTGTGTTAAATATATTTTT
The DNA here is from genome assembly GCA_948472305.1 of Vicia faba. Lineage (NCBI taxonomy): Eukaryota > Viridiplantae > Streptophyta > Magnoliopsida > Fabales > Fabaceae > Vicia > Vicia faba. Next base: position 522,750,921 of record OX451740.1, on the reverse strand, counting down.
GTCCTCCTAAATATCACATATTTAATTTTTAATCCTTTTAAAAATTTCCATTAAAGAATAATACTTCTAAAAATAAATATAAAATATCACATATTTAATTTTTAATCCTTTTAAAAATTTCCATTAAAGAATAATACTTCTAAAAATAAATAAAATATTTAGAAAAGACAAAAACATATTTAATTCTTTATAATTATTCTATCGATTTTTATTTTTTATTTCTGGTAAAATGTAATAAAAAAATAAAAAAGGACATGATTGTAATTACAGAAACGAAAACCGGTTGTGGTAGAACAATATTCGGCGAAGATACGGCAGAGATACCAAGAAACCCCACCATGCCGCTAAACGAAAAAAAAAAAAAAAAACAATAAAATGTGTTTTTTCATATAATTGGCAAAGTAGAATTAGAAGAAGCTGATAGATAGCAGCGGCGAACCCCAAACCCACTCTCTTCCAGAAATTTCATGTCCATCTTGCCCTCACAAACCCAATCGGCATCTTCGTCTTCTTCGTCTTTACCAATCCCTAACCCTAATTCACAACATGGAGTTTCAGAAATCGCCTCTTCTCTTTCCCCTCAACTCAACCATGCTCTCGGATCTCTCCAGATCTCCGATTATCCAGGTTCCGTTAAAGCTTTTCCCGTAATTTGAATTTTTGAATGATTTTCTTTCTCTATGTTGTTAGTTACAATGAATCATTTTGTGGTGTATTTGACAGGTCCATCAACTCCAGCTGCAGAAGATTCTGGTAGACCCTCCGAAAAGGTATTTATCTATTGAACTATTGTATTTGTAATTTTAGGATCGTGGCTGAAATGCCTCTTTTGAAGAAACTTATGTCTTATGTTTTGTGTATTTATGTGTTACTTTTGTTTTCTTTGCTTTTAGGTGACGGAGCTAGAGTCTTCAAGTGGTATGAAGGCACCTCAGCGAAACTCTAGATCACATTCTAGGAGTCACTCAGGAAGACGTACAGTTGGACTCTCCCAGTCTGAGGGGATGACGACGGGAACAATTTCTTCTCATAGAAATCAACAGGCTACTGGATCTGTATATTCTCAAGGAAGCACTCCTTTCGGAGGAAGGAAATCTCAGATGGCTAATGGCAATCACTTACTCAACTTTCAGTATGATCCAATATCCCGTTCCCAACAAAGGGGTCCTCCTCCTCCCCCTCCAGCACGAAGGCAGCGGAAGAGAAGACCATACAACAAAGATTTGTTTTTGCAGGCAAATTTCAAATTCATGGTGCTAGATTCGGGAAATTATTCCCCGAGTCAATGGATCCAGATAAAATGTTACAGTGGGAAGATATTATATGTGTGACATATTCGACACCCTCTCCAATTCAGTGTCCAATTTGTCTGGAGCATCCCCTGTGTCCCCAAATAACCTCATGTGGACACATTTTTTGTTTCCCATGTATTTTACAATACTTGATGTTGGGTGAAGAAGATCACAAAGGTGATTGCTGGAAAAGGTGTCCGTTGT